>CM039430.1:1200000-2400000 GCA_022379115.2 Bauhinia variegata | reverse complement strand
AGAAGTCAAAGGAACATGAACGTTTTGTTCTAGGTGGTAATAGCAATGGCTCATATTCTGCTGGGTTCTAAAAGATATGACCAGTTATATAACTTGACCATCTGAATCTCTTCTGTTATCCTGTCTCTATAATACTGTAAAACTTTCTAAGGGTGAGCCTCACCAGGGTTGCCATTTATAATATAGGATGCTCTTGTATTTTTCCTCTTGCAGCAGTTTACTTCTCCATGTTAGCTTCACGCAGTTAGTTTAGTTTTGCTACTGAACTTCTGATTATTATATGAGCTCTAATTTATTTACTTGCAAAAAACAATTCGTTATTAACCTGTTTGATTTTCTTTAACTTTAATAATAAAGCTCTTCCATTTTTCTGCAGGCAACAGTTAATCGATCAAAGGGGAATCGAACAGAGCGTTCAAAAGCTGAACTCATCCTATGTATCGATGACCATCCCTTGTAAGACGATGCTGATTATCTCTGGTAGTAACTGGAACCATGGCGATAGAATAATGAATGCATTACAGGTCATGATATGGTTCTTCTTGAACTGTCTGCCTATGGCAACCTGATTCTAGTGCTTGTAGAATCCAATGAATAATTTTAGTTAAAACAACCTCTACTATGGCTGATTCCGAATGCATCCTTCTGCACATTGAGAACGTGGTGATTTTGTCTCGTCTATGAAGAATATTACTATTTTTCTCCTTTTCTCTTTGTCGTGTAATTATGTAAATTCCGATCTTTTAAGAATCTAATAATAATAATTAATGTCCCTTAATGGTAAACAAATTTCTCAAGGTAAGAGTAATGTCTTAAGTAACGCCAACACAATAAGAGCAGTCCATATAGTGGTTGGTTACGCAAATGTTGTTTGATGGGTAAATTGGTATTGAGCAATGAGAATATTTTAATGATTTAGTGCAATTGAAATTTCCTTTTCTTTTCACCGCCATGGGAACGGGAGCAAATGAAAACAGTCATCTGGGAAATAGACCCTAAACCCTATTTCCCAGATGACTGTTTTAAGGAATATTTCTTAATTTTCTTCCTACATTGTGGCCCTAAACCAGAACAATCTTAGCTAGCATTTGTGACCATGAGCAAAAACTTTGATTTCCCCTTTTTGTTTTTGCTTTGCTTTGCTTGACAGTTCAATTTGGTCAGCCTTTTGAAAATTGAAAAGAATATGAATCTTCCATATTTTGTCTGCTTTGAATAAAACCAATCTCTCCCTAGGACCATGATCTCTACTTTTTCTTTAAAAGCAAAAACAATGTTTCATGTCCACTTTTTCTTTCTCAAATACTTAAAACAAACAAAACTTCTCTTAACCCTTTTTATTTGACACACTTCCTTTTCTTCGTGATATCTCTCCACCATGCCATCACTTTGTAAATTCCTAAACAAGCAACCAAAATATATGGGTTCTCTCACATGATTATTCATTATGATATATAAAATAAGCCTTTGACCTTAATTAATTGCATATTAAGGGTAGAAAAAAGAAGACGTACTATTCTTCTTCTTCCATTCCATTCATATCAAGCTTTGACTTTGCTTCTAAATTGTTTGTAAGTTCTAACTAAGCAATCAATATAATTAAGCGTTTACTAACATTTATAAATAATATTGAATTAGGTAATAACAATGTAGGTGTTAGTGGGTAGTTGACTCAAAGTCCATTAGAGTTGACATTTAGAAGTGACTAGAACTAGAAGGACGAATAGGAGAAGCAATGATTCTGGGATTAACTTTTTTCTTGACTAATTAAGTCAACTTTTACAAGTGGATTAGCATTACTTCCTACAACCGCGTATAAAGTGTAAAAAGGCTCTGGTTTGCTGTGCAGAATGAATGCATTAGAGATAATGAAAACCTGAGGTGAAAATGGCTGACCAACTCCTTAATTTGTCAAATCATAAATATAATCAAGACCATTAAGCACTTTAGTCCAATAAAACCACTCCCGGGACCAATTGCATTCAAGACTCAAGCTTTTGTAGATGGGTTTGGCCCAAAGCATGCACCACTTTCTTGTCATGCTTTATCAATCTGACTATAATTTGTCGTTATCAAACTCATTGTTTTCTTTTCTGCCTTTATTGACGTGCTCAACTGGTGAAAACCCATTTGTATTGGTAAGCTGAAATTTTGGTATTAGAGACTCTGTGGATCATATTAGTGTGTGCCCATGGCCATACGCTATTTGGCCTACAAAATTTCTGGGAATTGAGAGACAGTCACCAACTACTAGTCCGGACATCATGTGGTTAGATCTAAGGAAAATTGCAGCAATTCATTTAATCTGTGATGGCCAGAGATTGATTATGATGCTTACTTCTAGCCAACTATATATCTTTATAGTTTTAGTTTTCCTAATAATAATAATTGAAATTTGGCAAAGGGAGTATATGGAGGAAAAGGAACGAGGAGTTGCTTTCTGATAAAAAAGAAGAAAAAGGTAGAAAGCAAAAGAAAGCAAAAGCAATACAGGGTTCCAAAAAAGAATTGTCATTTTTTGAGGATTTGGGTCCCATCCCAACTCAGCTTATACAATAAGTGTGGCTTGTATTAGATCGAAGCAGATAAATATCTACATGTTTTCTGGTTAGCCTGATTTTGGTTTATCCACCAAAATGCTCTACGACACTAAGGTAAGAAATTTCAATTATGGTCACTTTTCTCCAAATATCCACATATCATCACTAAATTCCGCTAAGTGATCCGTGGCAGTTGATTGAATGCAGTGGTGAGTGTCTTCCATATCCAATCAAGTAAAAACATGTTTGGCTGTGGACATTCGTCAAGTTTTTTTACACTAACACGCATATCAATAGCATTTAAAGCTTGAAAGAGCCAACGACATACTGTCATGTCTTTCCTAATAATTCCTCATTGAAAAGTTAAAAATCCTTTTGGAAAGGGGAAAAAAAAAGCGGAAAAGATGAAAAAAAGCAAGCAAGCAAAATATCAAGGAGATTCTATTCCCTTCTACCACCATGCCAACTGTGAGAATAACTTCTGATAAAGAATATCCACTACTTTCACTTCCTATTGTTTATCTTTGAATTCTTATCTCATCGCAAACCAAAAGTATTCATTTTTTCTGGCAACAACCAACACATGATTAAAAGAGAAAAGGGATAACTCTTTTCCTGTTTCATGAGAAAAATCAGTAGCTCTGGGTTTTTATACATGGTAAGTAAACTTTGTTGCATCCCTAGCCAGTATATATATATATATATATATATATACATTTACATGAAACTCAAACTGGGCAAACTAAGTGCATAAAAAGACAATTTGTTCTTGTCACCCCACTAAAAGTTTTGCTAGATTAGTTCCCTGATCCGGATTATGGTGAGGAAATGAGAGACTACCACCCTTCACTTCCTCACAAGAAGAGTGAGGTGAATGAAAATGGCCTTTACCGAAAGATGGTCACTGCCTGCCTCTTCCCTTATGATACAAACAAGAGTCGTGACTGAAATGATAAGCTACTGCCAATTCAGGAGTTTTCATGAAAATTAAGGGATCTAGACAAGGCTGCAGGGTTAGCCCGCAAGACTGGAGATGTTTCAATATCATGATTCTTTTGGTCTTTCTTTGCTTGGAATGCCTTAAACTTGCTTCCCCCACTCGCCGATTCATTCTTAATTCCAAGAGTTGCCCATATAGAACTCTTTGCAGCTTCACTTGGGTCATCAATTCTTAATGTTTTGGGAACCAAAACACACCCATTTCTCTGTTTTGGTGGTTCTTCTCTGTGAAGCGAATGCTCTGGTTTAAGCAGCTCCCCATCCCTTGAGTGCTTCCCTAATGTTGGAGATTTTGAATCAGAGTCTGGGCTATGAGCAGGGGAATGTGGGGAAAACCAGTGCATATTCATATTCATATTCCAATTCCCTGGCACTGGCACACCACAGTTCCAAAAAGCTGCAGGGTAGAATGAGAGGGGGGGAAACCCCGGAGGACACAAAGCAGGAGGTGAGGGAAGAGGAGAATTCCAGGGATAAGGCCAAGGAACACCAGCAAGACATGGAATTTGAGGATGGAAACCATTGGTTCTGTGTAGTGATTCTTGGGATGTACTCTTCCCACTTTCTTCCATGGAATTTGAAACCGTGATGGAAGATGCACTAGAGCAGTCATCACCATTTTCCCCACCTTTGCAAGTAACTGGAATTCTTTGTTCATGAAACCCGTTTCGGGTACTCGTACCTTTGATAACTTTTTCATCTGCAAGATTGAGGAGAGATGCCATGGAATCGCAAATAGGTGCATCTAATCCAAAGCTGAGGACTTTACCATTGGTTTTTAATGGGGTTCCATTGGGTGCATATACATCAATTCTAGCAGCTTGAAGAGCCTCAGAAATGGAAATATGGCGATAATGAGAGGAAGAGTTCTTGTTCTTTCTTCGTCCTGCTCCCACTGGTACATTCCTCATGGTACCTCCAGCGGTCCAGTACCTTTGACAAGCTTTGCAGAAATAACGTGGCTGGTTAACGTTGTAGTTGTTATAGTAACAGAATTTAGTGTCCATGCTATTGCAGCGTGGACATGCAAGTATTTTATCTGGCTTCTTCGGGCTCTTCTCTTGCCACTTGTTTCCATCACTTTCCTCCTTCTCTGACCTGTCGCTCGTTGATTTTGCGGTTTCTTCATCTTTTGAAGGTGTTTTTGGGTTTACAGTACCCTCTGCCAATCTCTCTGAACTGGAATAAGGAGACAGATCGCCGTCTTTCTCTTGAGCCCTCTCACTAACGTTTCCATCTCCACAATCCTAAAAATTTCAGACTTGTTTGCTTAATTATTCAAGTATAGAAATTTGCATTGCAGCAGCAAAAACAAGCACCAAAAAGCCAGAGGAAAATGAATGAAATTCTTGTTATTTATCTATTTGCAGGCAGGGTATTAATTAATATATTTATACTGACAGTTAGAAAATCCAGTTGCTCTGTTTCACAAAATAAACATATTCTACAATTTAAGAAAAGTCAGATTGTAGACCGGAAAAATATATTTGTTGAATCATAAGTGAAGGTTTACAAATAAAGTTAAAAATTAAATACTCAAAGGTTTTGGTCTGCACGAACTGAAACTATTGGTTTAAACTGGACAAGTCAGTTTATAAGAAAAAAGAATGAAATCAGTTGATGTAAATGGGAGATAGGCAGGTTTTTCAGACAGATTCGATTGAAATTATTATTGTTCAGCAAAATTGTTTTACTATGAAAAAAAGAAAAATCATAACTGGCGATAGTAGTTTAGTAGAATGAACGGTAGAAAAAAAACTTCACTCTGACTCCTTACCAAGAGAAGAGTCCCTGCTTACGAAACGAAAAACTGGATTTTGGAATTCTAAATTTCTAGTTCGGCGGTACAAAAATCTTTTGCACTCATTTTCCAGAAGTGCTAATGCAAAATATTGGAATTCACCAATTCTTCTCTCAGCACTCTGTTTCTCAAGTTCCAAACACTAAAACTGATAAATCAGCAATGAAAAAAATAAAATATGCTGTTAGATTTTGCATTGAAATACAGTTAGTTATGGGGAAAACAAGCAGTATAGGCAAGAAGTTGAAAATTGAGGTAAAAACCCAAAATTAGTAAGAGATTTTCAAATCCAGGATATTGGGGGAAATTTGTATATTTCAAGGAAAAAGGTTGCTGGTATCTCTGACTAACTGTACCAACTGTACCTCGTCTGCTTCTGCGTTTTCCTCTTGTGCCCCGTCATCATCGTCTCCTCCTTGTTCTTTCTCCTCTTCCTTCAGCGTATCAATCACCGGCGGCGAGGACGGGTCGTGGCCGGCAATGGTGGGAGGCTCGCCGTCACCGGGCAAGGGAATCTTTTGGCCGAACAGCTTGATTGCAGGGTCTTTACTTTCCTGCATTTTCTGGATATGCGAACGCTAGTGAAAACGCGAGAGATGGTTTCAGGGTTTATTATTACTATGTTTTTGTTCTTTTGGCTCTTTCGGTTTGGGGCTTTGATCTCAGTTGGCAATGGAGGTATGTCGTATTGGATTTTGATCCGTTTAAATCAGAGGTGGGTGCCACGTCAGCCTTCGAGTTTGATTCTTGGCCACAAGTTCTTGTGGCCTTCGTAGATTTTCTTTTCAAGTGTCGATTCTTGGTAGCATGCTCCTTTGGTGCACCCGATTGTGTCCAAGTCAGCAATTTCAGCTTTGAGGTCATGGAGAGTCTATTCAGGGTACCGAAATTTTGGTTACGGCGCTTAACGTGGCAGAACATAATTGGTTAACCTGAGGATCGTAATGTCTGTCCAAGAAAATAGCACAAAAGAAATAACTTTTTCAGGAGATAAAACAACCTGTATCGTATTTATATTTTATTTTATTTTATGTTAATCTCTTTTCGAATTTTTGGTTTTAAAATAATATAGTTTATTTTTTTTATTGAGGAGAACCAGTCAACAACTTCCAAGTCTGGGATTGGCGTTCAAAAGAAAATTTGGTCATAGCAATAACCTGGTGGGCAGGCACGGGCAGACGGGTTGGGAATTTGGCTACACTGATCTTGTCCTTAAATTTTTTTTTTAGATTTTTGTTTTGTTTCTTTTCGTCTTAAATTTTTTTTTTATCCTGCGTCGTTCATTTCCAATTTTATATACTTTTGTTTCAATTTCATCTTAGTTTCGTATCGATTCTTTTATTTTGTCTTGGTTAAATTTTTATGTTAAGATAAGTTAATGTATAAAGTAATAAAAATAGTATTAAAAATAAACAAAAAATAAAAAATAGTATGTAAACAGTAAAAATAAAAATATAAAAAATAATAAATAAAATAAATATATATAATTACTGAAATAATTTTAGGACGGGACATATTTATATAAAGTTCAAGATAAAATTTTATTTATATTTATCCTATCTCAAAAATTATTTGTGTTTCGATTTTAAATTTTTCGAACCAGGACAAAACACGAAGACAAAGGTTTTATACCATGCCCACCCCTAATTTTAAGGTTAGAAACTTGGAAGAGCTATGTCGGCATATTACTATAATGATTTTTTTTTTTCGTATATACTACTATATAATGATATTATTAGCAATTTAAATTCTTAATTTTAATCATATATTTTTTACAACAATAAATATGAATATATGTACAGTCTTATTCATTTCTTTTTTTTGTGAAATACTTTTATTCTTTCCCATTATTTATTGATTGTCAAAAGAGTAGGCTGAAAGAAACTTCGTCCACTTTTCCACATCTTGTTAAATTGCGAAAATAACAAAACTTTGAAACTATCTTTCAACAGAAACAGAATTTGAAATAAAATTTCAACTTACAGCTTTGGGCTTCTTACAAAAATATTGTTTTAAAAATGTCTATCGGTTTAACCTTGAATTTGATTATTTTTAATGCAAATTAATTGTGTGTTTGTATCTAAAAATATATTTTAAAAAAGGATTAACACATAAAATAGTTTTTAAAATAAATATACTACCCTGTGTATTTTTTTTTGGTTGAATTTTTATTTTCATTTCTTTTTCTATTTCCTACTGTCTTATTAATTTCCCCATAACTTGTTGCTTAAATGGAGCTGGAATTGAGTCAAATGGTTTTTGTCTAAGATGAAAAGTTAGACAGAAAAGGACGGAAGTTTCTAAAGACTATCATCGTGGTCATAATAATGCCAAAATCTAAAGCAAAAGAAGAAAAGGAAAAAGATTGCTATGTTGTATTGCCACATCAGCTCCATGCGTTTTCCGAAGTGGGTCCCTCTTTTGAGGGAAAGGTTGAATACGGTGGTAAAATATTCAGAAATTCTCACGTTTGCTGGGCACGTGTCAAAAAATGCTGCAATTGCAAGTAACCGCTATGTTTGCTTTGACAACTGCCTCTTTCAAAGAGGACACGTGTCCGATTAAGTGGATGAATATTTTATTAAAAAGAATAATTATTGCGTAACACGTAAGTATGAAAAGTTCCTTACGGTGCATATCTTTTGGCGCAAGGCTCAACTAGTATAATATATGTTGTAATTTAATCAGACAATACTTATTAAGGTCACAATCAAAATAGGATTAACACGTCTACCTCGGCAGTAACTTTTTTGAATTAAAGGTGCTTTTGATAATGCAAGGGGCGGCCGCGTGAGCGGTTCAGGTTAACTTAAATGTGTTTTAATATTTAGAAACAAGCCAAAGTTTGATTAGGACACATTAAACATAATATTGATTATAGATCAAGATTATAAGTGAGGAAAGACTTTGTAGACCATAGTATGTAACATAGAACTGAGCACAGAACACCGAGGCCTTATCATTTATCCATGTATTGATTAGTGGGTGGTTCATTTGTAATTTTAAAAAGTTTTGTTTCATGGGCTACAATATATAATTGTGCCATGGCTAACGGTCCAAATAGAAGTTAGTGACTCACAAAATTTCTGAAGTCCAATTATATTAATTTGTTTTTGCTTGATTGAAAACTTCTAAAGTCCATGAAACGACGGGCATTTATGTGTTTAGGCCCATAACTCTATTCATTTTTATGTATGCACTAAAGTCGAGAGTCCACGGGACAATCGAGAAAACCCATTTTGAGTAGGTTCAGTGGTAAGGAACCCACTATGACGTCAATGACTATTTGCCCAAAAACGAAGAACACTTCAAGGTGACTCATGTCCGGCCTCTTTGCTCTTTTCATTTGAGAAAAAAAGTATCATTTGCACACCATTTTTTTTTTTAATTATTGTACATTTTATTAGGCATAATTATATCTGAGCTATTAAAAGGGGAAAAAGGTTAAGTAGATTTAATCAAAATTGTAAGATAATACTAATAAAGTGTGGTTAAAATTAATAAATAAATTTAACTTATTTTTTATAATGTTTAGAATTTGACTACATTACGTACAGTTTTATTGGGGTTAGATTACCTTAGTAATAAATATTTTCTTGCATTTACGAATTTATAATTTCTTTACTTAGGCTAGCAATGAAAATATATAAAATAATAATAAAAATGTTTGAAACGTCAGTAATAAGTAGCCACTGCCTGCCTCTCGCCCAGTGGCTTCAAGCCTTCAAAATAATTTAGCGTTGAGGTTAAAGTTTTTTTTTTTTTTTTTTAATTTCTTTGTATTTCAACTACAAAATTTTAGCTATAACAATTCAATAATAATAATAATAGAGTATATGGAGTTTGTATCAGCAAATTTGATGCGCAGTGAATAAAAAGTAGTGAGAAATGCAGTAAGGAGCGATGAAGCAAATTAGCATCTGATTTCAATTTGTGGTCTAAAACAAGCAAGGACATGAGGAGGAAATTGTCCAGCTCTCAGAGTTTTGACCAAAGAATCTCGAGCAAGTTGACTTGTTTAATACTAATTTGGATCTTCAGTTTCTTGTCAAACACGGCAAAGAAGCAAAAAGCAGTGAAGTAGGTCTTATCACTTGCATGTGCTTTTTAACTTTTCCGGTGAATTCCACTCAATAAATCTTAAAGAAACATTTACATTATTATTTTTATCATTTTATCTCCGTGGTATTAGGGTTAAATGACTTTTTCTGTAATGGCTTTTCTACGACATTACATTTCTGCTTTACCGTCTTCAATTAATTAATTAGTTATTCAATGCCCAAATCTAGATGTATTAATTAATGAAACGACCCACCATCATCCTCTACCATTATCTCGAGTCAAAATAATTTGATAGTTACAGCCATGTGCGTCTGTCTACTTGTTGAGTGGACAAGACAACCTCAAAAGAGCATTACCGCAATCACTTGCAAAGGGAAATTATGTTATGTTTAAAGTCACTTATGGTTGAATTTAGCTACAACTCCATGTCCCCTTCTCCACGAAAATCGATTTATCCTCCGTGCCATCACACTAGCAAGAACAATATCGCATGCACAATTTTTTCTTTATATTTTTTTTAGTATAAGTTAAAATTTTGATTTGCAGCTACTCACTATCATATCATACTTTTTGATTTTGAAAACAATAAATATAAATCTATTCAAATAAATGTAATTTCAAACTAAAAGCATTCACGTCTTATGTAAAGTTGTGTGTACAAAGTTTATAAATTACCATTTCTGGACCAAACTGAACAACCTACTGGCAGATTCAAGATTTGGAGTGAGAAAACACGGCCGTGTTTTTTTGTCTATGAGTTTAGTGGAGAAAAAGCAGTTTTCCCACTAGAAACAACATGCATAAATGCTGAACTTGAAAAACTTTATAGAAGATGAATGTGATTTCCACCACCTGCACTGCAATGTTAATGCACTAAGAATTAGAAGATCAACCAACAAAAAGAATGATATTTTACTCTTACGTGGTTCGGCCCTTACTGAAGGAAAGAAAGGAAATGGAAAGTAGGTACAGAATGCAGTTGCAAGGAATTTACACATGGTTTGGAAAAATATCAACGATAAGAGACATGGACGAGGGAATTGCTGCCACATTTGGTGCCTCTCACATATTCGATTTAATTCCTACTTTGAAATTGACCAAGAGTCATAAACGTGAGTGCTCCTGCTTTACTGAACTTCTTGGAGTTGGATGCGTACCTATATTGACTCTTGTCACACTGTTCATATGTAGAATATGGTGAAGCTTTCATGATAATTCCCACTATACTTTGACTTGGATGAGTGAAGCTGCTCGGGTTTTGCCACCCCAACAATTTTGTGTCAGCTTTCCACTTTCATAGTGTGCTCCATCTTTTGTTACCATCCTCACTTAAAAATATAGCTTTTATTCCCACCCAACAATTTCTCTGCACCCCGATATTGCTTATTTCTGGTTTTCAAATCCACAAGCTGATGAAAGCTTAATTTTGTACAAGACTAGGAGTGGAAACGAGTTGATCCCCCACGAAATGATGGGTTGCTGTCAACTTTTTGACTTTTTGTAATATCGTTGCTCTCCTATCATCCACATTCCATGCTATCAAACATCCACAAAAATCTCATGGTACTAGTATAAATAGAGAAAACCACTCTGTGGGAAACAACAAGATACAGGCAGAGCCGCTAAGAAGCCTATTAATTACAGTAATGGCACTCACTCTCTTCCGTTTATCCGTGATTTTGCTATGCCTCTCATCTCACATATGCTCGAGAGCAGTTCCAGTAACGAGTAAATATAATTCTACTACCATATTTTCTTTCCTATTCTTGTGCTTCTCCACCTCTTTCTCTCCTTACATTTTTTTTTTTTTTTTTTTTTTCTTTTGGTTTGCATAATCAGGAACTCAAAGCCTTATGCAAAGCGATCCCCAAGTTCGTGTTAGTCTGGAGAATACAAACCTGCAGGTACAGTCTGATTATCTAAGATGACCCTTATGTTGCTTAAGACATATATATATATATATATATATAATTCTTTGTATGTGAAATTGATATATGTTCTTTTTATTCAAATACAGGTTAGCACTGTGAGAAGGTGGGAACAACCCAGCTTTAGTGAAAGGATGGATTTGGAACTCCTTGATTACATTCCACCAGGTTCTAACAATCGTCACACTCCAAGAGCACCATAGCGTGGGAAAGTGCTGTTCTGAATGCTAATGTTAGTTCCTATAGCCACAAGTGAAGCATGTAATATTAAGTTCAGTACTGCAGTTATCAGTAACATTCTATTTCTCAATGACTCTATCAAGTTAGAGGAAGGGCAAGAAGATAAGGTGGGTGAGGCAAACGTGATATCAGTTCTAGAAAGTAATTATATTAAGAGTTGTAATATATTAATGGGAAATCAGACCCTTTGTGCTTGTTGAGAAATATTCTGTAAAATAAACAATATCAGATCCTTTGTTACTCTCCTTTACCTCTCTATAATTAAAATTTCAACACCACTACTAATCAATCATATCTGAAAATGGCAAATAAAATCGTTCTGCTGCTCACCTAAGATATGGATTATTTGAGGGTGCTATCCATTTTCCACCATAGATAAAGGTTTGGGGGTATATAGTTGTTGACGTAATGGAGACGCATTTGGCATAACACCGACAAATAGTTTTTTCCTTTAAACCCTTCTTTGGGCAAGTTATGATAATTCCAAAACTGAAAAACCATTTGCTGTAGAAAGTGTTTAAGTAACTAATCTTAATTGCTTATGAAATTAATTAATCATGGTAGCTACCCCAGTTAGCCACTTAGAAATGTTTCTTTGCGTTGTGTTGGGTGGGGAAAGTGATCTGTAAAGTTGTGGGAATACATTATTCTGTATTGCATGCTTTCCCATACGCTATGGCCTTTTCCAAACCTTGTTGGAAAAATTTGAGTCCAATAAACTATTGTTCATTCCGGCATATGAAGATAGTGGGATTCTTCTCAAATCAATATGATTGCATATATTGTAGTGAATTAATTAGATAAGAGCTCATAAATTTATATATTGCACTAAATCATGCAGATTAAACCTGCACCAGAAGATGCAAACAGAAATGCATATGCAGAAAATTAAGAAAAAAAAAAAAAGACCTGTAAGGTTGTAATACCTCCCATTAGAGATGAGATTCTAATTTGGATACTCACAATCTCTTTGTAGTCCAGTATCTTATGGACTTGTCATTAAACAATTCCATACTTATTTATGTCTTAAAATAAAAAAGATCAAAGTTGTCACATTTAACTGGGTTAGGTTACATATATGGTCATTGCAGCACGAAAGTAACATTCCCAATATCAGAACTACAAGTTCTTTGATTCTATTTTGGATTCAAAAGTTACAAACACAGTTGCAACATTAATAATGAGAACAGTTTATCAGTATCACTAATCTTCTGGAGATGGAGCAAGTGCAGGCGCTGGTGAAGGAAGCACCTGTTTGATCAAGAAGTAAAAACTTGAACTTCTTGATGAGCTCGTTAGCACTGACTGTGGGGTGATACTCATCCCAAAACACATACCTGCTTCTATCTTTGCACAATCTTGATGCAGGTATGCCTGTGACAGCAGGTCAAATATTTCCAAATGAGCAGCAAGGCGAGTCTGATTTTTCTAATCCTATAATGCAAATATGATTAATATCAGAATTTCACTTGAAACAGTTTAGTTTCAAATAATGCATACTCACCATGTTTGCTTGGATTGGTAATAACATCATTGACAACATCATAAGCATCTCCAAAAATGTAGCTTGAATTAGGAAGTTCCCTGCCCAAGTCCTCCACTAATTTGCTTGAAGCTTTATTAAAGCTTAGGGCCAGCTTGTTAGCTCTTTATTGACAATGCCCGGCCAGAAGTGCTGAGCACTCTTTGAAGGGGAATACAGCCCATTGGACCCGGCCTTGCTCCTAAGCTATGCAGTAGCTATACACATGCCTCGACTTGATGAAGTCATTACTCCCTAGAACAACAACATAACGAGCTTCCTGGAAAAAATCATCTGCAGCCTCTTTGCCAATTTTGCTTCTAACTAGTTCTTGAGTTCCCTGAAACAGCTCGATCTGTTTGTAGAGAGAAAACCTGTGAATCTGCAAAAGGCACGATTTTTATGCCATGGTTTTATCCAAATTGTGGTAACTGGTAACACATGATGGCCCAAAATGTGAAATTTAATATACTTGCAACTTACAAAATAGCTGCCAGATTCATTCAGGATGCCACCACCTCCAGAAGCATAATTGACTCCTGTTTCCAATATAACATCTTCAGTTAAAGATGGATCCACGAATGCAGGTGACCTTGGGAGCCCCATTCTGTCTCATGAAACATGCAAACTAGTAGCATGCTCATGCTATGAAACAGTAGAAATTGTATTCATGGGCTAAAAAGTGAAACATTACCCATAATATCAGCAACAGTGCGACCGTTAGAGAACCTGCCATTGGGCAATCCGTTGCCAAAGTCAATACCATACCAAGGCAAGCTTGCCTGAGCAAGGCTCCTGGAGAGGTACCTGTTGTTTCCAACATGAGAGAGTCCCCAATATAGGAAAAGAGAGGCAACTAGATTTTCTGATGATCCAACCATTACTGATTCAAACCTACTGCAACTACCCCTAGTTTGTTACAAACGTAAAGCTCAAGTTCAGGATTTGAAATCCATTCCGTTTCAATTAATTGGCAGAATCTGTGAATTCTATAAATTTTCAGGAACAAACGGGATATTCTTTGGGTGAATTGTTATGGTAAGTTCGCCCATTTCTCAAGTCCAAAACTTATTTAGACTCTCTTCTGTTTATTTTTAATCAGTCAGAATTTACGGACAACCACATTGTTCAATTTGTCATGAAATTAAATAATTCAAAAATAACACTTTATAAAATGACAACACACATGAATGTGATGTCACTGATCCACTATTATGCTGTTTTATACTTTTTTTTCCCATATAGTTTCATAATTCCTCTTCTCCCCCCCCCCCCCCCCCCCCCCCAAAAAAAAAAAAAAAGAAGCTACGATTCATTTGGTTTAGATATTATTTCCTATTTCTATTTCCTTTTTATTTATTTTTGTGGCCATCTTTATTTTCATTCTCTGGAACTTCAATTTTTTTTTTTTTTTGGGTGCGTTCGATTAGAAAAATTCCCAGAAGGCCATAGCAGCCTAGCAGAAGAAGAGGATATCTGCCTCGTACTTACGGTTGATTTGGGACATGGGAGATGACGACGTGTCAAAATCCCATTGGCTGCAGTAGAGGACAGAAAAGACTATTGAGGATCTGTCAGTTCAAGCAGAAAATTGTAGAACGTGTCAATGTGTGAGCCACCCAAACACACCCACAAATAACTCAGCAGCCAAGGACAGAATTACCGAGCTGAAGTAGAAAGTGAGACTTGGAATTGCAACCAAGACAACAGCATCCCACGCCTAAGAATCTCTCACTCGTTATCCAATTCAAATCTTCACCGCCGATTACATCCATCCAACGGATCAAAATCCCTCAAATTCTAAACCGTAACCATCAAAAATATAAAAAATCAAGCACTTCTCAGTCTGATCTTTCATACTAGGTACAAGAGATGAACTCCATTGCTCTCAAATCCTTCGTCGGACTCCGGCAATCCTCGCCGGAAAAGCCCCAACTCTCTGTCCAAGCAAAGCCTGTTACCGTCCACCACCGGAAGATGAAAGTGATAGCCGGTATATCGAGCCCCAAATTGTCGGGTCGAAACCTCCGGGTAGCCGTGATCGGCGGTGGCCCAGCTGGTGGGTCAGCTGCGGAGACATTAGGGAAAGGTGGTATCGAGACATACTTAATCGAGCGGAAATTGGACAACTGCAAGCCCTGCGGCGGAGCAATTCCTCTGTGCATGGTTGGAGAGTTCGATTTACCTCTGGACATCATAGATCGACGGGTCACAAAAATGAAGATGATTTCCCCATCAAACGTCGCCGTCGACATAGGCCGGACCCTTAAACCTCACGAGTACATTGGAATGGTTCGGCGTGAGGTACTAGATGCATACCTTCGGGAACGGGCCAAAGAAAATGGAGCCAATGTTATAAACGGCTTGTTCTTGAAAATGGATATTCCCAAAGATAAGAATGCCCCTTATGTCTTGCACTACTCCGCCTACGACGGCAGTGGAACCGGTGAAAGGAAAACTTTAGAAGTTGATGCTGTGATTGGAGCTGATGGCGCTAATTCCAGAGTCGCCAAGTCTATCAATGCCGGCGACTACGACTATGCCATCGCATTTCAGGTGCATAATACACTTCATTACTCGAATCTACTTTGTGGGATTTCGAAATCTTTCTCCAAGTTGGCAACTTTTTTGCTTCCAAAAGGAAGAGAGAAACAGAGCTCATAAATCACGTTAACTTTTTTCAGGAGAGGATAAAAATTCCAGATGACAAAATGGTTTACTACGAGAACCTGGCTGAGATGTACGTTGGCGATGATGTTTCTCCTGATTTCTACGGGTGGGTGTTTCCGAAATGCGACCATGTTGCTGTTGGCACTGGCACAGTGACTCATAAGGGGGACATCAAGAAGTTCCAACTTGCTACGAGGAACAGAGCGAAGGACAAGATTTTGGGAGGCAAAATCATCCGAGTTGAGGCACACCCGATCCCAGAACATCCTCGTCCACGAAGATTGTCAGGGAGAGTGGCATTAGTGGGGGATGCCGCTGGGTATGTGACCAAATGCTCCGGGGAAGGAATCTATTTTGCAGCAAAGAGTGGGAGAATGTGTGCAGAGGCGATCGTTGAAGGTTCAGAGAATGGGAAGAGAATGGTGGAAGAAGGAGACTTGAGGAAGTACTTGGAGAAGTGGGATAAGAGTTACTGGCCAACTTACAAGGTTTTGGATGTGTTGCAGAAGGTTTTCTACAGGTCCAATCCAGCGAGAGAGGCTTTTGTGGAGATGTGTGCAGATGAGTATGTGCAGAAGATGACCTTTGATAGCTATTTGTACAAGACAGTGGCACCTGGGAATCCTCTGCAGGATTTGAAGTTGGCCATTAACACCATTGGCAGCTTGGTCAGGGCTAATGCAATCAGAAGGGAGATGCAAAAGCTTAATGTATGACAAGGAAATTAGCCGGAATTGGAATTCAAGATTAGGATTTTGTGTCATACGTCTATCGATTGCAAGTATTTTTCTTCAGAGAGCCTCTTCATTTAGTGAATGCTTGTGTATCAATGAAATCATTCAGAAGAGAAACTATTGCAAGAAACTTCATTGATTGCAGTTAGAGGCCATTAGTCAGACAAGCATGCTATCAGAATTAGAGTCATAATCATAGTGCAAGTAAAAATAAAAACTTTTTTTTGTCATAAAATTCGGTTTAGTCAAAGTATATTTCCAAATTACAAAATATAAATTAGTTGCAAACTTCTATTTTCATATAAATATTTCGTGCGGAATCGTTTTTAATATTGCAACTTACCATATGCACGCCGAATTTATTCAATATTAATCCAAATATTTAAGGTAAGGCACCATAACTATTCCCCAAAACATTTCATGCAATGAACGACGAATTTCATTTGAAAATTAGCGATACGATTTCTCTTAAATGTGGTACATTTTAATATTTTAATATTTGATATATATTAGTAAAAAAATTTTAAAAGTGATATATATATATATATATATATATATAAATAAAAATATAATATAGTAAAAATTATCTTTTAATATTTAAAATAATATTTACATCCTTGCCGCTCCTTTCCTCTAATCTTTTAACAAATGGCAAATGGTGCAACTCACCCTGTGAATATTAATATAAAAAATATTAATAAATATGAGAATAAAAGAGACAAAAAAAGGGTAATATCAAAGCCGTTGAAGCAATGATAGATGTAGGGTCGAGATTTGGCGTAGGGAAGAGAACAATTTGGGGGTGGATTCTGATTCTAGGAGAAATAGGTAGAGCAAAGGAAAATATCAAAGCCGTTGAAGCAATGATAGATGTAGGGTCGAGATTTGGCGTAGGGAAGAGAACAATTTGGGGGTGGATTCTGATTCTAGGAGAAATAGGTAGAGCAAAGGAAAAACCTCACCTTCCATTTCACCATTTATATATACATAGACACAAACATAAACATTCATTCACCTGCCGTCGCTGGCTTAGTATTCAGAGGAAGCAGAGATTTGTCCGAGGCTCATAGGCGGCGTTTCCAAACCAAAAGGGTCGCTTATATTTGCTTAAATATCTCTTCCATATTCAACAAATTCTCAAATTCCCCTTCCAGCTAGCTTCAGTTTAAGGTTGGTTTCTTTTCCTTTCTCTTTCGTTTTCCTTCGCTTTTCAATTAGTTTGTCTCTCTGATCATTACACGACCTATAGATTTCTGAATATGAGTTAGTCTTTCATTCCGTTTGGGTTTGATGGCAAATCTTCAAAACTTGCCAACTGAAGTCAGATTTAGATTGCATCATCTACATACGTTAGTTTTATTCTCCTGGGGTTTCGTGATTGTAGTTTGACACTGTATCAATTAGCTGAATATAGCTAACTCTGGTGGTGATTTATTATTGCTGTTTATCTTTTCCTCTGTTTCTTGTTCTGTATTTATATGATATATCTATTCTACATCTGGATATGTTTTTTATATTTATAGTTTCAGATTTCTGTGTTGTGAGCCAGTTAATGGATTGGAGCTGATCCCTCTTGTATATTACAGAGATTAAGATGGCGGCAGCATCGGCAGCTACCTTCACAGTTGGAACAGCTGCCTCCCCCACCCAAAGTGGGAGCTTGCTTCCTCAGTCAAAGCCTTTTGCTTTGAGATTCAACTCTTTTAAGAACTTCTGTGGCCTCAAAGCTGCATCATCTGTGATCTCTCAGTCAGAATCATCCTTCTCGGGGAAGGAAACCATTGCTGCTCTGAGGGCATCTTTTGCAACCAAAGCCCAAAAGGTAGACCAAAATCTCCAGCATCACCTGCAGCCTCAGGCTTCCTTCAAAGTAGCAGTTCTTGGTGCTGCTGGAGGGATAGGTCAACCATTGGCACTTCTTATCAAGATGTCCCCTTTAGTTTCCGACCTGCATCTGTATGATGTTGCAAATGTCAAGGGAGTTGCTGCAGATCTCAGCCATTGCAATACACCTTCCCAGGTTCATGCTTTTACTGGAGCTTCTGAGTTAGCAAACTCTTTGAAAGGTGTCAACGTTGTCGTTATACCTGCTGGAGTTCCAAGGAAGCCTGGCATGACTCGTGACGATCTTTTCAACATCAATGCCGGCATAGTGAGAGACTTGGTTGCAGCTGTTGCAGACAATTGCCCTGATGCTTTCATTCACATTATCAGTAACCCCGTAAACTCTACAGTGCCTATTGCAGCAGAAGTTCTGAAACAGAAGGGTGTATATGATCCTAAAAAACTATTTGGTGTTACGACACTGGATGTTGTGAGGGCGAATACATTTGTTGCTCAGAGGAAGAACCTGAAGTTGATTGATGTTGATGTCCCAGTTATCGGTGGCCATGCTGGGATTACCATTTTACCTCTGTTGTCAAAGACAAAACCCTCAGTAAGCTTCACTGACGAAGAAATTGAAGAGTTGACTGTCAGGATCCAAAATGCTGGGACAGAAGTTGTTGAAGCAAAGGCAGGTGCAGGATCTGCTACTTTGTCGATGGCATATGCAGCAGCTAGATTTGTTGAATCATCTCTCCGTGCACTTGATGGAGATGGGGATGTCTACGAGTGCTCCTATGTGCAATCAGATCTGACTGAGCTTCCATTCTTTGCTTCAAGGGTGAAGATTGGAAGGAAGGGAGTTGAAGCTTTGATTTCATCTGACCTCCAAGGATTGACTGAGTATGAGCAGAAGGCTTTAGAAGCACTTAAGCCAGAACTTAAGGCCAGCATTGAGAAGGGCATTTCTTTTGCTCAGAAGCAAACTGTGACGGCTTAATTTTCAAGTATCAAAGGCTTTTTGTCAGAAGGATCGTTTAGAGAAAATGTCAATGAATGGCGGTAATTTAGGTTGCATATTTATTTTAGCATCATTACTACTTCCAGAACTTGGGCTACAGATTTTCCATGGCATCATTACTGCTTCAAGAATTGGGATAAGGATTTACGTCGCAGGATCATCTTTACTTGCAGTTTTGAAGAATGAAGCGTTTCGAAGTTCTGTTTTGTTTTGAGCTTTTAATTTTGGTGAAATATTTCAAGATGCGACTATCAAGTAGAGTTGAGAAAAGTAATCGTCCTCGTTTGTAGAATGTGGCGATTTATGAATAACATGGCCATTGTCTTTTTATAATCTCTCACACCGACATCTTGGTTGGCTATGCTGGTACCAATGAATTTGTAGCACTCACTTACGTGTAAACTTGTGATATACGTTTGTTATGCCGTCACGATCTCTCTGCATTTCTTACACAGAAAAAGTACTATAAATCCAGGGTTAGATGAAAAAAATTGGATAACAAGTTATGCTTCATCTAAGCCAATAGTTTGAGAAACATTGCAAGTACATAACAGAAGAAATATTGAATCGTGTTAAACAGATGCTCCATTTTTCTCCAAATGCATGCAAGAGGACTTTTTCACATCATCAGCGTGCTTTTGTCCACTACTGTTCATCTCCCAGTGATAAATGGATCCTTATAAATTTATAACCAGGAGAAATCGATACCAGTTCTTTGTAACATCATATTAGACTGATTTAGTAGATGAGGAATGCAACCTACTAAAATCCCCACTATATTATCTGAATACGATTCCCGTTATATTCTTTATCTTTCATAGTCTTGGCAGCGCTAGTTCATCCCTTTTCTCCTCTAAATTGCCTTGAATTATGAAATCGATAATTCAAAGATAAGCCATCGTGGCTTCATTACAAATCAATATTCTGAATGGCACCACGAAATTTCACTACTCAGATGGGAAGCATCGGGATATTAATGAGCCATTCTCAGATTTGCACTTCACTCTGTCTGTTGGTGTCTGTATTTACAGGTGCATCACCAAATAATAGCACAGATCAACTTTAAATGATTGAAACACCAGCGTGAGACCAAAACAGATAGATAAGGCGGCTACGCTGCAAGCTGCTTAGAAACAACCGGATAAGGCAGAGTGAGTCAAGTCAGTACTCAAAAACTTCTGGTTTGACATGTTTATCACCAGCCCAACATATCCCTACCAATAGTCACTACAGGAGCAGTGTCCTCCCCGGAAATGATGAACTCGGTTCCGGTCTCTAACGATCAAATCACGGTTGTAAACCCAAGAAAAAATTTTCATAAAATTGTGGCAATCAACACATACGCGGAGATTGTTGGCTACTCTCAATGTTGTGCCAGGTGGAGTTGCAAGAACCCCAAAAGCGATAGCCAACTTTTCACTATGGTAAGCGAGCACATACTGTTTTTCTTTGTCGTCCAACTTGTGTAACTCAGATGATAGTTCAACAACATAACCAGCAATCTTCAGTTGCGCATTAATCTCATCCAGCATCTGATATATCTCTTTATTTCTCCGATGTGAAGTATCATCCACAACAAACTCGTGTACTACTCCTTTCAATTCAATTGTGCTACAACCAGGTGTGGTTTGGATTGATTCTTCTTTCATTAGTTTTCTCACTTCTGCAACTTTTTCCCATTGACTAGCCGAAGAATACATGTTTAACAGCAAAACATAATCCCCAGCTTCTTGAGCTTTCAATTCAATCAAATGTTCAATTATACGCTCACCGAGACTAACATGTCCATGAATTCTGCAAGCCCCCAGTAGGGTCCTCCATATTGTTGAATCGGGCTTTACCACCATTGACATAATTAGTTGATAGGCCTGATCAAGTACACCAGCACGGCCCAAGAGATCAACCACGCACCCATAATGATGGACATTAGGAGTTATTCCAAACTCTTCGCTCATACGGTGAAAAAATGCCATTCCCGCATCAACCAATCCAGAGTGACTGCAAGCTGAAAGCACTCCGGTGAATGTCTGATCATCTGGCCGTATGCCCATTCTCTGCATCTCTTCAAATGCTTCAATAGCTGCTCTACCATATCCATTCATTGCTAAACCAGAGATCATGGCAGTCCATGAAACCACATCCTTATTGGTCGTGGCTATAAACACCTCATACGCCTTATCCAAACAACCACAACGAGAATACATATATATGAGACTATTAGACAACTTGGAAGCACAATAGCCATGTTCCAACATGTAACCATGAATTCGTTCCCCAAATTCCAAGGCATTCAAATGGGCGCAAGCTTGAAGGAGGAGTAAGCATGTAACATCATCGGGTTGGCATTTATAACTTCCACTCTGCATAACATGAAACAAATTCAAAGCATCTCGAGTCCGGTTATTACGAATGTAGCAGGAAATCAACACATTCCAAGCCACAGTATCTTTCTGAGGCATCTCATCAAATACTTTGCATGCTTCATCACATTTCCCACATTGGGAATATATGTCCATGAGAGCTGTGAGCAAAAGGCTATCTGATTGATGCCCATCTTTCAAGATACATCCATGAACCTGAACCCCTCCGAGTAAATATTGTATCTTAATACAAGACTTAATTGCAGAGGAAGACGATAATGGGTCTATGCAAAAACCTCTTCTTCTCATATCTCGATATAAATAGAACCCCTGTTCAGGTGAATTGCTCACAGAATAGGCCCTTATCATGGTGTTATAAAGATAAACCGATGGGTAGCTGATCTGCCCAAAGAAGTAGCGGGCATAGTTGGTATCTTGCAAGGGACCCGAGAGTGCAACCCGGGTCAAGAAATGGAGGGAAACTTTAGGGTCTTGAACGAGGGATGTACGGAGGATATGGGCGTGAACCTGAGCTAACTGGGTTTTAAGAGTGATCGATTTTATGACAGAAATCACAAATTCTCCGTGGTTTTGAGCCAGTGAGATGGGTTTTGCTTGATTTTGTTCTAGATGTTCACAAGGCACTAGCTTCTTCGCTGCTTCTACCGAGTGCTGCGGTTCGGCGGCGGTGTGAAGAAGACCATAAGCGGAGGCAATAAGTATACGAGGATAGAGGCGGAGGTTGTGTTGGGGAGTCAGAAACGAACGGAGTGAGCAAAGGTTGTGTTTGCGTAGTACGGCCGTCATTTGCTGCCTAACTCGATCGATGGAACAAGTGCTAAGCCAATATATACGTACTTATGCAGCTAGACATTTCTCTTCCCAATTCTTCTTTTTACACCTCATTTCCTTTTGTCTTTTCACTCCATCGCCTCTTTGGTTGGGGGTTTTAAAAGATAAAATAGGGGTGTCAAAAAATTATAAAATAATTAAAATAATAAGATAAATGGTTGACTTCACTTTTTATCATTTTTAATAGGAATGCAACTATAGTTTTTAGTTGACAAAAGAATAATTTTTTATACTTGACTATGACTTAAATTTAAAAAAAAAAAAAATTCAAAAATTACAAATCAGTGTAATGAAAAGTTAAGAGATTTTTTCCAAAAAAAAAAAATAGGATTTTTTTTTTTTTGGGGATATATATTTGTAATACTTGTAAATTGTTGGCCAGCGCTAATGGGCATGAGAGCTCATTCGAGAATGTAGAGTTTAAAAAAGTTAAAAGTTAGAGGACGGAGAATCTTTAGTTGCTCATCAGAAAGATGAAATAAATAAAATACCAAAATTTGAACCTTATTTTATGAGAATCAATCCCCATTCAATTCTTCTCACCTTATTTCATCCTCACAGTTAGTCTAGTCCAGAGATTCTATACATCTCCAATAAAAGAAAAGAGTTTACCCGAATAGAGAACCAAAAAAAGACCCCAAATTCTTTCCTATGATACGGATACTTGCTAAAGAAGGTAGAAAGACGCGTACACTAGGTAGCTAAAACATTGTGTCGAAAGAGGAATGAGCGTCAGGCACCAGAGGATTAATGTCTTCCTCTCTTTCATCAATAATAGTATAATCATCTTCCCTTCTTTCATGGCCACAGAGAAAAGAAGAAGAACGTTGCAGGAAGTCGATGGATCCCATCTCCATTCCCATGAGCTTCCTTTTCTTGTAGTTGGCCTTAAAACATGCTTGCCTAAGCCTTTTGGTATAGTCCTCGAGCTGCAAATCTGGCTTCTCTTCCAACAGCTTCTTTTCCTTCTCTAATATCTCAATTGCATTCCTTATCTTTTCTTCACTTTCCTGCCCTTCCTCTTTTCCTAGCTCCTGCAACCATTACGAAAATGAAACACGCATGCTTCTTTTTTCTGCAGAAAGTTATAAATTTTTTAGTACATAGAAATGAGTACCTGTAGATTCTTTATCAAGGATTGAAGACTCATTAGCTTCCTATGGGGCCACCTTCGAATCCCCAATTCCCTGCACCTTTTCTTCAAGAGTGTTAGGCCCACGTTAAGCTCTTTAGCAGCTTGTGTTATTGGCATGTAGAAATACTCAGAAATGGTCTTCCTTGATAACATTCTGGTGCCACTCATTCTCTCTTCTCTGCATCGCTTCCCCTTTCTCTCTTCCTCCATTTCCTTCCCATTTTTGCATAACAACAACGTCTGTTTATCAGAATCAACCACAACGTCGTTTTCATTCCAAACAGCAAGTCCATTTTTAATAGCATAGAAGTCATCATCTGCAACTGCAACAACATTAATTAAACATCATAACCTACATCAGAATTACAAAAGACAAGTAGGATAGAGTTTAAGGACTCAGAAGCACTTCATGAAAAATCAACCTTTCAAGCTCGAAGTCGCAGGTTCAATAGCTAGAGTTTCGTAAGGCTCAGGTAAACTCTCTATCATAGGGAAAGTACCATAAAGGTGGTCTTGCATGGAAAATTGGTATGTCCAATCCGCTGCAAAATACCCATCACCAATATCTCCACTGAAAAACATATTACAATCAAAAAGTTAGAATCTTTTGGAAAGTTTGCGAGTACTGCCAGAGGAAAAGAGATTGATAGCACATTAGCACCATTTTCCTTGATTTACCTGAAATCATATGAAGGAAAATGGCATGCAAGTGGGAAAGGATCTTCATTTTTGGCTATTTCACAATTGGACGTCCAAGCCCAGAGTGGCTGAGTACTCTCCATGATAAGAAAGAGAGTTTGTGAGAAACGAAGAACTAGAGAGAATAAGAAGGAAACTTGAGGATTCTTTGTTTTCTGTGGAAAGTTAAAGCTTTGGGCCTTGCAGATTGTTTGGAAAATTGGATTGAGAAATTGGCTATATATACGAAATGCGAATATGATGGATGAATCCATTTAACTTGATAAGTTAATAACTTTTTGGAGGATGTGCGCCGTCGTGTGCTTGAATGAGATTTATTGTTTAACGTGTGTGCTTGTGAGAGTTACAAGATCATTTTAATTACTACTAGATTTTCAGAGAGAGAAAATTACTAAGAATTGATATTAGTGGCTGGTTTGGGGCTAGCGGCTGGCTACTACGAGATCCTCGTTAAACCTAGCTAGCCTCATAATTATCAGTACAGGCAAATGGTATTAGCATCATTTATCAGTTCAGTTCTTCAGGGAGAGAGAGCATGCATGCACGGCAAGGCTTTCTTCTAAGCAATTGTAAATACTTGAAAGTTGAACCCATTTGAGCACTAGCCTGAACCTGTTCCAAATTATAATTATAATGCAGTAAAGCACAATCATTAGCATCTCCCCCAACTTTCTAGACTCCAATTAATCATTACCCAAAGAAGTAGATAAGGGTGGCACTTTTTTTTTTTCAAAAAATGTTTGCTTTTAAAATGAAATTTGAGAAATTTATAACTTCACGTGGGAAAGGAAATTTTCTTAAATGTGAAAAAAAAAAAAGGAAAAAAGAAAACACTCTGAGTTTTAGTGCAATCTGTTACGGACTGATCAAATTCACTAATCATTTTTCTTTTCCTTGTTATGAAGAGAACTTAGTAGTATGAGTTACTATCAGCCCATTATTGTAGTAATTCATATCTTCTTAATGCGGAAGAGCAATAGGCTACTATCTGTCATCTCTATATAATTGGCATTAAAGGATAATGAAAGAGTTATGCCCACCATTTTCATGATTCATGTTCTTAATTGAGAGTTGAGATTCATAACTAGAGTATAACAAAAAGAGTTGTAGTTTGTCATAAACGCTTGTGAGTTGTGAGAACAAAGGCGTTCAATAACTTCAATTCAATATAGAATAGTGGAATGTCATTTATAGGCATTTTAAATGAACAATTTTTCTTTTCACATTAAAAAAACTATAATTTTTTAGCTACAAGTATACACAACTACGGTTCAAAAGGAGATAAACACCCTTCATTAAACAAAAGGTTTACAAATGTACATATCCAAATTCTTCTGCCAATTGCCAAACCAAGTCTCAGATGTCTCTAAGATTTGTTAGTTTATAGTCTTATCGTTTCTTTTCTTCGTTAAGTTGACAATCTGCATTCTCTTAAGACTAAACTCAGCTTCCTTGTATCTAGCAAGATTAAAGCATAGATTTCTTCGCAGAGATAGTAACAAAAGCAAATGCTAATCTTAACGAGATTTGTACATGGTAAAACCAGTTTCCTCATTAAGGATTTCCCTTCCCCATTCTCCTCCCTAGCCCATAACTGGAATCGTAATACTAAAAAACTAAGCGTGATAAAACAAAAACTGTTTGGACATTCAAATGGTCATGAACTATAAAAAGTCAAAATCTGAATTATACAGCTATTACCAGCAAAAGTGAAACAAGCTGGTCAAGCGTACTGAATATTAAATATAGAAAACCAACTCAGACCAGATACTATTGCACTCAATGTCTCCCCTTGCCTCCTTTCCCACGGCCACGCCGGCCTCCTCTCCCACCGTCACCTCTTCCTCCACGACCTCTTCCTCCACCACCGCCTAATGCCCTGTTGACATCAGATTTCACTTTCATTGATTCCGGCAAGGGGATAATATGATCTACACACTTCCGGAAGCTGAAATCATCAGCAGATTCATCCTCCCTGATGAGGAAGAAGCACCTACTTTTCCACATTGGATGGTAGCGAACTTGGAAAGCACGGATCCCTCCCCCAATCTTTTTATCCGGCTCTGAGTGGCCCTTCTTAAGCAATTCCAGCAACATCATATACTCATACTGGCATGGATAAATCATCATCAATTTAATACAAACAAAAAGTTATGATATTAAGTTCTGAACACTAGTATATTGAACCGTTAGATTTCATTTTAATATATGAATGAGATCCTCTTCAATCTTCATATAAAAGAGAAATGAAACGGGTCACATCACATTTTGAAGGGGCATCAAAATGTGATACCAGTAAAATACTAAACACGATCTAAATAGGTTGCCTCAACTATTGTTGTCATTCCAAATAAGTAACAGTTATAGATAGATTGAACCAAAAATGTTAGGCCAATAATTAGTTTGCAACAAGAAGGCGTGCATACAGGATAACATATGTCAACAGACATCTCATTTTAGAAATCTGCATAAAAATATGAAGAGGTGCTCCAAATTATGGAAATTGGGCAGGCCTCAAATTATGAAGCCTCAGATTTAAGAAGTTCTTTTTTGAAAAAACAAAACAAAAATTGAAAATATAGCTGGGAATTGTATATTTGCAAATGTTCAAAAATATTAATTCATTAACAATCATGAAGACAACATCAAAGAGTTGTAATACACAGAACAAATGTCAGCAATATATTGGGATGATAAAGTTATATATCGTATAATTAGTATTGCAAGCCATGATAGTAGCAAACGACGAGGATCCAAATGCTAGAAAAAGACCAATCTTTGTCTCACTGGTCATGATTTTGAGACATGCATCCACCTTTGTGAACCCTCTCCCCTTTGAATAATCATATCTTGAATATTAGTGTTATGGATTCATCCACCCCTTCTACTGAGCAATATTCCTCTCTTAATGCATCCATCAAATTTTTATTAAGTTCAGACTTCCAATGTCCTTATACTCAAATTTAAGCAGCAGCAAGCATAAGTATGACACCAAAGAAAAAACTTGCACAATTAGAATCAATAAGCAACAAGGAAAACAACTTTGGCATTCTGTACTTCAAAGAATTTGACGCATAACAGGTAAAATCAATGCATTGTGAATTTACGTTGTATTACAATTCATTAACATGCAAAATTTCCAACTGTCAACCAAAATTGAGCTTTCTCATCAACTAAACAGAGCAAGAAAACAGCACAAGTGTTTGACTACCTTGTTAATATTTAAATTAGGAGCCCAATTGTGAAGCAACTTGAAGAAGTAGTCGAACATCTCGACGGAAGACCCGAAAGTTTTTGGACCCAATGGGACCGGACCAGATTTCTTCTCTTCTTCTGCCCCTTGTTCCAACTTCTCCAGCCGATCTTCTTCCAGTGACTTCTCCTCCTCGACCTTTGGTTTCTTAGAAACACCGTCCTTGTCTTCCTCGGATTCAGTGTCCTCTCTATTTCGCTTCTGCTTCGACTCGCCGTTTGTTGTGGAATCAACATCATTGGGTTCAGAGTCACCTTTCCCCCCAGAGTCCTGGGCAGATTCCAAATTCTCAACTTCCATGTCTTGAGTGGCGGTATTATTAGTTTCAGCCAGTTCCGGTGCTGTTTCTTCAGCCATGGATGAAACTTGTGCGTAGAGCGGACGATAAGACAACCATAAACCCTAGTACTAGATTGCGATCGCAAAACTGAGTAGTGGAATGTTGAAAGCTTTTTTATATTTAATTTTTATTTTTATTTTTAAGTGCTATTTAAATTCGCCGCTACTGACTTCTATTAAGGTCGGAACCGGATTGCCCCGATTCTTCCTGGCCCATGTATCATTTATTTATTGGGGGATTTTTTTCATGCCTCTATTTTTTATTTCATATCCACCCCCTCATATTTTTCTTGTACTTCTTTACTTAAATACCCTTGACAACTAAACAATTCTCGGTCATCATTGCAGAGAAGGTAGAAACCATTGCAGCTTTCGCTCATCACATGGGAAAAGGAGGGTAGAAGAAGGTAAAACCTAAAACCCACCATTGAAATTCCCAACCCATCTACCTGCACCTTCTTAGGCTCAAAGAGAATAGTTACAAAAAATTGAAATTGTTGAAGAAGAAGGTGAAAAGGCAAAAGGTCCAGAAGGTGAGGTGGCTCCACCATGCTTGTCGCAATACAAGAAGTGTCTCCAAGACTTAATTTTCCAAGATTGCATTCAAATATAAACGTTTTCCACAGGCTCTCCTTGGAATAGAATATTAACGTACTCTTCAAATCCTACAGCCTTGAACCCAAAAAGATTTTGTTTTAGGCAGAGGCAGCTATAGGTTTCGTCTTCTCTGCGAGCGAGCGTCGCTGTGCGATGAGGTGTTTTTCTTTCTAAAAATGATAATAAAAAATGTTTTATTTTTTAAGTTGTAAATGAGTGAAAGCAAATAAAAGAAAAATGGGCAAGTAAGTATGAACTGAGAAAATGCAGGTATGAAAAGAAACCCCCTTATTTTGTCGCCAAACCTGAACGGAACAGGAGAGAGGAAACAATTGGGCCATGATGCCATAAAAAGAGGCCAGTTCTTTTGGCACACCCATATTTTCTAACCACACATCCTAAGCAAAAGATGGTCTTATCCTTTGAAAATTAAATTTATAGACTTTCTGATGGAAACTTTTACTTTGCTCTAAAGCCGTACCAACTGCAACCTCGTTACACTGTCCCATCATCTCTGCATCATTCTGAAGTTTTAAATCCCACATCGTGTGACCATTTCTTCATGTCTTCATTTTGGGATTTTGACAGTGAAGATTGGAAAGCTTCTGGTGCTGCTTTAGATTTGGAAAATCCTCAACTCTTGGCCATTGCAGCTATATGATGACGATTACTCTTATATATAGTAGCATCAGTACTGGAACTACATTTTGCCACTGCGCTGGTCTAATCGATAGCCCCTATAGGTGCTTCTTGAATTTGGTAGTGTGGGTGTGGCTTGGATATTTCATATTTGAACAAGTATCTTGTTAAACAAGTATCTTGTCTTCTCCAACAATCCATTGCTCCCTTTCTGGTCCTTGTCCTTCAGAGCCATGGCCTGCTTTACACTTAGTTCTTGTATAGCTAGTTACCTCATGTTCATCTTTTGCTTTGCTTAACAATTAAGATATTCAATACAATGTAGATGTTGAGCATTCCAATTCCAGGAGAGCTTTCCTCTTTTTGTTTTTCTGTGTCAAGCATTGTAATCAATGTTATCATAAAGACAACAACCGGGACCATTACACAGTCATTTTTACATTACCAATAATATATGAGCCTGTTCTGTATTCACTTGTTTATTTTCTTATATTTGCTCAATCAATTCAACAGAAGCCTTATCACATGGACGCCAAGATAAAAGAACTGTTCAACTCATGCAAATAAATATACAGTTATGAGAAAAATTAGAAGCAAGTATATTATTCAAGATATGATTTTAACAATCGATTTTAGAAATAGAAGACTTGTAAATGATTTTTTTATTTTCTCTTTTAAAAGAAAGATTTGAAGAGTATGGAACTGATATTAGCATGTGCTAGTTTTGAATTGAAAGAAAAAAACTTTCAGAGCAGTTGTGTCACTAATCCATGTGCTTGGAATCTGTAATCATTTGAAGTGCAGTGATGAAATAATAATGATATTAAAAGCTGTATGCAATGGTGAAGGATGATTTCGGAAAGCAACAATTCATATATTTCTTTTACTTTATATCTCTTAAAAAAATTGTTAGATATTTCAAAAAAAATGTTCACGTTGTTAACTATGTTTGTAAAATAAGATTTATTCTACTTTTCTTTACTTGTAATTCTCTTTTTTCTTTATCATAATTTATTACATAAATCGTGATAAAATTGATGAATTTTTTTTGTTTTTTAATAAATTGAAAATATAAAATAGATAAAGAGAAAAAGAGGACCAAGAGATACATAATAAGTACATAGATAGAGCAAGACAGAGTCGAAGGTGGTCATCATGGATAAACGAGAAAAAATAAAGGGATGCCAGATATGGAAGCTAATAAACGTTTTCTTTTAACCTTTGAATGCAGGATTTGGGGCTAGGCAATCCAAAGAAAAGCATAAAGGAATTCCATTAAGCACAAGACACCAAGACTACGTTTTCTGTTGCATGGAGAGAAGAGCTTGGAATTCTAAAGATAGTTAGCATAAAGAAAGTGCTGAGAACATAAAAGCCAGTTATTGGGTTTTTTTTTTTTTTTTGGGAGTGGGGGACTGGTTGCTATTCCCCAACCTCCCAAAATTCTCTACTTTTAATGGCTTTCTTGTCTCTCTACTGTAACCACTCTCAAAGAGTATCTAGCTTCTACCTTTTCTTCTGTTAGTAATGTCATTAGCTTAATTAGGCTGGTTCCTGGGGTTAACATAACTGGCATAATGGTGTAAAAAAAAAAAAATGATCTTTTTTGTTCTTTTGGATCAGAATTACCCTTCATGGCATTATTTTAATGGGTTATGATTCCATGGAACATGTCAGAAAATCAACCTTTCTGAATAAAACAAACCCAGAGGGTTCCTGGTTACACTGTCAGCAGAGAATTACTTACACTGATTAGCGTATGTCTTGTTGAGATATGATACAAGGACATGTCAGCAGGCTAAGATGACGTGGCAGTTTAATAAAGTGTTTAGGTTCGGTCTTTGTTTGGTAAAAAAGAGCAAGGCAAATGATAGGAATGTAGGGAAACAGATTGAAAAGATACTTGGCTTCCCAAGGACATTGTTCCAATTAACTTTTCATTCAAACCTGTAAGAGTCTTCTAAAACAGCCTTATATATAGCTGCTATAACATGCTTATGATTGAGGTGAATCTAAAACTTCCCTACAAGTTCTGGGCTTCTTATGCTTTATGCTTTTATTCTTCCAAATCCCATAGAAGATAAACTGCGGCATATTCTTGCAGTTACGGGCATGAGTAATAAGAAATAGGGGAGTTGCAGTCACAGACACATCACCTATATCCTTATCATTGCAGCAAACAGAGAAGCCTCCTTTCCTCCATATTTTCGAGAGGATAAAACATGAGATTCTTAACCATTAGAGTTTTTTTCCTTGTGATTTGTATTGGGATTTTAGCCTCTCAACCATACAAGGTTACTGGTCTGAGAAGCAAAGATCTTGCTGTGAGATGGGACAAGGGGCAATTCCCATTTGTTACAAGTTTTCATATCCAGAAGGCCACTACAAAGGAGGATTTGCAATCGAAGCTGGTTTTGGCACCTGCACCATCAATGACTTTCGATCCTAATCAGTCAAACAAGAGGACAGTTCGTAAAGGGTCTGACCCAATTCACAACAGATGTTGACATGCAGCATCTGCGTCTTTCGCTATACAGAGAAATGACAAATATCCGCCAAAAAGAAACTTAATAGTTATTTGCTTCCTTAAACGTTTCTTGAAGAAGGTTGGCTTTCTACATTTTGCTTTCTATTTGTTTTTTTACCCTACTTTGAGTCTATATGTTAGAGGAAGATTTGCAGAGGGAACTCATCTGTGAACCAGCATCATCTCAGTTAGTGTGTAGAGAAATCATAGGCATTGACCGATAGCTGGATAGTTGATGACTATGCTAGCTCTCAAATACAGAATATAGTGCATTTTATTTTTATTTTTCCTTTTATGAAGAGAAGAATATATATACATATATAATATTTTGCTCTGGCGACTCTTTCTCTTGCATTATACAGTCGAGAACGTCCTACAGACATATCATATGCAGGTGCATTCACACCTTTGTTTATTCTCTACTCGCTTATAATGAAATCAAGATGCAGTTTAGTTTCTCCATATTTTCAGTCTATGTTATCTACTGGTTCCTACTAAAAAATTTAAAAAGGAAAAAAAAAAAAAAACGACTTTGTGAATAAAATAATTAATAGAGGCCAAAATAAAAGGCAGATGATCTTGACACATCAGTAATTTTCAATGACCCTGTGTGATTCAAAAGAAAAGAAAATTGACTTTCTTATCCTGTTTACCAAAACGACTAGAGCCACAACTGACCAAATGTGACTGGGTAAAAACAAAAATGTAAAAGGGTCAAGTCAAACCCAGGTCCTGCGTCCTTGTCCTCTCCCATTGAAATGTCAGAATATGAGCAAGGTCAAGAACGGACAAAGTTTCAGTATCTTTCAGTTGGTCTTTGCAAGAAGCTGAGACCTTTGGTATCTCTTGTTCCTGTGCAAGTTAAGCCGCATTGAAGATATCTTGTGTGCGACTTCCTCCCAGATTAAATTCACTGCATCCCTAGGGTGGGATGGATATTGATACTCAAAGTGATGTGCAATTTCCTTTAGTCTTTCCCACATCTTGGTCCACTTATCTTGCTTGATTGAACGGAGAAGATTGAGGAGGTATCCTTTCCTTACAGCATCAACGGCACGGACAAATAAGCAAAATTCTGAGTAGTCTAAGACATCTTCAAATGGCAGTTCAATTTCATCACTGATGATCACAGGAACACAGTGGCTCACTATGGCATCAAAAAGACGATTGGAGGAAGGGGTATCTCCAGCAATATTCAAGCAGAATTTGGATGAGGCCATTCCTTGGCCTGCCTGGTTGATACCATTTCCTTTGATGTTTCCAAATGCAAAGTGCACATCTTCCTCATCTTTGAGCAAATAATACAATTCTTGGCGAATAGCTCCTCCCTGATCAAAGTTTCAACGTAAGAATTAGAACAATTTGGACAAAGATTAACCAGGCAGATTCAAAATTAGTAATGGTAAACGTGATACGGGTGGTATAATGATGTAAAGGACAGTATATATCACATCACTTGCATGATTCTGGGTTAAGGGGAATTCATTGAAGTATGCGTTTCAATATTTCAACGAGGTCATCCAACATCAAAAGACTGATCTGTACCCTCAGATGCAAAAGAAATAACTCAATGAAATTATAGTGAACCACTCATAATGCATTCTAATTGCAGCATTGAAATGTAATAATGTCATACATCGTCTCTGAATTGAAGTCTTGTTTTTAACTTGTAATAGAAATTGAAATGGCAATACCACCAGAAGTGAACTTTGTTGCAAAAAATATGAAGAGCAAAAACTTCATTTTTCTTTCTAAATAAAACCTGGAAGACAAGAGTACTTTCGTGTTTGAATCCTAATCTCTGCTTATAATGTTTTAATTTGTTACAACCATTAGGGAGTTGTTAATTCTAATTCTACCCATTTAAGGGTTACTTAAGAAGCTAAAATCGCCTGACATCATGCAAATAGCAGCACTTAATAAAAGCCAAGACAAGTAGCCTTAAATGAACAGAATCAACATCTAATTAAGTCATATGTGAAATTACCAGCAGAGACAGGCAAAGAATTGTGTCAATGCTAGAATTCCTTTCCTAACAAAGCAATAATTTAGAGAAAGGAGTGTCACAGAAACTCACATCTTTCCTGTATATTGCCCCTTGGAAATACACCAGTGTGGGACGCTGCTCATATGAAGCTGATTTAGCTCTTGGTATGGTGCTTACCAGATGCCTATAGGGAGCTATGATATCTTTCTTTATGTTTGCTAATTCAGCACGATACCTTCCAAAATCTGCAAGCACAAACATGGCGGAACCCAACTTTTTTCTGGCATCCAACATGCTGTTAGGATGGTGGGCCACAATGAGATGATCATTCCCTCTTGAACGTTTCCATTCTTTCTGGCCCATTAAATACTCCACTAACCTGTTTTGCAACATTTTGTTAACGCTAACTATCTGCCCTTCATGAAGTTTAGAATAACGGTTGTAACTCACAGATGCGAAAAATGGCACAAAAATTACATCTGCTTGACTCGAATTCTGCACTCTAATTGCAGTGCAAGGTCTTACAACTTTTGCAGTGTTTGATGAGAGAAGATCAAGGGTGAGCCAATATTCCACACTGTGCTGCAAATTCAGTCCACCTGGATATGGTGGGATGCGCTTTAGGTTAGCCAAATTTGGCCATGTTTGGTTCACCTTTCCCTTCCAATTGAGCAACCCAAAGTGAAACTCTGGAGGCAAGTCATACATGAACACTCTCAAGAGAGCCTGAGTTGGGTCACATGACATCTGCCTTTGCTGTACTAGAAAGCTTATTTTCTGGCTTGAATTGGAAACTTGACAGGCCAATTCTCTTTGGGCATTTATTGGAAAATCTTCAGGAGGGAACGAAGGAGGTTTACTCGGTTCCCTTTTTAAATTATGTTTGTAGTAAAATGATGTATTATTGACAAGAATCAGCTCTAACACTGATCGAGGTATCAAAGAATGATTGCTAAACTGAAGCAGGAAAATAGAAGACACGGCCAAGAGGAACATAGAAATTACCATTACGCAAAATATAAATTTTGAGGGGACTATGGTCTTTTCTGACATTGTTGCAGATCAAAGAAAGCAAACCAAGGGAATCCAACCGACAGAACAAAAACTGGACTGTACGATCACAGCCCTTCACATTAACATTTTGAGTTTCAGAAATAGATAAGCAATACCCAACAAGAACTCCTACACCCTGAATGAGTTTGTGAAGGAGATTTCCAGGGTTTCATTCATAACTTGTGTCCATATGCAGTTCAATGACAACCTCTTGAGAGGGAATTTACTTTGACATCCCCGTGAGCTTCATTTGGATGAATTATCAGAACCAATGACAAATGTTAACAAGAAACTGAAGAAACCCGCTAAAACAAAAACACTTTCAGCTAAACAAGGAAGTATTTTTTGAAAACGAGCTCTGGAACCACAATCCTATGAAACGCAGAAAGGTTCCCAATAAAAGAATAGAAAACCGAACGGACCAAAAATCAAAATTCTTAGACATTTATGCTCCGATGAAGTGTTTCAGTATAGTATCTGTGGAGCTTGAACCTTGCGAATCGATGGTTAATTCTCAGACAAGGAAGAGGAAAGGAAGGAACTTTCTTAGAACACGGGTACAGACAACTGTGTTCATATTCATATGCATTATATTTTATGCTTTTATTGTATTCTTGGACTTTCGTATGGAATTTAAAAAACGATAAAATAAATGGATTATTCCGAAACACGCACGCAATATGGATTGATTGGTATTAAGAAACTCCATCGTGTCGGTTTGTGACTTGTAATTCTTATTTATCTATATCTATAATCTATGATTAGTTTGAAAAAGCAAATTGCAATTAGAAAATTTTGAATTTTGAGAGATGAGGCTGTTTCATCCAATAATTTTCTGGGGAAAGTCAATATCTTTTGTGTCAAGGTTGTGGAAAATAATCTCACAAATAGCAGTTGCCCAGGCAAATTGCAACTAGAAAATTTGCTGCTTTTTTTTTTTTTTTTCTTTCGTATAAATTGAATATTTGCTTGAACTCAAATAATATAATAATGGAAAAGTTTCTGTTACTGCGATACAGTTGGTTCATGCGGAAAATGGACAGGACATCTGTAAAGCATGCTTTATATTAGGGAGAGATGCTCAAATATATTTTCTATGTTTTTAATTTTTCGATTCCATATGCTGTCCCTGTCTCTCTTATAATAAATAATTGACGACTTCTCATTTTTCTATTATTATTTTTCGAAGTTAAGCAATTTTGTTTGATTTTAAATTAAGAAGGTTTCTATATAAGAAACAAAATTAAGTATATTAAGAATCTTGCCTTTGTCCAAATCCATAAGCTGATCCAACCATTATGATCACAAGAAACTCGCCTTGAAAAGACGTCTAATCACGTTCTCTAGTTGGTATAAAAACATTATTAACAAAGGTTTCATTAGCTTAGAGCAAAAGAAACTGCTTTACCTCGTAGCTAGATTGGTTTAGGGTATGAAAAATAACAATGATGCTTATTTTTTAATGGTTTATGGTTCCAGGGGAACACCATTAATGTCTTTCTTTTTTAATGGTTTGGCCCAACAAACACCTGGAGAAAAAAAAAAGTATTCCTATTTAATGGGCTGTGGATAATTGGGCTTGAACTGAATATCTATACTGATGCCTCATGGTCCAAAATCTTAAAAAAAAAAAAAAAAAAACTTGTTAACAACTCAAGGTGATCAAAAGCTTTTTAAATATGAATAATCTCTTGAAGGTGATGAAAAATAAATAGAGAGCTAAAGAATTGAACTGAGATTGAAAACAATTAGGTGATGAAACTCCTTATAGATTCAGATTCCACGAAACAATTAATAGGGTTATAATAGAGTTATAGTGGATTTAGAATATTAAAAATGGAGGTGAATTGATGTGGTGTTGTTGGTTTTCAAGGGCACTTGGGTCCTCCGCGCTTGGTCTTCCAGTTGTTGTAGCAAGGGCAAACGGCCTTGTTGCCGTAGTAGCCAGGAGGAACACAGAGGCACTTGGCACAGCAGTTTTGGCAGAAGAACATGCATGGTTTGTGGTACTGCGTCTGGCTACATCTTCTGGAGCACTGCCCCGGGCACTCTGCACAGCACCATCCATTTCAATTTCAGAGATGACATTCAGTAAAACAAGAAGCAAAATGGTGCGCGATCACTCACCAGAGCTCTTGAGACTTCCAGGTCCATAATTGCCCTGCCCCTGATAGAAATTTAGATTGGTTAGTTACAAGTGAATAGTGAATAGTGAATAGTGAATTTGCATTTGAAGAAGGAAGAAATTAAGGAAACTGACTCTGTCCAAATGGTATTGAGCGCCCTCCTTCGCTGCTACCACGGAAATGGGCAGCAGTGCAAGAAGCAGAAAACACACAAGCTTAGCCATGTCTGTTGACACAATCTGCAGATGCAGCGGTTGTGTTTGTGTGGAGCTATAAATAGAATGGATGATGGTTGAGCAACTTAGACGAACTGAACTGCTAAGTTGCTGGGGCCCATCATGCATTATATTATTTAATCACAAGGCGACCTTGTACTGTGTTACTCTTATCGCCAATTGTCCCATCTAGTTGAAACTTGTGCAACATCCAATTCCATCATTTTATTAATATCAATGTCTTTTTGGAAATTTCATTTTATTTTTCTTCCCCCATCAATGTCACTGGTGGAGGTGGAGATTGGAAGGGACAAACTAGTCATTTCCAGAAAACGGACGGATGCATACCGCTGCCGGATCACATGGGCAGTTAGTTAATTGCGGGGCCCAAAGTCCTTCAGCAACAGAGACGATGTGAGCCTGGGCTACCCAGTAAAGTTGGCGAATCACCTTTCTCGGCCCATCAAAATTACCTTACCCCAGGTAGATGAAGCGGTGCCGTGGAGGTCCCACAGAAATGTGGTGACGTGGCTGAATCTGAATGCAAGGGCGGCGAGGGAAGAGACGCAGAGGAATCGGATTGAAGCTAAGGATAATGATTAGACAGCAAGAAAAATGAAAGAGGGTAGAGTTGTTAGACTAGACGTAGAGGGAGGTAAGCCATGCGCATGAGCGCATGAGTAGAGATACGCCAAAAACGACAGCAGTGCGCATCATGCGCTGTCGCCTATCCAACTTGTGCTTCCCAAACAGTAACGTCCAATAAATAAATAAAAACTAGTATGGGCTATAGGCTTTAGTTGAACAGCCGCTGGGCCACGTTTGCTGCGCGACACTTCAATCCGGGTCAAAACTCTGGTCAAGTTTTGGATTGGGCTGTGGCAGGTGGATAGATCTAGGGCCTCTAATGGTATGGGCCATAGATATACGAGGTAGCCCACCTAATTTCAGCGCGTGACGTGTCCCAACTCCCAACTTTACTTAAACGACATTCCTTTTGATTTTGGTCCATGGTGCAAAGGACATCGTTGCCCACAGCAGGCGCAGGCGCAGGCACGGTATCGAAAGAATACATCAAGGACTGTTTCTGGTCTTTAATTGGTTGCTTTTATGAGCAGAGTCATGTGGGTTAGAGGTGAAGATCGCGTGCCATGACAAGTAAAGTGCCCTATAAGAGAAGGGTGCCAGTGCCATGCCAAGTTTAAGTGCATGATTTGATTGAGTGGAAATACAAGTTGACAAGAGAATAGGCATTTTATTTGAGAATATTTGGAAAGTGACTGGCATAGCATTGTTAAAGAAAGAGAAAAAAAGTAGGCATTTCCCAGGTACGTGGGTTTGATTGGAGTGTCACATGCAGTCAAGAATGATGTAAGGACAACTTTATTGATGAATTGGAGCTTGGGCCTTGGTCTTAACACATATACCTGATTGCTTTACTATTTTTGGCTTATACTATAAATATGTGTGAGCATATTTAGGATGCTGCAGACAATCTTATTCGTTAGCACAATGGTGGGGGGTCTCCGTACAGCAGCAACAGATGAGATATATAAACAAAACAAAATTGGGCTGAAATAGCTTCAAATAATGAAAGAAAGAGACATTTACAAACAAGCAGGTCCTTCTGTAAGTCATATATATATATATATATAATTTCCTTGTTCTCCCTAGCACTTCTCAAGACACAACACAAGCAAATCAAGGCCGCAGTATCAGACACTAATCATGTTGCATGTGGATCTCATGACTTGTTGGAAATTCTTTCTTTCCAAAACAAACAAACTTATTACAATCAATCATTTTTTCTAGCTATTCCAATTAAGCAAGCATACATTTCCTTATCTTCTCCATCTCATCATTGAGTTTATCTCTATTTGCAAACTTTTTTGGGCTTCAAAATTAATGAAGGCAAGAAAGTGCAGTGCATGTAGTAAATAATAATCTAATGACAATTATTTGATTTGCAATCGATATTATTGAATAATCATTAATTTAAAAATTAATTAAATTCTATTTATTAACTTTTAATACAACTATATTTTAATTATAATTTCAACCTAAAATATTTAATTAAGTTAACAAGTATTGTAACGACCGTATCAGATGAGATTAGATTATATGAAGATTAGGCATGGATGTAAGAGTTTAAAGCTTCCATGGAACTCCAACAGTTGAGATAAACTAATTGTCATTGCTTTTCTGAATTAAATATATATATACGATAGATATAGTGGAGGGGTGGGTTCTTCACTCCACAAAAAAGGAATATTTATGTTTTCAAGAGATTGCAGAATGGCCAATCAAACAACAACAGAAAGTGAGAGGATGATAAGCAAATTAAACAAGAAACATGCACTCGCATCATCCCTGCAGACAGAGCATAGACAAATATTTTAAGGCCATTCATCCATCTTGCTATAACTAATAAGGGAGGGGGCTCACATGCATGATCTAATCTTTTACTCTTTGGCACACTAGACTATTGTCCCTACAGTATACCCATAAAGCTTCTCTACCCAAGTCATGAATGAATGCATGATGCTTGCCAACAATTGGTTAGTATTGAAAATTTTTGGAAACAATTCATGGCCCTCTAAAAGCACTCATTACTCTATAAAGCTGGAATAAAAAAAATCCTCTATTCAACCACATTGAGTGGTTTTTGTTGTCCCTAACTCAATTTCCTAATAAACGACTAAGCAGTTAGGTTTTTTATCCCCACAAGACATCCCATTTAGAACCCGAAGCAACAAACTTCGTGTCTTTTGCTTTTCTTTTTTAATTCTCAATAGTTCCAATATGTACTAGAAAAATGAAATTCATGAAGTAATAGATGTTAAAGTTTAAGCTACATATATCTATAAATATATAATTGTATATGCATATATAGCACTCAAAGAGCTAGTTAATTTATGAATTCAAATTAACCAATTAACAGACCATTCAGATATATATGTGTATGTTCTCCCTTCCTTCTTTCAGATGTTTGTTCTCCGCAGACTAATCTGCATAATCAGAACTTCTAGAGCAGAGAGATTACCAGTTGTGCTTCATAAACAATGTGATAAATATGACTACTAATTGCAACATAAACAACTGAAGAGCCCATACGTTACAAGGCAAAAAGATAGAAAGTGCAGCTGCCACTTTCAACTTAATAAACTATATATATGTGAGTGTAGATTTGCACTCTTTCTATATCTTGAAATGCTTTTTTTTAATGTTTATAACCATTCCACTGGCCACCCGAAAAGAGATGTTGGACACTTCTACACTACATTATAAAATCAGCTGCTTATGCATGCTTTAGTCAAATTTGAAATGGACAATGGAATATTAAAATGGTTTATACTTAATATGATTGGTCACGTTACAGGTGGTCCTTCATGGAATCATAATATCTAATATATATGCTGCATAATTGGGACAAAAATAATTAATTATCTTGATCATATATACTACTTTAACCTGTTTTCTTGCCGTGAGAAATACAAGAGGAGGAACATCAGCACAATCTGTAAACTTTACTCAACCAAACCTCTCACCACAGAATGTTATTGATGTAATAATATATCAAAGTGCGATGTGGGAACTGAGAAGTCTTGTTCTGATTCCGCCCCCTCCCCTCCCAAATTTGCTGTATCCTAAACTGTTGTCTCACTCAAGAATACATGAGATGAAGCATATTATGGAAGGAATATATTGAACTTCATAAATATTTTTTCAAATGGTCAAGGCACAAGCCAACCAAGTCTTTTCAGTTTCAATCTATGAAAAAATAACAATTTTCCCCCTATTGCATGATATATATATATATATATAGAAAGAGAAAGAACAAGTTTTGGATTATAGTAGAAAAAATCTATATTAGTTGAAGTTCTACTTGAGTTATGTTTCAAGAGTTCGCTTGCACATGATCATGTTATTAAATATACATATACACACATATAATTTGCTAGTCAGAGAGTCACTCTTATATAATCTCAAGCAGAAATTGGACAGCTCATTCATTAAACGCAATATAGAACTGACAGAAAGCATCTGTATCCCTCACAACTAGTAAAATCGATATTGATTTTCATGCCAAAGCCTAATTCTCAGTTGGTGATCCAATTAATTGATCTAATCTCTCGTCTTCCTCCTAGATTGAAACTTGAGTGTATTACTATCATGGATATATGAGAATAACTAGGATGATAAAAGATGGGGAAAAGGCAAGAAAAAGAAGAAGAAGAAGAGGAAGGAGAAGATCAGAAAAAGACAACTTGGATAATAATATAATTGGAAGAATACAATCCCTCAAGTTTAAAATTTCTTTTACAAGAATCAATGTCACTGTTGGTAATCCACACTTACAAGAACCAACCCAAAGAACGAAGGAAAGAGGAAAAGAAGAAAAGAGAAAGAGAAAGAAAAAAAGGTTCAATCAGTTAATTTCATACACAAATTCTTACCCTCTATGATGATATGTATGTAGTTTTCTGTTTTTTAGCGATCAACGAGCTGAATCAGGAGGAGAGTACTCACAGACAACTTCAGTTTGCACTTCCCTTCGGTGAAAATTCCTGTGGCAGCCACAAGCTGCACATGTAAGCGCCCCACTTGTCCCCTCTCCACCACTGGCCATAAACTCTCTGCATCCATCCACAGCATACCCTCCAATATTAGCCGCATGATTCTTTTGACACTCACCGTATCGAATATTTCTCACCACTGAGGATGAAGTGTTGGAAACATCTCTTTTCACCACTACCTGTCGCTTCTTCATGCTTGTAAAAACCCTAACCAGCTATAGCTAGGCTAGCTGATTAATCTCCCTCTCCTCTGGCTCTCTATTTTATTGGATCCGGATGTATATATATATCTAGTGTGCGGATCCCACTAGAAGGGTTTCCAAAGAGTTCATTCATTCAAAGTTCAAACCCAGAAGTAAGAAGAGATATCTCTAGCAGTGATAGAGAGAGTTAGCTAATTGGCAGTGCTTGGTGACTAACCCTAACCCTAGCATGATATTTTTATATGGCTTAGGGAGGGGAAAGCTAGCTAAAGCTAGCCTAGGACCAGGCGATGGATCATGAGCATTGAGCAGCCTTCTTTTACCAACGTTTTGGTGCTGTGTAGTTCAAATTGAACTAGGGACAAGCACAGGACACTGACTCAAGAAAAAATAATATTTAATCAGCCAATGTTGGCATTCCACATCACCATAGAAAGGGGGACTGGTGAGGCTTTTGGTTAAAGAAAGGTTGAAGTGGGTTTATACACAAGGATCATCGGTTCCTTTTGGAGGTATAAATAAAGTTTCCATACCCCATTGTGGTGCCCTCTGATGGAGAACCGGACAAAACTTAAAATGAGAATAGAAGGAGGAGATACTTGTCCTCACACATGACTCGTACGTACAACCCTAGCTAGAATTGTCTTTCAGAAATTGATAGCTCGCTTGTCTCTAAAGTCTCTTCTTTAAGAAGGAAATTAAATTGGAAACTTAATTGGCCGGATATATAGCATAAATGTACACGCATGCGGGGTACTTAGTATTAATTTATCGCAAATTGGCTCAGTATACAAAATCAAGTGAATAATATATAATTAACTTTTTGGTCAAACTCATTGATTAAACTGTTTAAGCACAGGGTTACCAACCAAAACAAGATGTTAATTTTAAATCTGAAGTGGGTCCAAATGATACTCAAAAGGCAGGTCGCTATGGCCCTTGCAACTGTGACAACAACCCCTGTCCTATTAATTACCTAAGATTCTAATTATTATTAAGAGCATTCCCCACACTCTTATATGAATGAAGACCCTTTTCATCTCTCCTTGGATCAAATCAAGGACAATCATAACTTTTGAAAATTTCAACATCATTGATATGCTCTAAAACTATCTGCCACCATCAAAAAGAATAGAAATTTGCAGACCCTTTTCTCTTCTCTTTAAAGGTTCATTACGAGAAAAGAAACAAAGGATAAAACTTGTTTGATTTCCCCAAATGTAGATGTCCAAGGTATAACATGTCCTTTCTTAGCATAAAACTGACATAGTTTTCGCTGCAGTGTTAAGCTAACATGGCAGGAAAACAAAAGTGGATGATTACAAATGATCCGTATTAGCAATTCGAAAAATTCTCTTATTGGGGGCCGGGAAATGGTGGGGGGAAAGAAGGACCATAAAAACACTATGAAATACGAGTTCGATTTGAAAGGGTGTGGGGATTCTTCAATCAAGCTATAAATGAACAGTGCATGCACAAGCACAAGCACAAACACAGGCAAGAGCAGCCTCTACCAATTACATATCTAAGTGAGGAACTAGAAAGTGACAAGCACCTAATGGCCATGGGGGCAGTAACATGTGCACATTTGAGAAAGTGACCAAAGGACAAGGACATATGTGGTTGTCAATCAGAAACGTGCATGTTCATTTATGTTATAAATCACTCAAAACTCTTCTTTCATAGATCTCGATCGATCTGTATATATGTAGATTTGGTTTCTATTTCAGAGGTTGGCGTTCAATTGCACGATATCCGCTTAACTAGTCAGCTGCCAGCCTAAAAATGGTAAAGTCTCCAAAATCCGTGCTCACTAGCTACCACCTTGGCGGCAGCAAGCATAAAGATTAACATTTTAAAGTTTTAAGTATACGTAATTACAACAGTTTAGTAATATAGCCATACGTCTATATAAGGACAGCATATATATATATATATATATATATATAATGGGCTGATTAACTAAAATTACTGCATCGAATTTACAAAATAATAATAATGGAATTGACAGCTCTAGATCTATATGCATGCATATATATATATATATATATATATGGGGTGAAAGACAAGGGCATAAGTTTGCCAGCGTTGAGATGTGAATGTTGTAGAGTTTTTGTATAGCAGGAGTTATGAAGGTGTTGAAAGTATGTGCTGTGATGCTTGGCTGTATACCATTCTGTCCTTTTGGCTAAGGTTAAGATCAAGTACTGATCGATGCATGCAATTAGTGTGTGGTTGTTACTTTTCTTGGGAGACTGTAGGGGTCGGTACTTCATCAAAATTAATCTACAACTAGAATTATCAAACACTCCTTTTCTAATTTTATAATCATAGATATCAAACTCACGCGCGCACACATCTATATATGTATTAAAGATTATCTTCTACGCTCACGTACCAACCACAAGACCTACGCTCATCTCCAGCACACAAAGCCATTCAATCTTATTAACCCTACGTACTTCTCAAACAATATGTATATAGGCTGTATATATAGAATCCATCTTCTTTTCGTTTTCTAAAAGAAATTTGATTGGATAATCGTGGACAAAATTTCTAGTGGCAGTTGACAAAAAAGTAGTTAACCCACGAGAGGCTGACATGTGTGCCTCGATCTGGGTCGGAACCCAATTAGATTGAGTCATATATAAAGCGATTAACATGAAACTTTCAACTTATTGTTGGTTTGTCGGTATCAACAGAAGTCTGATGAGGAGGCTTGTTTTTCGCATGACATTTGTCTCATGACCATATTAAATGAGTTAGTTTGGGTTTCGGTCTAATTATAAGATGGGAGATAGAATGTATGTATCTCTTGGACTTGCCTTAAAAATAACTACTTCTATAAAGTGTGGAAATAGTAGTGCAAGTGAAATATATACATATGAATGATAATCAAATTTTGCTTTTAACTTTTTAAATTAATTTAAACATTATATTTTATATTCTACTAAAAGCACTTCAAACCAAAAAAGTCCAAATGGACTCAACGTTTGCCATGAGATATAATTGTGGTAGAACGAGTTAGTGCTAATTAATTAATAATGAATGAAAATTGCTGCAATATTGTAAGTGATGACTTAAGAACCACGTTTAATTAAGGATGAATTAAAAATATTGGAATTTCATTGGGAGTGACTTTGCAAAAGCACCAATGATTGTGATTTGGGAAGATGATGTGATGAGACACCCTGTTTCTCACCCACCCTACCCAAATTTGTGAGGTCTATCCGGTATGGTGTTTATGCTCCCCTATGACTTTTTTTTTTTTTTTTAAAAAAAAGATACTTTATTGGAATGATTTTTAAGAGAAAATTCCAACAGATAAAGCTAGAGCTAGCTATGTCATGAGGTCTAACTCTCCATTGTTCACTAGTAGCTACTTGTAGTGGAGTGGACCGAAGGCTACTATACCGAACGGCTGGCTTTTATTAGTAGGCCAAGACCTAGCAGTACCACTACTTCTGGGGATCCCAACCCAGACGTCCCTTTCTTCATGTTAGAGCAGCAATGTGCGCCAAACTCATCATTCATCTCCACTACTCTACTCTCGCATCATCAAAATTTATACCATATATATATATGTCAATTGAGTTAAATCTTTATTTTTTTTTATACAAGTGCACACATAATCAAATAACTAGATAGTTTAATTTGTGACGCCTTAATTTACTCGTACCTTTATCATTCATGCCCAACTTAATTTATATGTTTCCTTTATTTTTTTAATAGATGGGAGAAAAACAGAGTGTTTATTTAGAGAAGGGTTGAATTCAAATTCAGAATAACATTAGCTAGTGCCTTAGAGTGTTAAGGAGGTGTTTATACTAGGTGAGTTAATTTTATTTCTTTGCCAACTTTGTGTATTTATAAATAGAGAAAGAGATTTTTGTATATTATCTACATGTAATTCCCTAATGCATGTGTATATCATTTTTCTCTATTTGTAGTTGTATTTATTTAGTAGCAATTAACCAAATTTAGTTGATAAATGGCATAAAAAATTAATAATTAGTTGTATGTATAAAAAAATTGTCTCTAATTATCAATTGAGATACCTTAACATGTTTTTTTTTTTAAAAAAAAAAAAATCTAGTGGCATACCCATTTGTTATGGATTAATTTGAAGATCTCACCCACCCTTTGATTTCCTTTAATTTTTCTTTTAAAAAAAATAATTTAGAATGGAATCAAAGATTGTAATACTGGGCTAGCTGTCACATCCACTAAATGTGGAATTGAAGCGTAAGTTTTAAACGATGTGCAAGTGAAAGTGCTCACACACCTTTGAGGCATATAGTGGGCATATGATTGTTCGGCTACAAATTAAGGTCCTTGAGTTGAGGTCAATTATTAGTGAAGACTGAAGACCAATAATGATTTCAAAGTAAACGTAGTTTCTAAGAATTAATAGATAAGATAGGTATGCAGAAAGAAAGAAAAATATTTATGCAATATCTTGTCTTGTTTTGATTTATCGTACCTAAGAAAGAATAGCAACTACCAAACTAATACGAAAGGCATGGTCCCCCTTTTTCTTTTCCTCCTTCTTCAGGTCCACCAGTTAGAGAAAGAGAAGTCACCCAGTGCTCCTTCTTTCGTCTTCCTTCTCTTCTGTCAACCAACAGGACACTCTGATTTTAATTTTAATTTTAAATAAACTTCATTTGGGCTGTGGAAGGCTCAATGAATGGCCCATCAATAGAAGATTTCTTTTTGCAGCGAAAGCATCAAGTTCTCATAGCTACTGAATTTGAATAATTTCATTTCAGAAAAACTTGACTCTGATACTAGATGTGCTCTCTTTGTATCCCTGCCTAAGGGGGAAAAACTAGGGAGAAATAGAATTTTTCCACCCCAAAACTTGCTACATTAAAAGCCCATTTCAAATGGAAACATGGCTTCTTTTGTCATTGTGAATCAAAAGCAACTTGATAAGTTGGCCAGGGAAAGTTAGCCCAAGCCCATCCATATGGGTGCCCAATAGCCAACACTATTGTCCCCGAAGCTTGCACATCATTCGGAAGGGGCCCACAATGAAAACGAAAATTGTAGTTGAAGCATATGGCTCCACGGGAACAAGAACGTTCCCCCTTATTTCTTCTCCAATTTTTGTTGTTCTAGTTGTACACCGTACTCTCTCTCTCCGCCAAGAAAACTGATCTCTTTTCCTTAATGATATTGTATCATAGGGCCATGCATCATTTTCACCTAAGACGCAATTTTACAGATGAGGTCTCCTCTTAGGAACATGTGGTCCAGAGGGTTGTCTTTTCCACAATTTAACTCGACTTTGAATTTTGTTGCCCGACGGGGAAAGCAACCCAATCTTCGTATGTTGGACCATTTGAGGTCCCTTCTTGAAAGGAAAAATATTTGTTCCTATCATGATTCAAATCGTTTCAACTCAACTCAACTAACTGATTATCCATAATCAACAATAATAAGCTAAGAGTAATGAAAAACAGGGTTGTGAATTTTTTTGGTGTAAAACTTGAAACTCTTGATATTATTAATTTCATTATAACATTTGCACATAGAGTTCAATTTTCTGATTCACATTTGGTCAATGTAAATGAGATACATGAAGATGATATTTGTTGAAGAGAAATGTAAATCTTGTATTGGAAACCAGGGTTGGGGGGTTGGGGAGCCTTAAAGGCATTGGACACAATATTTAAGATGATGTATATGCAAGAATTTGACAGATGGTCGATGAACTCGATTGAATTGTGTCAGAAAATTAAAACTGAATCTCAGTACGCAGTAGTTACTGTAAAAAGATTGAAAGTGATGGAAGGTAAGGGATGTGGATACTTGTAACACATGTGAATCAAAAGATAAGGAACATTGGAAGGGCCCGAGGGAATGATTTTCGATATTGTACGTGGTTCATTCACAAAATGCAGGCCACTGATATCTTCCCTGCATTAATTCATGAATCATATATACTATGTTTTGGAAATTAAATATATAATATATATGGGATTGGTTGCATGAGTTGAGAGTTGTGGTGGGAAGGGAACAGTTTAAGACGCTAAAGGTACCCTACAACACGATATGTCCCTATTCTAAAGTCAGCAAAAATTTAGGTTTGGTCACTCAGCTTTCATTTTGTAGATCTGCTTCCGAGAGACTTATACCACATGATTTACTTAACCACACACACACACACACACATATATATATATATACATAGATATGGTTAGAAGGATGGCATGCAAGGGCAATTGATTTAGATCCACATGCTTTGTCCAATTAAAATAAGATACTTGATATACAAATGAATCATATAGAGCATGCATGGTAGCGATATGACATATACCCTAATTCTCTCTGTCGTGAGGTTGTGCTGATAGCTAGACAAGGAGAATATATGTTATAATTCAGAATATATCCATATATATATATAGATATAGATATATACTATGACCATTGGTCCTCACGTTGTCGATCGGATCGGATCTCTCTATAGTTAAAACAAATTAAATGGATGATGATTTCGACCGAGTAATATATATAAAATTGTATGTATGGGGAGGAACACGGTAGCTCGGAGCCTCAAGTTCCCAACTGCTTAGGTTAAAGTCCACGAGTAACGGTAAAACCTGTGAAGGAGGTTGCATATACATGTGTGTGTGTGTGTGTATATATATATATATATTTGACAATTTTGGTGAAGGTGAAATGAAGAGGGACAGGACAGTTAGTTGGTCACGACCATTTTTGAGTGCTTAATTGCATTCATGCACATGCTTACTTCACTCACTTTCTTACAAGTAAAAGTGAAACTACTGTTCATATATATCACATTAATGATGTAATGAAATTGGTATAACGATAGCGGTAGCAAGTATGATGGAACTGGATTTTATGGACTGAATCGGCCCCTTGAGAAGAATTTGAGATTAAAAAAATAAAAGTAGTTATGGTTATCAATTAATACATTTGACGAAATTGCTCTCCCAGGTAACAATATCTTATCCAAACAAGTTACTGTAGTTACCTTTTCCTGTAATCTAGGCTTTACGAATGGTGTTATAATTCCATTGTCATAGGATACTATGTATAACCAGTCAAGTTGAGCTCCATTCTAGCCAGTACTTTTTACAAGACGATACGATGTACACTAGGGATTAAAATTTATAGTAATTTGCAGTTGCACATTTATAACTACTGTCTTATTGGCTGGCTAAAATTCTTCTAATATACTATATATTTAAGCCTTTATTTTTTTCTCTATAAATATAAATAAAGCTATGTTCTTTAATATTTTCCAGCGATGAATACGGTGCCATGTGAAACAATTAATGAAGATATTATAAAATATTATATAATTTATATAATTTTAAAAAATAAGTTTCAATTATTAAAATACAACTTATAAAAATCTACATCATATATTAGTTACTTTCAAAAATAACTCAAAATATTTTTATAATTTATTAAGTAAATCAGAACATTTAATTATAATTAATTATAAAAATATGAAATAAAGTATATGATCAATTTAATTTTCTTATTTTTGTAAAGTTATATGATTAGAGTGAAAAATTAAAAAGGTTACATAAAATAGTGAGACATGATGTGACATTGTGAAATTTATTAAAATATAATTAAAATAAATATACATAACTCAACAAGAGTTACACAATTAAAAATAACTTAAAAGATATAAATACTATCAAATGGGATTAATAATTTGGTTCACAATAATTGAATTGTCTAAATTTAAATTTTACTACCAACAATTCCATTTTAGGTCAGATAATTTGTAAGTCTTCACATACTTAGGACATTTCTTGTTTTAAGATGATTTTATCCCAAGGAAGACTATGTACTCCATATGCATCCCATATATGTTGTCATAAGCATTGGACAGTTATGCCATCACTCTAATAACGAAAATGGGCTTACTTGAAATTTCAAAATTTTTTGTTTGATGCCACCATCCATGGTAAGTGTTCAGATTATGAGAAGCTTAATTTTACAACAAAAAGTTTATCCAAAGTTTATTCAATACTCCATTAAAAAAGCACAATTGTGATGTTATTATGTGAGTTTATATCGTCCACTTGATTCCAAAATTTGGTTGTCATAAATACCAACACTTTCTCAGTCAATGTAGTTTATATATGTGCTGTCAAGCATTAAAAAGTAGTTAAAATCTTTTATTTATTGGTACTAATGTCTAATCTGTATGAAAAAATTTACATTAGCAATAAATGACATTTAAATTTATAAAAATAAAAAATAAAAATTACAGACTATGCTTTTTTTTTTTTTATCAGGTTTGAATCCAATGTAGTAGTGACATACAATGGGTAGCCAGCTATTATCCATGATCCAAGATAATTTATTTTTTGGTGAGTAATGATACATTCTAAAGCCCAGCTACTCTTAGCATGCAATTAATTGCTCGCCGACAATGCAATACCCTATTTTTCCACTATCCTTTTCTTTTTTCTTCTTACGTATCAAATATCAAAATAGAGCTCCGGGCATGGCAGGGCAGGGTTGGGTTGAACCGAAATAAAACTCAAATACACATAGAAATTACCCATCACATAACTAACTTGGTATTTATATTACTATAATTACTAACTTTCTAAACCCTCTAGTGAAGTCTAGATAAATGGCAAGTACAAGTGCCAAAATTACAGATACACTGGGATTGTACGATTCTAAGATAAAATAGAGCGCGATAGTGTTATTTGGTACAAGGCAGGCATATGGACGTACTAAAATGTAATTTACACTTCCTGTTTGTAGAGTAAGAACTAAGAAACTAATTAAGAGGGGGTGTTATATATATATGTTGCTAGCCTTAATTATAATTTGTTTGTAATTAATTAAACAAGGTTGATGTAGTTTCATCGACTGACATGTTGATTAGATCTTCGTGGCCTTGAGCTGCGGCATCATCGAGTAGCCATTTCTCCAGCAGCGTGAGAGGGACTTGTCCAGCTGCATCTTCCAAATTTGGCTTGCTCTCATCTTGGAGAAGCCCAATCTCTGTTGTCAAATTGGCACTGTTGTCAGAGGCGTCGGACTTGGAAGAGTTAAAGCTCAATAGCGAATCAAGAGCATCTGGGGTTGTGGTGGCACTGCCACTCTGTGCACCATCACTGTAACTTGAACCAGCTCCTCTGGTAGTAGCAGGAGTAGTCGCCACGTTGAGGTCGTTGGCATTGTTGAAGAAAGAAAAAGCCCCTGAATGGGCTCTTTGAGCATTCTCTGGTGTTTGCTTCGTCCAGTTCTCGAGCAAACGGGCTATGTTGTCTGCGCTGGATGCATAATTAGAGGATGATATTCCTATTCCTTGCTGGTTTGGCTTATCATCATCATCATCATCATTATTATTATAATTGGTCTCAAGAGATAAATTATTTTTATGATCAATTGGGAAATGGGTTGAAGCTGGCTTGTCAAGGGAGAGAGCCTCACACAAGGCTTGTTTGGCCATGTGGATATCAGTTTGAAGCCTTCTCTCCCACTGACCCTTTGGCTGTGAACACGAGTATCCATCAGCTTGTTCATGACCGTCACAGCTCCCTGTTTGAAGCGTTTTCAGCTTCTTCTTCAAATGGGTGTTCCAGTAATTCTTTATGTCATTGTCTGTCCTCTGCGGAAGATAGGAAGCAATGGCAGCCCATCTGTACATGCACCCAAATAATCATAACTCACGTCACATGTCTACTTTTCAACGTTATCCCACTTCCATCTATCCATTCTTTTAAAGGGGAAGAAAACAAAGAAAATCTCTTTTTTCATCATAATGAATGAAGAATAAAAGATAGATATATAAATTTAGAAATGCTATGAAAAAAGTAGTACCTGTTGCCCAAAAGAGCTTGGAGGTGAATTATCATCTTTTCCTCGTGATGGGTGAAATTACCTCGTTTGATGCCAGGCCTAAGGTAGTTTGTCCATCTAAGTCTGCAGCTTTTACTGCATCTAAGCAAACCTGTAAAACCAAACAAGCAAAGTAAAATTACGGGGAAAAAAGCAAAGCAAAGCTTTCATTGAGAGGATCGAATTTAATCCAGTCCTTGAAAAGAAAGAATAAGGCAAAGGGTATTAGAGTTAGTAAATAATGAAAGAAAGGGATAGGGTAGCGGAGGCAGAGGGAAAAAGTGGAAGTTGAAACATTTATTAATTAGCTAGCTAGGCAGAGAGAGAGAGAGAGGAAGATGAATCAAGAAAGAAAGGTAACCTGTATTGGTTGGAACTGATCTCCAATTGCCAGGTCCGTGTTCTTGAATGTAAGAGACCAAGATGATGTCCTCCTCGGGAGTCCAAGGCCCTTTCTTCACTCCGACTCTGTCACAGCAAGGTGGTCTTCCCATCATGTCAAGCGATCGATGATTTCTGCAGTTATAGTTAGCCCTTCTCCTTTCCGAGCAAGAACTGCCGGCAGGGGTGTAATCTGGCTTTCTAGCTGCACAGACAGACAAGCATCCACAGCTGGGGTTGCCCTGGTCTCTCTCTATCTATCTATCTATATATATATATACAAATTAAAGGATAAATAAATAGAGCGAGAAGAGAAGAGAAGAGGATAGAAAAAGACAAAACAAGTTAAAGAATGTGTAATCTAAACGCTGACCCACGGCACGGAGGGAGGTAAAAGAGTTGGATCCCCAAAAGAGTCAAAATGGACAGCAAAGCATTTACTCATGCCTACCAAGAAAGTCAGCTATGCCGAGAGCGATGCGATGCGATGCCCCCCCTCTTCTCAATTAACGTTCACACAAATCCTTGTGGCATCGCATTCAATATCGGTATAGAGGAAATAAATAAATAAATAAAACTAAATATTCGTTTTTATTTTTACAAATTCATACGGAATAGTATTATCTCCGCAACTTTTTTTTTTTTTTTTTTCTCTAGATATTAGAAGCGTATTTCATGTGTTTTAGTGTAGTCTTAAAAAGAATTTAATCAGAAGTAAAAAGACTAACAAAGGTTTTGCTCTGCACAACTCATACACGTTAGGGAAAAGTTAATTGTATGATTGGTTTTACACCTTTAATTTTGTAAATTTTTATAAAATTAAAATTATAAATTATAAATAAAATATATATAAAAATAAATGTATTTAATAGGTATTTAGCGTCACTCTATAAATACGTAATTGTTTTCTGTCATTTGCTTAAAAATAAGTTATTTTTGAATTTAAATTATTTATTTATTTATTTATTATTATATAATCAATAATTAATTGCATAATAATAAACGTTTCTCATTTAATTAAATCTTATGCCTCGTGATGTATACTTGACATGACGTGGGTAGTAAGTTTTTCGTCGTACAACGATACCTTATCATTTTTTAATTGAGAGTATAAAAAAATTATTTTAAATGGAAACCTTATTTCTTTCATTTTTTTCCTTTTTCCGTTAAAAAAGTCTCTTTTATAAACAAAAAATTCTTAAACTATTTGAGTGCACATGCTTCGCCTGTTATTTTTTTTTTTTCTCATTATCTTGTTGTTTGAAATACTAAATTGATTTATTTAATTTTTTCTCTTTTTAATTTTGCTATACTAAATAGCCTACGTAAGATCCTTTTCCTTTACCAACAATGTCGAGCTTATGTTACATAAATATTTTTAAATATATAATTGTTTATAATTTTACAAAAAGACATAATTTAAATTTGTCAGATAAGTAAAGACAATTTTAATAGCTCTGCCTTTTTCTTTTTCTTTTTTCCAAAATCGGTCATTTAAGTGAAACAACACGAACCGTCAATTTCTATATATATACATAAAAGCTATATATCATTTTATGTAGCACTTTTGTTTTTGATATTTATAGCCCTTCTTCTTAGTCTTCTCTAGAAGTTTCTGTGACGGGTTCTTTATTATTATTAGTAGTAGCAGCAGTAGTTGTTTTTTAATTCGTGGGTGGGAATAACAGTATTTAATCATGTGCTTAATTATTTAGTTGCAAAAAAAAAAAAAAGAAACAAATTTAAAAGGTTAAAATTAAAGATTTTAATGATTACTCTTTAACACTTAATAATTAGTAAAAATACAAATTCTTATTAAAGTAAGAATAAGATTTGAGTAAAAAAATGTACTAAATTGACATAGATATAAATGGTTAAAACAAAAAAATACAAATTCCTTATCATTTAAAATAAAAAGGATTATGTCATATGGGATTATAAGATTAAGATTAATCAATAAAAACAAAATGTGGGAAGGGAAGGGTGTTAGTTTAATTAGTCCAAGGATGAATACCCTAAAAGAATGTACCTGAAGTCGGGAGATTGGGGGACCAGAGAAGAGAATGACGAAAGAGGTGTAACTACCATTAAATGTCATCACAATTACATACACATGTTAACTATATAAAACTTCGAAGCAAACTTTTAAAAAATATAGTACATATTTATATTTAATTTATAAAAATGCAAATATGAAGCTCGTTCATGCACGTAGCTATGATAATTTAATTTTGAGTGTTCAGAGAATCAAATTCTAGAAAACAAAGTGAGAATAACTTTTTTTTCTCTCTCATGTTGCGCAAGCAAGTTTCAACAGTATCTTTTTGAATTGTTGAATGTTATCTACCCGACATTATTAATTGATGGTCACTGTTAATAGTACGAGTTGTTACTATTGCTTCTGTTGCACTCCTAATAAAGTCTACGAAATCTACAGTATGTCGACATTGAATATTCAATATAATAATGCACTTAGTATTGTTTCCTTATAATTAGTCCTTTTCAATCGATCAACGCCGATGTATGATTATGAAACATATATAGGTATCCCGCTTTAAGAATAGTAACGTGGTTTGTCTCTCCACGTTCTTCTTCTTAGTACCATGCTTCAACGAAATATACATTTGAGAAAATACTTATTAAGATGCAACTAGATCTATAAATACACTTTATTTATTTATCACATTTTTGCTGATTAATTTTTGCATTGTACTTTTATTATCTTTCTCGAATCCATGTCTAATAAGAAATATATATTGCCACCAACATGCATGGTAGCTAGTTTCGACCTAATTTAACTTGTTTCTTAATCAAAGAATCGTAGCAAATAAAAAGGAGGTAGATATATAATATTATATGCATGCGTGTGTGTGTGTGTATATATATATATATATATATAGTCAAAAAAAGAGGAGCAGAGTGAAAGTGACCTCGTCTGCTCCTCATTTCTCTCTGAGTTCTACGATGGAAACTACACAAGCTTCAGTATTTATCAAATTGAATACTCTGTTTAAGACATAATTAATATAATCAAGTGAGATTCAAAGTTGGATTGGACGTTGCATGCATATACAACTGTATATATTTTTGTCCAGGCGTGGCGGCCGGAGGGATGGATATTTAGTAAGATCAGATGAAAGCATTAAGTTGGTCCCATATATAAGATGTGATAGTACTAATTATTAACCAACACCCTTCATTTGATCCCAGCCGATTGATTATAATTAAAACCAATCCACAATTTTCTTTTCAAGCCGCCCTAGAGCTTCTCTCTCTCCCTACAATCTCACCTTCACCCATCATTCGATTCTTTATAATGCAATTAACTCCCTTCATGATTTCAACTTAATTTGGTACAAGTTAACTTCAACGTCGTTTCATTTTATTGTATCGATGGAGGCACGTACCCCATTTTGTTTCCAAACATGCATGCACGGATAATTGAGTTGAGTTTAGACAATATATATATACAAGTATAATCTATTCTGCGAAAATTAGGTATGTAGTTATCATGCATATGCAGATGTATAGAAAATTAGCTATATAAATAGTTGTTTGCATGATTTCATAATAAATACACATAATACGCATTAATATAAATAAATAAATATAGTACAAGAACGAAAGTCTCACTTTGTGTCCACGATCGATCTATATCTCTACTTTGCCTTTAATATTTGATTTGAGGTTAAATGTATATATACATATACAGTATACTAAATAATTAATTATGGGTTGGCAACAAGTCAAGCAAGCTCGCAAGCCGCCCGTGACTCGAGACTCTTAACAGCTTAACAATGGGAGAATCAAAGGAAAAAAAGTGTAGCAAGGTCCGCATTTGAAGAAAGATCACGAGTTAAATTGGAGCGATCAAGTTGCGAGAACCGAGTCACTATTCGTAATTAAGCGGAGGTTTGTAGTTTCCACGATGACAATTCATAATGGATTGGGTCCCCTACTTTTACTATTTCATAAGACAAGAAAAAAGACCGTACCCTCAAATGATAACACAACGATCCACTCTAGTGGTGGAAGAGGGAAAAGATTTTTTTGTTAAATCATCTCATCTCATTTAGTTCAATCATTCTCTTCTCTTCTCCTCCAAGAAATTGAGAGAGACCTTTTCACTTATGTAGTTATCTATCTTCCTTTACAAAACAAGTAGGTCTACGAGTGTGATAATGAGATAAAAAAAAGTTGACTATTTGGCCTGCTGCATGGCACGATTCGAAAAGTGAAGGAAAGCATTTATTAGGCGGAGGCGGAGGCGTCCAAATATGAAACGTTGGCGTGCGTCATGGATATATGGGACTGGAGCTCAACTTTTGGTTTTGGCTTTTTTCTGGAAGGAAAAAAAGACGGACTTAATTGTGAGCCTCCGTTCATACTTTGCCATCACACAACACAAGAACAAGAACAAGATGATGATTTGATTTTGATGGTAGGCAGGCTACGTGGAAGCCACAGATCGATCACATAATATTCAAGTGTTAGGTAACGAGGAATGGACAAACTAGCTACTTATAACATTCAATGCCTGTTTCTTTCTATCAATTTTATACTTTACATTACATGCAATAAAATCACCAATATATACACCGCCCTGCTCTGCTCCTTTCAAATGTTGATACCTTTGCCTACGTACCAAATACTCAATTCTATTATTTATACTTAATACTTTTTTTAGGAGGTCCAAATAACCTGTAAATTCTCCAGGTTTTATATATAAATAAGAAATTCATGACCAGTCCTATTATTCTAAACTTATGTCTATTGTACATTTAATTTCTGAAATAATAAGAATTAGACGTGGTGGAAGAGGACCACAGACTTTTAATGGTGATAAATATCATCTTGGAAGATTGATTTCTGCCCTCATATCGTACCCGATTCCACTAATTTAATTTCAAAAGGCATAGGCACGCATTCCGCGCCAAGTGGGGCTTGGTCTTATATATATGTAAATCGGAAAAGCTTGAGCTCTAATATAGAAATAAAAGCAAGTTAGTATATAAAGCGTCAATGATTTAACCAGCTTTTTCTTTGGGAATTTATAAGATAAATAAATGGACGAACAATAAAGAGTTCTTTTGGAAATTAATTTTGCACATATAATGAGTAAATAATATATGCAACGATGCAAATTAAAAAAATGGAAAAAGGAAAACGCATTGACGCATCCTAACCAATAACGTAGATGGCATCGTACGTGCGCAGTGTGGTGTGAAAGCTAAAGCTGCTATTGCTGATAAAAATATCGGTGCTGTCACTCGATTGCCCAAAATAATAATAATAATATAAAACTAACTATATATTAATTAAAAATAAAAAGAAAGAAAATACACATTAATAAACATTTCTTGGGGATCAGAAGGCGCCGCGTGGAAGGAAAGCCGTATCTACGGAGTTACGAACCGCGTTTAAAGCGGGAGAACCTAGAGCAAATATTTATATGAAAATGATACCAATAAGATTAGAGAACCTAGTTTGTTGGGCTACATGTGTCTAGGCTGTTAGGTTTGCAATTGGAGCCCACCGTCTGAAAAGTCGTTTTTTAATCTTATTAGGATGCCAGCTGTCCCTTTTCTGACGCGAACAGAATTGAGTTATTTTTTTTTTTACTGGGGCAGACCATTGGGTATAAGCCGGGTGTCAGCTTCGCGTCTCAACTCTCAGAAATAATCAGACCATCTTTAATGGGGGTTGTATAGAAAAAATAGAAGAGAGAGGGGATGAGTTGAAAGAGAGAGGGGATGAGGTGGAGGAGAGAGAAAGAAGAAGGGTTGTAAGTATAAATGCCTATATTTTATATTGTTTATGGGACGCACAATATTTTTTTTTGTATTTTTTAAGAAGAAAGAGAAAGTTTTATAAGGTAAAAGAGATAGTTGTGGGACCCATTTAAAATTTTTTTTAGAGTTGTATGAGTAGAGAAAAAAATTATATAAGTTGTATAGAGTGATGTGTCAGTGTGAGACCCACAAAAAAATTATTAAATAATAATATATACAACTTGGGTGTGTTGCACTGCTCTTAAGAGCAGACTTTGGGAGATGAACTCATGTGAAAATTTGACACGTGTCGGATTGCTGGCCCCACTATATGCGGAGGATTCAACGTGGCGCGATGTCGATGAATGATAATAGAACAAGTCAACCTTGCGGAAATGGTTCTGAATCTTAGCTCTTGGGCTTTGAGTTTGGGATGGGACGAGATGGCGAAGAGCATGGGATTTCGTGAAGGTGGCGAGTTCATTTGGATCCACTTCTTAAAAAGATAAATGGCAGAGTACACTTGTTCCATTTTGCTTTGGCAAATGAAAGTTTCTTCTTATCATCTTGTCTAACCTATAATATCATAGAAGCGTTGCAGCTGATGTTTGGGTTTTTATTTGGACAAGTGTTGAGAATCTTGAGATTGATTGATTGATATATAAAATAGAAAAAGTAATAATAAGGGAATTCACGTCATTTTGCATGATTATTAAGAGTTATATTGTCAGTTGATCAATACTCAACAACATAAATAAAATAATACAATAAAAAAATTAATGTATAATATAATTTTTTATATTATTTATTATTTAATATATTAAACAAAATTTTTTAATAATATTTATATCTAATTTATATAAAATTTAAAAAAAAGTCATTAGTTGTTGGCTGTCGCGCGTCACTGGTACCTCATTGGTCATGGGCCGTTATTGGATGTGTCGTTATTGATTTAATGAGTTAATGTATAAATGATTATAAGATGATTTAAGAGATAATAAGGTTAATATTTTTTTTTGATACTCTTCCCATGATTTAGTGAATAACAAAATTTTAAAAATTTATTCAGTATCATAAATAAACTTTTGTTCAATACTTAAATGTTTTAATAAAACAAACATTGAAAAAAAAAATTTTGTGTTGTCGTGTCCGGTCCCTTCCGTGCACAACAATTATTAGGTAAAGATAGTGGAGAAGTATTCTCTTTCCAAGTCATTTTCCCCCGTCCGAGTGAGATTTCGTTTGCAATAGCAGACTAGTTTACAGTACTATATATATATGTCGCACTTGCACGCCCCTTTTAGTATTACATGGCATCAAGACTATCTACGTACCGTGTTCTTCTTGTGGCTCTCTTACTTTCGCTTCTGAGCTCTTTCTTGTATTTTAATACATGGTCACTGCTGCTCCAACTCACGCTATACGAGTGAGCGAATCATATTTTCCTTTCAAGTTTCAACCACAAACCAACATGTTCTCAAGATGGACGACAAGTTTACACTTACACTGACTTGTTTTACTGCAAGAATTTAAAAGCCGTCAACAAGATTAAGACCCTTATTATTATTATTATTATTATCATTTGTCAAACTTACAGTATTTTATTAGAGAAGTGGTGACCAACAAGAAAACCACAGTGCTGTTTAACTGATCTGTCTATAAGAAATAGTAAACTTCCAAATATTTGTGAAATTCTTTGGAAAAGTGATGCATGCGTTTACAATTGATATACATTTCTAAGCAACACTATAAGTTATTCTAATAGTCATCATGTTCGTAATTAACTCTCTCTCTCTCTCTATATATATATATATATATTATCATAAATAAAATAAAAATTCAATGAAATTAGAAAAGTGGTTAAGCTGCATACAAGCAATGAAATTAGTAACTGCACTTAATAGATAAATTCCACGATATAACCAATTTTGAGGCTTAGCCAAAATACTGTTGCAAAAACTGGTAGAGCTTTTCTGCAACCATAGCGGGATACTCCTCTTGTGGAAGGAGAGCCCCTGGTACCTCCGCAAAATTGCTCACCCCTTTGGCTCCCCTAAGAGCTTCCATCTCTGCTTTTGACCTTTTTGGAGATTCTTTGGTCGATACAACCAGGACTGGTGTCTGTCCCTCCAAAGCAGCAAAGAGTTCAAGGAACTCCACTCGAGACATTACCGGGTCTAGTTCCCCAGTCAAGAAAGCAGCAGGCAAGTAACGTGCTCCTTTTCGCTTTGTCAATGCATACCGGCTTTCCACGATTCCTGGAGTCACGTTATCAGGGTCGGCATAAACATGAGATTTGTATTGTGATTGGATTGCCTTCTCATTGCTCACAAGCATGTTGTACATCATCCAACCAACTGCAGGGGCCTTTAAGGTGCCTCTTAGAAGACCATACCTGTAATGTTTTTAAGGGGAAAAAAAATGATACCCGTTATACTTTATGGCACAACAAGTTCATCCAATTTACAAGTATGCTTCTTTGAATTTTATACCCATATGAAATGTTAGGGGGAAACAAACATTTGGGAGAGCAGGGAAGGCGTGAAGAAGATTTTTAGAGGGACACACAATGCATTACATATAATCGAGAACTAGCAGGTAAACAAACTGCAACATAGCCTAGAAACATGGTATGGCATCCTTTTATGGCCTAGACAATTGCAAAGGAATCCATCGTGGATTTATCCTCTTCAAATTTTAGCTTTGCAACAGTTAAGGAGGTTATATATATGCCTACTTAAAAGGGGAATTGAAGTACCTTGTTTCCATGTTGGAATCTCGACCAAACACAATAGGAAGGGGACCAGCCCAAGTTGGGGCAACAGCAGCAATGGCTTTGGGCCTCACCAAACCTTTTTTAGCTGCACGGATCATTATAGATGCCGTATGCCCTCCCCCAAATATTACTAAATCATTTTCTGTTTTAACAAGAAAATTGTCAGGCAAAATAAAGCCTAGATTGGACACAACCAACCATTCATGAAGAAATAAATAGATCACTTGGGGTAAAGAAGTAGATCAAAGACAAATTAGGGATAACAAACCCAAAAAAGTTTATCATATTACTTAGCACCCACGGTTCACAGGATTAGGATAGAAGAAATCATCGTGATAGTCACAAACGTAAGCGTCTGGTTAAGACAACAACAGAACTACAATACAATAAAAGCTATTTCCAAATTAGATGTATGATACAGGAAATGAGGAAAAAAGAACAAGAAGAAGTCACACGGCTTTGTTACACCCTTTGATTACATATCTATATGCATGAAATAGGAATGAAAATGAAATTCTATATCAGATTGGGCTAAGACCATCATTCAAACAGATCAAAACAAGAATAGAAAGGAAACATAAATGGAAGAAACATGTGGTTATATAAATGAATAAACAAATATAGTTCGAAACGACACAGGTTGTATAATTTTACTACCAAAGCCAAGACAATTAACAAAGTAAAAGGACTTCACCTTGTTGATTTACAGGACCATTGGATGCTTTGACAAAATCAACCAAAAATTTTTCCAAGACATCAGCATTATAATCAATCTTGGGCCGATCAGAATAACCTAGACCGGGCCAATTAACTATAGTTGCTCGCCAATTGACTTTGCCATCACGTTGAACAATGTCTCCAGCCACTGCTCTCCATTCCTCAACTGTGCTTACATCAGAAATGGTTGGCATCAACAAGATATTTTGGGAAGGCTCTGAACTCTCCTTTACATATTCCTCATAGTAAATGTTGATATTATTATCCTTGAATTTCCATTGCCAATTATTTGTCTGCGAGGAAGAAGAAAGTTTTAGCTGTGAAGCAAAGAAATGATAAGCCATAGTTTCAGCACATTGCAGTTTGGCAGATACATGTGGCAAAACCAGGTTTGGCTTCACATCGTAATAGGCATTTAGAAATGACATCAGTAAAACCAAAGGATTTCTGTATTGAACATTTCTATGAAATGGACACATAATTTTGTTAAACTTTAACCGTTGCTCATCCTGTTTTCTTTCTCCTTTTTGGTGAGCTCTTCTCCATGCCACACAGACTTTAGCCTGATATTAATATCATCTGGTAGCTTTTAGAGTAGTTGGAAAACTTTAACAAACTCCTTTGTTAAACCAGTATGCATTTCTACCCATTTACAAATTACTTCCTTGCTTTATCTTTCATGTCTGGAAGTGAGTGCCAAATTGATAACAGTAAAGTACATATATCTCGAGTTTAATCAAGGTTATTAATCAGTGATAAATTTTGAATGAATAAGGAATATATAACTAAAATAAAAACAACCACAACTACAATTTAGGAGTGACAAGGGGCTAATTAGTCTCACCTTCAATGGCGACGGTTTGTCCTTTACGGAGACGCTGGAGTAATTGAAGCCCTAATCTTTAGGGTCTTTAGAAGATTTTGATTTTGAGAGAAAAAGGATCCACGAAATTTGCAACCAAAGTTAAAGGTTGCTGATGAAGAAGCAGAGAATGTTGCAGAGAACGCCATTGAAGATGAAGAAGATGGACAATGTTAGAGAGTTTCGTGTTTGAGCCAAAGGGTTAAGCTTAATACCACGGAATCATGGCAGAAAATGCTGACCTCTGACTCAGTGAAGATTTTTTTTTTTGCTTTCAATCAGCAGAGCAACCTCAACACAGCTCCAGGAGTCCCGACCAAGTTCTTTTGGAATATTTCGCTTGCCTCGCTTATTCTTTTGGAAATACCTCTTGGCCCCAATCTAACTTCTGCATTCATCCTCAATTGCCGGTTTGGTTGGTCTACTCTCCTTTACATATTCCTTAACCGTAATCATTTTTATTATTAATTTACATATTTTCATTATTAACGTAGGAAAAGAAATTATATATTTTTTATATAAATTTGTTAATGTAATTAAATATTTATTTTTCTTTTTAATAAATTAAAATAAATATATAAATAAAAAGTAATATATAAATACTTTAAAATGAATTAATTTTTATTTTGTAATCGAAAATATATAAATGATTTAACATATATTAAGAACCCCTTCAGTATTATGTATATATTGCGCCCACCCCAACAACTCAAGTTTAAACCAAGTTGTTATTATAACAAATTGCAGCTAATGTTACTTACTGAATATCTACTCGTAGCATAAGATTTTTTTTTTTTTTTTGGTTCTATGTTTACTTATAATCTTTAGATTCAAATTTCACTTTTTAACATAGCAAACAATTCATTTGGCCAAATAAGTCATGTCATCAATGACGGAATGTAAATATTATTACTGACAGATATTCCATAACACACAACAAACAAGTAGCAAGAGAACCAAGTTGAAACGAAATCAAAGCTTAAACAGCACATGGCAAAGCACCCCCTTTAGAACTTCAGCCTTTCCCCTGATCTTTGTCTATCAAGCTGCCGTAGATTTCAGAGCCTTCTGCCTTATAAAATGAAGAAGATCCACCACTTTCTGGTGAGGAGGGGCTAACTCTTTCACTGCTTGCAACTCAGTTATAGACAATAGCCAAGAGAATAACAGAGGGAACTTCTCTGGATCTATCAACTTTATGCCTATAAATTCTTCATGAACTTTGAAAGCTCCAAAAAACACAACACAGGCAATCTCGAGGAGTCCTACGTTGTTGTCATCGACACAAGGATTGCCATTTGGAAAAAACTCCTTCATTCCATTCTCGAGCAGAGCCAGTTTTTCATGTAGTTCCTTTATGGCTTGTTCTTGTGCTTGTCCTTCAGTTTTGATTATTACGAGTATAGTCTCAAACTGCATCAAGAAATACAAATGCATTAGACCCCAAAAAAAGTTGACTATTCCATCACACACGCCCAGATATGAAATTCCATAGGAACCAGATAATTGAATTCTTGAACCACTAATAATACTTATATAGTCTAATCTAAAACATGCATAAATCTAGGCAATGAATTAAGAAAGACATGCATGAGTAAGATAAGGTGGGACTTATGGTTAATTACCGGTTCCTGAAGAAATTTAACCCAGAAGCGTAATTGGGCTCTTTTATAGGGATCTTGAGGCAGCAATTGAGGACCATGCTTCCAGGTTTCGTCAATGTACTCAATAATGAGATTTGACTCGGAAATGGGTTTTCCATCATGAACTAATACGGGAACCTTCTTGTATACAGGATTGTACTCGAGAAGCAAATCACTTTTGTTTGATAAATCTTCCTCCACATACTCATAAGGTATGCCTTTGAGTTTGAGGGCCAATTCCACCCTCTTTACATAAGGGCTAGCCCACATTCCATGCAGGATCACCTTCTTTTGCTCTGCCATTTTCTCTCTCTCTCTCTTTCTCTCTGTATTGTTGTTTGGTTTCCCTGTAATAATTGAAGTCGTGCTTGTGGTTAGTTTTATACATGGACTCAACTTGTTCGTCAAGTAAACTTGGATCAAGAATATTGCTCTACACGGGAAATGAGCCTCTAGTCAATGGTCGTTCTTTTGACTAAGAAGCCAAAAGAGGAAGAAAATTCATAGAAGTATCGATGATGGGAACATCAAATTCTTTATAACAATACAACAAGTATTAATTGAAGGTTAGGAACCAGGAAATGAATAATTTAATTTAGTTTAATTGTAATTTTGGTCACTATTTTAATAAGTTCCTTGAGGAATTATTGTTTTCATCTGACTTAGCCTAAAATACTAATAATAAAGATGCCTCTCATTTCTAAACATAATCGTATTAAATATTAGAAAGAAGAAGAACTGTTTAACTTCACATTAAAAAAAAAAAAAAATCAACAAAGGGAAGTTTCGTCAAACCAGTGATTCGGAACATTCACGGTTGAATTGAGCTGAAAATGCATAGCTCTTGAATCTGAGTGGTGGAATTAAACCATAAACTCTCGGACAATTAAACCTGCGAGCAAAGCTTATGTTTTGTGTTTTTCTATATGCTAGCTGTTTCAATCAAACTGGTATCCAGAGTCATTCACCATTAGATCGGGACGTAATTGTTAAACCTGAGCCTTGAAATAAACCTTCGATCAGAGTTTCATCAAATCAGCGATTGGAAGTCATACCGTAGGAAATTCTATGGAGATGGAGATGTACACGCTCTTGAATCTGAACGGTGGGATTGTAATTCCAAAACCTCGGATGAGATGCTCGATCTGAACCGACGACGGGGACGGGGATGTTTACGAAGAAGGCGGAGGCTGGCTTAAGGCGAGCCTAGTGTTAGGGCTCAAGGTCGCATAATTTATTTTTTGGGCTAGTGAGTGTATCGCCTTGGCACTACAATGTTTAGAAATTGGGGGCACCCCTCGACTAGGACAGCGGTGAATCTATCGCAACTTCCAAATTATACAAACGCTCAGCTTAAATAAGGATTTTTTTTTTTTCTCTTTAAGAATCCAATTTCACTTTTGAACATAGCAAATAATTTGCCATGTCATCAAATATTATTTTTAACAGATATTCCATGACAGGACAACAAACTCGCCAACTTAAACAGCCGAGCCTGCATGCGCAATGGGAAAGCACCCACTTTATCCTATCTTCATCTCTGAGAGATGATATATAGTTGGCATAGATTTTAGGCTTCTCTGCCTTACAAACTGAAGAAGATCAATCACTTTCTGGCGAGGCGGGGTTAACTCTTTCACTGCACGCAACTCGGTGATAGCCAACAGCGAAGAGAATAACAGAGGAAACTTCTCTGGATCTATCAACTTTATGCCAAGAACTTCTTCAATAGCTTTGTTATAAGTTCCAAAACACATAAAAAAGGCAATCTCCAGGAGTCCTGCGTTGTTGTCATCAACGCAAGGATTGCCATTTGGGAAAAAGTTCTTCATTCCATTTTCAATCAGAGCCTGCTTTTCATCTAGTTCCTTTATAGTCGTTCTTGCACTTGTCCTTCAGTGAGTATAGTCTCTAACTGCATCAAGAAATACACAAGCATTTAGACCCAAAAAAGTTAAAACTCTGGATAAATTGCATATATTTTCTTAACATTAACTTCTCTTTTTAATAGAACAACTTGAACATTGGCTATTCCGTCACACAAGTCCAGAAATTATATTCCAAGGGAACCAGATAATTAAATTCTTGAACCACTAATAATACATAAATAGTCTAATCTAGAACATGTATAAATATAGGCAATGAATTAAGAAACACATGCTTGAGTGAGATAAGGTAGTAGTTACAGTTAATTACCGGTTCCTGAAGAAATTTAACCCAGAGACGTACTTGGGCTCTTTCATAGGGATCTCGAGGCAGCAATGGAGGATCATGCTTCCAGGTTTCGTCAATGTACTCAATAATGATATTTGACTTGGAAATAGGTTTTCCATCATGAACAAGTACGGGAACCTTCTTGTACACAGGATTGTACTTGAGAAGCAAATCATTTTTGTTTGCAAAATCTTCCTCCACAACCTCATAAGGTATACCTTTGAGTTTGAGGGCCAATTCCACCCTCCCTGCATAAGGGCTAGCCCACATTCCATGCAGGATCACCTTCGTTTGCTCTGCCATCTATATCGTTCTTTAGTGTTGTTTTTTCTCCTTTGTAATAACTGAATCTGAGTGGTAGAATGCTATTCTCAGTCTCAGACGATTAAAGCTTGAGCTGGACCTGCTATCAAAGCCTATGTTTAGTGTTTTCATCAAACCGGCTATACTGTGTCATTCACCGTTAGATCAGGAAGCTTCAATTTGGAGTGGAACGTGAGCCAAAGCTGGACTGACGTAGACAAAGACTCTGAAGACGGAGCCTAACATAAAAATGAACCACACACTGCATATATTCTAGCAAGGTGGGTGCACATGATGAAACAAACAACAGCGTAATAGAATATTACAAGTTGGATTAAAGCATACCGATAGCCATTTCTACTTTCTTCTATTAGTCAGGTCAAGACTAATGAACCATGTGCATGGCAAATGTTCAGATTTAAATGCAATCATGTTCATAAATGTAAGAAAAAATGTTATATTGTCAAGAATGGGATTCGAACCCATGCCCTTTCGGACCAGTACCTGAAACTGGCGCCTTAGACCAACTCGGCCATCTTGACTTTTGAAATCGCTTTTTTATTTTATTTCTACTTCTCGCGCTCTCCGAAAGGCGTAGCCGCTGTTTTCTCTTTCTTCTGAACCCCTATGAATTCTCTCATCAATCAAAGCTTCCAAACCAAAACTACACACTTCGCCCGCAGATTCACATATTCGGTCACCTTTGCAGAAATTACTTGTCTCAAACATGAAGAAAGCTCCACTCTTTTCGACCCTCCTAAGTTCTTCAGTACACACAGAATGTCAAAACACAAGAGTGTTAGAAACACAAAAGTTTTACACGCCCATTTGCTTACGACTGGTGCATTACGATCCAATATCTTTTTCACAAACTCTTTGCTCGATTGGTACTGTAAATCCGGTGCCGTGGTTGTTGCCCGCAAATTGTTCGATGCAGTTCCTCTTCGGCAGGTTATCTCTTGGAATATCATGATGTCTGGGTACAACCATAATTCAATGTTTCAGAAATCATGGGAGATATTTTGTGGCATGCATTTGCTTGGTTTTGAGCCCAATGAGTCTACTTACAGGAGTGTTCTTTCAGCCTGTGCCGCCTTGCAAGCTCCAATTTGGCGAGCAAGTCTATTCCCTTACAATAAAAAGGGGTTCATTTCAAATGGTTATGTTAGGTCTGGTATGATGGATATGTTTGCCAAAAGTTGCAGCTTTAACAATGCTTTAAGGATCTTCTTTGATGTTTCATGTGATAACAAGGTATGTTGGAATGTAATTATTTCTGGGGCAGTTAGAAATGGAGAGAACTGGGTTGCTTTGGATCTTTTTCGTCAAATGTGCAGTGCATCTCTATTTCCTAATAGCCATACGTTTTCAAGCATTTTAACAGCTTGTACTGTGCTTAGAGAACTGGAGATCGGGAAAGCAATTCATGTATGGTTGATCAAATGTGGTGTAGCAGATGTCTTTGTTGATACTGCTATAATTGATTTATATGCGAAATGTGGGTGTATGCATGATGCCGCTGAGAAATTCTCACAGATGACAGTCCATAATGTTGGGTCTTGGACAGCTATAATTTCTGGGTTTGTGAGAGAGGATGATTCTGTTTCTGCTCTAGAGTTTTTCAAAGATATGAGAGAAGTGGGGGAGGAGATCAGTAACTTTACTGTTACTAGTGTACTTGCTGCATGTGCAAAACCAGGGATGATTGAAGAGGCTAGCCAAATCCATTCCTTGATATTAAAATTAGGATTTTGCTTGGATGTAACTGTTGGGGCTGCTTTGATCAACATGTATGCAAAATTAGGAGAAGTTGGACTATCTGATTTAGCTTTCAGTGAGATAAAAAATTCGAAGGATCAGGGCAAATGGGCAGCAATGATGTCTTCCTTTGCTCAGAATAAAAATTCTGGAAACATAGTTGAATTATTCCAGACTATGCTAGCACAAAGTATGAGGCCTGATAGTCATTGTATTTCTAGTGTGTTAAGTGTTATAAGTTGTTTAAATCTAGGGAGACAAATGCATTGTTACTGTCTGAAGTCTGGGCAAGTTACTGATCTTTCTTTAGGCAGTTCAATTTTCACAATGTACTCGAAATGTGGTTGTCTAGGGGAATCTTATGAAGTTTTTGAGAAACTTCCTCAAAAAGACAATGTCTCCTGGACCTCAATGATAGCTGGTTTTGCTGACCATGGCCATGTAGATCGCGCTTTTCAGCTATTGAAAGATATGCTGTATCAAGAAATTGCACCTGATCAAATCACTCTAATTGCAATTCTAACTGCATGTTCTGCTCGATGTATCTTACCAACAGGTAAAGAAATTCATGGTTATGTTTTTCGTTTGGGATCAGGGACAAACACAGTTGTTGTTGGTGCACTTGTGACCATGTATTCAAAGTGTGGAAGATTGGAGTTGGCAAGAAAGGTGTTCAATATGCTACCCCAAAAGGATCCTGTTGCTTGCTCTTCATTGGTCTCAGGATATGCTCAAAACGGCTTAATTGAGGAGGCAATCTTGGCATTTAATGATATGCTCCTATTAGGTGTGGAAGTTGACTCCTTCATTATTTCATCTATTCTCCGTGCTGTTGCACTTTTAAACAAATCGTCAATTGGGATTCAACTGCATGCATTCATTGTAAAGCTAGGCTTGGCATCTGATGCATCTATTGGCAGTTCACTAGTTACAATGTACTCAAATTATGGAAGCATTGAGGATTGCCGTAAAGTATTTGATCAAGTTGAGAAGCCTGATTTGATAAGTTGGACAGCTATCATAGTGAGCTATGCTCAACATGGTAAAGGTGCAGAGGCCTTAGCTACTTATGAACTTATGAGAAAAGAAGGCATCCAACCTGATTCTGTAACTTTTGTTGGGGTTCTATTGGCTTGCAGTCATAGCGGGTTGGTGGAAGTAGCCTTCTTCTATTTTAATTTAATGGTGAAAGACTATGGCATTAAGCCTGGTCATCGTCATTATGCTTGTATCGTTGATATTCTTGGTCGATCAGGTAGATTGAGAGAGGCTGAAAGTTTTATTAATAACATGCCTCTTGAGCCTGATGCTTTAATATGGGGAACACTGCTTGCTGCTTGCCAGGTCCATGGTGATTTTGAGCTCGGAAAGATGGCAGCCAAAAAGGTAATGGAATTGGGATCATGTGATGCCGGAGCTTATGTTTCCTTGTCAAACATCTGTGCAGATGTAGGACAGTGGGAAGAAGTTGCAAACATTAGAAGCCTGATGAAGGGAACTGGGACAAAGAAAGAGCCTGGATGGAGCTATGTGTGAGAAGCAATCAGGCCATTATTGCTGTCGTAATACCTTTTAATTTGATCACGTGGGTGGAATGTGGAAATCAGTGGTCTTTCATTTTTTGGAGAGGAAAGTAGTGCATGGGAAATGAAGTTTTAGACATGGGTATTGTAGGATTAAGAAGAGGAAAGAAAAACTGTACAGCAATATTTCATGTTTTGAGGATCCGAAATTAAAGGTTTCAGTTTTTATCAAGTTATTCTTGCGTGAAGATTGAAGATAAAGCTTCATGAGAGGGAACTTGAACACATTATGAACTTATTTACAAATGTAGTAACATTTTGTACTTCCGTTCATTCATCGACGTACATCAGGTTAGCAAGCCTTTACAGTCCCGATACAGGGAGCTATGTTTCTCATTGTAGTGCCATTGCTGCAACCTGCAAATGTCGTTTTCATGGCATGCATTTGCAACATGATGACTGCTTCTATAAGAATGAGATACCAAAATCTTATCAGGGCAGATACGACCATGTTCCCTGATAGTGTTATGTTACTATCAATAATTTGATTAAATTGTCAGATTTTGATACCTAAGGACAGTGACTATTGATTTTTTTTTTTTTTTTGGGTGCCATGGGAATCTCTGGTGTGTCTTACATCTAATTATTTACCAAAAAATACCTCTTTTGACAACTTCAGCTGCATCTTTCCTTGGTGCACCTTTGGTTTAACAGAAGTGTACGGATTTACGAGCGAGCTTACTGATACTCACTTTGAACTTTTATGGTTACTTTGCCTATTCCATTTTGGCTCTTGAATGGATTTTGTGTAAATATTACCTTTTAATATTTACTGTCACAGATTTGAATGGCTTTTCATATGAAAGAAATTTTTGCATGTTTCTTTTTATTCACAGATTGTAAATAATTCACTTCTTAGATTGGAGTGTTTTGAATACCTTTATGGTGCATATGTATTAGCAAATAATGCTTAGCAAAATTTCTTAAGTTGGCCTTGTGAAAGATTCGTCCTTATGATACACAGTAAATGCAGTGATGATATTGTCTCTATTTATCACTTGTATTCTGCACCAGAAGATGCATTTCTAATAGCTCGCACTTTATTTTCCTTTGCAGAATATAATTGGGCAGGAAGTAGGGAGAACTGTGACTGAAGAATATTTACGACGAAGAGGTTACTTGAAATTCAGCAACAACTACTCAAAAATCCCAAAATCAGATGATGCTTCCACATGTTGTATGCATATCTATCAATTTCTGCAACACAATACGTCTTTAAGCTTATTACTACCCTGTATAATAAGAATGATTGTCAGTGCCGTGACATATCTCCAGAATTCCTGCATACCATGATTAATCCTAGCATCGTTACATCATAAGGAAGTAACGTTATAGACAGAATCACATTGAAGAGGGATAAAGCCAGTCAAAATTGTGCTTAGAGTTCCAAGTAGCAACATTATTATTTGGTAGTTGATCAAAAACTTTCCTAGCATTGTCTACCAAACCACTTTTAAGATACTGTACATGTTGATTAGCACAATGCCGAGAGGTACAGTCATATCCATGAAGGATACTCTATCATTACTTGCATTGCTATGCATATTTTCTTTTAACAAAGATATAGATTTCTTACAATGATTACTCCTGCCATACCCTGAGATCATAGTATTCCAGGTACATCAAATCATTGTATATCAGGCATCTGAGTAAACAGCTTTGCTGCATCGTTCGTACAACCAAGTTTGGCAAACAAGTCAATAAGTGCGTTAGACACCTTAGCTCTCAAAACAAAGCCCATCTTCCAGCAGTTAGCAGTAAGCTTTCAGTGAGGTTCCAATACCAAAGTTTCAAGCCGAATTATGTTACCGTGGTGATCTTGTTATCTGCATGTGTTGACGCACATCTTAAGAACAACCCAAAAAGTCATTTGTAGAAGCTGAATGCAATATCAGAAAATCCATTCTTTACAAACCCAGAAATCATAGAATTAACTGTAACCACCTATCGAACAATACACATGCATGTCTCATGGACTTCAACCAGCTGACAAAAAAGCCAAAAGAGAAATTGATACATTCACGTGCTGTCTAAGTCTAACAACATGACAATGAAGAGATTTTCCTTGACGAATAGCTGAAACATTACATCAAGCTTTGACTAGGGAAACATAGGCACAAGGGTCAAAAAAAGTAGGCGATCAATGTCTTGCCCTTTGAATAGCATTGAATAGACTGAACATCATCAATAGTTTGACATCTAGACCCAGTTTTAGAACAACGACCATGTGAGCGATATTGGTGCTTCGAATTAGGTGAAAAAGAAGTGGAAAGAAAGCCATGGGCAAGCACAATGACATGTATATGGTACAGGTGAAAAGAAACATTGAAGTTGAGATGGCCGAGTTGGTCTAAGGCGCTAAATTAATGTTCATAAAATTTTTAGAAATTTTTGTGTGCTTCTATACTGTTATTAATTAAATAAACTAAAATGGAAAATTTAATAATGAAGTTGAGGTGGTCTAAGGCGTCAGATTAAGGTTTTGGTCCGAAAGGGCGTGGGTTCAAATCCCACTCTCAACATTCTTTGTTTATGGATTTTTAATAATGTCTAAGGCGCTAAATTAATGTTCATAAAATTTTTTGAAATTTTTGTGCGCTTCTATACTGTTATTAATTAAATAAACTAAAATGAAAAATTTAATAATGAAGTTGAGGTGGTCTAAGGCGTCAGATTAAGGTTTTGGTCCGAAAGGGCGTGGGTTCAAAGCCCACTCTTAATATTTTTCTGTTTTAATAATTTTTGTGTGCTTTCTGAATTGGAATTATTAAATAATAGGTTTAAAAAAAATATAATAACAAGGTTGAGATGGCCGAGTTGGTCTAAGGCGCCAGATTAAGGTTCTGGTCCGAAAGGGCGTCGGTTCAAATCCCACTCTCAACATTTTCTATTTTTAATAATTTTTGTGCGCTCTCTCTAAATTGGGTCGAAGCTATTTTTGGAGGAACCCGAACTATTTTCAAGTAAATAAGTATGGCTTAGCTCAACTATGTTTTGTTTTTTTAACCAAAATAATTATGAATTTACAAAATTTTAATTATAAGTTCATAAAAAATTCAAAGTCAAATTAAATATAAATGGCTTAGCTCAACTATATATTTAGGTTAGGCTGGAATTATTTTCGAGTTGTATAAAATAAACCCAAAAATACTAGATGATAAAATAAATAGAAGAAAATACTCCGTATTTATTTTTTAGAAATTTTAGTCTCTTAAGAATAATCATCTCCACAAAGTATAAATAGTGGGTCAACTATTTCGTAACGGGCGAATTCTGACGTACGTGAAGTGGACGGCCACAAGTGGCTAAACCTTGATGGTCACATCGTTTTGGTATTAACTACAAAGGATTAGAATAGATCCAAGTGTCCAACTAACCATTGAAATTTCCTGAGCAAGAGATCTTCGTGTCCTCGGACTTCTCGGAACATTCACCTCGATGCGCTTATGTGAAGGACACAAGAACCAAAAGGAAAGGAACAAAGGACACAGACACTGATACCAAACACACGCTTACTTCTGTAAATCGAAATCCATTCGTCATTTCCCAAATCTTTCTAGTTATTCACACCGTTTGATGCACACACAAGAGAGGAGATCCTTCATTGCCAAGGACGAAGATTCCCATTTCATTTGATAGTACCCACGTAAGATTGCCAATTTTCCTCTCTAAAACAACGTAAGAATCTCGCCTCTCTCTCTCAGTTATTCTAATTTTGTTCCTCGACAATTTGAACGATTTTAACCGCTAAAACTTTCTCTCACGGAATTTTTTAGGGAGTATCAATTTGATCGAAGAAAAACTGTCTAATTCATCAAATCTCAATTATCTTTTTTTTAAAAAAAAAAAAATTTGCCCTCTTATGGTTTCGCTGGAAATTTGTATTGCTGGTTGATGCTCTTCATTTTGTTTCTGGGATACCGATTTGGAATGATTAACTTTGCATTGAATAATTCTGTTTCTCTTAGCTGTGAAGTTGGTTTAGTTTGATAAGCTCGCCATTAATGAATTATTCATCGGTTAATTTTTTCTTATTAAAATGCTTCTCTTTCTTTCTCTCTCTATGTATATTTTAATGGGCAGCATTCTCTGACTTGTTGGCCTGTAGTTTTGTAGATCATATGCTTAGGAATAGTTTGATGTATCCAATGTTGGGAGTTTTATGAAAGAATTGTCTTAAGGTTGACTTGTGAAAACTTGCAATACAAAAAACGGATAGTCTTCTCTTTTCCTTCTACCTTTATAGCGAGAGTTATTAGCATTAATATCCCATCGTTTTATTTGAAATGCAATAAAATACCTATACGCACATTGTTTCCAGTGGTCTGCATCAGCCATTGACTGACTTGATCAAAATAACCGTATTACCTGTGTTCATGTTTAGGCATTAACATATTTTTCTTCACTTTTTGGTGATATTATACAGTTTGTAGAAAATAAAGGTACATCATGGCAACGAAAGGGAACTCGGGAGACAATAGAAATAAAAGTTCAATGTCGGTTTTCATTATAGTTGTGCTGTGTGCTTTCTTCTATCTGTTGGGTGCTTGGCAACGAAGTGGTTTTGGAAAGGGAGACAGCATAGCTTTGGAGATTACTAGACAGACAGATTGCAGTGTTCTCTCTAATTTAAATTATGAGACCCACCATGATGATGATGCTCAACAATCAGATGCTTCTGAAATGGAAGTCAAGGAGATCATGCCATGTGAAGATAAATATATTGATTATACACCCTGTCATGATCAAGCACGAGCAATGACATTTCCCCGTGAAAATATGAATTACAGAGAAAGACACTGTCCTCCTGAAGAAGAAAGGCTGCATTGCCTCATTCCTGCACCCAAAGGGTATTCAACACCATTTCCATGGCCTAAGAGTCGTGATTATGTACCATATGCAAATGCACCTTATAAGAGCCTCACGGTTGAGAAGGCTGTGCAGAATTGGATTCAGTATGAAGGAAACGTTTTCAGGTTTCCTGGTGGAGGAACACAGTTTCCCCATGGAGCTGATGCTTATATTGATGAGCTTGCATCTGTTATCCCTTTGGACAATGGGATGGTTAGAACTGCATTAGATACTGGTTGCGGGGTAAGTCATATTATAAGTAAGCTTCCTTTTTGGTTGAATCTCTCATCTGTTGTTCATACACATATTCTTGTCAAAATGAGACATCATATTCATGTGTGCCTAGGAAATGATATAATCTACTAGAGTTGTCTTGCTTTAGTGCTACACCCGTACAAATTCTTTCATCTGTAGAAACTTGATTAGTTCTTTTGTTTGATCCTTTTCAAAATTTGCTAGATATGCATGTGTGTGCCAGTTTGGCGTCCATTTTTCTTTATTCGAGTTTATTAATGGTTCATGGATTGTGGTTAGGTTGCTAGTTGGGGTGCATACCTGTTCAAAAGAAATGTCATTGCAATGTCAATTGCTCCCAGAGACTCTCATGAAGCACAAGTTCAATTTGCCTTGGAAAGAGGTGTTCCGGCAATTGTTGGCGTTCTTGGAACCATAAAGCTGCCTTTCCCTTCTGGATCCTTTGACATGGCACATTGTTCTCGTTGTTTGATTCAATGGGGTTCAAATGGTGAGAATAACTATGATGTGTCTGGCCTAGTACAATCATAATGTTTTTTATTTGCTTTAATTCATAAAAGTCTCTTGGATTATTTTAGCAACAAGTTCCTTTGTCCGTCAGGGGTCCTATATGTTTGCTTTTTCTGATTTAATGTTAGTATTTTCTAAATGCATTTTGTTTCTTGTTTTCTTTTCTGGTTGTTCGATGGTTCCTTAACAAGAGAAGTTCCTCAGGTTTAGGTCATCACAAATTTATTTGAAATGTGTTTTGAGTCCTTCTGCAGATGGAATGTACATGATGGAAGTTGACCGAGTTCTTAGACCTGGTGGTTACTGGATACTATCTGGTCCTCCAATTAACTGGAAGAATAACTACCAAGCATGGCAGCGCCCTGAGGAGGAGCTTGAAGAAGAGCAAAGGAAGATTGAAGATGTCGCCAGACTTCTCTGCTGGGAAAAGAAACATGAGAGGGGTGAAATTGCTATCTGGATGAAAAGATTAAATTCTGACGAATGCCAACAAGCTACTCAACCTAAAACATGCGAATCCTCAAATCCTGATGATGTCTGGTAAATTCTGTTGCTTTTGCTTCTATGTTTTCCTCTTCCTTTTGAGCGTTTCGTATATCACTTATTGTCCAAGCTAATATGCTCAGAAAGTTTGATACTTAATATTGTTCTTGCACCAAATCATGCAGTTTAAAATAGCTGGTTAGATTTCAATGCATTTCAGATTTTACTAACCCAAAAACTCAGAACTTATTTGCAAAACTTACTATTTTTTCCTGCGTTAAGCTACTAAAATTCTGATGCTTCTGCTAAGCTTTAGTTCTGTTGCTTAAGCTCTGTTATTACAAGAAAACAAGTTGAAGTTGGTAGTTCATTATGTGTGCATCATATAGGAATTACGTTATGACAGGGAAAAAATTATATCCTTCAAGATAATGACCTTCTGGAGATCAAAGGTTTTCGGTCCCTTTGGATTATAGCATTATTGATTTCGATATTTTTTCTGAAAGTTCTGCCACTTTCTAGGTACAAGAAGATGGAACCATGTGTAACTCCTTCTCCAGCGGCTAGTGGTTCTTGGAAGCCATTCCCAGAAAGACTCAATGCTATGCCTGCCAGAATATCCAGTGGATCCATTACTGGAGTATCTACAGAGGAATACGAGAGGGACACCAGATTATGGAGGAAGCACGCGAATGCCTACAAGAGAATCAACAAAATCATCGACTCTGGAAGATATCGCAACATCATGGACATGAATGCTGGTCTAGGAGGTTTTGCTGCTGCCCTGGAATCTCGAAAATTGTGGGTTATGAACGTTATGCCTACTATTGCTGAGAAAGATACCCTGGGTGTTATATTCGAGCGTGGATTAATTGGCATTTATCACGATTGGTAACTTCCAACAAATTTTTTCTTTGCCTCTCCTCTTTCAGTGTTGCAATTGCCTTAGTCTTTTAATTACAATGCAAGATGTCAACTCGAGGATACAAATGAATCACTTTGGCCTTCCATTTAACAAAGAGAACTTGCAAATAGCTGCTAAACTTCAGTGAACTTTTGAATAATCTTCTATTTAAGCTTGCTAATCAGATATTTTTAACTACAATTTGTATAGGTTATAATGAGTTTAGTTGGTTTACTTCCAATGATAGTAATTTCCCGATTTGTACCAGGTGTGAAGCCTTCTCCACATATCCAAGGACATACGATTTGATCCATGCAAATGGTCTTTTCAGCTTGTACATGAATAAGTGAGTTGTTTTCTGTCTCTTTTTTCCTCCATGGCCTTTGATGGATTTCTAGTTTTCATGGCTAGTCATATTTAGTAAAAGCACATAGGAAGACAAAACAACCGGTTCCATAACCAAAAACATCATTAAAACTAGTTAACATAGACTGAATAGGAGTCTAAAGAAGCAGAAGATTTACAGACTGAAATTACTATTGCAGGTGTAGTGAGGAGGACATTCTGTTAGAGATGGACCGTATCTTGCGACCAGAAGGGGCTGTAATAATCCGAGATCAATATGATGTTCTAATGAAGGTGAAAAGAATTGTGAAAGGAATGAGATGGAACACCAAAATGGTGGATCATGAGGATGGTCCTCTGGTTCCAGAGAAGGTATTGTTTGCTGTGAAGCAGTACTGGGTGGCAGGTGACAACTCTCCAAGCTCAGAGTAATACTTGGAGTTCAGATTTTAGAATCCAGCTAAGTGGGACGTGAAATTGTCCAGTGTTTATCTTGTTAAATATAATTAGATATGATAGTTATTCTTTCTTCAGGATTTATAGGTCATAGTCATCTCATTACTCTCTCGCAAGTGAAGACTGAATAGAGATGGGTTTTGCCTTTTATTCCGTCTCTTCCACACTTTCTTCCTCCTCTGTAGATGTTAGAGCTCATGTTGAAATTTTCAACATCAGATCCAAATGGTGCCCTTTTTCACAAATGCAAATTTAGTTTAATCTGTATTTGTCACTGGTTAATGCAGAGTGAACTTTGAAGACCCAATTTCCGCTGTCTATATTCAGGATTATCATTGGCGTATTATTATTATAACTAACTATCTTGGATATATCATTTCATGACCATCATTAGAATATAACATATTTTGGCATCTAGTGTAAGATTTCAGTAATCATGCCAAGTTTCAAATTCAAATATTGCAGGTATAAAAGGATTTGCGGAAAAAAAAAATCAAAAATTTTAATTTAATTCAAAACCAGAATTACATCAATGCAATGTTAAAAAATAACCACATTTATCTGTTAAATTTTAATTTAATGTTTGTTAAATTATTTCATCCATGAATGAAAGTAATGCAAAATCCCCATTAAAAAAAACCTATAAAAAATAGAAAAATTTATTTTCAAGTTGATGAATATGAGGTTTTCATTTTAAACATTTGGGAATGACTTTTCCCAGGTCCTAATTTCATTTGAAACACACTTGTCTTAAATTACTCCCTTAACGTTGAGTGTATGTTTATATGTGGACAAAATTTGCACTTAAAAATCTTCATCTTCAGGAGGACGAAAAAGGGATCAAAATCAAAGCTGAAACCACAAACCGATTGGAATTGGACACGTCCGAGTTGAACAGCCAAAAGGCTTTGCAAAATGACGAAAATATTCACGATATTTAAATGAAAATGACAAAAGTACCCTGAAATTTAAATTTGTCATGTGCTCATTAGTTTGGCTCTAAACTTTCACATTCAGCTCACATACAGGATATAAACTCCCAAAACCCTAACTCAATTTTGTTCTCTTTCTGTCTCTCTCCCAGAGTCAGCTGAAGTTGAAGGAGGGAGTGCTAGGGTTTTAGACCAATCTATAAGGTTGTGCCCGAGGGTGCAAGAAAGCAGCACAGGATAAGCGAACAAGGCGAAGATGGTGGCCGACAAGTCCAAGAAGATGAAAGTTTCCGAAAAAGGAGAGGAGATGGAGGATATTGATGGAGAGCTTGTTCATTCCATTGAAAAGTTGCAGGAGATCCAAGACGAGCTGGAAAAGGTACATATTTTAGTAGTATGATGTCAATTATATTTTCTATTTGCTTGAAGTGTGGAATTAAAGTTTGAGTGTTATTGTGCAATTAGCTTTTGCTTTCCCTAAGGATGTTTCAAAGCGGTAGCGTTATTGATTGATTTTATATGGGATACTAATATAGTTGCTTTGTTATATGTTTGTTTCTGGAATTTCCATGTCATGCGAACGTAATGCAATTTGCTATGCCGAGGAAAATGGTTTAATTGAATCGTGGTTTGTACGGATTTTGTGATGGATTAACTATTATTTTATTGAGTAATCAGTGTTTATTCTTCTATCTTTTCATGGGCATTGTAGATCAACGAGGAGGCAAGTGATAAAGTCCTCGAAATTGAGCAGAAGTACAATGTGTTAAGGAAGCCAGTCTATGATAAGCGAAATGAGATCATCAAATCTATTCCCGACTTCTGGATGACAGCTGTTAGTATTTTTTTTTTTTTCCCCCATTTGTTGAATATAATATTTTTTACGATTATGATGTTTTGTTTTCCTTTTGGTGCAGTTTATGAGTCATCCCGCCCTTGGTGAGCTTCTGAATGAGGAAGATCATAAGGTTCAGCGATTTCTTGTGATGTCCACTAAAGTTTACATTCAGCAAGATACTATTATCATGTCCTCAGCCAGACAGCCTTACATTTAGTTACTTTATTTACTTAGATAAACGTTTCTGGTTGTTACGTGAGGGTTCCATGGAAATATATTGTGCAATTTTGTTTGGTGGATCTAAGGCATCTGTGAATAGTAACTTCATTTCATTACTTATTCTTATCCAATAGGTTTTTAAGTATCTAAGTTCTCTGGAGGTTGAAGATTCCAAAGATGTCAAATCAGGCTACTCAATTACTTTCGTAAGTCTCCCTCCCCCTGTTTCTTACCCTGTAGGAGCTACTTACAAGTCATTTTTAGGTTTGTAGTTCTTAGGTTTAAGATCAGGAGAGGATAAGCATTGAATTGTAATAAGTTTTTGGTAATTTCTTGTTCAGAATTTCAATTCCAATCCCTATTTTGAGAATGAAAAGCTTGTAAAGACTTTTACCTTCCACGAAGAAGGATCAACGAAGATCACATCTACGCCTATAAAATGGAAAGAAGGCAAGGTGAGACTGTAATTTTTATTTTAAAATGTTTGTCTTCATTAAAATTCTACTTATTTTGTCATAATTGTCTTATATTGACACATATATTATTCTATTTCTCAAATGTGAAGGGCATACCTAACGGTGTAAGTCATGAGAAGAAAGGGAACAAGCGGGCTCCAACTGATGTCAGGTTAATCTCTTTGATTTTTTTTTTTTTTTTTTTTTCGGTACAGAAAAGTTCACAGGAAAATAGAAGAAAGTGGAATTACATACGAGTTTACAATTTTTATCTAACAAGCTGAATATTTGCACTTTTTAAATACTCTGAATGTCAAGATTGTTGTAGCCTGCACATGTTTTTCCTTATTTTTTTAAGATGAAAACCAGGCTTTTAATTTGCTGGGTTTCCACAATTGTTAGTTATGAGTACTTGGTACATTGCCAGCTAAAGCTTTAAGTTATGCGCACGCAAGCTGATAAATTAGAAAAATTAAAGATTACCTGTTCTTTAAGGATGATGCTTGTTTTGACTGCTAGACTAAATTACTTATTTTTCTAAAAGTACTCTTCTCACTGTTCTGAAGCACCTTCTATTCCAAACGAAAATTTTATAGACATTGCTTTTTAATTGAAGTTAGTGCTGCTGCATGTTTGTAGAGAATGCATCAATTCCTGATTCTTCCTTAATTTACTATGAACTATGAAGTCGATTGTATATGACCATGCTGCAATCAATGAGAGAGGAATAATTACATGGCTCTTCTTAATGTTAATATGTTTCGGGAAAAATAATTGGCTGTATTTAAAAAATTGGATGGATACGGCAAGGGTGCATTTTTTGTGCTTGCATCGTTGAACAAATGGTTAATATTTTTGTTATGTGCTTGAGTGCAGCTTCTTTAGTTGGTTTAGTGACACTGAGCAGAAAGATGACATGGACGATATTCATGATGAGGTATTTTTTCTGATGATGTGAAATTCTTTGTTGTGAGTTCCTGCCATGGATGCCACGTCTCGCTTTTGCAGTCCTTATACTGTTTGTTTCCTTTCCCTACTGTAAGTTTCTCTTTGAATTTTAGGTTGCAGAAATCATCAAGGATGATTTATGGCCAAATCCGCTCAATTATTTCAATAATGTAAGTCCATTTTTAGTTTTTGTATCTTTTCCTCTCAATATCAATTGCATTTAATATCCGCTTCGTCATTTTATTATTTTCCTTGTCTTCCACTTTTCCCCTTTGTTTCTAATGGTTGTTTCTAAATACAACGAACAGGATGCTGATGAAGAGGATGTTGATGAGGAAGGTGATGACGAGGTAATTGAAGTTTTAATTTAGTAGGGAGAAGCTTAGTCAAATTTGTGTGTGTATATATATATATATTTTAATTTTCTGCTTTACTGGAATATGACTATCACTGCATTTGCAAGCACCCTGAATGTGCAGTAAGTGAACTGATGCAAAATATAATGCTGCCATGAGCCATTTTTGAACACATAATTGCCTTTTGACTGTTGAGTTTTGAACTCCAGAGTTGGAATGAATGCATTGGAATTGATATTATTTACAAAAGGAAAAAATCAAAGTTCAGAATGTAAAATCACTTTGAATTATGTAATAAGACGTAAATAATCAAATTTGGAACTGAGGGGAAAGAAATTTAACATTTCTAGACAGTTAACCATGTATGTATGTATATATATATATAGAGAGAGAGTTAAGACTTTGCCGTTTAAATAATTGCTGATGCTTTGTATTATTGAAGTGTCATCCTGGGTAAATCAGTTCTGGTTGATTGAATAACCTGTGATGCTTTTATATGCTGAGGAAAGATGCATACTTTAGCAGATTATCCAATTTAACCATAACATGCTTCTAAAAGCTAGTACAAAATAAGCTGTTGCTTTTGCCGAGACAATATTAGTTTATCAGACTGACAAAATGCTGTTTTCTATGCCTACTGGGCTTTGCTTTTGAAGTGTATGATATTAGAATTTTCGAGTAGGAGGTAAAATCATGCTTTTCTGAATTTTTTTTTTTTGCAGGAAAAAGACGAGGATGACTCTGAAGACGATGATGACCAAGATGAGGATGACGACGATGAGGGTGAGGGTGAGGAGGAGGATGGCAAGTGAAAAATCCATCATATTTTCCGTGGCTATAGTTAGTTGAGTTCTATGTAAAGTGGTCTTTAGTTGATGTGACCATGAGAACTATGGGGGTATCTACTCTACTCGTGTCAGCAGTTGAAGCAAGCTACCAAGCCTCTGGGCAGCGGTTATCTGACTATATTTATTTAAAAAAAAAAAAATTAATCCTACGAGGTTATTTCTACCGGTTTCGTCGTCCCTGATGCACTTTACTAGATTTTAATGATACGTTAGCTTTGTCTTTTTGCCCTTTGTTGTGAAACTACAAATTGAAATAATAGTATTAGACTAGTGTGTAGCTCTTTGATATGCAGATTCTATAATACAAGCGTTACAGATCACGTGTCGTTATTAGCTGTTGAAACTTGTCTTGTAGATTCAGAATGAGGATCATGATACATGGCTTCAGCCCCCTATTTTTTTTTATCAATCGTTCATATTCTTTCTCGGCGATTATTGAAATTTGACAGGAATGCTTCACCAATTCTATGAAATGACAATACATTATTTACTGCTGTCATCATCTGGATTACTGGCCCTGACAGTCACCTCTGCTCCGTCTATTATGATTTATAAATCATTTGTTCTCAATCTCAAACTTAGGATGCTGTGAATGTGGCCAAGTTTGTCTATTTATTCATCTGAATGATAGAAGTTTAATCATTTGTTCTCAATCTCAAACTTAGGATGCTGTGAATGCCGCCAAGTTTGTCAAACTTAGGATGCTGTGAATGTGGCCAAGTTTGGGCCCTATAATTAATGCTCGAATTTCAATAAATGTTTGGCCTGATTTAGAATTCTACTTAGCAATTTTATATATTATTGTACATTTCAAAACATTTTTATATCTTGTATGTACATAATTATAAAGTATGAACACTCCATTGGCTCATTCTTAATGAGGGCTCTTGCGTCTGCTCAACACAAACTTATGTAAGCGGAATTAAAGAAGTTGGAGACAACTCATCCCTTTTGTTGCTTTTTGATGCTCTAAGTCCTAACTCTATTATTTATTCATGGACATGGTTCCTAAACCATGAAGCAAGGTATGGACGAGTTCAGCATTCCCACCGTTGACCTCTCTCATTTGTTGAGAAAGGATGATGATCATGGCAAAAAGAAAGCCATGGAGTTGATTACCCAAGCCTGCTCTGACTATGGTTTCTTCCAAATAATGAACCACGGGGTTCCCCTGGATTTAATGAAGCAAGCCCTGGAGCTATCCAAGACATTTTTTGATTATCCAGATGAGGAAAAGCGCAGGAGTAGTCCTACATCTGATGCACCACTTCCTGCTGGCTACAATAGGCAGCCTCTGCACTCACCAGACAAAAATGAGTACTTTCTGGTTTTCCCTCCACACTCTAGCTTTGATGTGTATCCCCAAAACCCTCCTCAATTTAGGTAAACAAAAACTGAGGCTCTTATCATCGTATTATGAATATGCTTATCCAAAAGTATAACTTGTATATAAGATCATATTTGGAACTAAAATTGAAATTGAGTTGGTTTGCTTGATTTCTTAACTCTACTAGGGAAGTAGCAGAAGAAATTTTTAGGCACTTGAGCAAGACTGGTTTGCTTTTGGAGAGCATAATAAACGAGTGTTTGGGGCTCCGTCCCAACTTTCTCAAAGAATTCAATGATGATAGGAGCTGGGATTTCATGGTGGCTTTGCATTACTGGGCAGCTTCTGAGAATGAGAATAACGGAATCACAGAGCACGAAGATGGCAATTGCATCACCTTTGTGTTCCAGGATGAAGTTGGAGGCTTACAAGTCCGAAAGAATGGAGAATGGATTCCTGTTATTCCTGCCGAAGGCGCCATTGTGGTCAATATTGGCGATGTTATTCAGGTAATTATATGTTTTTTCATTCTCCTTCTCAATCTCACAGATAATTTGTGTTGGATTGATTGTCACCAGTTCATTAAATGAGCACCTCGCTTGTTCTGACTTGGTTTTTGGGTATTGGAATTGAGAAGGTTCTCAGCAACAAGAAATTCAAGAGTGCAACTCACAGAGTCGTGAGACAGGAGAGAAGCAGATACTCTTATGCCTTCTTTTATAACTTGCAAGGCGATAAGTGGGTTGAACCATTGTCAGAATTCACCAAGGAAATTGGAGAGGCACCAAAGTACAGAGGATTCAAATATGGAGAGTACCAGCAGCTAAGAGTGAGAAACAAGAGCCATCCACCTTCTCGACCCGAGGATGTCATCCACATTACCCATTACGAAATCACCAACTAGTTTGATTTTTTATGCTTTTTATGTTATGATTGTTTCTTGGTTCCAGATTCTGTAGCATCGCCAACTAAGCATTTCCACAATAATTTAATCAGCAAATTATCATAGATCCTTTTCATTCCTTTGTTTTGATTCTCATGTTGTGTAACGAGTTGAAATGCAAAAACCAAAACAAACATGACTTTCTTTGTCGATGCTTTGCTTACCGCAAGGCCAAGGCGGATATGATATGATCTCAAATCAAAGCGCGACGGCGTCAGTGATGGTAACGATTGCAATCTAATCTGAGTTGAATGGACGATGGCCCATCTGATAAAACCCACGAATCCAGTAAAGGCCTAGTTAGAATTGCAATCTAATCTCGTAATGGCCCGGGCCGGTATCTTGAGCTTGTCTTACCTACTTTTTGTGGTCAAGGAAAGTCATTGGGCCATGGGCCGTGGTGAGAAGGTGTGGAACCTGAGGAGGAGATTGACATGGCATGGGTCCCGGGATTAGTTATGTGCATGGGGACTCCTCTGGCTTTGAGTCTGCAAGCTGTCCCCAAAACAGGGTCATCGCCCACACTCATTTGTGCGATAATGGACATTTAACGTTTTGGGTTTTGGTCGGTTGTTTAGAAGTATGTTTGCTAGTTTGATGTGTCTAGGTGTTTGATAATTGCATGAGCAATGTGAATGTGCAATCTTCACTCTATTCTTTTCAATTGTAGCTAGCAATGCGCAATGGAACCAAGCAAGTTAGTGGATATCGAAAAAAGATGGATGGCATGCTAGGTTGCTGGTGCCAGTGTGGCCTAGTGAAGTTGGTTCACATATATTAAACATGATTGAAGTGGAGGGGGAACACACAAGTCCCCACGTGTTTGTATAGGAAAGCTAAGGACCACACATCAAATCAAATGGAGTTTTCAGTTGATGTGTTAAAGTCAACATCAATCCTTCAAAAAGGACACAGGCTAGCTACCTACACCTTCAATACTCCTATTTCGAAATTCAGCTTAATTGTGTAATATTAAGTTTCCTAATGAAGCGGTGTTCTATAAATTGATTACTACACCGAGACATTCTTTCAGATCCAGTCCATTTCCCTGCCAGGCAGGAGAAGCGATTGACCCATGAAAACGACTTGTCGTATATGTTCTTAAAATCCGCCGGTTACAGCTATCCGACCATTTCCAAGAATTAATTTATCTCCAAAATTGTCTGCATGTGTTTTTTTTTTTTTTCTGGCAGATAAAAATTCGGAAAGAGAATTAAAATGTTGATATTCGGGGATTTTTAGAATTGACAGCTTTTTTCAGAGGGGCACAAACAAAATTGGCAGCGGCAGAAAGAGAGGGAGAAGGGGACGGCATGTACTTTGGTTTTTAACTATTCGGCGTCGTTTTAAGGCAGCAAACGGCTACCATGCCACGTGAGACCACCTTTCCTCCTTCACCTTGATCATCTGTTTTTCTTTTATTGTACATCCGGCGCGGTAATTTTAACTTCATAAATTATATATTTTTTAAAAGATTGATTAAATGTCAAAATAAATAATTTATTATTTTAAAATTAAATATAATAAAAGTGTTAAGAAATTAAAAAAAAATAGTAATATCCTTTATTTCATTCTTTGAGAGTAGTACATGATTTAAAATATAATTTGTAATTATTTTGAATAAAAATGAGAAAATATTTAATAAAATATATTGTTAAATTATAAAATTAGTTTTAAAATTTAAAATTTAAAATAATAAAATAGTTCAATAAAATAATAATTAAAAAAGTACCATCATTATTTTATTTTAATAATATATTAATATTTAAAAATTATAATCACATATTTTATAATAAATTTATAATATTTTAATTATTCATTTGTCAAAGTAATAAATAAAAAAGTAAAATTTTTATAAAAGTAAATAAAAATAAAAAATATATATATATAATAAAAAAATGATGTGATTAAAAATTAAATAATAATATTACAACACATTCTCAATTCTGATGACATAATATTTTTTAAAAAATATTAAACCTTACGTTACGTTACGGTTCATGGAATGGACTGCGATCACTCTGTCTGATCCCAAATAATTTGGAATGCATACGATACGGCCTTTTGCTAACACGAAACGAAAACGAGAGTGCATGGCACGCGGCGATTCGATACGTGGGGTTACTTAGGACACAGGAAGTCATTTTACTAATTTACCCGAATTGGATTCACTGGGCTCTACTTTTCATGAAAGTCCGGAATAGCGGCAGGCAAAAAGCTAACAAGGAAAGTGATGTGACCCTCCACACCATTCCTATTTCTTCTTTTCCTTTTTCTTTTTTCTCATTCAAAATTCCAACTATTTTTTTAATAAAAGTAAATATTAATTTTACCATTACGTGTCGTACATACATAGTAACATATCACTATTAGTATCAATTTAATTAACTCACATAAATCTATTAATTTTATATCACATTTTTTTAATGATGGAATACATATTTCTTTTTCAATTAAAAATGGCACCGCTGCAACCTCATCCCCACATATTGATTGCACTTGCACACCCTCGACAACTAAAAATTACAGTTATTAGAATTTAAATGTTATAAAAATATAAAATGATTTTATTACTATCGATGAAACTCAAAATTTAATAAAGTTTTAATAGATGTTGAGTTTAATAAAAAAAAAAAGTAATTTTTTGTAACACGATGAACTTAAATTTAAATTTATATTAAAGTAAATATTTATATTTAATGTCTCACTGTATTTTATGAAAAAAAAAATTACTAGAATTATTAAACTTAAATTTTATCATTTGTGAAAGTTATATTCAACCAAAAATAAGAAACTTCAATTAAAAAAAAAAAAAGAAGTAGTCCTATCAAAATAAATATAAGAAACCATAACTTATATGGCTAGCTATGGCCTTTGTGTGTAAACAAATATTGGTGGCCATTTCAAAAGCTCATGGATACGTCTCTTAACATTTGGCTTCGTATATGTGTATATGTATATATAAAGGTTATTCTTTCTTATGAATGAGTTGATTATTTGAGGAAACTACTATTGTGACTGTGTTGGTACGGTGAGATGTTACTATACAGAGCATTGGACTTATATATAAAATGAATTAAGTAATTAATTTATGGTTGGTCCATCTCCACGAACACCAAGATTCCAACTGTCTACACTAACGAGGCACTAGCTCAGCCAATCCCACCACAGCTTTAATTTACATGTGCATACGTACCAATTGACACTGCAGGCAGTCAACTCATAGAGAGAGTAATGCTATATTCTCTTATTACATCCTTTTAGAAATCCTTTTAATAGTACATAAAGTAAGTATTGAATGAAAAATATAATGTATGTAACATTTTAGAAACATAAAATTTATTTATTTATTTTTTTCATTTAGTAAGTAATAGGATTTGTAAGAAGATGTTGTAGAAGGATCTAGAATTATTGATAGTATAATATACTGATACCCATCTTAATTATTAAAATAATATATATGCACGATTTTCTTAATAACAATTAATCCAAAGATGATTAGGATGAGGAGCTACTCAGACACATGACGATGGAAATTAAATTAATCCAGCTTTGCCTTCATTTTGAATAAAAAGAAGTAATAATAATGTGTTTGGTTTCATGCTTATAATTGTGGACAAGCCTAAATTGCAACTTGATTGGAGGGAGTGGAAATAATAGAAGCAGATATTTTGTTAGTGACTTTTGGACATGAAGACAGTGGAATCCGACTGTTATATATATATATATATATATATATGACAGCAAACACTAAACACAAAAATACCAGTTCCTCTTTAAACTACTATATCTAGCGTCACTTCCCTATCATCCCTCTCCACAACTTTTCTATTAATATCTTCTCTTTCTCCATTGAGATATCACAATTTCTTCATACGCACGTATCATTTTGCCATCCCTAGACGTAGTTGAAAATATCTAAGTGAAAGGAAAAGGAAGAAAGAAGAAAATGTCAACTCGTTGCTGTTATACTGTGTAAGTAGGGAGCCGAATTAAGATGCATTGACTGGAAATTACACATATAGATGGGATAGATAGATTTATTGTGAATAGCGATATTTTGGAGGGTAGGCTGTCTTCTTCAATATATATGATCCAAGTGGCAAGGGCATGTGGTCTCAGAAAAGGCAGCAAAGACCTATCTGGTCCACTGTGCCTCCCTGCCTTCGTGCCCAGGACACACATTCACTTCTCCTCTGCACTGCCCATTTCAATTTTCATCTTCTTCTGCAACTGCAACTTTAATTACTCCATTTCCCCTACAATTTTATTCGTCTAATTTTAATAGTTCAACAAAATGGTGCATCACTGATTTTATACTATTTCTAATACACTTAACTTAAATCCTAAATCTTCGTTCAAGTCTCTAAAATGTGAGGTCGTTATCAAAGAGAGGGTTTGATTTTTGTCAACTTGTCGGTACTCTTGTGCATTTCTTGGCATGTAATTTGGAGACAAATGCTTTTACACGACGTAAAAGGCTCACGTGGGCATTCTCCTCAAGAATTTAGGCTACTAATTTGAGTAATTTCACACTTGAATTTCGTAAAAAGTGTCAATATAGATAGAGAACTAGAATTAGATCTTATATTCTTCTATTTGGTTGCCGTAAACTTTAGCTTGACAGATATTTCCATACTGGTCATAATCTAATCTACGAGCAGAAAAGGACCTTTGATTCTTAGAATATATTATTTGGTAATATAATTGATCTAGCTAGGTCAAACCACGTAGATTACAAAACGACAAACGACAGTAAAAAGTAGAATCTACACAGTTATTATTTGAAATCTTTCTTTTACTTTTGCAATCTAACAGCGCCCGGCCGTTGATTATTTTAATCGACCTATTCTATTTCTCTATAAATATGACGTTATTACTTTGTCGTTATTCATAAGGTGCGCTCTCGCGCATGAAACTAATTAAAGCAACCTTACTATTTAAGACTAAATTACAAAAAGTACTAACTAAAATTTTACCCCTGCTTCCTTAACTGTTTGATTCAATCTGAAATAGAAAATTAGGGAAAATTTTGGATATATTCCCGGGAAAAAATAAAGGCACTACTGTCATTTTTCAAATCCAACTTGAAGGTGCGTTTGGCGAATCCCTTTGTTTCCATTATGTCATAGAGTGTCACTTTAGTTTTTCCTAACTAGTATATATATATTGTGGTCAAGTCCATGTTCTTTAACAAGTTACAAGAACAAGTTATTAAATGCAAAGAAAACGAAATTAGGCTCAGAAGAGTTTGCTCACATGTCTGAAAACAAACATTGTCAGTCTCTCACATAAACAAGAACCCTCCAAAAGAGTCCTAACCAATGGATATATATATATATTGAAAATTGACCTACCATATATAACATAGTGATGATTGCTTGTTTTTCTCTGTAATTTTACTATAATTTGGATACTTTTCGATTTCTTACTTGTGGTCCTAAGACCGAAGAAGAGAACCCTCAACAGTGTATATAATTGGAGTAACAACAAAAGCATTCATGTCTTCAACTACCATTTGTGTATACTCTTTTTTTTTTCCCCTTGAAATTACCCTCTGAAATCTTAAGCCGTAATATGATTATCAATTAATGTAATGATTCGAGTTGGCGAATATATACTATTTGCTGAGTTGATAGCAGAAGAAACGAGAAGGAATTGATTGAGACATGATCATAAGAATATTTATGCATGCTAATTGGCAAAGTGAGACATGAGAAGAAAACTCCACTAATGAGTGAGACGTATGATTACAAGCATCAAAACATATCCATATTAGTGAAAACCGCAATGTTTTAAGAAAGAAAAAGATGAACAAGAGATAAAAGTGTTATTAAGCTAATAATGGATAATTGGACTCCAAAGTGAGTTGCTCTAGCTAGCTTGGGGCCAAGGTGTTTGCAAGTGTAAGCGTATTAACGATGATTAGCTAAGTAGGTGGTAGTTCACACGTGTTGGTTTGTTAGGCCCAAAGGCCAATGGAATTGAGGAATCCCGAAGTTCCCCAGCAAAGATGCAGAACAAAAGGCAAAGGCCAAAGGCCAAAGGCAAAACGAAATGATTACTTGAATGAGATGGGACCCATCTGATAATCTTTCCTTTCCAGGTCTCTCAATTTTTTGACTTAGGATCGGGTCCCACATCGGCCACCATCGTCTTTATGGATTGAATGATTAAAAGAGCACCTCACGTGGAGTCTGAACCAAAGAGCCTGTCCAACCACAATAAAAAGGGCAACTCCTCTCTTCCATCGCAAAAATTGAAAACAAAATCTCAGATTTTTACATTTTAAGAAATGAAATAAAAAGAATAAAAAGCTTAACACAAGAACAGAGCAATTTCTTTTCTGAAAAAATCATGCTTTTTAAAGCTCACCCATATAATTCCTACTCATTATCTTTGTTGCTTAAAGCTCTTGCCCTCCAAGCTAGCTCCCCTAATCCCCTAGATCAATTCTCAAGTAAATTCCCATTCCCATCCCATATATACAATACAAAGAAAGAAAGAAAGAAAGCGAATAACCTAGACACACATCCCTCCCTCTAAATATAGGAGAAAGACCCACCACACAGATTAAACTATACACACTCACTGATCACACAGACATGTCGTAGCTAGGAAAACGATCAACACAACACAGACACTCATAGAGAGAGATAGATATACACTTGTTTTTTTAAAAGCTTAATTTCCATGCGATCATGGAGGGAGGAGATGATCTCCACCATCACCACCGCCCAAACTTCCCATTCCAACTCCTTGAGAAGAAAGAAGATCAAGAAACTGCATCTTGTTCCACCTCATCCCCTTACCCTTCCTTAGCCATCTCCGCCGAACCCAGCACTTCCAATTCAAACCGATCCAACCAGCTCGCCCTACCAACCTCCGAAGCCTCCAATAAAAAACCGCCACCGAAAAGAACCTCCACCAAGGACCGCCACACCAAAGTGGATGGCCGCGGCCGCCGTATTCGAATGCCTGCACTCTGTGCTGCCCGTGTCTTCCAACTCACCCGCGAGCTTGGTCACAAGTCAGACGGCGAAACCATCGAGTGGCTACTCCAACAGGCTGAACCTGCCGTCATCGCCGCCACCGGCACTGGAACAATCCCAGCTAACTTCACTTCCCTTAACATATCTCTCAGAAGCTCCGGCTCCACCATGTCTGTCCCATCCCAGTTAAGATCCTCCTACTTCAATCCCAATTTCTCAGTTCAACAGCGAAGAAGCTTGTTCCCAGGAATCGGCTTGTCTTCTGACAACAGCAACAGTACTTCCACGCTTCTCAATTTCCAAACCAATAATTTAACCTCCACCATGTTGCAAGCCAAGCAGGAATTGCGTGATGGGGGTGCTCCCTCTTCTTCTACCTTGGAATTGTCCGAAACGGTGGAAGGTATGGGAAGAAAACGGAGACCTTCCTCCGACCACGACTTGTCCTCCACACAGCATCAAATGGGCAGTTATTTGTTGCAGTCTAGCGCGGGAGCCATTCCGGCGAGTCATGCTCAGATTCCGCCCAGTATTTGGATGGTCACAAATTCTAGTAATCAAGTGATGAGTGGCGATCCTTTATGGACATTCCCTCCGGTCAATAATAGTGGTTTGTACAGGGGCAACATGTCAAGCGGATTGCATTTTATGAACTTTCCTACACCTATGGCGTTGTTGCCAAGTCAACAGTTAGTGTCGTCTGGGATTGGTAGTAGCGGTAGCGGAAATGGCAGCGGCGGAAGTGGGAATAATATAAATGAATTAGGGCATTTGAATATGCTAGCCGGGCTTAATCCATATCGGCCGCTGATGGGAGTTTCTGAGTCTTCTCAGGCAAGTGGGTCCCAATCACATCACGGTGGCGGCGACGATCGACATGATAGCACCAGTCACCACTCATAGAGGATGATCATGATCTTCTTCCATTCCTACATGTGTGGTAGTTTGAACTTAATTTGATGTGTTAACAACACACGTGAGGTTTGATTGCTCTTGAAAATTGAGTTTTATTTATTCCCAGATTAATTTTTTTTTTTTTTGGTGTGATTAATATTTTGAGGACGAGGGTTTTTAGGGTTTGGGAGATGACACTATTTAACATTGGGTATTTTTGGCTGCCTTTTTATTTTATTTTCTATTTTGGGAGTTTAAAAATATCTCCTTTGAGTTATTTGATATTTCACCACACGATATTTTATCATCATTGTTTGTGCAATTTTCTTTCTTTTTTTTTCTCCAAAGCCTAAGCCTTTTACTTTGTAAATTTTTGCTTTTTGTATTGAAGAGAAGAAAACGACTTACTGGTATGGCCTTTCGCAAGTTTCCTGCCTAACAGGCATTCCATTCTATTCCATTTAGGGTGGTGTTGCCCTTCTTTTTTCTCTCTCTTTCTTTCTGGGCCACAAAGTTTGTGTAGTAAAAAGGGATGAAACAGTAGTGTAGTGTTACCGCAAGAGTAATGCAAATGCAATGCAATGCGGGGGTGTGAAAATTACGTTTACGTGGCTTTTTGATCATTCTGAGTCTAAATCTAAATCTCTGCCATGAATCTCGAGGTTTACTGCATCAATGATTAAGATTTTTCAGAGAGATGGGGGGGTAATAGGACGGTGGGGCCACGACCCTCATCGGTTCAGGTGGTGGGCTCCAGATGCTGGTTATCGCCCAAACCAATGTACAATGTCACTGACAAACAGGTGGATCATTCCCAATCTTTTTTAATTTTAAAGAAATATGTTTTAATGAATGACCACGGTATGGCCCACCATTCCATTCCATCAGGACCGTTCAATCGGTGGGCCATCTCTTTGATGGTCACATTGAATGATTGGGTCTTTGCCCATCGTAGCAAAAAATGTGGACTCCGGAGTTTCGTGGCCTTCCCTTGTTATTTACTTACAGTCTAGTCTAGTCCAGTCTCCCTTTTCTCTCTGATATCCAACATTTTACTTAATTTTCTTACGAAATTATATATTATTCTATTTTGGAATCTAATAATATCCGTCGTCCCCCCTGAGCCTCCGAGTAGAATAGAATATAAAGGTGGAATTGAAAAAGCAGGATTAGGATATTCCCCCATGCCACTATGATTTATGTTGTGCACCATATGATTCAACGGGGTGGCTTTATTCGTGGAGATGTGTGAATAACATGAGTATAATTAAAGCAGCCATGAAAAGTATATGCTTGTTAAAGTAATTAATCACCAACCATATGATCGACATTTGATTAATATAAATGTGTTACTTGATGGGGAGGGTTATATATACAACTAGCTAGCTTCAACATTGATTAATTCTACTTTGAATTTGAAACAAAGTTCCAAATAAGAAAACAAATAACGGTCAGATGTAATCATCAACTTCCCGTCATGCGCAGTAAAAATAGGGTTAGTGAACGACGTGACGTATTCACGAGCTGGGGAATCCATGAAATATTTTTCTCATTCTCCTTTCGCAGAGATCGTACTTTCAGATGCTCATGCTCGTGGATGTGTATCATCCTACGTACGTATAATTAATTCATTTTGAAGCAGAAGAAGCACTTAAGCTTCTGTGCATAGAAATGCAGTGGTAGATGCGGACAGAACTTAATTTGAGTTGGCACGGACATAATAATTCACTTTTACCACAGTACTTGATCTTAATTTGTTCCGGTAAGAAACTTTAATATATATCATATCCATAATCAAGGGAAAGAAAATACAACAAAAATAGAAAAAAACAAGGACGAAAATATATGCTCCTTGCTCTCTATTTGTAGCGAAGAAATATTTATATATGAATATATATATCAAGTACTATGTTTGTTCTTATATACAGATGGAATCATAATGTCATGCATGCCCTGAATATTAATTGCAATTAATTCATTAGTTATATTCATTAATTTAACCAAAATATATTGGCCGTGAATGAAAATGATGGGCTTATATATATTAACTAGCTAGCTAGCTATGGTCTGAGCGGTACCCGTTAGCGATCACATGGATGTTGAATCAGATACGGTACAAAGAAATGGTCCCCTAAATGAAATCAATCTTGTATCCTAAGAATAGCGTGGCATGATTAGACCATCGATCTACAGAAACGGTTTCTGTCTAAAGGTCAAGTGTGCTAGATTTTGGGCATAAAAGCTAAAAGGAGCTGCATATATTTACCTGACCTCCTAAGTGGCAACAGATTATTAAATTGGACCATAATATCCCCCTTAATTCTTATTTTGGGCCCATGAAATCTCTCTTAATCCCTCTCTCTATTTTCAGAGGATGAATTAATATGATTGATAGAAAATATATAGAGACAGAGAGATGACAGATCACGAATATGCACCAGCACTACCATGTGCCTGATCTCTACTGCCCTTGCTACAGCTTAGTGGTTACTGGTTAAGACACACACGAGTAATTGCATCTTGACCCACCAACACATCCTTCCATCCCATATGTGTGCGAGTGTTGCGTTTGCACTTTCTATGGACATGCCGGAGGGAGAGCCTTAAATTGCCACCTCAATTAGTTAAGCAAATAATTGATTAAGTTGCAACAAAACCAAAGCTTGCTTTCATATTCCCCCTATTTAAAGCATGCCTCTTATCTCTACCACCTCAAAATGGGAAACACACACACACACACATATATATATGCCTAATAATTAAGTTATTATTTTCAACTGTACGTGAAGCGATCATAATTATGGGATATATAGTACAGATAATGCTAGCTAGTTGCCAAAGAACAAAAACATATAGCAAATCCTTCACATGGTGATGTTCAATGTTCTGGTTTGAGGAATTTTCCTAGTGTGGAGTCTTAATTATAACTACCAAAAGAAATGAGGAGTGTGGCTCATCTATCTTGTAGCTCTGCAGGCCAGGTACATAACTGCTCATGCTTGGGGTTAAATTAAACGAATCTGGGTCTGGACCAATAGTGCTTTCGCCATGCGAATCTAAAATGAAGACCCCTTTGTACAATTGCTTATCTAACTTGATCCATGTACATCGCATATAAAGAAAGGGCACCACAATAATGGACTCAGTACAGTACTAGTTCACAGCTATACACTACAGACTATATATGTGGATGTGGTCTATACTGTTTTAGCATGCATTCATTCCTCTAGATATGCATACAATATGGTTTGAGTCAACTCAACACTTCTGCTTTTGCTCTTTTATTTATTTTTTTATGAAATATGTATAAATTAGCGAAATTTCAAAAGCAAAACTTTTTTACTACATTATTAACAGACTTCGAGTTCTTTATTTTTAGCCGCTAAATAGACAGTACAATTATACTTTTTTGAATTAAAAATATTAGAAAAAAAAAAATCGAACCACTAGCTCACTTTCTTATTCGGTTGAATTGTCAATGTTACTTTTCACAAATAATATGGCATCGAATAGGAAAGGGGGGCCTTTATGGCATATTAATAAAAAAAATATATACTTTTTGGTTATATGATCATTTATAGGGAGACTTGAAACTTCTAAACATATAAATATATTATCAAAAACTTTATTATATGATACTTAATAAAATATAATTTAGTTTATGAGTACTAATCTAATATATCACTATATAGTTGAATTATTATATATCAAACAAATAAAGTAATGTTTATGATAATTCAATATTTTTGGTACATTGAAACATGAATCCAGAGCTTTGCATTATTGTATATACAATTTTTATTTTATTTTATTGTTATCAATATATTGATAAAATTATTAATTAAAGGGGAAAAAAAGAAAAGAAAAAGAGATGTGAATTAGAAGTTTGGTAGTGAGGTGTCGAAGTCCAGGAGATGGAAGATGCTGACGCTTACCTACACAAAGGACGCCATTAGAAGAAATTATGAGTAAATGGATGATGCTGTGGCATTGGTATGCACAGTTTAATTGACGCTTTTAGCTGGGCAAAGACAAACGAAATGATGGGTCGAATTGGGAGTCGATTGAGTTATTCCAAAACCGTACCTCTTCTGATATGGTTAATATCTGCTTTCATCTTCTTCGCCTTGTTCCGCATGGCCCTCCGTAACTCCTCAGACACCATATCCTCATCTTCTTTTGGTAATTTTCCACTGTCTCGCTTATATTTATTTTAATTGAATGTTTTCGATTTTCATTTGCTGCCTTCCTCTGCCGGAAATCTTAGAAGGAACCATAAATATAATAACTAAGATTACTAGGATAATTTAGCTCTTATGCCACTGAATTAGGATTTTTTATTTATTTATTTTAGGTGGAAATATTTGATTTTGTGTATGTGCGTGTTCATGCTTGGATTTGCATCTCTTTCTTTCTAAGAAAAAGACTAAGTTGTGAAGAGCTTGGATTAGATTCTCCTGTTTCAAATGTGGATCGAAGATCAAAGTTATACGAGAAGATGGCGAGAGATCTGGATGAGCATGGACCTGCTTTCCTGAAACATGGTGAAACCTCTCAGTCATTGTCTCTTTCGGATATCTTTACACTGAAGGATGGATCCGTAACTCCTGTACTGAAGGTAACGTGTGGTAACTTAGATGTTATTCATTGGATTCTTTAGTGTAGTGGTTGACGGCTATTTCCTCTGTGCAGCCAGCAAATCCTCCCGTACGGGCTAATGTACTGTATTTGAGCACTGAATTCTCGGTTCCGATTGCGTAAGCATTAGATTTTAATTCCCAGTTTATCTTGACCTTCATAGAGGGCTCCTTTTCTTTGTTTTCTTCTTTTTGTTTAGATTTTCATACTACCTTACACCAATCATTTTGATTTTATATAACATAATACACGGTTTACATAATGCAGGGAGAAAGCAAAAAATATTTTTAATCCATACTTCGATAAAGGTAAGGTGTTGTTGGATCAACCTATCTTTACATACTTGTATAGTTTCAACCATTGTGTTATCTTGTTTCATTTTTTTGGGATTCTTACATGTGTGAGGATTAGCAATCTGGTTTCAGAACAATAGTGTATACCATTTTAGCTTGTTTCATGCCTCTCATCATATTTCACCTGTACCTGCCACCAAGCAAGAGGTAACCGTTCATTTCAGATACCTTCGTTTCTTCTTGGAAAGGCAATAACTTAACAATGAGCCTAATTTATTTCCAGATAGAAGCAGAAGCAGCTGCTGTTCAAGCTGTTGTAGGAACACTCTGCCCTTTGAACATTGTTTTGGATAGGGTGATTCTGACTTCAACAGGAGTACTTCTGGGTTGCTGGCAGGTTTACTTCCCATAACCTTGATTTTTTTTTTTTTTTTTTTTCAGGCCTTAATATCACTTTTAATATGGGGTATGACTTGCACCATATGGGATAGATGGCCTTATGATGTTAGCTTCTATGCTTCTCTTTTTCATCGTCTTTCCTTCATTTACACTCTTCTCCCTATTTTCCACTTTTCCTATCAAGCACAACCTTAAACTCTGCAAGTTTTTATTCTAAAATTAAAAGAGATTTCTAGCATTTTCAATTTTGTGAATCATTTTGTATTTCAAAATTCACTGTGGCGGGCAGTGTTTTGGCTGTATAATAATATTTATTTCACTGTGAGAGGAAAACACCCAAGTCTTTTTCGTCATTCATGCTTTCAAGTCAAGACTTCTCGTTTTATTTCTGAAGCCTTTTTTTCTGTGAATTAATCATCAATGGTGTTTCTTTTAGTCAGTTATTTCATAAGTTTCTCAACCAATCACAGTCACTATCAATCTGTGTGTCAATATATCTAATAAAACCATATCTATGAATTCGAATCATTACATTGAAATGTATTTCTTTTAGAATTCCTGACAGCATACACAAGCGTGGGCTGATGATTAGCAGCTTATTATGTAGGTCGCCTCTGGGACAGATCCCATAACAATTCGTGCTAAGTTGAGGAATGTGCTTCCACGTGCTCCAGAGAAGCAACAGGTAAGAAACATATGAAGACTTAGTTTTGTTCAAATGTCACTATAAACTGGATGTATTTACCAATTATCATTGCTTGAGGCATGAGTACATCTTAAAGTTTCAAGATGTGATTGGAACCTTTCATTTTTCCTAATGGGGAATGTAGTCGAAGCCATGACCCTATATGAATCTGAAATGTCTCCTTTAGAATTATTATTCATAAGGGATCCATCTGTGGGCTCCAACTAGTCAACTACTGATATTTCTCATGTTCAGGGTGATCAGCAAAACAGTGACTTAGTCCAGTTTAACCTCCCAAAGAGGAACTTTAGGTGTCCACTTCCTCTCTCTCTCTCTCTCTTCCCACTTGCAGTGCAGTGACTAGCAGTACAGTGCAGTAACCCCATCTTTTGTCCAAAGAGGAAATTTATCTATCCATCTCTATCAAAGATTAAAAAAAAGGAAATATATATATATATATATATATATATATATATCCTAACAGTACAGTGCAGTAACCCTGTCTTTGTATCATCTCATATTAATGACTTATTATAATATTTGAGTGATTTATATTGGATGTCTTGTCCTTCCCAGTTTAAATTATAAACTTTCTCTGAACAAGTAAAGTGATAATATGAAATTAAGTATGCCGCTGAATTTGGTTAGCTCTGTGGTGCTTGCTGATCTGGTATTATTTCTTCTGCAGTATGATGCTGCGATTATTCACACTTCATTTGCAAGGCTTTTGGGTCCACCTAAAGCATCGCCCACGGTAGTATAAATCTGAAGGATCTTTTCAAATTTTTTTACCTATAGTAATTAACAAATTGGTCTCCTATCATGCAGTATCAGTTTAGTTAGTAATGTTTCATCTGAGAAACTGATCTAGTTTCCAAGGATTATGTTATGTTTCTCATGTGATGCGAGAGAGATAACTTGATAATTCCATCTTTTCCTTTGAATATTAATTACTCGTGGATTCTTGTCTTATACAGCAGATCTATAATACCTCAGATCAACTTCAGTTCTTCCACGAGCTAGTGAATCGGCTTAACAGTCAGATCCGTGGATACAAGGTATGTGGTATATATTATTTATTATATCTCCTGAAAATCAAATTTTGTTGGCAGTAAATATTGGAATTGCTTTGTCTGTTGTGTTAATTAAGGGCATGATTATAGATTTTATATATATATATATATATATTGCTAATAAGGACATGATCAGATGACGACATAACACTAGTTCGGAAAGCCAATTTATAACATTTGAATGTGGTGCAGCTTACCTTGAACCACCCACACTGTTTCACGTAATGATGATTTTGTTATTATTCACAAAAAAGGCAAAAGAAGTTTTCCACGAATTTTTTTTTTTTAAAAAAAATTCTAATTGCTGCATACCATGTGAGCACATAGCCATAGAAATCTCTGTCATCATTACATTTCAATACTACTGAATTGCGATCGTACCCTCATTCGAGTTTGCTTGACGTATTTGACAAGCTGTGGCATTTTTTGCGAACATATATGCAGGCAGTAGTGTCAGAACTCTGGTACGTTGAGGAATATGATGTGCTTGCTCTTGCATTGAATGGAAGAATGAATGTCCACAAGTTTAAACTCGGCTGCTCAACAACACGAGGTTGAGAAAGATGCACAAGGATAAGTGAAGTGAAAGCAATAATTACTAGTGTGAATGTACAAGGATCAGTGAGTACCCAGAAAAAAGAAGAAGCACGTAATTGTATTCTTGCTTATTATAGGTGTATGCAGCCTATGCAGGGGCTCTTATTACTCATTAGTATTACTATAATAGGATTAGGAATTAGGACAGAAAAATAAGCACACGTTATATTTTTTTTAGAGGAATGACGTGGAAAATGAGTGTAAGGGAACAAGCACTCAAGATTGTTGGAGGCCACACGCTCCGGAAATTTTAAGGTCATGAAAGCAATCCTGCCTTGTCACCTCAGTTCTTATAGAATATGCGCCACCGTGGATGCCACACGCTTTTATCTCTTACAAACAAACTAATAAATAAATAAGTTCTTTTCTTCTATTTTTCTCTTCAACAATTTGAAATACGCGTTTTCAGATATATTCACATTTATTTTTTGGGGGCAAAAAGAAAATAAGCTTCTTCTTCTTTTTTTTTCAAGTGAATTAGATTAACCAAATAATGATTAGTCATTGTGTTTATATATATATTCGTCTTTTGTCATTGTTGACAAACTTTGTAAGCAAATAGATATTTAGTGTATGGAATTTGAGTAGTATTTAATAATTGTGGTTAGACTTTTTCCATGTAACAATATAAACAAAAACAAGATTATTTTAAGAGCATGGTAATGATCTATACTAGCTTACATAAATTTGATAGGAAATCGAAAAAATTTTTAAAAATGAATAGTGGATTCAGTGTAATAATACCATTTTCTCTATTTTTACGTGTAAAATATTTGGGAAGCAAAAGTTTGAGCTTCAATCTTCCTATACGAAGCCTAATTTTTAACGATTTGTTTATTGGTAAAATTCACCAGCAATACCTTACCAAAAACTTTAAAAGAAAAATTGCCATCAACAACTTTTTTTATTATATGGTTGAGTACAATGTACATATTAATCTCTCTCTCTCTTTTTTTTTTTTTTTTTGGTAAAACATATTAATATGTTTTTCTTACAAACTGATGAAATGATATGATGTGTCCAAACAGAGCCGAATGGTCAAGAGAAGTGGCGTGAGAGAAAAAAAGGGAAAGACAAAAAGATCACGTGGGCAACTCATTGGTGGTGGTTCGTCGGAACAAAAGAGCACGAGCTCCCCACGAGCCTTACCACGAGATCTGCTCTCCCGCCACACTCTCGATCTTCCGGCGCCTTACAAGAACAAAACAAATTCCTCTTCCCCTTTCTCTCTCTATTGCCCTAATTTCCTAGAAATTGTCTTATTTCTCACCTAAACTTGTCAGTGACGAATTTGATGCTTCGACATTTATTCGGAATATATTCTCTTATTTTAGAATCGTGTGCAATTGGCTTTGAGGAGGTAAAAACTGTGCGCTCTTCATGCGCTAGCGAATTTTTTCTTTCGAGTGTGATCCTTTGAATTTCTTGATTCTCTATTTGGTTGTCGAGGAATTTCCATTCAAATATGGAGTTATTGGAATGAAATTTGGGAAATTAGCTTATTGTACGTTTTATTTCCTAGTTAGATTAAGATAAAGGGATCGATTCGGTTTTGCTTTTCGTGCTCTTGAAACATAGGTTTAGTTGGGTTCTGCAAGTAGGAAATAAAAATAGTTGTTTTTTTCATATTTCGTCTTTACATTTTCTTTTTCGTTTCTTGTTGAGTTGAATGTGACCGCTATAGATACTACTGGCTATCATATTTATAATCTCAATCTTTCGTGAATTGTTCCCAGCCATTCATTATCTAAAGCACTTACAGTCACAATTCACAATAATTGAAATTGTTTCATTTGATCAACAGGGTTTTGCCCCGTTTCTTGTAGAATGTGATTTTTGGCCTTTGATCATTAAAAGGAGCTTTTTTTTTTTTTTTTGGAAAATTGTTTACTAGCAGAATTGGATCATTTGCTTTGTTGCATCAGCGTGGGATCACAGCCTCCTGTTCCGTTGGTCGGGAAGGTCAATATGTTAGAAGAGACATCAGAAAACAGGTCAGTGATTGTAGTGTCTTATAAATTCATGTTTTTTCTTTTGACCTCTCCATTCTAGCATTTCAAGTTTGATATACACACACAATATAATATGTGGTTTCGGACAGATTGTTTGATCAGATAGTAGATGCATTTTGTGTCAAATACTATTTTAATGTAACAATTCATGACTCATGAACCTTTGAGATTGGAATGTTGTTACACCACTGGACATCATCCATAATGTTTTGCTATCTGATGATTTATATGCTTATGAATTTGAGGTATCTATGATAGGTTTGCTCAATTCTTAGGTTCAAATGCCTTTTTCTTTTCTCCCTCGTTTCATTGATTAATAAATGGCTTTATTACTTTTGTTACTACAGTGTGAGACATGAAGCCTTCTTCATGAATCATGTCTGTTGAGGCACATGATTAGATAGACCTACTCTCGTTATGCTCTTCTGGCCAAAATCCTGTCAAACGAGTTTAAATCATTTATTCAGATCGTAATTTTTTTTTTCTCTTTGCTTTTAGCAATTAGCTGCCTTGGTTATGTAATCCAGTTGTAAATGTAATATTGTTTCCACAAATGTAAATCTTACCCAAACTACTAATTGAAAGAAAGTGGCAGTAACAATACCCTGCTGGGTGGCTTTACTTGGGCTGTTTATATGGAACAATAGGTGTTATATCTGGATTGATTTTCTAAATGCTGCATGTGCTACAGATCTTGTCCTGGCAAAACGAACCAAGCGAAAGTCCCTAAAAGAATTCACAAGGCTGCGAAGGAGAAAATGAAGCGTGAGCATTTGAACGAACTCTTTGTGGATCTTGCCAATGCTATTGGTAACTTCTGTTATGTCCATCTCATATTTTGAATATGTTGGAACTTGATTTTTATCATGCTTGCTCCATTCAACTTTAGAAGTACTTTTGCCTTTTGCCCTTGTAGACATATTGCAATATATAATAATTGTGTGTTTTTCCTTCTCTTTTTGGTGATTGTGGGTTATAACAGAACTGAGTCAGCAGAACAGTGGAAAGGCATCTATATTGTGTGAAGCCACTAGGCTGCTAAAGGACTTGCTTGGTCAGATTGAGTTCCTCAAGAAGGAGAATGCATCTCTTTTATCCGAATCTCGTTATGTAAGCATTTGGCATGGTTTTTGTTCGTTTCCTTTGTTTTTGGTTTTTCTTGGGTTTTGGACTACTTTTTTGATTTGCATCGGAAGGATTTTTATGATTTATTAGGTGAAATGGAATACTTTCTGTCTAAGCAAATTGTCAAATTTTCAACCATCTCAAACCTGATATTCTGATGTCAAAGAATCTGTGCTTGTCTGTATTTGGTTGTTTCTAATACGAGTGCGGTTAATGGTCAGGTGACCATGGAGGAAAAAGAGCTGAAGGAGGAAAATTCTACCCTTGAAACTGAAATTGAGAAGCTTCAAGGTGAGATACAAGCAAGAATGGCTCGGTCAAAACCTGACATGAATGTACTTCCTCCTTTGGAAATTCAGGCACCAGAGCAGACTGTAGGAGACAGCCTCCAATTGCCTACCTTAGAACCTACAATGCAGCAAGGGTCTGCCGTCTTAGTTGTCCCCTTTCGTCCTCACTTTCAGTCTGCTCCTAATGCTGCTGAACTCTCGCTGAAGTCTTCCTCTAATATCAGTAAACCACACCCAAGGTATCCCACACCAGCAGATTCGTGGCCTTCACAGCTGCTTGGGGAGCTACCAACTTCGAGTTGAAAATGGAGTACATGTAAATTTCTAGTTTCAGTAATAGGCCGTTGTATTGTATGTAGTAGCAATTTTACACTCTAGTTTTCTTATATAAATTATATATTTCATCATCAATATCCTTTTCTGGTTTCACAAAGTTGTTTTTTACCATATTTTCCTCAATTTAACATATTGTTTGAAATCCCTCTATGCCCCTCTTAGCAATGCAATTCTCAATAAATATATATATATATATATATATATATATATATATATAATTCAAACAAAAATTTTGTATTGCAAGATTAATTATCAAATAATGTTATCGAGATCTAAAATATATTTTCACTCAATTAATTTTATATAAAATCTAATTTTTACAACTAATCCATATCGCTTTCTTGACAATGCGGAGGTGGTCACGCCTTCTGAAAAATAATCAGAGTTCAATTTTTTGGCTGGGAACAGAGAATTAAATTTTTTTCAAATAAACTTCTTAGATGTTTCACCCTTAAATCCAAACTTTGACCTCCAGGTGAAACGAAAAAAATTCGGAGCCAACCCACGAACCGTATCGTAACTGCTTTTCCTATTCGGACTCGGAAGACCGTCGGCGGCCGAAAATGTTTTGCTGTTTGTTTCGGTTTACTGTACTTTAATGACGTGTCTTCCCTTGGATGCAAAACCACCCTCCTTCATCCACTTCATCCACGGTGTGACTCAACTATGCCAAAGATACAGAAAATCTGAACCGTTAATTGAAAAACGTCTCATTACATCTGCCGCTTTTCGGCTTTTCCCACACACTTGTCTGCGCTCTCCTCTCACAGCAAGAACCCACGCCCACAGTTGTGACAAGTACACACATTCTCTCACTTTCTCCAAAATCATATCCGCTTAGAGAAGAAGAAGAAACCTTGACAAAGTACACCGCTTTTCATAGATCGGAGATGGGATCTGGGGCCGGAAATTTCCTCAAAGTGGTTCTCAGAAACTTTGATGTTCTTGCTGGGTATGTTTTTCTCTTTATCTATGAATTAGTTTGTGTAACCTCCATTAGCCTCAACTACCTAAACGCGGTTTGTTAGAACTCCAAGCTTAGATTGGTATTTCTATAATCTGACCATGGTGGAACCAAATTAATTTTATTCTACTATAGGCTTCACAGTTCGCACTGCACGGGGAGTAACCGACCATTCCATGAGCCCTTTATTTCCCTTTTGGAAGTTTGTTTTTGTGATCAATGTGCTAGGGATGTGCTTATCATTCCTCTCCGAACTAATTAATCTCTACGTATTTGCAGGCCGGTGGTTAGTCTTGTTTATCCTCTGTAAGTACATTGTTAATCCCACTCTCTCTAACAATCATATGTTGTGTACCGAAAAATTTCTTGAAAGCTTATCTTAACTTTGAGTTTGCATTTATCATGATGCGCGGTTGCATGATTTATATTATGAGAGTTTTCAAAATAGATTGATATAAATTAGTTATCCGATTCCATTTTCCTCTTATGACAGATATGCTTCAATTAGGGCAATTGAGAGCAAGTCCCCTGTTGACGACCAGCAATGGCTTACTTACTGGGTTCTGTATTCCATGATCACCCTATTTGAACTTACTTTCCACAAACTCCTTGAATGGTAAATTTTAAGTCATGCCCTGTCAATCACTTCTATGATTATTTCACATTTCCTTTATTCTTTGGGAAGACAAATATTTGTTAATGTGATAAACTGGAGATTTTGGAAAGAGAATAGTTATAGTAGACTCCACTTGTTCTGAACTTTGGTTCTTGTGTTTCCTTGATAAGAAAATGTGAGTAAGGTAACTCATTCATTTTTAGAGAAAATATTAGCAAAAGGTGTCTATACCTTCGCATAAAACTATACAGGCCGACTTGGTGTGATTGTCCATCTGGATACTTATCCATACTTGACTAAATGTACAAAATACCAATCGCCATGAGAAGATTCATTAGATGATATTCTATTTTACATGATTCCTTTCTGAAAAGCTCCCGCATGTGTATATACACACACACTGGCCATTTGTACATAATTAACATTTAACATCTCATATTTTCCATTGCCATTGGAGGTATCTTAGAGTGCAGCATGGAAACTCTCTACTGTATTCTTTGTAATGTTGAGATCAACATTCGAATTTTGTAAACAATATTTGCATTTGTCAGCTTGGTGCAATATCTCACATGAAGACTACACATTTAGAAAATTCAAATGCTGTACTTTTACAGTCTTGTTTAATTTTCTTGACATTTATTTCAGGGTCCCTATCTGGCCATACGCAAAGCTGATCTTAACCTGCTGGTTGGTCCTCCCTTACTTTAGTGGAGCGGCATATGTTTACGAGCATTATGTGAGGCCTTTCTTTCGCAATCCTCAGACTATAAACATCTGGTATGTCCCAAGGAAAAAGGACTACTTGAGTAAACCAGATGACATTCTGACTGCTGCGGAGAAGTACATTCAGGAGAATGGAACATCAGAATTTGAGAATCTGATCAACAGGGTATTTTCACGTATAACGCCTAATTTTTATTTTATTTTTTTGATTATGATAACTTTCATATCTGACCTGCTGTCATAATGCACTACCACCTCGGTGCAGGCTGATAAATCGAAGAGGACTGGCGGCTCTGCAATGTATGACGAGACCTATGGATATTGAGCTTGCTATGGAGTACCATATTTTTACGTTTACTGTTGGGAAAGGATTCATGTACATGTCAGCATGCTGGGAGATACTAATTTTTCTCATGGCTATTGTTTATCTTTTACTAAATTTTTGTAATTTTGTTGATGTGTAACTATTAGTCGTTACTCGTTTTGTTATATCTCCTGGCCACCTATGGTATATACTACATATAGAATGGAGTTTCTAAAGCTGAATCTTGTTGATATTTTCCTTTCTTGTCTTTAGGTTAATTCTTACGAGCCAATTGGTAAGCCTTCAAGAATTCGGAAATACAATTCAATTGGACATCAGGTTGACTAATGATGATGCTCTTTTTTTTTCTTTTTTTTTAACAGATGCCTATAATATGATTGGAGTTATTGCAAGTGTAAGCAAGAAACATAGGAAAACATGGTGGGGGTGTGAACATTTTCATCAAAGGAAAATGAAAAACATATTAAGATTTATTTTAAACAAAATTCTTTATGGCCAATTTATAAAGGAAAACTCTGGTCACAGTTATAGATGGTGTTTAACATGATGGGGAAGGTTGACCCCCTTTGGGGAGGATTGTCAAGAAACCCATATGGGTATATTTATATAAAAGCTCCACTGCCATGGTCCAAATACAATCAAACAAGCTCCAGACTTATTCATCGATTACTCTGCATATATTTTTTTTTTTTTAGTTTAACATGCGTGGTTGTGTTTATGTTTTAAAGATTACCTAGTCTTTAATTTGTTTTAGATTTTGTAGCAAGAGACTAGATAAAGTGGGAACTCAGCTCCTTGCATGGTGCAGACTGACGCTGTTCCATGTCAAGGTTAAGTAATTCGATTCTGGTCACAATTCTTCGGATGGCAGTGAATACGGAACAACATAACCCACGTTGTTCAATCAAAGATAATTTGTGACAGAGACACGGAAATTGACTAAAGACCATGAAACTATGAAAGGCATTTGGCATTTGGCTTTAGTAAAACAACCGTGGCCATACCAAACTTTCGATTCTAAAGAAACAGTTGCCTGATATATTCTTATTCAACAGAAGACAAGCGGATGATGAGAAGTTATTGGAAAAAATTAGGTTATTTTTTCCGCAGTTATCAGCTATCCAGCACTTACAAAGAGAAAACAAAAGCACCACATAACCATAACTCGTCAATCAATGGCCACAGCACTGGGAGGGATCATTAGTTTGATGTAATCACAGTCAGAAGCACTTTTGTTAGATTTCAGGTGTCAATTTCTGCTTCTTCTTCTTCAGCTTCAGCTTCAGCAGCATTCATAGTTTGGTTAAGGTAATCCTGAGCTTCCTCTAATGCTGATTCCTTTGCATCAGCAGCATACAAAATCTTCTTAATTGCTACAGACACCTGCATATACACGAATAATTGTGTAACATTTTATCTTTATTCACATTAATAAATTTCAGTTCATTTTTAACAACAATCAAATATTGACCACGGTCTTGAATGCTTTTCGGTTGACAAGTAGGCAATCTCAGAGTTTAGGAATAGGACGGTTGTGAATATGGACATAGCTGTAAACAATTTGTAACATTTATAAAGCACCATCATCCAGCTTAATTAAACCAAAGCAACGATATAAAATATCAATAATCACTTCTTTTTTTTTGACAAGAAATTCTCGAAGATTAGCATTCATTGAACTTCTCTAAACATCTTAAATATGCATGCGCTCATAGCCCCCATTTCCAGTAAATCATGAAAGGTATTTGGAAATTCAGATGAAATAAAAACCACTGGCTATAACATGAGATTAGGATATGATATATACCCAAGTGCATAAAAATTAGACATTTCGTCAGAAACAGTAAGTAAAAGAAAATAAGTGCAAGCCTTCATGAGAATTCTTACAGGGAGGTCCTCCAGTTCTGAAGCCTGACAAAGAATTTCTATATCCCGTAATTTTGCAAAGTAGAAGTCTCTTTCTTTTTCCAGAAGATCCACAGAGAGCTTGAGATCAGTAATCTGTGCAATAGGAGGATAAATAGATGAACAATGAATATATTAACGAAAAGGCGGTTTATTTAATATAAATAAATAAGTTTTCAACGAATAAACTTAGTAAGAGAGTGGGAGCACAAGCATAGCACATAACCATTTGAAACACTACTTAACTACAACTATCCAAGGGCTGCTTTCAAAATGTATCTAGAGATCCTCCAAAGCAACAAGATGGAGAATTATCTTTTACATCTTTGCTACTGTGACTACGGACATAGAGGGCTGACGTTCCTACCTCCTTGGATAAAGGCTGAATTTCTGCCAAAGAATTTGCTCCACCTGCTGTTCCACTTGATCTTACTTGCTTGTTCCCTATAACCAAAAGACATTAATAAAATCCAAGAAAAAAGAAATGGATAAGGCAAACAAAAGAGTAACATGGTGAAACCAACAATCAAAAACAGACAAATTTGATTAGGAAACGTCAAGAAACAAACCTGAGGTTTTGTTGGGACTGAGTGTGTCACCAGAACCAGGATTGTTCATGGTATTTGTTTGCAGTGATTTAGAGCTCTTTAGAGAATTCTTCATATTTCGGTCCCTTCCCACCCTACACCTTCGCTCCACAGGATTATAATTCCTAAATAAAAGGATTATGATTATGTTCAATATGAATAACATAAATGCACGGCACAACATCATGTCTCTGAACATACATAAAAGTATATGTATAGCCATGGCCCGTGGACACGTGTGATCCAAGTAATTCTCCAATAAAGTATTCCTATAAGTAACAGGGAATACAGATATAGTGATAATCAAAGATTGCTAAAGGACTAGGAGAATAGTAGCATACTCATTCATAATGCCCCCATTTACAGAATCACAGTAGCGTTTCAGCCATTGTAGGAACTCCAAGTTGTCCAAAGGTCGGCCTTTAACAAGCCTGTTAACTTCAATGTGCTGCCACATGGTAGTCATTTTAGCACAAAAAAGCGAATACAAATTTGTTATTGCATCAACCAGTACTTTCTTAAGTGAATTTGCACTTGTAAACTTTGAATCTTGATAATCAAACTATTAGCCAATACGCTAAAATTTAATTGCAAGTAAACTATTCCATCTCCACTTCACCTGAAAGTTATAATAGCCATCCCATTCCTAGCATTATTTAATTCTCTCATATTCCTTATAACAAAAATATCTTCCAAGTATATCTCTTAAAGTTGTACTAAGTCTGATTATATACATGATAGTTATTAATCAAAAGGACTTGATAAAGCAGCTCAGACATGAAGCAAATCATGATGCTAAATAGAGTGGTGTGGAGCGACGGATGTTATGCAGGAAGCATCTCTGCTTCTCTATCTCTAAGATGAAATTACCTTGTCAATTTTCAACTTGTTGAATACTTCCTGCAGAATCTTATAATTCTGGATCATATCATACTCTGTCTTCGCATCAAAATTCACCTAGAGATTGCGAAAAATAAATTAACTTACGAAAAACACATGGGAAGCATGTAAAATGAAATGAGAATGGATCATATTGCCACCTTGTGCATCGGAACAACTCCTGGATACGTCATGTCCATCATCTGACATTGTACAGCACCAGATGCAGCCTAGCCAATGAATGTATAACATCAGCGCCAAAATGACAGTTGAAGATGAATAAGCAACTTTAGCATACCAGCCTTACAGATTAAACCATTAAAAAGGTTAAGAGAAATAAAGGAAGGAAAATGAAGGCACGTGATCCAATAAGATTTTGATGGAAACACACATTGATGTTGGCACCTAAATACAGCATTAGCAGTCGGTTGGAGTAATTATCAGTTTAATAATAAGTCTGAAATTCTTTTGAAATCCGTAGCGAGAGGTACATACTATGTAGGCAAACAGAACAACAGCATTGGCTAATTTGTTGTAATTAGCGAAAAAACTGGTTCTTTTTTTTTTTTTTTTGGTTACAAAATGATTTACTGGTTTGAAAGAAAATACTAACTTACATCCAAGATCATCGGACATCATTATTTCAAAAATCCCACTTGACCGCTCAAAATTTTATTTTCACTCAGACTACCAGATAGAGGAACGAAAGCAAGACAGAAAAATGCATTACGAATGTAAGCAGCTGCAGACCAACAGGGTATGGCTCAGTTGGTAAAAACTGAGCTCAAAAGGTTGAAGGGCCTCTATAATGCCCGCATGAAAGCACATTTGGTAGGGGAGGTAACGCAATTGCTCCACTTCCCCAAATAAAATTAGTCCCACCTCCAATGTGAGTGGGAATACTCTGGGTAAAACCAAAGGGAAAAAAAAAATGTAAGCAGACCCAGAACAAACAAAGAAATGCAGTTCAAAGATGGCGAATTTTCACTCAATGTTGCAAGGCATGGGAGAAAATAAACTATGATGAGGAGAAACCCTCTTGGAAAAGAAGGCCAAAGCAAAAGAAGCCACAGATTTACCTCCTCGATACGCGAGAGATTGAGCTGAAGTCTGTTGTTGATCCAAGTCAAAATCTCATTCCTGCCGACAAAGTACGCACTATCCATCATACCTATACTCGACGCCATTTCCACCAAGAACCCAGAAACTTGGGTACTGAGAAAGAGGAAGATGGAAATGGAGGAACAAAATGAAGAGGGTATTTGAAATAAGGGAATCAAGATTTTGGGGCGAAATCTTAGGGAGGCTCAAACAAAGTTTTGATTTTTATTTTGGCGATTGGAAAACGAAGCAGGGAATCGAATGGTGAGGGAGAAAAGATAAACTGAAACCGAAAGTGGACACAAACTAAAAAGAGACTCACTCACGCACTCATCAATGGCTGGCCTGGCAAGCACCGTCCCTCCCAAAGGGGCCATTTATATTCATTCACTCTCTCCCCAGGACGGCACTTCTGTGGTGGGAAAACCAATTTTTAATTTTTTTTTTATCTGATAAATTTTTAATTATTAATTTTATGATTAACAAATTTGAGTCTTTAATTAGTTTAGAAATAGGTGATTGTTGATGCCGTAAAGATAATATTACACTCCCCACTTTTCTTATCTAATCCCTCTCTTATGCCTTAATATAAGGCGCGCGCGCGCACACACACACACTCTTTTCTAAGCAATACCCTAAATGTGAGTCGGGACAGATCGGTAGTATACTTAATTATTATAATTATACTATTTTCGGAAAAAGGCGTACGGGGAATCGAATCCAATTATGTCTTTTACCATTCGACAGATCCTTCACCGCCATTTTTCTTTTTCTTATTATCCAAATCTCACTCGTTTAGTTACTAACGTATTTACACTTCGTAAAAAGGGCAGCCAATTAACTATTCATTTCAAAAATAAAATAAATTATAACTGTTTATTTTATTTAACCTTATAATTTTTTTTAATTCTCATCTAATTTTTTATTTTTATATTTTATTTTCTCTTATAAAAATTCTTGTACTTTAAAATTTTATTAAGTAAATCTCAATTAAAATTTGATGTGGCTAACAGTATCCTTATATAATGCCTATGTGGCCTTAAATATGCTGAGTCAGCAGTTTTATAGGGACATAAAGCCCTAAATTAAAGCAATTTTTATCTTATGAAATCTGCAAAGTCCATGGATTTTTTTAGATGATTCAAAATCATAAATAGTTATTTGTGATTTATAAAAAAATTATTAATCGCTAATCTCAAATTGTATCAGAGGAGATGGACTATATATGGCACACGATACCTTCCTTATATTTCTATGACCAAAGTAAATGAAAAACAAAATGGTTGATGGGGAATCTAATTTAATAAATGGTGAATAAATTTAAGGTCAGGATTGGATGGAGTCTGTATACTCACATGTTGAGCAACATCATACGTTTATCCATAGCCGTAGGATCAAACTACACTCGGAGCACCGACAAAGCAGAGCAGAGCAGGTCTTTTTCTTTTTCTTTGGCCGTCACCTTGCGTGCTCCTAGTCCTCTCAAAACATCTGTCTTCTTCCTAGATGAGAGAATAAATTATTCCTAGGTTTCAAAGCTTCGATTAACCAGAATAATCAACAATCAAGTCATTCACCCAATAAAATCATAACCTACATAAAAAAAATCATTATTTTAAGATTTAAAATTTTGGAATAATTCTCCCATAGTTTAACTGGATGTTTGAGATAATGAGCATTTCAATGTTTCTCTTGATCCAGATCAAATCATAATATATTAACCTTTTTTTTCCACCTACAGTATGGCCCGAAAGAGCAGGCCCTAAGTAACTAGTGTTCTTAGGCCTCGTTTTTACTTCTTGTTTTTTTTTTTTTTTATAATTTGGATAGAATCCGAAAACATTTTTGAGGCCCAAAAAGTACCCAACACCTTTCTTCCCGAACTAGGGTTTTGGGATGCTTTAAAAGGCGAAAGGAGAGTAAGTCACTTCTCTGCTGAATACCTAGGGCGGGAGCGAGGGAGGGAGAGAAGCCAACCAAGGTGACGGCTTCGGCGTAAAGAAGCCATGGTGCACGTTTCATTTTACCGCAACTGTGAGTTTCTTTCTGAAATTATGGTCAATGTTGTCATTTGGGTATCTGAAAAATGAATAATGAACGTTGCTGAGGTTTTAAGGATTTATTTTGGTCATCGGCCTAGCATTGCCTGATCTAGCTATGTTTTTTTTTTTCCTCTAAACAAACCTGATCGAACCCTTTTGTATTTAACTTGATTTTATCGATTATTTATTTAAGCCAATAAGAATTCCATTTATTCATCCATATGTGCATATATGTATTCTGGGAAAAAAAGGTTATTTTTCACTCATCAATTTATGTTTGTGTTGGTGATTAGATGGGAAAACCTTTAAGAAACCTCGCCGCCCATATGAGAAGGAGCGTTTGGATGCGGAGTTGAAGCTTGTGGGGGAGTATGGACTTCGCTGCAAGAGGGAACTCTGGAGGGTTCAGTATGCTTTGAGCCGTATCCGTAATAATGCAAGAATGCTTTTGACCCTTGATGAGAAGAACCCTCGTCGGATCTTTGAAGGTGAGGCTCTTCTTCGGAGAATGTTTCGTTATGGGCTTCTGGATGAAAGCCAGAACAAGCTCGATTATGTATTGGCTTTGACTGTGGAGAACTTCCTTGAGCGTCGGCTACAAACACTCGTCTTCAAATCGGGGATGGCAAAGTCAATTCACCATGCTAGGGTACTCATCAGGCAGAGGCATATAAGGTTTTTTCCCCTCCACTTTTTTAAGCAATAGAAGTTCGAATACTTAGCGGTCTGATTTTTTTTATTACGTAGTATGTTATATGATGATATACGATGGTGACAATATACTTAACTGTTGGGCTCAACCCCAGACTGAGGATGCGTTATTTGCTTTGATACGAGATTAGTGCTCTTTTTGCACCTTTTCCAAAGCTCGCAGAGGTGCAGGGAAGGCGAAGTTTCAATCTATTGCACCAGTTTTTCTTGTTTGTCCTAGCTTAGACATTTGACCAACTTGCTTTCTGTTTTTTCTTTAATATAGTTTTTGGTGTTTTATTCTTATTAATTATGAGAGCATGAACTTCAAATGTTTATATATCGTGTATTATTGAGTAAATTTTAAGCTGCGTAGCTATGTTATTGCTAATTGTATGATGTCATCGCTTTCTCTTATCTGGCCTGGCAGGGTTGGAAGGCAGGTGGTGAACATCCCATCTTTCATGGTCAGGGTTGATTCACAGAAGCACATTGATTTTTCACTTACAAGTCCTCTCGGTGGTGGGCGTCCTGGAAGGGTGAAGAGAAGGAACCTCAGGGCTGCTGCTAAGAAGGCATCTGGTGGAGATGGTGATGAAGAGGATGAGGATTAGGATTAAATTATGGATATATTTCTTCCTGCTTTAAATCTTGTGTCAGTTTTTACTAGTGTCTGTAGTGGTTAGTTTTCTTTCATAAAATCAGTTTTATACTATTATTACCCTGAATCATGTTTTGGACTTTTTGCTGTTCTGAACGTACTGAGTTTTGCTTCAATACCATTTGGCGGTCATTGTCATCCACTAACGTTATCATGTTGATGTTTGTTGATTTCTCTCTCTGATGTCTTAGACTGTTAATGAATATTCGAAGATGTTATGTGCGGCTTGTTACTATTGATGATGCCATGGATATATGATCACAGAACCAGTGGTAGGGATGTTCATTTTTGTGTTGGTAGCTGAAAATGCATTGAAAGAGGTTCGGGTTCATTTTAGTAGTCGACTAGTTTAATGTAAACGCGTTCATTTTGTTGGCTTTTGGATCGTAGGGACGTGGAAAATTTTTGTTGTTACTGTTTCTGGACATATAATCACAGAACCAGACGCCCGATTTCGAATTAAAACCCCATCATGAAAACACTAACAAACGCCAAAACCTAAAGAATGGAGTCATTTGATATTGCATATTCTTCGAGCAGGGCTGGGCTGGGCCAATTATAACCCTCTTATCGCCGCTCGCCAGCCAGCATTTCTATTTTGATGATTGGAGCCCTGATCTCCAGTTTACTTATAGAAAAAAGAAAGATACGAGTGATTGTATGTATATTCTCGTCTTAGTTATTTCTGATTCATTTCAGGCGATCTAAAAATTCATCCTCAATAATGAAAAAGGTTGTAGTGATTTAACTACCATAACATTAATGCTTGCGTGCACACACAATCTCAAAGTCAACCCTTTTCATCAATTAAAATAGGATGAAGTTTGCATAATTTGTAATACATTACTTTTCACCTTTGAATCCCCAAGACTTGGCAAGGCTATATCTTAATTGTTGGGAAAATATGGTTTAGACCAGTGCGCTGCTTATAACAAAATTAATGCATTTCAGAAGTAAATATTAAATTTTGACATTCATATATCTTAATTTAGCTAAGGCTAATCTTGAGTGTTTTATTTCTCGCTCGGCATTATAATACTTGACCACATCGTATTTGGATATAGTCATAGATAGACCTTATAAAAAGTCTAACAATAGTTCGAATCATGTTTTATATTAATCATTATTATTACTGTATATTGACTAAAACTTGTAGCTAGCTAGAATAAAGTCAGAAAGACTAATGAAGACAGATTAACTATATTCTGATTTGTGATACGAACCATAAATAGTATCATGAGGGAGGAAAAACCAACATGCAGAGAGGTTTATCGGATAGAACTGAATTGGGTTTTGGTCTTGGCTTTCTAATCAACTCGATGTTCATTGTGTTTGATGGTTATCTTGTCTTTTTATCGTAACAAAAGAAAAAGGGGCTCTTTCATACTTTGGTATGAATGAGGCATCACAAAGAGTTAACAAACACCATTTCATGTAGTTTCTTGGAGCTTAATTAAAAGTCCCTATCTCATTCTGTAGATTCTCATTAGCATGTTGAATATTACCCTTACTAGATATAAAGGGTTAAGAAATGTAGGAGAGAATTCATAAGCCAATAAACCTTAAATAGACTTAAAAATAAGTAAAGTCTTAAGTTGATTTGACTAATAAGAGAAATTAACAAAGTAAAAAGAGATTTCCAATGAGTAACTGCATGTTTCACGCATGGGAGCAAAAACATAGCAGTTTGATTGGTGCCCCGATAATATATAACTTGATACTAAGAAGACATTACTCTGTAGCAACAGAAGGGTGCAAAAGCAAGAGGGGTAGGCGATGGTGCTTAGGGGCCAGGGAGCAAAGGAAAAGACAATATTTGTCATTGTTGCAAAAATCTTCTAAGAGTCTCTTGGTCAATATCACTGATATCAGCAGAATCCATCAACCCTGACAGCCTTTCACTAAGGTCTCCCACCTCTTTCTGTAGCCTCATGATGTTGCTACATGTTTCATTCAAAATCTTGGACGCCGATGCCTGCACACCAACATCACACGAAACTACGTCAAATGCACGCAGAAAAGTAATGTTTTAAACAAACTCTTATTTAGAAAAAGCATACCCTTGAGTTGCTTCTTTGGTTAAGTTGTGGCAGTAATGCTTGTAACTTTGAGACAAGATCATTAACCTCATCATCAGTGAATTTTGAAGCTCTGGATCTTCTTCGGCTAGACATCACTCGGGTATTGAAGTTTGAACTGTCTCCTCTGCTTTGGTGGGATTGAAGTTGCACCGAAGAGGGCACTAACAAGCAGTTTAAATAGAGGTTAGGGGGGGAGACACTGTTTGCTACAAGTTTCTTGAAGAGACTAATTCGCTAGAATAAGACAAGTTGCTGACAAACATGGATGATTTGATTTGTTTCAATCTTTTCCACCATTTGTGCAATACATGACCCACAGCTACAGTGGTTTGGGGATAACAAATACTTCCATAAGGTTCTCTTGTTTGTGATACATGCACCCTGAACCAATGTTTTGGTTTAAAAGGCCTAATTACACATGTGGAAAGGGCAACAATTGGTACCATTTGTTTGCTTAGCGAGAAAATTAAGGTTCTTAACTGCTTGCCTAATATTCCTTCAGGAAATTAAGTGTTGTCCGTTGGTTCACTCTCACAGTCCCTAATATATATTTTTCTCTTTGGAAATGATGCTTTTGTTGGTTGAGTAATCAAAATCTAAGACAATCTAGAGGGTAAGACTCAAAAAGATTAATAGGATTAAAGAATTCATGGCCCACGTTTGCACCAATTAAATACTGGAACAAATGAGAACCTTTCCATCTTTAGCTTAAAAAACATGATTCATTAACTTCGACTTTATTCGAAATTTTCAAGTCATTAAACTTAGCTAGTTATTATACTGCTGGTGCTTAATCATAGAGAAGGGAGAGCTATATTTATCTAGTACATAAATACAACAATGCCTTGTCAATTTAAGACACAAGCTAGCTTGGTGGTTCTTACTTGTCAAACTACCAAAATCTTGTTGGGTTATACTGAATTTTTCTTTGACGTTTGGCGACGATCGAATGTTATCAAACATAACTGTGGCTGATGGGTGAGGAACATGGCTGAGACAAAACCAATAATTTGAGGTTTGGCACTATTTACCAAACCTGTAATTTGGCGAAACTTTGACGAAGCTACACAGATAACACGTGTCCTTTCAAGATTTGATTATCATCGGGGCCCGACCTGTCTGTTACTGTCCTGTCATCTCGATCTCAACAAAAGTTCATGGGCTTTCTACACTCACATAATAATTCACGTCAAAATCTTCACTTGAACGGCAATAGTGTCCGATTAATTTGGGATTAAATCCTATCATCATAAAAGTTAAAACTTTGTTGGACCCGACCCGACCCTTTTTAATTTTGTTTCTTATGGCAATTATATAACCCGATAGTCAATCTGCAACTGGAAGCTTCAGCTTGCAGTTCTTCACAATCAGTCACGTGACGCTAGAAGCCTCGAGCAGTCCAATCAAATGGAGTCTTCGAGCAATCAATTTTGTCGGGCCTTATGAAACACATGCATACCCTTGTAGCTGCCTCTGCTACAACTGCTAAACTCAACATCCCTCCCTCCCATTTGCTCTCTCTCCGTGTTCCCCTTGCATGCGCGCCACTGCAAATATTCCATGGCGCACTGTATAACATCTAACCCTAAGATAAACTGCATAACTAATATCGTTTGAATTTTGAGAGAGAATCATTCTAGACAGAACAAATAAACTTCAAATTTGTTCATAGGCGTAATAGCCCTCAAACTCTATCAAAGGGTTCGCTTATCGACCAATGAAAAATGGTACAAATATTTCCTGTATTCAACATCAACAACGTAGCCGGTCTTGACACAGTATGAAATGAGATACATGTTCATACACAAAGCGCTCTTGTAAGCTGTGTTGAACGGAGTCTTTACATTACAAATGCCACAAAAATAAATGATAGTGATATATGAATTAAATGACAGAATAATTTTCTTTAATGTACATTTGAATTATACAGTGTTATAAACATCCAAACCAAGTTCATGTCTGTTGATCCTTAACATAACGTCTGAGAATATTATGAAGGGAAACAACAAGTATTATTGCGAATTTCCAAAATAAATTGTGTTGGTTCAGCGGTCCACAGCCATGTACACCACGAAACCCTACTGTGCAAGCATAGAGTGAAGCCAAATATGCAAAGACTTTATATCAAAAGCTTCAACTTGTGAATACTCTGCTCTTCACGATCTTCTCTACCTCAGCTATACTCAAATGCCTAATCCCACTCTCCTTCAACCACCTGTCGCCCCCTGCCAAACATTCTTGCGCTTTGTTTTCATCCATTCTCAACAACTTAAGACCTTCACTTACTTTAGGGAAGAAACCTTCAGGCCTCAAACACCATGCCCCGAATATCCCAAATAAAACATCCAAGTCACGACCAAACCTTTCAACACCACTGTTATGAAATTTGACATTGCTTGTGAGAATACCCCCAAAAATTAATCGATCAATGCCTGCTGCCAAACTTCTCCATATACCAACAAAATCCCTACTATTCAAATGTACTTCCACTAATGATATTTTAGCTTGCAGATAATCGAGAGCCTCAATTAGAGTCTTAGATAGAGTCCAGCCTTCTTCACCCTTCTCCTGCCACTGCTTCCTGTTCTTCACATAATCTCGAGAACGAGTATCAAATCCTCTCAAGATAACTAAAGATATCTTTTCAACCCACTCTGCTCTGAACTCCTCAAACTTTCTCATCTCCTCATCAAAGATACCCTTCCCAGGACTCTCAGGAAACCCTCCACTATTTATATTTGAATTAATTGATAATTCCACTTTATCATCCTGATCCATCCCCATCTCAAGGAAAAAAACATCCTCGGACCATTCCTTTAATACAGATTCAAAATAATGAGCAGCATTGATGGAAATTACAACTTTAGTCAAGGCATCATCATCAGTTAAGGCAGTTAATCCTTCAGCCTCTTGGCAGCGGACAAGCATGCAATCAAAGAATTTCCTAATAATAGGCACACCTACTAGTCTGAGAAATCTTGACCTCAAAGAAACACTAGGCAATGACCGACATCGATCAATTACAGATGCTAGATGCCGAAGAAAGGTACTGGAAACTAGAGGAGGCTTGTGATCATCAGGAGAAGATGAAAGAGCTACAACTTCCACCCTCTTTCTCCAATTCCTCTCATCATCTGTGTCAGGTTTCAACTTATCCAGAGTATCATTGAGCTCTATTTCTGCCCATAAATCAAGCCAGTCTGGTCGATCACAAAAAACAGATAGAGAAGAAATTTTCTGCAGGATCTCATCCTCCTCAAAGGAAAGCAATATTCCAGATTGCTCTACCAGAGACTTAATCCTTTTGTCAAAAGATATCATCAAGTCAATAAGATGCAGCCATGATATTCTAGCAGGTGACTGAACACCTGTGACGCTCTCTTCATCCAGTTGGCTAATGAAAACAGGGAATATTTCTTTTGCCAAGTGTGTTGATAATGAGGTTACTATTGCTGAGATCCATTCTTCTCTGCAACTATACCCAACTAGCTTTGCTTTGTCGACCAATGGCTGCAGCAATTCATCCACTGAGTCAACATAATCTCTTGTGATCTTATACACAAGTGTAAAAATAAATTCTGGCTTGTCAACCCATTTTGAGAAATGGCGTTGGGATGCCAATGATATGGGGTTCACAAGCTCTTCAATTGCCCAAAGTGGTTGATGCAGAGCAACTTCCCTATCATGGCCCTCAAGTTGCCTAGCTTTCCTTTGCCTTTGCAACTCCTGTAGGTTGCACAGCGCAAGAAAGTTTTCAGAATACTTGAGTTTGAGATCTGACTGCATGCTTGATAGAGGATTCAGGACTTGATTTGCATTCCCAGCATCTGAATTCAAAGCAGAAAGAGGTGGGGGCCATCCAAGGGAAGCAAGAAGGGCCCGATAATCAGCAATTGCATGAGGTCTTAAAATGGCCAGGGCTCGATCTACTCTATAATCAACTGCTGATACCAGATGCTTCCATTGAGGGTGTCTCCTTGTAATTGAAGTTAACATTTCTTCTGTCGTTTTAAGCGTTCTAATAGCAAGCATACGCACTTCCTGCAATAGTTGAGGATATATCAATGAATATAACATGTATGACTTGAAAGTGCAATATCATCTGGTTCTGATTAAGAAAGGGTGCTCACTTCTGAGTTCTGTGTAGAAGAATGCTTCCTTAAGTTTTTATTCATGGTATATGATACAGCATCTTCAATGTCGCCAACTAAAGTATCAAGTTTTAAAGCTGTTTCTGAAAGACATATAAAGAAGTCTAAGGAACCAATGAAACCGATGAAACATAGTAATGACAGAAATCAACTAATCATATCTTAAGAACACAACCCATCTTAGAAATGGAACTGAAAAGAAGTCCAATCAACTCATTTTTTAGAGCATATCAGTTAAAAAAAATTATTACATGAAAGAGGCTACACAACTTAGGAAGAAAGCATATGCCAACTTCAGAGATGACAATCCCAACTCAAGAAATAGTGCTTGCAAGTTGCAAGAGCCATAAATAATGCAAATTCTTTCTTGATGATGTCATTTCAAAATGGGCTTTGAAAAGGCTTTTAACATCCACAAAAAATTACTTATTAGTTTATGTAACCATCACCCTTTTTGGCTTTTGTGACTTTCCACCTTTATACTGTGACAGGATAAATGCTTATATATTCCCAATAAAAGTATATACGTAATAAAACTAATCATGTTCTTTTTGGAAGGTATAAATAGGCAGTACGCCCTGGTTCTCTATTCCAACTATGCTCTAACAAGGGAATGCAGAATCATTGGAGACATAGTATATTGCTATAAACTAATTGCTAAGGTCCATGAAGCATTATTTGATCCTTTAACTTTGAATTCCACCATTTTGCTCCTATCTGATGTCCAAACATTTCCACTGATTTAGCGCCATAGAAGAACATGAAGGCCACTACACAAGCCCTATGCTGTCAATCCAGCATCAGTTTCTCATCTTCCTCACTCCCTACCTGGACCCTCTTTCTGAAATAACCACAACCATCATCATGACCGCCTCTATGAAAAACTAAGCCCAAGAGGTCATTTTCACTTCGTCAAAACAGGTCCTCTAAATCATTTTCCAATAAAATTTTTATCTCAAAACTCTTGGTCAGTGGTTGCTAATTATCACAAGGAAGCGGAGGGGATGAAGCAGTTAAAAAAAGAACAAAGAAAAAAGAACGAACCTAACGACGATAATATTACCAAAAGAAACACTATTCAACTTCTGATGTACCATTTGCAAAATAACTCATAACAGAACGATGAAAATGTAAGAACAACTTTGAAGTTAGTTTATTTTACCAGACCAGACAGAGTTCTGTAAGTAAAGATAGCAACATATCAATCAACCAAGAGAAGATAAAATAGAAATCTTAAATAACACATATTATTATGTTAATGGGCAGTTTTATAAATATATACCAATATTCAACAATAATAGTATGTTGTATTTTACCATGAAGACCAATATCCTAGTTCAATTCGTATGCTTTAAAACAAGCCGAAGAGCGCTAACCTGCATAGACACGAACAGTCTCCAACTTTGCTACTTCTTTTGCCAAAGCCGGAAGTTCCTCTCTGAAAATATTCCCTGCCTTGCCATTCTTCTCTCCACTTGCTCCGTCTTCATTCAATGCCAACAAATTATCAAATTCAAACACCAAAATAACAATAGACACAGAAATGTAGAGAGAAGAGAAGATAATCGAACCTGAGATAGTGCTTGACGAGCAAGTAGAAGATCTAAGATCATTCAATTTGGCATTGACATTGTTGAAGAGGCCATGGATTTGGCCTGAGAACGAAGCATAAGATACAAGTCCCGCTCCGAGGCTCCGATTCAATTCGACTAAAGCTTGATCTAAATCAAAGCACTGGGCTTCCAGCTCCGAAACCAAACTCGGAGCTTGGGCAAAACTATCTTTGGTGCGAAATTTGTCATTGAGAAAAGAAAATGCTGAGGGCGAGAAGTCAGATGCTGGAGGAAGGGTTTGGACGGAGTCCATGTTTTCAAGCCATCAGAGTTGGGGAAGGGAAGGAAGCAGGAAATTTAAATGAAGCGCGAGGGTGTTTTAGGGTTTTGAAAGGACATGCGGAGACTGTAAAGTTGTCTTGCTTCCGCAATGGGGTTATCGGATTCAGAGTCTCCGTACAGTCTAAGGATGATCCCGGACCCAAGCCAAACAGAAACGTTGATTGATTTCGGATCTGCGCGTGTTTCGGGTGAGCCCGGACCTGATTACGTTGGAATAGATCCAAATGCCAGTGTTTGGACTTGAGGATTTGCTTCCTTGTGTCTGGATCAGCGCATTAAAGGTTCATACTTTTTTGTGCATACTATATTAGTTGAACCGTGTTCTATGTAGATTATAACTAGCCATTTTATTTTAAATATTTAATTAAGTCACCTATCACAAACTATGTAAAACCGGAACCCATCATTTTTGTCCCCCAACCTTTTTTATGCAATAGAGGATCAATTTTTTTAAAAAGAAAAAGCTTCTTTTTATATATATATATATATAAAGAGGAAAGCAAAAAACATTTTGACTAGACAATACCCCTAATTAAATAGCATCTCATTTTAATTAACCTTTTATTATTGTAATAATTTATTTTTATTTACAAATTTATTAATTATTATATATATTCAATTTTTTTAAAATATAAATAATGTTAATAGAGAAATATAATCGATAAATATTATTTATTTATTTATAAATAAAAATGTTATTTTAATATATTAAAAAAATTAATAAAAAGACTTTTTATTATTCAATTTAAACACAAAATAATTTTTTTTTTATTTCTCTTTTTTTAAACTCTTTAAAAGGGGTGGTGGACTGACCGGATGATTTGAAGCACTTATCCACGTGAGCGCCTAAACTGTTTTGTTTCTTCTTTTTGTTGCGTGCACATTACATGTAGATGGGCCACTCGGCATCTCATTGTCGTTTCTAAATTTTCTACTTTCCATCTTATCTTGTCTCTAACAAAGATTCATTCATCACCAGAACCCGGAAAAAAAATAAGCTTAAAAAAGAATCTAAATACGGGAGAGAACCAAATCCCATCATCAACAACGAGCATTAGATAAGAAATTCTGTATGTTGTAAGAACATGAGATCTTCAAAAATTAGCAGCAATTGCTCGAAACTTTTGTAAGGACCAGAACTCACGGATCCCATGAAGAAAAGAAAATCTGCATTATGCTTGAGTTATAATTTATTTAGCTCTTGTATGCATGAAGGAGTCGTAGGCATACCCACCACAGAAATGGTTACAGTCACTAATGCGCATATTTCCACCATAATGAGGACCTAGGAGAAACATCAACCTGCAAGAATCACGATACAAAGACACTATCCACATCTCATATACCTAAACTAAAGATTGCTTCAACTTCATCTTCTTGTAAACCCAAACTCAGTCCATTTTCCCAGTCAGAATTGCCAACTTCCAAGAGAATATGCAAGAAATTTACATAGCCATCAGTAAGAAATTGTTGGAGTGATGACCAAGTAACAGCATACCCACTGAAACAAACTCCATGCATCTCTAGCACCACTTTTAATTTAAAAGTAGCAGCTTTAAAGCAGTGCTTCACTCGCCCAGCCCAACTAATGGATTTCATGATGTACCTAGTTGCTGCTATCAGATATATGGTAACAACCTGTATGTTATTTCAATTCACATGCCCTGTTCTAAGTCTAAATCCAAGAGAATAAAGCCATAATTAGCTTGCATGGATCGCTAAGATAACATAGAAGAACCATGCCATGATATATACAAATTGGTAGAAACTAGATAAACAATCTCAATTCTCGTTCCAAACCACGGACCCTCTTCTGTATGTTCAATTGTACATCATTAAAAAGAAATCAAAGTTGAAGAAATCCCATCCTCATATATCTTAATTCCCTCACAGGAGCGAGTCGTACAACTAAAAGATAAATAAACCTTGACCCTGTCCGTATAAACACAATGAAAATCATAAATAAATAATGCCTTAATCTTTTAAAAAGTAACTAAAAGTAATAAACTATGAAAATTTTCCCCATATTATAATCAATGCGCTGGTCACTGATAGTCTGATACTACATTATACGATGCCATCCATAATGTTTATAGCCATCGAGTTTTAACAGGCCTCAATAAATATATATATAGCAAATTTGATATTTAGATCTGTATCAATAACTGAATAAAAATATTTATCACTATGAGAATATTGGCTCCACAAGATTCCTTGCTGCAAATGTAGGCAAAGTTGGCAAACAATGGGTTTGGGAACAAAACAGATGTAATGCTACACAAAGAAAGGAAATCAGTGTATATCTAGTATATCTGAAAAAAGTTTCTTATTTAAGCTCATATATGATTCTCTCTGTTCATGCTTATGTACTATATCTGCCCAATGTTTTTAATTAAACTGACATCTTTCCTTCTAAAGAAAACCACATGATCTTAAGGTGTTTCAAAACAATTTGCTCATTAACTTACAAGCATTTGGACACCTATAATCTTTGTTCGTGTTTCATAATGTTTAGAGGTAAAATGTTGAACCAAATAGAGAAAATTCTAGTCTCCGGCCTCATTATGGTTGATTAGACTGAAATCATTTCCACAGATTCGCCTTGTTTAGCCAGAAATGAACACAAGCACACAACTTCCATTGGAACAAAGAAAATGATGGCTATTGGATGATACAATTGAACATTCTGTATCAGATATACCAATGAACTGGCAAAAGGAAATATAAAGACAATGTGAAAGAAGTTGTTCCTTTATTTTCAATCTTATTGATTTGAACATGGGAAGGGACAGGCAAAGCTCTGAGGGCATATTGGCAGAACAAAAGGGTTCTGGAATATTTTAATAAGATTTAAATTTATTTGTAAAGGAAGGAAAGAGAAAGTAAAGAAGATGAAAGGAGGACCAGTTACAATTTTGCATTGTTTCAATTAAAGTTGTGAAAATTCTTATCGCATCCCAACATGTACCAGGAATTGACATTATTCATCTATGCCTACATGATGCCAACATTTGAGAAGCTCTCGTGGTAATTCAAAGGAAAGGATTCAAAGCAACTACTGAGCATGGGCAAAAATAGAAAATAAGGAAAAGATATCTGAACCTTCTAAAACTGTATCTATGACTCTGAGTAGGACCTGAAATTTCCCAAGAAGAGGACAGAGATTACCATACGCGGAAGTCCATCTACATGAAAAAAAAAAAAAATTATTATCCATAGGGCACTATTAACCAAAACCAAACGCCTCAGCATCCCATCACTGCACAGTTATATACAAAGTTCCCTGTTCGCTTCCTAGCAAGCAGGTTCCACTCTGGTGCACCTTCATTTGGGATCCAAGCATTAATCTCTAGCCCCCCTCCACCCAGTCCCCTGGGGCCACCAATAACAATCAGCCTATCTCCACATGCCCGAAAGGCTACACCCCAGCCATTCATTGAGGTTGCCCTCTCGGGCATTCCTCCAATTATGGCCCATGAGTTCTGGACTTCATCATATCTCTTTAACTCCGACTGTACAAAATCTGCAGCATACAGCACATTATTTGCAACTGCAACAAGAGGAGGTGCCTCATTCACCCCAGCCACCCCATCACGCGGAGGGAACATGTTCGGCATCTCACGCCATCTTCCTATATTGAGATCAAACTCCTCCCCACATGTGAGGTGCCCAGAGTTTCCAACTCCAATCCCACCAATCACATAAAACTTCCCATCCATAAATACACCAGAACACATTTTCCTTGGTTTATGCATGTTTGGTAGAGTCGTCCATGTTCCAGTTTCTGAATTGTAAAGTTCAGCTGAGCTTAAGATGTTGCCACTTGGATCACAACCACCAGCTACTATAGCTATTGCTCCAAGGCTGGCAGAACCAAACAAGCATCTGGGAGTATTCATTTGCATGCCAGATGACCATGTGTGCGTTAAAATGCTATACCGGTATATGATTGGAGACATTATTTCCATTCCAAAAACAAGAAGCTCGGTACCAACAGCCAATGACTCTTTATCTGAACACATGAAGCATTCATTAGAAGTCATTGGGGGCAAGCACATCCATCGACCACTATATGGATCGTATGCTTCCCATTCAAGTAGACTACAAGAGAAGTAAACCCAATGTTCGACTACACCCATCAGCCGCCTGAGCTTATACAGCTCTCCAGTCCGAATGATATCTCGAAAGCTCCTGTTCAATGCAGTAATCGAGCCATAATCAGACCTTGAGCATCGAAGGAGACAATTAATTGAGATGTCTCGACCAAGCTGGATGATAAGTGAACTAGGATCGGACTGATTCCCGGCATGATTTTGGTCATTGGTTTGGGTCCGAGAAATAGAAAGATTATGGACGTTGACCTGCGAACTCCCTTCCCCGGAAGCATCTGAAAGTTTACATGACTTCAGTAAAACCACTGGTTCCTCATCGTCTTCCAGCTGGCGCTTTTTGTTTGAGAGCTCCATCACACGATGAGTGTTGTAAATCCACTTGCTCTCCTCTTCAACCGAGCTTGGTAATTCCCTTGAAAAGAGATAGGATGGACCCTCCAACATGTCTGACTGTAAAGAAAAGCCGCGTTTCTTATTCACTAAAAAATAATGAAGCATCAATTAGTTAGTAGGATAATAGGAATATAACTCAGCTATAATACGAGAAAAGAAACAATGCTGGTTTATAGATAAAAAAACATGCAACTGCCATATCAATTAGAAAATCCAGAAAATAAAACATCTGAACAATTCTCATGAACTTGAGATTTCAATTTAAGTAGGGAGAAAAATGCATGCAGACAAATATCTTCGCCCTCTGAGTCAGTCAGAATTCGGCAAAAAATTTAGCGCATGCAGAGAAAGTCCAGAAACATGACTATGAGCATCGAAGTGGTGATACCGGGAAAGATAACCAGAATTAATTTTGATAAAAAAAGTGACATATAGCCCTAAAAAATGGAAACTTCAGAAATCAGATCTCAGAAAATGGCCCAACAAAGAATCCTCGAATAAGAAAATGGAATTTTTGGAGTTAATCATCGAATAGACTTTAACCAAATGATAGCATGCACAACAGAATCCAAATAGCACAGTAATTCTTGAGCCCCCAAAAATTTACAAAAAAAGAGATGATTTATAATTAGCATTGGTGACAATCACATATACCTTCGCCCGTTTTTCCTTCCTGAGATTGAAAAAAAATGATGGCCGCAAAGGAAGGGCTCAAAAACATATAATAATCAATTAAAGCAAGAAAAGAGACGGGAGATGCTCGAGAAAAGCTTACGAAATTAGAGAATGAACTAAGAAGGCGCTTCCGGGTTTCTCCTACTTGCCTCAGGTTCAGATTCTCTCTGCAGAGCCAATAGCTCTAGCTCTCTCTTTCTCGCACCCTCACTCTAAGATTACATCTCCTTTGCTTGCCGGATATATTCGCCGTTCTCTGCGAGAGAGCATTAGATTATTTATAGTGAATTTTTAAAAAGAAAAGGAAGGGGAGAGAGAGAATGGGGTCTACTATGGGTGGAGTCGCCGTTTGGGATTGCGGACAAGAAACCGAAACCGCTAACGGCCGTTTCTGCACGTGTTGCAATGCAAACTTATTTATAGCTCTGTTCCTTTGTTTTTTATATCATTTTTTCCCTCCCCTTAATAAGACTACACTTTATCTCTAACTATTTTTATCTTTACTTTCCCCCCTAATTCTTTTGTTATTTCTTGTTTTATCCCACGTTTCAAGACTACAACATCCTACGTTAGTAGATACGCTTGCTTTCTAATTCAAGACAAGCATATATAGTTTAGTAGTATTAAATAAATGATTAAACGAATAATAAAATTAAATAAAATATATATTTTTTCAATTTATTGGTAGCTTTAGGGGAATTAGTTACTGGCCAACTTTCAAACAGGGTTTTCCAAATTAAAGAATTTTCAATTTTAATTATAATAAATTTCAACGACGGCCCTTTTAATACACCCATCCCTGGCCCCTGCACATACTAAATTTTTGCATGTTGATTAGGATTTTAGAGGGATGTGGATGTATAAACGTTGGTTTGGTTAAATCTAGAACAGAAAAATAAGTGGGGCAAACTACGTCATGAGGAGCATAATGCATGGATATTGGTTTGGGTCTTTGATACGCGAATGTCTGCTTCGTTAAATCCAAAAATAGTTCACTACAAATTACGTCATGATTTTACCTCGTATGGTTTTAAAATTCATAAAATGAATATCTATTTCGATAAATTCAACAAACTTCCCTCCGTTACGTATAAAAGCACGTCTTGTGTAGTTAAACATTTTTCCGTACAACCGTCGCAGCAAATTGCAATCATTACTTGTATTGAATTATTTACATGAATATAAATATAATATATATATATATATATATATTTTTTTTTTTTGTTTTATCTGTCAAAATATGTAATTGCTGAGTAATGAACACATGCAGCCCTCCTTCTTGAGCACTCAACACCTCAGCCGTGCATGCAATTCCCCTTCTTAAACACTCAACACCTCAACTCCTCCTTTTTCTCAACACTCAACACCTCAACCATATATATATATACACACATGCGCTTTATATTCTTCTCTGTGAACAAATACAATATTCACTTAATTTGTTTTTATATATGTATGTAATATTCTTGGAGTGCATGGTTATTGGGAAACTTAAATAATTGCATATTGTCTAGTTAAGCGGTGACGTTCGTGCAACTTAGTTTAATGGCCAAGATAAGAGAATAATTATGAGGTGTCATGTCATCATCTATCTTAAGTCTGATTTATCAAAATGAATAAATATTCCACTTTGAATTATATGGTTAGGTTGGTTTCGTATGGTATGGGTGATAATTTGATCGTGACATCGCTTTATCAAGGTTCAAGGACAATATAAAAGCCAATTACAAGAGATATACACACTGGCAAGCTAGCCGATTAGTATCAGATTGGAAATTGAAAAGGGAAAAACAGAAATAGAGGAATCATTATCATCGTTAAGAATAAAAGCATCAGGTGAGGTGAAAAAATCTCTCAAATAAATAAAACATTTATCTGGATAGTTAAATAAAACATATATTGAAGTATTGGTAAAAAAGCATAAAAACATAACACGTAAGAAAGCATCATCCACTTCTACTGGAAAAAGGGCTTGGAATATGGAATTATATAAAATGAAATATTGAATATCAAATGGAGTTCCAGCTTGATTCACTTCAGGTTTAGTGGATGTGAGAATAATGTATTCTACCGTTCTAATGGGAAGTTGCAGACAACATCATCTGATGCCGATGATAATATTCTTGGTTAAAGCGAGCAGAGGGGTCTTCCGGTCAAATCGGTCGGCAGCCATGTTTGCCAAGAGTGATGACATAATATCCCCATTTTATTTTTTTTGGATCGAGTTACAATTGGGTCCTTCGGTCGTGTTTTTTGTCCTGATCGGCTAATATTGGGTTATGGGGTTAGCAATGTAATTGTCCAAGCCAATTCTTGTTTGTTTTTAGATAGGCCCATACATGGTTGATCATTATTGAGTTCGTGGTTCGATAAAAACTCATCAGCAGCCGAGACATTCAAACATTACCTACTTAGAATGATTCTTTCAACACCCCCGATTTTTCTCGTATTACCCCTCCGTGAATTCCAGATTCCCAGTAATTCTGTAATCATTTTGATTATTGGTGTATAAAGAGACAGCCCATTCTTAACCATAAAAGGACCAAGCCCCAGCCCAGAAAGTTTTGGTAGCTGGCAATTGGATGAGCAGAGAGAGGCTGAGGTCATAGGATACTCTCTGTCACGTGAGACCAGTCGGAAGCAAAATTTTAAAACTATATATATTATCAAAATTGCATCCTGCAGATCTGTAATCAGTATGATTATTATATTGATAAATAAATCAATCAGAGGAAATAGGAGACAATTAATGTACGTGTGTAACACAAGCAATGATGATGCTATACCTAGTAAAATGTCCACGAATTGCATTCGCCTCACAATTTCCTTTTCTTAACTTCAAATAGTTTCAAGAAAATTTCATTAAAAATTAAAATATCCTATGAATTTTATTTTAATGTTGTATATATATATATATATATATATATAATATATATATATAATTTTTAATCCTATGAATTTTATTTTAATGTTGTATATATATATATATATATATATATATATATATATATCATGATATGATGCCGTAGACAGAAGAGTAGTTAATATTCCAGCGGAAAGATGGATCGAATGTGTTCCCCATTTGTGGGTCATATATATATTCCAAAATGCAAATGATAGATATACGACGTGAACTCTAGAAAGTCCCATGGAATCCCAGATTTAAAACAACCAATTGCATGCGTACGTTCAACAGTTGGTGTCACTATTCGACAAGTTGCAGTTGCAAGTTGAATCACTTTATATATATTTACGGCCCAAGAAAAATATTCTAGCTAACAACCTAATGCTTGCAGGGTCAAGAGGCCATGCAGCAAGTCAAGAGGTTTGCTGGAATTTTCACCATCAACCTTATCATTAGCATAATAGTATATTATTATTTTCATGGTTTTTAATAGTTGCTTTTACTTTTGGGGATAAACGTTTATTACATTGTTTACCAATAGATCCAATCTGTGCTACCTCTTCATTTTCTTTATTCAAAATCTGACCTTTTATATCAATATATAATATAATATTAATCCGCCCATGGTGTCTAGAGAATAAGTTTTACGAGAACCTAAGTGGGATTTGATGCAAAACATAAAAAAATAGAGAATGGCTAGGCAGAGCACCACCGACCACCCAAAGTGTGTGGCTTTAGTCAAGCCTTGAAACTCGTCATAAACAGAATTGGTGGAACTAATGCTTTGTTTTTGGCTCTGCGCATTTTGATTGAATGGATTCATAAGACACATACATATATGAACATTTACCTTTTTAGAAATCCTAAAAGGTTTTAATTCCTACTCTTTGTTCGTATTAAGCATTGTGCATGGAGGGAAGATAAAGATGCCTTTGGACCCAAAACACGTGCATTCGCTTTTAACAGTTGTTTCTTTATGGTCGTCTCCTTTCAACGACCACCCTATGCTATGCTATGCTCTCCTTAACGTACTACAGTAATACTATATATGTTTTTATTTATCTAACAGACAGATAATTTAATTTTATATATGCCAAACAACTTATTTTAATGCTAAAATTAAAGTGTTAAATCCGCAATGGTTCATGGCGTTTAATTCGCCCTAAACTCTAGCCTTGTCTACAGATTGAGTGTTATTTTTTTTCCCCTACTTTCTTCTCTCTGTATCCATCTCCTCTGGTAGGGGAAAGAAGGCTTAGATATATTTACGTAGGTATTTGTGCAGAATTATCTACAGTGTTGACATCATGAAATTAATTACGAAACAATAGAGGCGGTTCTTGTCTTTTGACTGATCTGCAAACCCTAAAAAGTTGATAGGATTAATGCGAATTTCTAAGTCACACGCACAGTAAATTAACGAAATATATAAAACTATATATGTTTGTCTCTTATCGGATGTTTAGTTTACTTAGTTATTATTGAAGGTTAAACTAATTAAAGCTCAAAAGCAGAGGTAGCTAGCTAGCTAGCTTAGTCTTCTGTCTTCTACTTCCTTTACAGAGATAGATCAGAGAACACCGATCGATTTGAGCTTAACATCTGCAAGTTCGAGGATTAATTAATAAAAACGAAAAGATTGTGAATATATATATATAAAAGAATAAAATAGAAAAATGGTTCAGAAGGCATATGCTAAGAGATCATTATGTATCTTTTTTTTTCTGGGTTTGATTGATTCAATTTGAAAGATATAGAGAGAGATGAGAAATTAATATTAAAGAAATGAGGAAGGCTCGTGAGCATTAGCACGGTCCTCGCTGTTAATTGGATCTAAGGTCATGTGCCCCGATCGAGATGCACGCCGAGCAATCTCATCTTCTTGCGTTACTGAGTCATTCTTTTCTCATCCTTCGTATCGTTTTCCTTCTCTTTGTGTTTATCACCAATATATTACACTAAACTTTCATATTGTCATGTGCTCTGCTCTGTACTACAACAATCAGCTGTAAAGTGTTTCTTAATATTACATGCAATAAAATAAACCCTCAACCGTTACGCTTCTTTCACATTAAACTTAGTTGATTTCCCCTCTATCTTGTTTTATTATTTTTTTAATATATCATGACAGGGAAAACCAAAACTTAATGATTCATCACTAGATGGTTAATATAAAGAGCTTATTTACACGGTATACCTAATCAGTTTAATTATATATTGTTCATGGTCCATTCTCCTTCCGATTGTCATGTCAAGTAGTTCCACTTCTAGCAAGTAGCAAGTATTATTGTTTTTAGATTTATTTTTTTTTCTGCAGGAATCTTGGATTCTAAATTATGTAAAGATCTTATTGAAGGCTCAGCTGAATATATATTACTTTCCTAATGGGAGGCGACACATAGTTTTGCTTAACACCTTTAAATAAATATATACATATAAATGTCCAAATTGTTTTCACATGCATATTATATCGATTTTTTAACATTGTTCAATTATCATGCAGTTTTCATCCTATGAGCTAAATTGCTGTAATTTGAGTAGGTATTATTATTATTTATATATATGAAAGTACATAGGAAAAAGCTAAGATGAGTAAAAAAAATTATTCAACCAGCTAAAGCCTTCCCAAGATATACACTAACAGTGATTACTGAATAATATATACGATGTCTCTCTGTGTATATATGTAATGCGGAAGCATAGATCCTACTGTAGCTTTTTTTTTAGGGGGAGGAAGGGGGGCCATGGCCCCGAATGTATTAAGAAAATATAAATGATTGAATATTTATTTAAATTAAATGCAAATCGATGGAGTATGCCAAAGATAATCACAAAGCTTAATTTGTTTTGGGACGTTTTGTCGGGTCACAATGCACGTGTTTATGGAACATTATGTTCAGGGTGTCCTTATAACTAAAACAACGAAATGCCAAAATTAAATCTCTTTATGTAAACTATTAATGACATGCCAAGTTGCCTAGTTGTCCTTAGTTTTTAGTCATTTTGCCGAATAAAATAATAAACAATTGATAGAGAGACTTGAAATTCAGTTTGCTATTTTGTGGTCGTACATAAAGTATAAATAATCAGATTGGCAGATACTATATATATTCCTTTTACATATACACATTAAGGCTATATATGATATGATTACAATAACAGGTAATGCATATAAAAACGACAATTGATAATCATGTGGTCGCTGGTTTCGTGCCAATCAGATCCTTTCTTTTAGATTGATGCCATTATATACCAAGAGAGAGGAGAAGAATCCAATATATATATATACACGAAGTAATATAAAATTGTATTGCCACGTTAAAATTCAGTATTGATTCTCAAAATTAGATGCTATCCTTTTTTATTTTGATTATTATAATGATCAATGCTTCACAACAACTTGAGTCGTTAATCTAGTAAACTTTAGTTGTGTTTGATATATAGTGATGGTAAATATCTAATTATCATAATTTACAATTAACTGAGTCTATTTGCATAATTTGAGATTAATGGAGTGGCTTCCGTAATGGCGAAAAAGAGTTTATGACGCCTAGCGTCCGGGTCGGTGCAAGGGATGGGGCATCCGAGATGCCACGCGGCGCACTGCGTAAGCTGGCGGAGGAGAGCTGGGAGTTTGACTGGTCAACCGAGTAGCCCTCGGTCACGTTACCATAATCTTGCTGTTCCCCCACTTCCTCCGCCATCGAGTTTTATTTGTTTATTATTTATGATAATAATTACTGTTGCTTTTTCTTTTTGGTTCTCTCTATATGAAAATCTGTTTTGAGTGAAGTGTTTGTTGATATCTGGAGTGAGTTTCTTGTGGTTGTGGAGACACCGACTTGTGCAGAAACGAGTTCCAAAAAAATCTACAACAAAATAAAGGTTATGTATAGATTATCCTCAATTTAAGATTATATATATATATATATATATATATATATATATATTGTTAAAGGGCGATGATGTTGGAGTTCAGTATGTACTAAAATGAAAACATAAACTTAATAAATGGAATAACATTAAAGTTAGTACTTATATATAAAATTGTTTTTAGAAATATTTTAAGATTTAAGATAACATGGTATTGCGTGAAGGGACTGACAGAGAGAGAGAGAGACATAGGATGTGATAGCAGAAGCACACTAGATGACGACCGAGATCATGAGAGCTAGCTAGGAGAGTGGGCATCCGAGTGAATTGGGAAACACAAGACAACACGCTGGGACGACAGTATGGCGTATCTCTATCTCTAGAAACCTGATTCCCTCTTTCCCTATTTAAATACGAGCATACCCTCTTCTTCTTTCTTCCATATATTCCATGCACTCACTTGTCTTTCTCCAACAATATCCATCGCCATCGCCATCGACGTCGCCCACTCCAACTAGCTAGCTACTTTAATCATCTATCTTGCTCGACTAGACTAGCGCAACCGCAAATTTGATCTTCTCATCTCGTCTAATCTAATCTTTTCTCCATCGCCAGCTTTTTGCCCAACTGCCCAATTACTATAAGTTCAATTAAGATCATGTCTAGTAGAAGGTCGCGTTCAAGACAATCGGGTGGTTCCAGGAATATCACCGATGATCAGATCAATGATCTTGTCACTAAATTGCAACAGCTTCTTCCCGAGCTTCGCAATAGCCGCTCCGACAAGGTACGTGCCGTGCCGTGCCTTCTTTCTCACTTGTTAATATTAAAATAATTTGTAAAGGAAGCCATTTTCTTTCTGGGCTTGATTAAGTGAGTGGAATTGCATGCGTGCAGGTTTCGGCTGCCAAGGTGTTACAGGAGACGTGCAACTACATTAGAAACTTGCACAGGGAAGTTGATGACCTAAGCGAACGCTTATCGGAGCTGTTGGCAACGAGTGACACTGCCCAAGCTGCAATTATTAGAAGTTTACTCATGTGATGTCACAGACTTCAATTAAATTCTTAGAGTAGCTAGCACTTTGTGAGCGTGAGCGTGCGCGCCACCGCAGTAATGTACTTGTAGCTGGTCTCCTCTTTTCTTTTCCTTCGTTACTCTCCTAGTCCGTCTGTCCCTAGACTAAGTCATATGCATCTATGACCTCCATTATTTATAACTACTCTTTTTCTTAATTTAGATATTAAATAAATAAAAACATCTTCGTGGCTTCCTAGTTAGGAATTCCATCTGGGGCAACAAGCTAAAATATATCAGACAAGAGAAAACTACTTTATGGTGGAGTTGGAGTTAATGGATAGCTAGCTAGCTCGCCGGAAACCAAAAAGCCCTCGAGTTTAGACGCTCGTGCAGGCACCCACCTAAAAACGAGCGAAACATCTGTTCGGACTTTAGACCACAAATAATTAAAAGCAGCATTGACCTTGGGACGTCCGCTTACATAATTGAATTAAATAGTATTATTATAACTCTTCGTCCTATATAAATTCATTCATATATATTATTATTATACATTGATATGGTAGGCCTTAATATGTAGCAAAAAGGAAGCAACTGGTTACATTCAGTTTTAAGTGAATTTTTCAAATTGAAAACAACTACGCAAGTATATATGAATATAAGTTTTGTCTAGCTAGCAAATATATATTAGTTCGTTGAAAATATAAGGCATTGCACTCTATATAGATTTGTTAATTATGGAAAGGGCATCAAGTGCGGAGCTGGGAGAATTAATGTTCTTCTCAAATAAAACGACGCCATAACCAGTCATTGGAGGGTGTGTGATTAGAAATAATGGGGTTTTGGCTACATATTCAGGGATATGGGCCTTAAGTTTTCTGTCTAAACAGTCAGTACGTGAATCGAATCGAGCATGCGCAACAAGGTCCAACAAGTGCAGCCCCATAGGGCATGGTTTGTCTGAGTTACTCCAGGCCGAAATATGAGGTTATTTAACCTCGTCTTCTGTGGATTCATCTCAACTATTCTTTTCTTTATCAAACAAGATCAATGGTGCAAAACCATTTTTTGGAAAAGGAAAGTTCCAGTCTTTTAAATATCATTAATTGACCCAATTAAATAATCTCATTACAGTATAGCCCAAGTTCTTTTAGCATTTTATTTTTTCATTCTTCCTCAATACTCATCCTTTCATTGTCATTCCATGTCCTTCGTTTTCTTCACTGCCTTCGTCCCGCCGACCCAGAAGGCTTTGTCATGATCATCAGCATCTCTCCCATCAATACTAACTAGAATCTTAATATTGGCAAGTTTTGATCCATACCTACCATCTATTTTCTTTGCTTTTTGTTCGTGGGGAATTTTCGGGGTGTTCTCGTTAGACATGTCTAGCCATTTTTAATTTTAAGATAAATTTTTGGTCCAATTAAGTCATGTATGCCCCCTTTTTAATTTGTTTATATTTTAAGTATTTATTTATTATTTAAATTAGTATTATGTTTTTATCACTTAGATTATCACTTTAATCTAATGCTTTTACTCAACCTAAGTAAACTTAATAGAAAAAGAAAATTTATTAAACTAGAATTTTAAACAAGTGTTACACATGGGTATAATATTTATTCTGAAAATTTGTTTCCACCGATTTAAATATAATATTTTATATCTTTTCTTATAATTATATTTATATATTGAATACATTAATTATCATATTAAGTCCCTCGTCATAAAAGTAAATACGGTCAATGTGTGCAAGTTAATATATGTGAAGTGTCATGACAAGTGTTACATGTTCACCAACAACATAGACCAATGTGTATAATTTAACAAAACTTACTTGAGTTCTCTTACTAATAGGTAGATTTTATAAGATAAAGATGAAGTGATGAACACGTTATAACTGGTTCTACATTATATATTTAGAAAAAAAAAAAAAACTAGGACAATCTCAAAATTAAAAAATTAGGCCCAACTTTGTTTAGATTGATCCACTAAAATTGAGTTAACCTATTTTGACAATACTAATAACTCATATGTAACTGCATTAGTTTGTTCTTATAAACGACTAAAGTAAAATGAATGGAATTTTAAAATGATCCCATATTTAAATGTTCTTGAAATAGGTTACCAAATTTTAATGGTCACATATCAATTTTGTTATCTACTCAAAGAGCTTTTGTTAATAAAGCTCTATCATACATATATCCAAATGACCATATAAATAATATAAAAAGGAGTATAAACATAAAATTCATTCGTTCAATTGAAAAGTGAATACCTTTAAATTTTATCATATAATTTTTTTTTTTAATTTTTTAAGAATATCACATAAGAATTTTGAATAAAAATAACTATTGTTTCAGTATCGTATAGAAAACATGTTCCATTAAATCAAACATGTAATAAGTTATGTTTAACATGCTCCATAATTTTGAGAGAATAAATTTTATAACATATGTACATTTAATTAATAATTTTTTATTATTCTATTTGCTTGGAATGAAGGATTATACACAGCATTATATAGAAACCAAAATCAGTTAAAGTTGTTTTTTTTCACAAAACAAGAGTTTATGTTCATGACTATAACTTATCAAAGCTGAATTCGAATAATATTAAAACTTTTCATAAAAAAGTATTAAAATACTTTTTTCTCTCTTGCAATATTCCACATGCATTTGAAACGAAATTGTCAAAATTACCCCTCCGAAGAAAGAAGCCAAATTAGAATTGCAGGACCGTGCATGCATGTCGTACAGTACAACCGGGGGAGGCTACAACAACATAACTTGAGAGTTAAAACACAAGCCTGTCTCAATAATTAGTTTCATCCCACTATCTTTTATTGTCTTATTTACCCTCGAATTATTACTGGGAAGCTTATAATTATGGTGACATACTAAAGGGCATGTAAGTAAAAAAGCGGTGAGTTGGTCATCTTATTTCGGATCATGAAAACTACTGAACTCTATTGGCGTCCTGATCTGTATTTTCGAGTGCTTGTTGGGTTTTGCATAAGAAAGCGAAAAGTAGGATCTCGTTCTCTGTCTTCATGTTCTCTTCTGAGAACGAGAACGACAGCATGGGAGGAACCCAGAGAACCCCATGCATGTAACAAATTAAAATTAACCTTAGAATCAGATTGATATTTACAGAGAGAAGCTGGGTTTTCAAGAGGGTCCTTTCCTCTTATGGGGAATTGCTTCGGAGCTCGTCCTCATTCTAGTTCAAAGGTTGATAACACACACCCTGTTTCTGCTTCTGCTTCTGGTACGTCTTTTATCGCTTTCGCCCATTACATTCAATCCATATATATGGTTATGAATTTTCGCGCTTCATTAATTCTCCTATAGAAATTGGTGGTGCATGCTGTTGAAATGAAGTTCTTCGTTGGGAATGTGAGATGAAAAGTGAATATAAAGCCTTGTGTGGTCAAGACCTGATTGTCCAAGGGTATTTTGGAATAAGCCACCATGGTAAAGGTTTTAATTAAGCCGGACTTGTGTGAAGCCTCTAAGAAGTTGAGACTGGAGTACATGCCGAGCTAAAAGATTGAAAAGAGCAGCCTTGTGTGGTCAAGACCCAATTGCGGGCATTTTGGAATACGCCACCATGGTGAAACTTTTTAATTTGTAAACTCATCTACCAAGCCAAACCGTATTGACGATGTTGGACGTGGTCCACTAGTGCTGAACGCCCCTCAAGAATACAACACATGCTTCTTTCAATTTTTTCTTTTACACTCGCCAGTGAGGATTCTGCCTGTCGGGTTTTGTTTAGAAATGGCCGTGCATTAGATTTGGCATTTCCTTTTGTTTTTGTTATTTATTCACTTGGTTTCATAGTAATACATTTCAGAATAACATAGTGCAATTATGTAGGTGAATTTAAATTAACACTCTTTTTTTTTTTTTTTTTTTAAAAAATCAATTTTAATAAAATTGTATTGAGATTTAGCTGTTTCTCTCCAAAGGCCGTTTCTTAATATAAAGAAGATGACATCTAATAATAACGGAGATAGCTTGTCCTCTATCTTGTGCAAAGTTTACTCTCTGTTTCTGACATTAAGTTTCTTCTTGTTGAAAAGAAAAGCCTGCTACTAAAGTTGCTGGTACAAGTGGGGGTTGCTTTGCTCAGTCGGGTGTAGCAGGACATCAAAGCAATGATAAACGTAAACGTGAGGCTCCAAGATCTGAGGGTGACATACTTTCCTTCCCGCATTTGAAAGCCTTTACATTCAATGAGCTAAAGAACGCTACTGGGAACTTTCATCTTGATAGTCTAATAGGAGAAGGAGGGTTTGGGTGTGTGTACAAGGGATGGATTGATGAACAAAGACTTGTTGCAGCAAGGCCTGGATCTGGAACACTTGTAGCTGTGAAGAAGTTAAAACTTAAAGGTTTCCAAGGGCATAAAGAGTGGCTGGTAGGTTACTCAGAGCTGCTTCTGTTTTAAGTATGTTAAATCTTATCGTAGATTACTGTGTTAATTAATTTACAGAGCGAAGTCAATTATCTTGGGAAACTTGATCATCCCAATCTTGTCAAACTTATTGGGTACTGCTTGGATGGGGATAACCGCCTTCTAGTATATGAGTACATGCCCAAAGGCAGTTTGGAGGACCATCTATTTCGAAGTATGTTAATCGATGCTTTAAGAGAATAACACGCTTCTAGTTAGCTACCCTCGATAAACTGTGGAACTGTTACTTGCAGGGGGTGCACTAGCACTTCCTTGGGCAACAAGGATCAAAGTTGTCACTGGCGCTGCTCGAGGTCTTGCCTTCCTACATGAGTCTGAGCAACGAGTTATCTACCGTGATTTCAAGCCTTCTAACATTTTATTGGATTCGGTATGTTGGAATTAACTTAACAAGTAGCAGTGATATGGAATTTTTGGCAATAATGAAAAAGGTAAAAAAAATATGTTTGCAGGAATTCAATGCTAAGCTGTCCGACTTTGGTTTGGCGAAAGCAGGGCCCACCGGTGATCGTACTCATGTTTCCACTCAAGTCCTGGGCACTCAAGGTTATGCAGCCCCTGAATATCTTGGCACTGGTCACCTGACTTCAAAGTGTGATGTGTATAGCTTTGGGGTTGTATTGTTGGAAGTACTAGCAGGAAGGTATGTTATTGACAAAACAAAATCTGGAATGGAAGAGAATCTGGTAGATTGGGCAAGACCATATTTGGGAGATAGGAGAAAGCTATTTCGGATTATGGACACCAAGTTACAAGGGCAATACCCACAGAGGGCAGCTTATATAGTTGCAATGCTGGCATTGCAGTGTATCAGCGTGGCCAAAAACAGACCAAACATGTCTGAGGTTTTGGCTACTTTGGAACAGCTCCCACTTGTCAGACATTCAAATTCAACAACGACGACTCAGTCCATGCCAAACTCCCCTCTAATACACAATCAATATTCACCGCTCACATCCCCAACCAGACATCTTCAAGTGGAAACCTAACCCTACTCTTACTTCATTGTATCCATTCTATCAATCAGGAAACTTTAGCTCCATTTCTGTTAGCATGGAGAGGTTTAGAGTTCAAGGGAAGCAACTCCTTTGCCTTGCTGGCGTGCTTGTCATGGTGACAGTACAGATATGATATATATTCTTTCATCTTTTTTAAATGAAGGGACAGAGATTCAAACTTTGGTATCCTTCAAGTTAGAATATACATTGTAGCATTCTTATTTTTATTTTTTTTAAATTACCTCATCAATTATATTATTTGATTAGCGTTTTTAAAAATTGAGTTATTTCATTAAATTAATTATCCAATAATTTAATTATACTGATGACTTTGATAATATTAATATTCTCAATTATTTAAGAATCAACTAATATTAATGCTTAGTATTGATGATGGTATAAAATGCAAAAAAAAAAAACAAAGACTTGTAATCAGTCTATATTCTCAACAAAGGCAAGTTTGGCCAAGAAAAAGAGCTTATTTCTAATTATATCTCCAAAAACTAAAAAGCAATTTAGGTAGCGGTGAACCTATAAACCATGTAGTGCTTATATTTCTCACCAGGACGCACAATTTGAGATGGAAAATTATCATGATTGACAGAGTCAGGGAAACCCTGTGTCTCTAAGCACAAAGCAGCATATCTCTTGTATGTCACGCCACCCTTTCCCTTGGTATCTTTCAAGGAGGTGCTAGTATAGAACTGCACACCAGGTTGGTTTGTCCACAGCTCCATCTTTCTCCCAGAGTTACGGTGCTCCACAGTTGCCACCTTCCTGAAGTGCTCACTGCTACCTTTGTCCAACACATAGTTAATGTCATAGCCCACAAAATTCTCATTAATCCGGTCACCGATCACTCTTGGTTCAAGAAAATCATATGGCGTTCCTTTGACAGATTTGATTTCACCGGTGGGGATGAGATCCTTGTCTGTTGGTGTGATGTTTGAGGCATGAAGCTTGATGGTGTGTGAAAGAATGTTACCACTGTCGTGTCCTCCCAAGTTCCAGTAAGAGTGCTGAGCTAGATTTACTGGCGTGGCCTTGTCAATGGGCACAGCTTCCATTTTCACACCCAATTTGTTGCCTCCAATGATCATATATGTCACTGCCACGGACAACTTACCAGGAAATCCTGTAAAATAGACTCCCTATAAGTGACATTTCTTAAAAAATAACAAAGACTAGGTTCTATGGTGAATTAACTCAATCAAAGTCTAAATACCTTCTTCATTATCAGAACTATCATAGGTGAATGTTATGTGATTGTCTTCTTTATGAGTCTTCACTGTCCAAATAACATCAGAAAATCCCCTAGGGCCACCTGATATATACAAGTTAAAGACAAAGTTAGCAATTAATTCCATATCAGATACTACTGCAATCAGATAAGGAAAGCTATGATTCAGTGATACTGTGCATTGGTTCAGTAGGATTAAATTACCATGGAGTGTGTTCTTCCCATCATTAGATGGCAATTTGTATGTTTTCCCATCCAAAGTAAACTGAGCTCCTCCAATTCTATTTGCTACACGTCCAATAAGAGCACCAAAATAAACTGTATCATTCTGCAATATCAAGAAAAACGCTCTAACAGTGAGAATTCAAGGCCTCCACTCTTTTTTATGATTACTATGTATTACTGCAAGCACACATTAATTTAAAGGCAATACTTAAAACAGTACAACATGCAATTATTATACCTTGTAAGCTTCTATGTTATCGAAGCCAAGGACCACATCGGCAACATTTCCTGAAAAAACAAATTCATACAACAAAAGATTTATGATAATTGATTTGCAAACAGCAAGATCTGAAAAAACTAAAGAGAAGAAATTTATAACAGACCATGTTTATCAGGAAGCATAACAGAGATTATTGTTGCACCATAGTTAGTAATGTTTAGTTTGAAATTTCCTTTCTTCAGCTCATAAAATCCAATCTTCTCATCAGATGATGATGCCTGAGAAAGGAGCACAAGTCCCAGAAGAATAAAGCAAATCAACGATACCTTTGACATTATTATGGAACAAAGAGAAGTTTCAATTTCTTCTTTCTTTTGTTGATCCCAAATCATGCAAATATATGTGTGTGTATATATATATATATATATATATGATAAAATAAAGGGGGAGAGAGGATAAGATTAAAGAGAAACGGGATAAGCATAATATTGCGGTTATATTTGATCTGATCAGATCTTCAATCAAGGATAATGATGACCAGACTTTTATAGAGAGTAGAATTATTTCATTATTTTGACCGTTTTATTTGGATATATATGCATGCATATCCTCTATCTTTGAAATAGTAATTAAATGCATGAAGCATTAAAATCCACCCTCTGTATTTGGATATGCAATATATACCAAATCAAATGAAAATCAAAATAAAAAGCATCTTATCCAAAAGTCCTTATTTTGCACCTATATATATAATTTTTCAGTTCTGTTTCGTAACTTTCTCTTTTATTTGGATAAGCACATATACATAGGTTAATTTTAAATTAATAATAAATAATAAATAAATGTATAGAGATTTCAAAATCCAAATCCAATCTTAATTTCTCTTTACATGATAAAATAGATAAAATTAAATCAATAACAAAATCTGAAAATCCATATTCCGTGATCCTCTTCAAGGATATGTTAGTTTTTGGATTTAATTGAAAAATTAGAATTAAAAATAAAAATTTATCAATTAAAAAAAAAAACTGAAAAAGAACACAATTTAAGGATCCAATATATATATTTTAGCCTGCACCAAAAAAGGAAGAAAATATCCCAGAAAAAAAAGAAGATATATTTTAGCTAAAAGCATGAATTCACTAAATTTATTAGTTTACTTGCACTGAAATTAAACACCATCTTTTGAAATTTGTTTTTCTTAGTACTTTTTGGGCGCTTGAATCATGAAAGTGCATGCAAAATAACTTAATCCCATAACTCATAGAAAATTTATCGTTACGTTACCTGAATAAAAAAGATTTATAGTTAAATTTATTATGAAAAATGTTTACAGTATTTTTTTTTTTTTTTTTGGGGGGGGGGGGGGTGGTGGTGTGGGGGAGATGAGAATGTTTATACATTATAGTTGTGTCACTAGCACTTTTTTGTGTTCATATTGCTTCTCTAAGTGGTGATGTTATAATCATCGTATATGCTATGATTATTACTGAAGACACTTTTTATAATACACTGAATTATAAGGATATATTATATTATGCTATCATTTCTCTCTCTCTCCCTCTCTATATATATATATACGTTATTTTGATATGATTACGATATATTTTTCTGTCATTTTAATTATTCTTAGGCAACTCGATGGATCCATTAACAAGTAGGCATGTGTGGGACATAATTGAAAAGGCAAAGAGAGGAGGTGCTATTCTGATACACACTCCATGGAAGAAGCTTACTGGAATCATTGGCACGGGCACCTCACACTCTAATATCAGCTTTTATGGAAACAAGATTGGACTAACAAAAGGGGAGAACAATGCTTTTCGTTTCTAAATTCTAACCTTTGTAATTCTTCTCGACGGTAAGTTTTCTTTTCTCTAGTAGAATTTTGCTGAAGTCGTTGAGTTTGAATTTTCAATCCATGTGGAGCTTGTTCAACTTGGGGATTCTTAACTCCATAGGCTCCAGTCAATTTATCTTAAATTGAATGACAAGTTTGATGTGTATTTTATTGTTTCTATTGCTGGCCAAGCAGAACTTTTTTGCAAGATACTGAAGATGAATATGGTATATCTGATATCCAGCTTGGTCTTACAACTCTAGAAGACTGGTGCCCTCTGCATTGAGGGGCACCCCTGGGAATTCATAGTATCTTCTGTCGTTCAATTATCAGCTTCTTCAAGATCAACTTTGGGCAGAAATCTAGGCACAATCCTGGGATGTCCCGATCATGGGATTTGGCATCGATCCCGATCAAGTTAGCACAGTCAATTTTCAGTAATGACTTGGGAGGCCATCATATATGCTCTATACTGCTCTCTACATCTTTTTAGCACAATCCTAGCCATTTGCCAGGGTGTTTCCATTTTTATTTTCTTTTTAAATATCTTGTACATTACAACCATTTATATCTTTCAATATCGTTCTTAATCAGTGAAAGTAGGCTAATTTTCTACTAGTTCCGAAGCTGTTTCTTAAACGAACCAGTTCAAATTTCCCTTGCGTGGATGTTTCTTAATTACCTAGAAAGGGATTTGGAGGTCCTCTTGGGGAAATTGCCACGAACATAAACAGTGGAAAACCAAAGAGACGGAAACATTTGCAAATAATAGTTTCATGCGCACATTCATGGAATCAGATCATACGCCAACAAAAGTCATGTTGTTCTTAGTGACATTCACTACGGTACAGTTAAAACGCATACACACCTGAAAGAAAAATTACGATATGGACAGCGCAGAAATCATGCCAAAAACAAGTAGAAATCAAATTTGGGTATAGTTGCAGCATGCAAAACTTGAACCTATAATGTACAAATCACCCCCAAAACGCAGCAAACAAAGACGGAACCTGGCCAAACAAGTCTCCACATGTTATAGCGACAAGTACAAATAAACTTCATGCGAGCTATAGCTTCCACATGTTAAACTCCAGAAACAGCCTTCCTCAAGATCACCTCCTCCACTCTGCTTGAATTACCTTTCCTGCAAGAACAACGAACAGACAAGCACCTAGTTACAGAAATTGAAGCCTTAATACTTTCCATTCTATGCCATGAACAAGGGGTCACGGGATCTAATCCCCATGCGACCTCCTTGGTGGCTCCCCCACCCACAAAAAAGAAAAAAAGTATCACTTTTGATGTATTTTGAAACAAATACATGTTACATGAGTTGAAAAATTTTATCATACCGTTGGCATCTCTAGAAGATGGCACAGTTCTGTTCCCTCCTTTGCCACCTGCCTGAACAGGTCTCTGTGTCCTCGGTGAATGCGAACTAACTTTGCTGTTAGTTGAGGATGGCAGAGAATGTCGCCGGGCAACATTGTTCTTCTCAACTCCATCTTGTCCAAACCTTGGGGACCCTTGTGCTCTCAACTTTGCCTTGGCAGATTCAGTTGCTGCCATATAGCTGGGTAATGTTGGACTGTTCAGTAAACCGTTCTCTGCACGTTCCTGCTTTGCGAGAATTGCAGCTTTTCGGCTGGGTTTCTGGTTTTCATTGCCAGTTGGATCCTCCTTATGACTCAAATCTCCATTTGTCAACGGGGTATTCTCATCTTTAATACTCTCTGGTAGATCTTTTGGCTCATTTAAAGCTTCATCACCAGAAATGTTCTTATCTGTATTTGTACTCTCAGTCAAGGGCTTTGTATCCATGGTGGCTTGATAATCAGTTGGCATCTCCGTTACCTCTTTGTTAACCGAAGGTCTAGGAGTAATTTCCACATCAGGCACATTGGTCAATGTTGCTTCCTTCTTCGTCTTCTCATTAGAAGGAGTGACTCCAGGTTCTGAAACACCCTGACCCGAGGTAACTGTTACTTTTTCTAAATGCTGCTTTGGAATCTCAGATTCAACTTCTGACTGGGCAGTATTCTCAACAACAGGGTTATGAACCTTTCTCAAGTTACGTTTAATTTTTTCAAGCTCACTTTGTGGATTTTCCTGCACTGGATCAGTGGATTGTTGGCTTGAAACTTTTCTTAGGTTTCGTTTTGGTTTCTCATGTTCAGGATTGGCTTGTGCTGAGACTGAGTCAAGATTCCCAGTAGAAAGCTTTCTGTTAGTGCGTTTTGACTTGCTTAGAAGAGCTTCTCCAACTGCATTATTAGCACCCTGTTTTCTGTGAGATTTAGAGTCTGGAATTTTCTTGGGTTGGGGAACTGGAATCCAGAACTGAGACACAGACCACCGCTTCAGCCAACTTAGGACTGAATTTGGATCGCCAGGAACATATTGGAGGCGCAGCGCCATAACTGTAGTTGATGAAGCAAGACGCTGAACAAACAACAAGTTTTCACAAGCCCAATTAGACCAAGATAGAGATCAAAGGCAAATTCTAATCCAAGTATGCACTTACCCCTTTATTTCCAAACTAAACTATAGTGCATTATGTGAACTGATGCCCGAAATTACTCTTAGCTAATAGTCCCAAACACTTTTGATAACAAACTTGGCAGACAATGGATGGCTACCCAAGTAGTTAGAATTAAGGATCGTAGATGGTCTGGCTTCAACATCATATCAATTTTACAATCATGGCATTTTGGTTTTACAGGTACGATATTAAATAACAATCTTGAGAGAAGAGTCTCTTTCTCTGAAGTGTGCAAGTAAAATTATCAAGTTCAGGACTTGTAACAAAAGAGCAGAGAAAATTATGCAACTATGTTAGCACAATAAGTAGGTATATAATGATTAAAGAATGACACCATTTTGCATCAGCAAATAATGCTATCTTCTTACACTCAGATGTATAGTGACATGAATTCTTGAACAAAACAGATTCAGAAAGTAGTTGCTCAAGCATTAACTTAATCACATGAATGGCACAAAAGTTACCTTACGAATGAAAGTATTTGTTGATAGCCTTGCAAATTTTGGGGTTGTACCAATTGGATTGACGAGCTTAACATCCTGAGGCACATTACATTCAGAATAAAAATATTAGCAGTAGCACTTATTGAGAAATCTGACAAGATTTTGGAAAACACTACCTGAAGATTCACTAGATTACACTTATCATGGATTTCAAATCCAACATCAGACTGTCTAACTCTTCCACCACGAACAAGTGCTTGTACCTTGACAATTCCATACATACAGTAGAAAGTAGCAACAGCTTGTCTTCTAACTAAGTGCCCACGAATAAGCGCTTGCAACCTTATTATGCCTTTTAGAGCCCTAAAAGCTCTGCGAGCCTTCACATTGGGTGATTTCATTAGTTATTTATAACATCAAATATTACAAGACGTCATGCAAAGAGAACTCCAAACTAAGACCTCAATATCACATCACAGGCTGTTTGGTATCAGTGAGATATTTATGATTCATCAAAGAAGACAAAATTACCAAATAACCCCTAAAAGCGGCCTGTGCCTTTGTTGCAGCCTCCCCCTGCCTGATTTTCTCTGGATCAGGTGGTGCATCTTGATGAACAGGTTGCACAATATCTATTTCTTGATTCTCAGGGGAAATGTTTACAGCTACTTCATGCTCCAGCTCTTGGTTCGGCTCATTTCTGGAAATAGTATTAGGGGTTGGATCTAAAGCCAAACCAGTTTCTAATGCTTTGGAAGTCACCAATGTTTCCTTCTCATTAACACGTTTCTGCAGGGAATAGTTATACGTGAAATTAAGATTTTTACTAGAGAAAGGAGAGCCCATACTAAAAGAACTTTACTTCACAGTGGAAATAAACTTAACAGTTATGCTTTCAACTGCATGACAGCAGCTATACACCCTAGCCATATTTCCGAGCATAAACGTAATAACTAGATGAACACGTGTTATAATCAAAAGTATAGTCCCACCTCCCAAGAAAATCGCACCAAAGTATAGTATGCTTTTACAATGATGCCATATGTCTATGGGACCAATATGACTATTGTATCTTACTTGAGAACAAAATTATGATTCTCTTTTCCATTTCCTCCTTTCATTTTCTCTACAATGCCACACTTGAACACCAACTCTGATACCTCCATTTAGCTCACAACGTAAGGCAATAAAGGTTAAATCCTGAGTTGATTATTTATGTCATGTCACAATTATGTCATTGAGATGAGTTAATGCAAATTGTAACACGTAATATTAGTCCCAATGAGGAACAAAGCTGAGTTTTTACCATCTAGATCATAATATTACCTCTCTTCCTTTTGAAAAATTTGATTTCGATGACTTTTTCCCAAACAGTACATGTTTTATCCATTTTCCTGGTGACTTCCCCATTGCGAGATTAGGACCTGTGACAAAAAAACCAGTGAACACAGCTTCACATTCCTGAATAGGAAACAAAAATTATGGCGCACTTAATCTCGCAACATGCAAGATTCCTACTGAAAAAATATTACCAAATCAGTTAGTCCAGCATAAAACTACCGATAAGGGTTTCCTTTATTTTTGTTTTGAGGAGCGAATTTTTGACATAGGCTACACCATAAACATAGAATGGTAAATGGTTGCTGAGATACATGAGGCATTATCACCATATTAAGTTCTGTTAGGTAACTAAGCATAAAGAGTGATTACAGGACAAAATTTCAGATATTACATGCCTTCCAACTTTTGGTCAGCTGAACGTGCAAATAGAATGGCAAGTAGGAATCTCAAGAAGAGACTACATGATCATAGAAATCTGAGAAAGAGGAGCTCATCAATTTTACAAAAGACTCATACAATATGGTATAAATTTAAAAGACAAGATGATGTTTCAAACAAATAAAAATAATTTTTATGAAAATATATTTAGTTGACGAAGCGTATCTGAGAATGATATGTCATCAATGATCAATTTAATTATACTAGAAGGAAAAATTTTAATGCTTATACTCTTTATCTGTTGGATAGCCTTTTTTCTGGAAAGAAGATTTCACCATTGAAATGAAATAAGAGCTCTTAGTCATAAGGATATGTTGGTAGAAGTAAGAAGAGAATGATTTTCAACTAACAATCAACAATGCAGTAAGTGTTACCAATCAACTATGAACAGTAGAAAGACATAATGAACAATTACTTCCAGTTCAATCTTTACTTGCATGTAATGATAATACTGCACCAAACTGCATAGCCCTTTAATCCATACAATTAGTTATGATGTGACGTGCTGTCACTCATAACCTTGTTTGAAATCTTCACCGCTAACAGTAAATGTTACCACCGACAACAGTAAATAACCAAGATCAACTAATTAAATGAACAAACCACAAGCAAATTATGTTTGATCTCCTGAGCTACCTGATTAACGCCAGAATTCATGTACTCCAACAAACAAATTTCATCAGGAATCTAACAATTAGCTAGGAAATAACCGAGTAGACACAAGCATAAACAGCATAAATGATTAATTAAGGGAATAAATTACCTTAAAACAAGTAAAGAACGGAGACGAAATGCCAAAGCACTGACATGTAATAAGTAGCTACACACATTTCAATCGATAGAAGAGAAGGATTAAAAAAAAAAAGCAAAGGCGGAAACAGAAATTTAATCAGAGACAGAGCAAGAATCCCTAGAACCGACAAGATCTGCTACAAGCAAGAAGAAGACTCTTATCACTGGTTCATCAATTGGTTACTAAATTTGCAGCTAACGAGCTCGTGTCAAGCTAGATCTGACAATTACCTGACAAATGTGGAACCTCTTGGCCCCAAATCTACCATTCCTGGAAGAAACAAGGAATCCATGAGAATAAAAAAATTTGCAGAAACAGGTCACTGTTCAGTTGAGAAAAATGAGAGAAATATATACATTGGAGAAGACAAGAGAGAATGAAAGGGGAGTGTACCATGAAAGAAAGAGATAGAGCTTGAAAACGAAGGAAAAGATGCGGCTTAAAGCTCCATCGGTTTTATGCTTTGTTTTTGTTGCTCTCTGGGAACTCTCTGCTGGAGGAGTGAAAACAATGTCTGAAAAATTAAAAGTTTGGATGATGATTTGCTGGAAAATGGTACACGTGTAGTTAACGCTCACTGAATGGTCAGCGATGACTTTCTTTCTTGCCCGTGGATGCGAGGACTTGAAAAATATCTAGGTCTTTGAAACGTTGATCCTAAGTTTGTTTTAATCGGACGGTTAATATATGAGTTTATGATAGAGATGGACGCAGATTATAAATAACTTGTTATAAAAGGAGGGTGAGTTGGGGAGTCCCAGTGGAGTTACTTCGGAATCAAGTGTTCTAGCTTCTTTATTCCGAAGCATTATGTAATTACTCTTGCGCCCTCACAGGTCAAATTGGATGTCACGCTCATAGGCGCGCGTTGAAGGATGTGGACCGTTGATGCGCTAAGGAGGTCATGGAGGTGAACATTGGAAACACGTGGGATTTAGGGAAGTGGCGGAATGGAAGTAATGGTTCGGTGGTTGCATGGGAGCCTCGCTGGAGGGACCTAGTATTAGCGTGGGACATAAAGAGATTGGATAACTTGTCTTGTTTAGATTGGTAACTGTCACGACCGCCAGGTGTTAATACACGAGAAATCATCATAAATCCATAAACTTTATCAAACTATAAACTACTTTAAATTATAAAAAGACAGACAGGTAAATTATTAAGTAGTTGTTAAGTTTTATATCACTAGTGTCGAATGGTTAATGTGTAACCCTTGTGGTGTATTTCTTTTGTGTCTGACTCAATTTTTTCAACTGAAGTGCTAAACGCCCAAAAAATAACATTACTTAATATACGTAATTAGTTATTGATTGAGCAACATATAAGGCAGATTAACAAAGTGCCAATTCTCTTTATCTCATATCTATCACAGTTTAAAGTTTTAGTACATGAATTAAAAATTTATTAGTTTTGTTGTAATATGTTTATATTTATTTGATAAAATTATTTCATTTTAATTTTTTTTTGGGATTTATACCATTTAATTTATGATTAAAATGACACTGATTATAATTGTATAAATCACAATTTTTTTATAATATTATTCTTTTTTATTTTTTCTCAAAAATAAACAAACCGTATATTTCATATAGGCAAGAAAACACATGAAAATTATTTATCTGACTAGATGATAAAATATATCTACCACAATTCCTTAAATTTAACTGATTTTATTTTTTATCCCTTTGTAATTGACTGATATTATTTTTATTTTTGGTAAATTGTAAATCGACTGATATTCAATAAATTAAATTAGAAGGCATTGGGCTTGGCATGGACTCGTACTGGGCCTGGTACACAACTGTGAGACCCAGGCAAAGCCCGCGGACAAAGAAGAAAAATCCTAATCCCAACCGTTAAAACATTACAGCCATATCCATTGATGAATTAACCCGAAAGAAGAAAAACCGTAAACCAGTTTAAACTTTGAACGGCTCCAAATTTAAGCAAGAAAACAGTAGAAAAAAATAAAAATGAAAAACGGCTCCAATATTTCAAATTTGAATTTCGAATAGACGAAACGAGGGAGCCTGCGAGGTAGGTCATGACTGGGTCCCTCTTCCCTCGCCGGGTCTCGCCCGTTCAAACAAACACACTTCAATTCCAACTAATCATCAGTTTGCCCTTTTTCATTCATTATCTGTTTCCAACGCGGGTATTCTGGTTCCATATAAAGTGCCACGTGTGAACTCTTGGTTCATTTGATTTCTCTGGAAATACCATATGGAGCATCCACGTAAGCGAGCTCAGATGAGACAGCGTGTACGAGAACATCCCTCTCGGGAATGCTTTTTTTTCCCGCTCAAAAAGACATTTGTCGAGACAAGAAACCCTTATATAAATCAAATTTCATTTTAAGTGTGTGAAGTGAACATCATTTCAATCCAGAATCAGTTTTTGACTGCATCTGCAACCGAAATTCAGACTCAGTTTTTCAAAATCAGGTCAATGGAGGAGCCCGTCAAGGAACAGCCATCTGCTGGTGTTTCTGGTACACTTCTCACCCAAAGTCAATTTTATGCTCGTCTTTAGGAAAATACTAACTGGGTTCCGTTGTGGTTCAGGGAACTCTGCAAGAACAAAGCTTCAAAGACACGCGCTGCGTTCATCTGTGAAATCAAAGGAAGACAAGCCCGATGCACTCGATTCCTCCAATTCTTTTTCAACGAAGCGGTAATTTTTCTTAAGTTGTGAATAAGAAGAAGCTAATAGTCATTTCAGAATTTCGAAGGCCATTTATTCTACAAAATTGTTTTCAATACCCAACAATTGATTTGAATTTCACTTCTAATCTATCCACAACCAGAGGTTCAGTTTCTGACCTGCAAAATTCATAATTACAGCGCGCAACACGTCTTATCATTTTTCTTCTTATTATTTAAACTTTGTCCGCATATATTTTTCTCTTTCCACGAAACAGCAAAAGACTCTCTTGATCAGAATTCATTTTAATCATGTTTTTTATCGTTTGAATCAACAAAAGATAATACGGGTTGAATCTGATTTAACTGGTTCGGCTTGTTATGGATTTGTAGCGATGGCATTAAACGTAGAAACGTTGGTATGTTTTGTGAGCAGAGTTGCAATCTTTTGGAAATTTTCACCCTCTGAAGTAGAAGGCTTATTTTATGTTGACGGCTGATTAATCATTCGTTATTTAAGTTCACTGTTTAGTGACTGTATATAGATTACATCTCACTGCGTATATTCCAATTCTGATTTCTATTTCGCTCCCAGTTTCTTTACACTGATTTTTAATTGCATTGCATCAGCATCCGCGCTGTTAACGTAGAACAAAGTAAAGCAATGTCTTTGGCAACAGGGTGTAGCCTAAAACATGGTATTTTTTTCAGGGGAAAACTTACTTCGAGCGTAAGTAAAAGTGTGAGTGTCCTAGATCTCTCTGCCAAGGAGAATGATACTAAACCTCCAAGAAGGCTATCCATTCCTGCTAAATCATCTGCCACTCCCGGGCCAAAGCTACTTGGCAACATCACCCTAATCTCAGAGAACAAAAATAGGTCTGCCAATGGCCAAAGCAGAAATGAAACACCCACTTCTGACATTTCCAGATCATCAAGCCGGAAGAAGTTCAATACTCTGGCTTCAGCTTCATATTGGTTACAACAGATTAAGCTCTCAGAATCTGATGCCAAGCACAAAATTTCACTTGGATTTTTCAAACTAGCTTTGGAGGCAGGGTGTGAGGTACATATCATACATCTATATACTAACCTCTACATTCGCATGTATTGTTCTCCGTATATTCTAGTTCTTTCTCTCTGAAATTCTTTAACCGGAAGTTGATCTATGCAGTTAGATTTCCGGATTATAGCTTTTTCTTTAGCCAAAATGCTAATGTTGTCTATTGGCTCTTGTCTTTTTTTATTCTCGTTCAAGTTTGCGATGCTTGTTTCCTGAGACTTTGTGGGTTATCTTGTTTCTTAGGCTATACATTTCCAGCGATTGCAAGATGAGCTAAAATCATATGTGCGCAGACATCAACTTGTTGAATTCGATGATTATGTGAAAGATTTGCTTGAAGGATATAATATTTCAGAAAACACAGAGCAGTTGCAGGTCTCTGAAACTATTTCTCAGGTGCCCGAAGAGGAAAATCGATCATCTGATGATGACGTGCATAGCTCTTCTACTATGGGTGTTGGGAAGCTAAAACCTAAGTGCTTAAACATCGATTCTACTCAACGTTCTTCTGTAACAGAATCAACCAAGAAGGAGACTGGTCAAAAGTACAATACTAGATCCAGGGTAAGAGGTAATTTCAACAAGAATTCTGCAGATCCAACACCAGTTTTAGACAGCGGGAATCGCAGATCAGTTAGAAAATCTGAGAAGCCGAGTAAGCAAGAACCTACCAAAGAAAAGGGCAAGATCGGAAAGAGGGAGAAAAAATCTGATGTACAAGGTAAGTGAGAGCAATATCCTCTTTTATGGCATCTACTGTATACTTTAGGTTAGTTAATGTCATCAATTTTATTCGTTTATTTTTCTTTGGCAATCACAGCTCCAATCAGCCCTCCGCCTGCTGAAGAAAAAATACAGGGAAACAAAGAAAACATGGTAAAAGCTCTACTATGTGACCAAGTGTAATTTCTTCAAGTTGCTTTGGAGAAAAATGATATTAATTACAAATTACTTATTGTAGGATGCCAAGCCCATTGAAGAGGTTAGTTTGGCAGAAGTCGTCGTGTAATCAACGCATCTGTGCTTTTGCACGGTGGTTCTCCAACTTGGAAGTTTGTCTTCGTCGTGTGTTGAGCTTGCTTGTGTATAGGACTTGAGGTGGAAATTGTTGGTTTTAGTTATTGTGCATTTCTCCTTGTTTGGCAAAGTTTGTGTTTGTCTATCTTGCAATTGCTCATCAATCCAAATTGTATTGAATTTCTTACGGTTTGTTGATAGGTCACGTGACCAAACATAATAGTACTCATGCAGGAAAGATTATTCTTTGACACAAGACTGAAATCTTTAACGTATATCTATTCATGCATCTCTAAAATTTATCAGCCCCTTGTATCTCCTTTGTTCGTGTATATATATATATATATATATATATTCGGTTAAGTATTGAAATGGATGAATCTAATTAGATCTTTTAAGTTGCATAATAAGAGTTTAAGAAGCTTGATGCACGAACAAATTAAATAATATTTTCGCTGTACCATTATATGTAGAATCTCATGATGTGATGTGATGGTGGTACCATTTACCCTCAGATCCTCCCTCATTGGACACTTTGCTTCTTCCAAGCCGTCTTTAGAGATGGCTTACAAATTTGCTAGGAATTTGAGACTTAAAAGTACTTAATTTTAGTTTATTGTTTTTGTTTCTATGGCTCTCCTCAAACTTGCTTCGTTCACATGATATCAAAGGTATGGTAAGTGAGGGTAAATATTGCTACTCTAAAATCCTCGTTCGTACTTTTCCCACAAATTGCCGTCAGTAAATCCAATATATATAATTATACAAAACTGACAAACACTTGCTTAGAGCAAACATGGTTTAGCTAAAATGTACATGATGAGCCTCTAGAACTTGGGGGGAAAAAAAGGCCTTCTAATATTGGGGAAGACAAAAGCAGACGACCATGAGAAGTCCTGCAACTAGGTTTAGACAACCAAAAGGACAAAAGGCTAACCAATCAGTGCAGTAATCACACAAGAATCTACGCCCCAGAAATTGTTTACAATCATGAACGCTCGCATAAGCTAAAAACAATTAAAGTTAGTTTTCAAGACTTGTAATCATAACAGCGTGCTACAATTTTTTGTATTGAACTGTGTTTACGACAATCCAATGCAAATTGATACAATATCCTATTTTACATATACGGACACATGCAATCCAAAAACTAGAATATTAAAGATAAAGATGACCCTAGTATCCTTAACAGAATAGATGTTGATAAAGTTTGCACAATAATTCTTAAAGATGGTAATGCAGCTTAATTCATGCCTTGAAAGCTCGAGACAGGCTGAGTTAGCCGTTGAGCGTAGCAGGGTTAGTCAGCGGTCCAGCTCTGCTCCACAATTTCCCTCACTCTTCGGTTATAATCGCGCTTATTCTCACTGAACAGCCGAGCTGCTTCTGAGTTTGCAGGAGAATTTGGGTTTGGATCACAAAGCAGTGACTGCCAAAAAATCAATAATCACATTTCAGAATTTGATCCATAACATTCACAATCTTGCTTGCATAGGAAAGATGTATATGTTCAAATCGAGCTCCACTATCACTTTTTCTTATATCTTCCATTCTCTAATTTGGAAAAAGAAAAGACAATCAAATTCATAAATGGGCGAGACTGTGCCATATCCGGTTAGGCCCAGCATTTTCCAATAATATTGACTAGATCTAGCTTTCTCCGGCCTTCTCCAGCCACACACAATGGTTGCTGGTGAAATCAGAGGCTGCAGATCTTAAAGCTGCTCCAAGTCAACTTGGGTCCATTTTCAATATTTGCATGTGTTGAGAGTGCAACACAAAGAACAATGGTCCATGCTGCACGCACCAAACAGATACAGTATAAAAGTCGCAAAGCAACAAGGGTAATATTGCACAATGTGCCAAGGTATGCACAATAGTGCCATATTAACAAATATGGAGGATACTTCAACTTCACTCTGGGTGCTAAGATATTATTTGGTCCTAGTCAAAACGGACAAAAACGCAGCCATGGATCCATCCAATCCATAGGCACATTACATTCTCACCCAATTACCATTAAGTGGAAATGGATAGTAGACAAGGGAAGCTAAACCAACTTCAACACTTGCTTTCTACCAGCATTCAGGTAAGGCTCTGAATATTCTTTTAGTAGCTGACAAAGGTTAATGTAAAAGCTATTTAGTAAAATTCATCAACCCAGCATCAATGTTGAAAGCTAAGAAAGGCTTAGTGATACACAACATATATATGTTCTTGCTTTCTTCTCTTGTGAAACGTCACCAAATAAATTGGAGATATTATTAAGTATAAATTACTAGTAAATACCTGGATAGAGGTGAGTATAGCAGCCACATCATATATAGGACTCCACTGATTTTGTAATATATCCAAACAAATACTTCCATCTGCATAAACTGAACAAAGTTGGAAAATATTAGTATTTCAGAGAAAATAAAGAAAAACAACATTAGTGGCTGAATTGCCTATTTATGATTAAGCAAAATTTAAATGTATTTCCAGCTCAAACTTACTATTGGGATGAAACATTCTAGAGACAAATCGTACATTCGGTGGTTTGTTTGGATAATCCTCTGTAATTTGGAGAGTCAACTTAAACGTACCTGAATAACTCAAAAGATGTAGTCGTGTGAACTACTAATACAACATCAAGAGAACAGAAGACATGTCATCCAGAAAAGATACACAAAGGGTTATCCTGCCATAAGAACTCAAATTTTGTTTAATTTTAGAAATCTTAAACATAGCATAGCTTGGCGAGGGAGGAAAAGGAAATTAACATTATAGTCAATATGTTTTGGTTGGATAATATATATCTTCCCGAAGAGTAGAGTTACAACCTCTAACTGGAACAGCCACTGTTAAATAGAGAATCAAGCATAGAGCGTAATAAACAACAATTAGAACTGAGAGGACGAGGAGGATAATCACAAAACACCATCTGGCAATATTTTTACTTCAAGATAACAGCCAAGACTTCTATCAAGATGCCCAAAATCTTTTTGACGGTGACAAAGCTATAGATACCTTTAGCAAGTTAGCAACATTATTCTAATATCTTATATAAACCTAAGTAACCTTCTCAAATATAATTGAATCATTAAAATTCAAGTGAAGCACCATATGAGCGCCCAAACCTTGCGGCCAATTGCTCACAAAATGCATTAACCAGCAAAACTAGATAGAAATAACATAGAACCTAATTGATACTTGTACCAAAAGTATTTCCAGATAAGAGCTGTGGTGCAAGGATTGACTCACCTCCATCCCATGGAGTATCATCGGGACTGCAATCCAAAGCAGACAAGAAAGCAGAAATTGCTTATCCATCCATACTTAAACAAAGCGAGGAATAAAATGAAGTGATTATATTATATAAACAAAAACAATGATGGATATTTATCCAATTTCCAACTCACCCAAAAATAACAGCATTCCAAAGCATTATATTATTGTCCTGAGGCGCACCACTGATTCCTGCAGGGGGGTCTAGTTGGAGCCTCTTAAAATCTCTCATCAGCCTTTTCCTAGCAGGAGTCGACATAGTCACCACCTAGAAAAACCAACAGCACACACCACCAATTTATTTATTTATTTAAAAAAGGCTTCAACATCAATAACAGTTCACAGTAAGTAATGTATAATGGTCACTTAACATAAACGAGCAACTCAATTTGTACATCGTAATCCATTTTAATCTTTGAACTTAAACATTGATTAAATAGTTTTATACTAGAAAGAAAATTGAATTACATTCCTCCTGCAACCACCGAAACGGGAGGACTAGCATTAAACCTCAAGGACCATATATGAGGAAAAAAAGTATTTTCAATAGGACGTTGAATGTGCGCTGAGTCGAAAATTTTCCTCCTTGTTTCTCCAGGGACAACTCCAGGCAATAGATAGGCACAAATTTCGTCACTAATCTCATGAATTCGTAATACAGCTTAATAAGAAGGCAAGCCCAAAAACCCATAATTCTAACAACGTTAACAATTTCCTATAAACCAAAACTACACGAAAAGGTTAGGGCTTTGATCCAGATCCTCGCTCTGTATCATTCCTCATCATCATCCAAAAGAAAATAGCAGCAAAAAAAGGAAATCAGCAATTGATTTAACGAAAAGTTAAAGAAAATTTTGGTCACCTGGAAGCGGATGCCAAGATAAACTCCAAAATTCGAAAAGGTGTGGTGTGAGTAGAAAGCTTGATAGCTGAAATTGAGCTAACAGAGCAGGATCATCCAAGCCAATGGCTGTGGGATGGAAAGAAAAAATGAATTTGTTTGTTTGATAGAGGAAAAATATAGGGGCTGTAATGTTGTTGGGTCTAATCAGCCGTCCCCACTCCGCGCCAGCCAGCGCCACCCCTTGCGTTTGTTAGTTTTTCTCTTTTCCTTTATAATTTTTATTTTTAATTTGTGCATATTTAGGGTAACTCAGTTTTAGCAAAAGATTATGAGTTACCATTAATGGTAAAACCATTTTTTTAATTATATATTAAGCAAAAAGATCTTCTTGGCTTTTGCCTTAATGATTAGTGATGAGAAAATGATGACACACAACTAATCAATATCAATGTGACGCAATAATTCCCGGAAAGGCTAAATGATAAGCTCGAGACTTGAGAGTGATTTATTATCACTTAGTCCTTCAGTATGATGATCCCAAAAGTAATGTTGGGGCTCATAAAAGTAGCAGAAATGGATGCAAACCAGAAAGCAGAAAGAAATCTCTTGGAGATGCAGGGGATCGAACCCTGTACCTCCCGCATGCAAAGCGGGCGCTCTACCATTTGAGCTACATCCCCAGTGATGGCAAAACTGCATCGCCAATTTTATTAATAATATATAATAATTTTGAAAGATCACTAGGAACAACCAAAATGTCTTGTTCTTTGGGTAAAAGCGCCTAGGATGTACATATTCGTCGGATAAAATAAAGAACCAATGACAATGAGGTATCTTAGTCAAGTTGTAGCTAGCTTCACTATATATATATATATATATATATCAGCATGATCCCTTCGATGAATAAGTTTGTAACCAAGCAACTTTCGAGGAACAAAATACAAGAAAATATTTCATGCCAATGTTCATTTGGATAAGCATTTCTGGTCCACTTGAAAGGCTAGCTAGAGTCTGCATCAACCAAGCTATATGATTCGCTTTTGATTCAAACAAGGATAAAATATATATATGTTAATCCTTGTAAATTATGCACACACTTCAGTTGTCCTACGATAGCAAGCCTGAACCTCGAAACTTAAGACGACTAAACCCTTTAAGGATGGAAGACAGTGCTGCTAGAGCCTCTTCTGTCTTCTCCTCTATTAACTATATTAATGATGGCTTAAATGTAATCAATAATAATGCTATTCATTTATTCTGGTTGCCAGGCATCTTCCAAATGTCATATACTGTTATATAAAATAACTAAAATGTACTACTTTTTAAGCTAATCTTTGGTAAATAGGAGTATATTTCCCTTTATCTAATTTATATATTCTGTAATTCAGCAAAATAAAATGCAGTAAAGTGTTGATTTAAGAAACAAATGGAGTTTGCTATAAATCATTTTGCAACACCTAAGGGCATAAACTGGTTAACGAACGTAATGTACTAAAAAGAAAATTCTACATCTTTTAGCCTTTTCATGAATGTTCATGCTCAAAAACAATTCTTTTGTTCTATGATCTAAGATCTTACCTAATTATAAAGAGATAAAATATTTTATTTTACCCAATGGCCTAAACTTCATTTTATAATTTATTATAGATCAAAATATAATAAATTAATATTACAGGTTATATTAATTATTATTTTTTTACTAATCACTAAGTCATAACACAAGAGTTGGGATAAGAAAATTTGGTCCTATATATGATTGCAGGCTAAGTTAAAATGAACCAGCAAGAAAGTGATATGGCATCACTTGGTGTTGTCTTTATTATCATCAAGCGACGCAGATGCGCTTTTGGAGCTAGCAAATGGCAAAGACGGAGGAAGAAACATGAAACTCCCGCCGGTGCATTTTGGGGCGTTTTGTTCAAGAAGCTTGACGCTCAGCCGCCATTGACTTTGGAAGTTGACGTCGACGTTGGAAACTTCTCTCCCCATTTCATTTTCTGACCCAGATTTTCTCCAACCCCACCATGTTCCAGATTTACTGATTGGGACATTCCTCCGATCCCATTACTCACAGTGCCAATGATTGAAGTAAGAGCAGCTGCCAGTGCGGACTGAAACGTGGGGTCAGCTGGCAGAGCACCTTGAGCTTGAGGAGAAGGATGAGGAGGAGTTGAGGTATTGTTCTTTAGCATGTAGGATTGGAAGATATTGTTGTTTTCCATTGTTGGTTGCTGTGATCTTTATCAAGATAACACCAACGTCCAACAGCACATCCGCGTCATAAGCTTATCTTAATCTATTAGAGTCAACAGTTATTTATTGTTATGATTATCTGTAGCTTACTGCCCTTATCTCAGTAGCTATAATGATTAGGTCAGCCACTAATATGCGCAACTAATTCCCTGTATATATACATAATCAAGCAGCTTGAACCACGTTCCAAGCCCTTACAAATCGGCTATACCTCTCTAGGCATGTTCAGTTTGTAGAGTTCATTTTCCCCGCGAAGAAGTCTCACACATCATCCGCGTGCTCTCTGCAACACAGCGACGTCCTGGGTGCACTTCCTTCGCAGGGACAAACTCCACTGCTTCAACCAGAACTGGTAAGCGCCTCTTCACTCTGTACTTCACGCTCTACAGTGGCCCTACCTCACCTTCAACTACACATACTGCCCCACCCCTCACCAACACGAATGCCCTCACTGAACCCGTGAGCCCACATCCTTCCCCTTCCCCCTCACCTACCTATCACTGACCCACCAGCATTGTCTCTTTTGCCTTACACCCGAGACAACTACACACCCAGAACCGTCCACCGCAACCATTATCACACCTTCGACCAATCCAGAACTGACACCCAACCTTAGGAGAACATCTCAGTTACAGAAACCAAACCCAAAATATTTTATTGACAAACACAGTAACTACAGTACTACTCACTCCACACCAACCATCCTTGAGCCTACTACGGTGACCCAAGTCATCCGAGATCCCCACTGGCGTCAGGACATGGACACAGAATTTAATGCTGTTTTACAGCAGGGTACTTGGGAGCTCCTATAGTCAGTCACACTCCCAACCATCTCTAGTGGTGTCAATTGTAGAGTTTCACGGAGTTATAAAATTATTCTAACCCAAATACCATCACTAGAGAGCATATGACCTGGTTGAGAGAAGAAGGCAGAGACAATGAATTAGAGAATCATTTCATAAAAGAAAAAAAATTGAGTACCAATTTGTACTTAAAGTAGAAAATTGTAGAAGAAAGATAAAATATGGAGGCAATGAGACCGTGGATAAGAAATGGGTGAGTTATGTTTCATTAAAAAAAAATAGAAGATAAACAGTGGCTGAGAAGTGTAAATTGCACCACTAAATTCAATTTTGTTTTAAGTTGCATAAAATTAAAAAAAATAATGTGTCAAAGTGGGTCTCACAAAAAAATTATAAATAAACAAATTAGTGGATATTTCTATCAAAGGAAAACCTGATAGCTCTATTGACAAGTACAAGGAGCGTCTAGTTGCAAAAGGCTACTTATACAACAACAACTAGGTAGGGAAACTTTCTCATTGCTTTCGGGTATCACAAGTCAAGTGCGGATGCATTGCTTTTTATTTATACACACGATGGTATCATTGCATATTTTTTAGTTTATGTTGGTGATATTGTTTTAACAAGGAACAACACCGCTTTTCTAAACTCATTTGTACAGCAACTTGCTAGTAGATTTTCCATCAAGGATTTGGGTCTCTTACATCATTTCTTGGGTGTGGAGGTGATCCCCACAGCTGCCGGCCCCTTCCTATCCCAACATCATCACATATATGATATTTTACAGAGGTTTCGATGGCTAGAGCCAAACCAGTTACCACACCAATGGCCCCAAATGAACAGCGTGCTCTATTTGATGGTACGGCAATAATGGAGCCTCCATCTGGCGTATCAAGATAAAACCAATGTCCAACAGCACATCCGCATCATAAGCTTATCTTAATGTAGTTAGAGTCAACACTTATCTATTGTTATGATTATCTGTAACTTGCTGCCCTTATCTCAGTAGCTGCCATGATTAGGTCAGCCACTAATATACGCAACTAATTCCCTGCATATATACACTATCAAGCAGCAATAACAAATATACAATTCTCTGACTTTATAATCTTCCAAGGTTTATGTTGCTCAGCACGTTCCTGTTATTATATGATTGAGGTTGAGGTTGAGCTCCGTAGCTGAGGAATCCATTGCTCCAAGACACTGCATTGAATTGCGAGGAAGTACTGAAGTTGACGCTTGTGGAGGAAGAAGAGTATCTTGGAGGATTGTAGTTGGCAGGGAATCTACCAAAATGAGAAGAGGCTGGGTTTGAATTTGTGAGGTCAAGAGTGACAGTCGGGTGAGAAGGTGAGGAGGATAGTGCAGGATTGGAGAGGTAGAATTGCTTTGGTTTGGAACCATTATCTGATAGATATAAGTTGAGGCCATGGACATCTGTTGAACGAGAGGTTGATGAACCAGACAAAAGCATGGAAGCAGCTGCAGAAGTTGTGGAAGCAATAGCAGTTGCTGAAAGAGGAAGAGGGTGATTGTGGGTCCCTTCGTAGGTTGTTATTAAAATGGACATGTCCTCAAAACATCTTTGGACCTGAAATGCATGCGTATATATAGAATTAATTAATTAATATCATAAAAAGAATATTCAACATCGATTGTGTGAAAATTGAAATATCCAATTAATAAGTGTAATTACTTGTTTTCTAACTGGGCATGATGGTGCAACTGTGCAACGATAGTAAGCCCGGGGACAAGGGTTTCCCTTTGCAATCTTCTGTCCATATTTCCTCCATTGGCATCCATCATTGATCTGTTTGGTTTGAGAAACTCGTAGAGTTAATGACTAGCAAGGTTTGATTTTAATTTAACTACTTTAACTGATCGGGCAGTGATACTTACAGTGGGGGTGTCACATCGTGCTCTGATGCAAACTCTAGCTTTCTTCGCAGGATTTTGTTGGGAAACTTCATCCTCTACATTACTATCTCTCATCTTTTTGAGCACTTTACTTGTTGGCCAAGTCTCCCCGGCTTCTTCCTTTGGTACTTCACAACTATTGGTGGGGCTTGGAATTGGCAAAGTTTCATGAGTCGTTCTTGCAGATCCACCTGATTTTGTTGTTTCAAATTTGCAGTCCAGTCCTAGAGACAATTCTTCTTTATTAAATTCCTCTCCCTTCAATTGCTTTGATACTCTGCTAGTTTGATCATCGGTTTTTGGTTTACATGGAACCCTTCCAAGGCTGAGGCAAACTAACTCGGATTCTTCAGTTAGTTCTCGATCATTGTTGTTATTTTCTTTATCAGCTGATCTTTTTGTTTCTTGTTGAACTACCTCTTGGAATTGCATTTGCAGTGACCGATAATCCTTCAATAATCGATCCAAAGACATCTTTAACCTTTGATTTTCTTCTCTGACTTCATCCATTTCTGCTATAGTAGATTGAAGCTCATCAACCTGCAGCAATCATGAATGCATAAAAAGGGAGTCTTAATTGGCTAGCTGAAGCGGAACAGTTTATTATAAAATTATAACATAGTTTGTCATTTTATCAGAATTAAGCTAACCTTTTCATTTTTGTTTAATGCTGTTGCTACAGTCTCTACCATAGATATTTCGGCAGTAGTCACTGGATTAGCAACCTGAGAGGCATCACCCACAAAGAGCATTAAAATAAAATGCTTACTAGCTAGCTAACACAACCAAATTCATTAAAAAGGTCATATTAAAAAAGTTAAGTAAATTAAATTTCTAAGTTAATATACGCATGTGCTTCTATTATAATCCCTAGGGTTTTGCCCGTTACTAATTAAGGGGTACATATACAGCGAGTAACAATAATGATAACTGATTATTATCATTATTATTTTACTTTTTTGGCAGGAAGAAACTGGGAATCTTCTGGTTTTGCATGTGCTGTCCTAATATATAATCCTATATAGATATCATTGGCTTGCTGCACATGCATGGGTCAACTCTAATCAAAGCCATAGGTTAGTTAAACTCCTCGTCAAGAATAGTTATCAAGTTTAATTATTGCAAATGCATTTGTATGATTGCGACATGCACAAAAATTTGAAAGGGCTGTCCTCTTACTTCTATATATATCATTCTATGGCAGCTAATTTAGCCATTAATTCCAAATGGCTCACTGTCAATTTTTCTTTTTCTTTTTCTTTTTTTTTTTTATTTCAAAAAAATAATTTGAAGCCAAGCTTATTATCACTAATCTAGAGATAGTGATGACTTTTATCCCGTCTTATAATTATTTTTATCACTTTCAGTTTTGTTGATCCAGATGTAATAATTAAAGGCTGTTTGAAATAGATGTTTTTGGGAGTATATATTTGGGTTGCACTTGCATAGGATCGATAATCAATGTTAAAAGATAAATACGGTTTGTATATATGATGAAAATCAATATTTTCGATTAATATAAATATACAAAATTATAAATATAACAACAAATCTATCTTAAAATATAGTGACATACTGTTTGAATTTCTTGTGAAGCTGCTTGCTGCAGTCTAAAAAAAATTATTTACTAAGGAATTTAAATAAAAAAAACTGATAATTATTTTAAATTTAAATTTTGTGAAACAATTAATCGAGTCAGTGAATAGATGGGGAAAGTGAGAGGAGAGAAAATAAATAAATAAATAATATTCTCATCGGAATGAATGAATTTCTGATCGTGAATCTGATCAAAAATATATAAAGGAAGCATCGTATCTATATATTAGGACAAAAAAAAACTATTTGCAAAACATATAGAGCTTGGATCAAATTCAAGACATAGCTAGCTTATCTCTGCGAGAGAATTTTAGTTTAAGATAAACAACATGGAAATTGTGGATGAAAAAGAAAAACAATAAGAAACTAAACCAGAAAGTCTGGGTTCCTTCAAGTTATAAATATCATTTAAAACTGATTAATCATTATAAGATATAAACAATATGAGAGAAAATGAATTGATCTTCACCTTATCAACAGCCTTCTCTTCACGACGACTTTCACGATCACCATCAACACTAGATTGGCTTCTCTTCTCGTCGTAAACTCCACCTCCATGGTCACCAGATCTTCCCAAAGCACCACCCTCCATAGCTTTGCCTCTCTTCTTCTTTTTATTGTGTTTGAGTCTTCAAAGCTCCTTATAATATATAGAAAGAGAGAGAGAGAGAGAAAGGGAGGAGTTGCAGGAAGTATTTGACCCTTGAAAAGAAATTTAAATGAAAAAAATTAGAGGAACACGGATACATACGTACAAAATGTCAACATGCCCAATCCAATTGCACTTTATTTTATTACTATTACTATTACTATTATTTAATTATAATATAACTGGGTAAAGAAGAATTCGAGTTCAACGTAAGGAAGAGAGGTTAAAGGCGCGAGCAATCGTGGGACCCTGCATGCATACATCTCTCTCTAGAGTGGCCGTGGCTGGCAATGGCACCGTTGAAGTTTCGGACGTAGAAATAGAAATAGAATACTAAAAGTCATAATTAATATTCTCACATTATGGTCAAATATTTTGCCACCACCGGTGACCGGAGCTAGCTAGGTACCACCTTTTGGTCTTCTCTTCGTTAATTGGAGTCAAGTTTAACCCTAGTTTAGTTGGGCTGCTCAGGTTACATATTCCTTCTTTTGTCTTTTCTTGCAGTTTCCAACGAGCCATCGTCTAGAAAGAGAGAGAGAAATAGAGGTCAAACTGGGCACCATAATAATAGTCGTGCTTTCTTTCTGGTTCGTTCATATACACGTCCTGCATATGACTCTCAGAAAATATCTACGGAGACTAGGGTTTAAGATTTTTATTTCCATGAACTTTACGTTTCTATTGATCATTGCGGCTCGCAGTTGAAAACGAAAAAGAAAACTCATGGTTGAATTAATTATCCCACTTGTCACCAAAAGCTTGGGAGATTTCAAAACATTAATTAATTATTTGTTAAAGAGATAAACATGGACATACATACCACATCTTTCTGTGATGTTGAGAATATAAATGTATATATGCTTAATTATATGGTTTTGACCAACTTAATTGTATTTATATATATATAGGTCATTGTTAAAGTTTATTCAGAAGATATTAAGGCCTAATTATGCTTTGTGGTTAAGAACTAAGGAGCTCTCTTTTATTGTTACCCAACACACTGTCTCCCTCTCTCTCTTTTTTGATAGGACTAACTAAATTTTAGATGAGACATTGCTAACAACGCATGCGTGCTTGAAAGGCCAGCTAATATAACAAGTAAACACATTCAAAATTCAAGATTGTAAATTAAGAATTTTTTTTTTTTTTTTCAAGTTACAGATACAACTAAATTCAAACTTTACGTCGAACATATATATTGTATTATCATGTATATTATACGCCATGTGTCACATATTTATTTATTCCCACTAGGTAAAGTATTGTATCCTATATATCCATCGTCACAGGCAGATCAAGTGTGTATTTAATTACTCCATCAAATAAGTAGAACTTATCAACTTGTTATATATAGTAATACATATCAAAACCTCTGAATTGTGTAATCCTGGCAATGGGTTTATGTAGAAACTAGATACATTATTATATATCTCGTATTCGTTAAAGATAAGACTATGAAGTCCCTTATCGAACGGAGGAATAATTAATTAAATTAAGAAGCAAAAACAGCCAGAGAAGACTAAACACACACACACACATATTTATCCCAATGTTGTTTATATAGCAGAAGCATGCTGTCTTGTCCATTAGGTCAATGATTAACCATATAATACACATGCCATTAGCCAGGCCAAGGATTATTAATACCTTGCTTGCCCTGTGAAGGTTTATATACCTATATATATATTTGCTACAAATAAGTAAATCAAAATTGTACGGCATCTGATGCGTTGGATTGAAGAGGACATGAAAATTAAAACTTAGTACAACTGAAGTATTTTGATTTTGTAAGACTCTAATTTCTTAACATTATTAATTATATATATTCAACCAAGTCAATGATTCTGATCAAATGTTGAATTATCATTAGCTTATTTCAGAACTTCATATGCTGAATTTCAATTGCGTGTTCAACGGCATGCCAAATTTAATTACTTCACTTTTAATTATTGAAAAGGGTAGGTATATTTGTGGAAAATTACAATGATTGTATTAGACTTATATTTTGTTGAACCTCGAATACGTATGGATTATTATGACATATATAGAGTCTGATATTTTTTAATTTTCTTGTAAACATTGGGAAGAGTAAAGGAAGATAGTAATTTCCAGAAAAAAAATAAAAAAATTTTAAAATATCCCTTAAACTTTGTGTTATTGTGAAAGTTACTCTTAATCTTTTATTTTTGTTAAAAATTTAACCAAAAAAATATTCATACCTCATTATTTTTTATTAATTACTTATTTGTGATAAATAAACGTAAATAATAGGTGAAAAAAAATATGAGATACATATGATTTTCAATGTTAAATTTTTAATAAAAATTAAAACTTAGAAAATTAATTTACACATTTTAAAAATTTAACGTATTAAAAATAATATTTAAAAATTTTAAACACGAGGTTGTTTTTAAAGTTTCCTAAAAATAATCGCTTAACGGAGGACGTTCTTTCGGTCGTCTTGGGCGATTATAGTTAGAAAGCCCAAAAAGTAATGGGCTAACAGAAAATTAAAACAACAGTATAATTTTTTTTTCCGATTTTGGGCTATTATCAAATATGTTTGCTAGCCTCGGTAAAGATTATTTTGACACACCCCATAATTTCTAGCCACACCATAAAGAATCGGCTCAACAACACTTTTGCTCGCCGATTCAGGCGTGAAAAGAATAACCGTAAAAGGTGACTATATCTTCCGATATAATAATAAATATAATATTTATTAATATCAAATATTCAATTTTAATAATATCAGTAATAATTAATCTTATCACGTTAATTAAACATCAATGCCTTGAACTGTTAAAAGTGGATTTGTAAACTTTTGTCGTATTATTGTGAGTCATGAATACGTGGTCCATGTGATGGTTAGGAACTTAGCGGAGGATCCACAACCATGGACCGTATGAAAGGGACGCCCATAGCTGAGCTGTCCCCTTCGATTTAGGATAAATATATATAAGAAGAGACACGTACACCTCCTGAACAAAACACACTTGACTCCTCCGAGTGAAGGCTGAAGAGTGATTTTTCTAGCTCGCTCCATCAAACACCATGTTTAGGTTTCTTGTGACAAGAGGACTCGGGGCTATTTCTACCGTTCATGGGAAAGCCTTTTCTTCTTCCAACATCGCACGGTAACTTGCTCATTTCCGTTTGGGTTTAATTGATTGTTATCTCCCATAGCCGCCGGTTACTTTTGAATGATCAATTATTCGTATCTCGCTGCGGGTTACTTCTGCTGTTTATAAGATGTATTTAAGTATTCTTATTCGAACTTTTGATTTATCTTTACAATCAATAGCAGGTCTATGAGCTCATTGCCCTTTGCAACTGTACAAGCTGAAGAGATATCGGGTTCTAAACCTGCGGAAGTTCACAACTTGGGTAGGTGATGGAGCCACAGAAACGTGTAGTTTGTCCCCTTAAAAATTTTATTTAAAATTGGTGAATAAAGAGGAAACTGGATTACATTTCGCAAGAATTTGATTGATTTTTTCTCCCGTTTTATTTTACCTTTCTCCTTTTTGGTAGACTTCTTTTTCAACTCCATGTATTTATGGTAACAAAATTGAATTTTTTTTTTAGCTTAATACAAAAAATTACATGATTAGGTAAACTATTTTGAGTACCATGATGAAGCTTTACAGTCAATTCCCGGACTTTAGACATTGGAAAGGTGAGGGAAAAAGGGGAAGGAAACTATTCCTTGAGACAGAAGTCCCAATTTATTACCATTTGAAACATATGCTCTTTTTCTTTTCGTATGATATTCTTAGACTGGAATTGTACCTAATGCTATTGTAAATTCCTCAGAATATGTTTCTATATAAATTCATCTTACTTACTGTGTTCTTATTTTTGTATGTGGGCATAATGATTATGGTGAATGTATTTTACTCCATTTCCAGTGCAGGGTAAATGGGTAGGATCAGCAAACTGGAATACACTTTTGGATCCTTTAAATGGAGAATCATTCATTAAAGTTGCCGATGCTGATATAACAGAGATTAAGGTGCATATATGCATTATTGTGTTTGTAAACTAATTACCTATGTAATTTTGTTCTGCGTAGAAATAATTTCTACAAACTGAGTTTAGTATGCTTCCTTATACTGAAGGCTGTATGCTCTTGCCATTTCCTCACCCTTCAAAGTTTGAATATTAAGTGACATGTTTAATAAGAGTATTCATTTCTCTCCTTTGAAATGGAGGTTTAAGCTTGATGTGCCAACTGCAGTGTGTATGAGAGGATTCTCGTTATAAATACCTTGAAAAAATAGGAATACACTTTTCTTGAAAAAATAAAGCTATAGATAAATTTGTTGAAATTCTATAGATATGTCTGAACCACAGCAGTAAATTAAAGTATTTCAATCTACTGGAATTATCAGCCTTTCGTGGAAAGCCTGTCCAACTGTCCCAAACATGGTGTACACAATCCCTTCAAATCACCAGAGAGGTATGTGCAGCCTGCCCTTAGTTTTCCCTTTCCCTTGTTACCAATAGAAATAAAATATTTCCTTTTTGTGTCGTAATTCTTTCCAAAGTCTAATAAGCATAAATTCAATGTGAAGTTTATCATTTAATATGAAACGTTTATATGCTTTGTTGTCCATAATATATTATATGCAATTGTTGCCTGTATCAGTTCTTTAGCGGAGCATAGGTGGATGATTTAGCTTATTTCAGAGGTTTCAGTGATACTTTTGTTAGTGATACCACGCTCATATAGTTAATATCCTGTTGAAATAGAAATCTAAGGCCATCTTTGGATGCTTGGGTTGTAAGGCGTGTATTGGAATGCTAATCCTTTTGAGGCTCATTTCCAAATTTCCTGAATCCTGACTAAGTAAGGGTTGGATAACAAACTGGATCTTTAATCCAGTTATTTCCAGACTTGCTACAGGAGGAACTAAAATCCATGAGAACCTGGTATTCTGAAGCTGATTAAGACTAGGTATGAGAGTAAATAAATCGTCTACCATCATATTCCTGACATTACCCAAAGAATGGAACTTATACTGGCACTTAATCCTAGGTATTTATTCTTAAAGAATGTCAAATCAGTTTCTGTGTTCTTATTCTTTCCTTTCTTAATGGAGTCATATTGTGTTTATAGATCTTTTTATGCAGATATCTTATGCTTGGAGATGTATCTGTTAAGGCAGCTCACATGTTATCACTTCCAGAGGTATTTTAACGAAGTAAAAAATAAAAGTCTTTCTTCCTAACTATTATGCATCTCACCTGTTATTTTAAGATTTTAGTTTTTCTTCTTTGACTTGAACATTTTAATCATTTCTAATCTAATATATATTTGTCCTGCATGATCTTCAGGTTTCAGATTTCTTCACAAGGTTAATACAACGGGTTTCTCCAAAGAGTTATGCGCAGGCTAATGGTGAAGTTTATGTAACACAGAAGTTTCTAGAGAATTTTGGAGGAGATCAGGTACATAACAATTTGAGCCGTTGGTGTAAAATTCCAAAGTAGGAATATGGAATTCTCTAATGTGGAGTAGTGTGAATTAACACTCATTGAAATTGTTGTGGTTTGAGTGGTAGATGTTGGCCTAATTCTTTTGGCATTTAAGCCTGGTTTTTTTCTTTTGTGGAAGAATTTGTTGCAGACATATAAATTTTTGGAAATAATTTTGTCCAATCTAATTTGAACTTTTACATCTTATATTGTTACCCTAGTAAGATCACTAAGGAATTTCATATCTTCATTGTAATGATTGCATATCCTTTCTTTATTTCAACAAATTTTTGGCACTTGGCAGGTCCGTTTCTTGGCAAGGTCTTTTGCGGTACCTGGGAATCATCTTGGACAGCAAAGTCATGGTTTTCGTTGGCCATATGGTCCTGTAAGGATTTTCCTAAATTTTTTTTTAAAAAATAAATGCTATATATATATATATATATATTCTATTTTGAAGGGGAAAAAAGAAGTCTCCCTTTTTCTCTCTTGTAGTAGTGCCATGTGGTTTACCTAGGAGATTTTTGTTAAACTAGTGGGTTTAGATTTTAACATAAAATATCCCCTTTTCCATTGTGATTCTCAAAATTGTAAGTGCAGGTGGCTATTATTACTCCATTCAATTTTCCATTAGAGATTCCAGTTCTTCAGTTGATGGGTGCACTTTATATGGGCAATAAACCGCTTCTTAAAGTTGATTCTAAGGTGAGTATGTCTGGCTTTGATTTCCCCAAGATTTGCATACTTTAACATTTCTATTAGTTCATACAATCAGGACAGTTAAAGTAACATATGTAAATTGATTGTATATAGCTGCAGGAAAAATATTTTTCAATTGATGTTTTTCTCCCCCCAGGTGTATTCTGAGCTGTTGGTTAGCATTTCCATTTAGTGGTAGCGTAGTATCTAATGTTAGCCCTTTTGAAGAAAGTGCTGTATATTTTTGTTGTTCGTGTTTTTGGTATTCCTCTGGAAATATTAATTTTCTTCCCTTTTTTTTTTTTATGTTTTTTCAATGCTTTCCTAGATGTAATTTTGAATTATTGACCAAATTTGTTTTAGGTGAGCATTGTTATGGATCAAATGCTGCGCCTTCTTCATTGCTGTGGGTTACCTGTGGAAGATGTGGACTTCATAAATTCAGATGGGAAGACAATGAACAAGCTATTGCTGGAGGTGGGTTGTTGAGAACCTCTTTGTGAATCCAGTGGTTGATTCTTTCTGCTGCAGAGCAGTTTATTATCTTTGAAATATTTCTCAATCACTTTAATATTCTTTCTCGTGGTAGTCTACATCAACTTATTCAGTTATACTAACATTTACAGGCAAATCCTCGGATGACCCTTTTTACTGGTAGTTCACGAGTGGCAGAAAAGTTAGCTGTTGATTTGAAGGGTCGTATAAAATTGGAAGATGCTGGCTTTGACTGGAAAATACTCGGCCCTGATGTTCAAGAGGTTGTTTATGAATGTTTTAAGATTTCAGATTGTGTAGATTCTGTGTCATGAGATAATTCGTAGTCTTTATTTTTTCTTAATTGCAGGAAGATTATGTTGCATGGGTCTGTGATCAGGATGCATATGCCTGCAGTGGTCAGAAGTGCTCGGCACAATCAATTTTGTTTATGCATGAGGTCAGTCACTTTACTTTTTGTGAGGAATCTGTTTGTAGATTAATTTGCTCAATATCTAGGCTAAATTTGCAATTTTCTCATACGTAATGCAATCTTTCTTGGAGATTTCCTTGTATATTATAATATTAACTCAAGCGGGTTTCATATTGCCCAGAATTGGTCTAATACTTCCTTGATATCTAAGTTGAAAGATCTTGCTGCAAGAAGAAAGCTAGAGGACTTGACAGTTGGCCCAGTACTGACTGTGAGTATTTTTTTCTTGTTATATTTAGTTGTTTAATTCTATATTAATCTAGGATTTAACGATCAATTAATTTGGTTGGCACTCTTCTTTAAGCTAAAATGATGAAATTCAAAACTACTCTTCAATATTTTGACTTTAAGTATAATGCATCTAACAATCATTGCTTTTACAGGGCAATAATTTAACTTCTTTATGGTTAATTGGTTAAATCCCAAATGTTTTCTAGGCATCAACATAAATTAGGCCTTGGTCATTTAGACCAACCTGTGCTTAGTGAATTTGGTACATCTCCCGCAAAATAAATTTACTCCAATGATTTTCGTGTTTGCAAAACCTATTTCTGGTACTTGTGTTCAATTGTAAGATATGTTCGGTTCATTTCAAATTATTGACTTGCTTTGTTCATTTCTTGCAGTTTACAACTGATTCAATGCTGGAACATGTGAATAAATTACTTGAGATACCAGGTTCAAAGCTGCTCTTTGGGGGTCAGCCTTTAGACAACCATTCAATTCCATCCATTTATGGTGCTCTGAAACCGACTGCCATTTATATTCCTCTTGAGGAAATCATGAAGGATAAAAATTTTGAGCTTGTAACAAAAGAAATTTTTGGACCATTTCAGGTATGGAAAAAGATACTTGGGAACAAGGCAATAAATATTTTATAGATGTCATCATTTGTAATATCAGTCTGCTCTTTATATGAGATGAATAACTTTTATGTAAATTCCTAGATTATTACTGACTATAAAGGAGATCAACTTCCAATGGTGTTGGATGCTTTGGAAAGAATGCATGCGCATTTAACGGCTGCTTTTGTTTCAAATGATCCTCTCTTTTTACAGGCAAGATTTAATAACTCAAGATTTTCTGCGACGTTTGTGGGATTTAGAATTTGTAAAAACTGTGCTCTGGTTAATTCATTCATCCGAAGCTTAGTTATTTATCGTTAAATGTTAATTTTTCAGGAAGTCATTGGCAAATCAGTAAATGGGACAACTTATGCTGGTCTAAGAGCAAGAACAACCGGAGCTCCACAGAACCACTGGTAAGTGGAAACTTTATGAATGTGTTTTATTTGCACACCAGATTGAAGATGATTAATATTTAGAAAACAATATGCTGCTGCAGGTTTGGCCCTGCTGGCGATCCTAGGGGCGCAGGAATTGGAACCCCTGAGGCAATAAAGCTTGTCTGGTCTTGCCACAGAGAAATCATATATGATTTTGGGCCAGTGCCAAGACATTGGGAAATTCCTCCATCAACCTGAGGAGTGCTACATAGGACTTGAGATGAACAGTTATCGAGATTAACAATGTAGAGACTAGAGAGATAGGTAGTATGTATGAGCAGAGTTTATGTCTGCCCCTTCCTGTCGTGTCTTGGTCTGAGAATATAATAAATTGAGAGTTGATGTCTTTATTTGTTTTCCCCCTAAAACTTGAGAGGAAGAACATAGAAGTTAGCACCTCATGAAATAATTATAAGTAAAATGTGGGAAGTTCCCTCTTTCTCTTGGGAATAATTTTTTTTGAAATGGTAGATGGCATTAATTTGAGAAACTAGATTAATGCTTATTAAGAAGAATGCAGTATAGCGGCACAGAGTTGCAGACTATCAATATCTATGTTCTATTCAATTTAAATAGTTTCGCAACTTCCTTTTCGAGTCAAATATATAGTCGAGCATTCTTGCAGAGAATATGAGATCTGACTTGCGTGTTGAGCATGATTTGGATCTCGGATATTTCTCCATCGAAGGATGCCTTTTTGGCCTAATTTTTAAGTTAGAAAGGAATTTATCCTTGAATAATAATTGTTTATATATGTTTTCTACTATAAAGTGTATAAAATAAAATAGTAAATTAAAAACCTGATAGTTTCGCAATCACAAAATTGAAATCTAAAAAAGAAAAGAAAAATCAGTTGTCCAAATCGAAGCGAGAGGCGAAAATGGTTTCGTGCTTGTGACAGGCCGGCTCGGCCCAATTTCCCTACCCAGTTCCCGCCCGGCTTCCCGCCATGAAATTTACCGGTTTTATTGTATTGACAATCTTGACCCCATTGATGTGAGTTAATAACCTGAGGAGACGCAATGACCAGTAACGCTGTTGGACTTGACCTGTCCCATTACTTTTGTGTTTTGCATAGGGTTTGGAGGTGAAGCTCCTGATCCTCAATGGAGCATCAATGGCGTTCTCGATCGGTCCAAGGTAGTGTGTGCCCTACCTGCTTAGTCTCTCACTTGCCATTTTGCCCTCCACCCCCGTCATACTGTCAACACCCTAGATTTCCATTCGGCCCCGATCACTCCTTTCAAAGACCAGGTTTCAGTCCTTATACAGCTCTCCCGCCTCGGGGCGCCCATCAGCCATATGTGGCCAACCGGAATGATGGCTTCGCTGATCCCAGTATCTGGCCTGGGAACCCTAATTGGGAAAGAGAATCGCACTCGCATGGGCAATTACCGTTCCATCATCCCAGTCCACCACTGTATGAACACGTTGTTGAAGGTGATAGAAACTTGAAGAGGCCGAGGACTGATGATTCTGGTTCCGGCCCTTTCACTAATGATTATGATAAACATCCTGCTAGAATTTTATCTGAGGATGAGCGGAGATTGAAGTTGATTCGCGATCATGGAGGCGTTCTTAGTAAGCCGCCTGAAGAGCAGAGTCATCATAGACCTAGGTTTGAGGAGTGTCCAAGTTATGATAACTTGTCAGGCAGTGGAAATACAGCAGCGGTGAATAACCCAGGGCATTCTTTACACGGAGACGAACGTAATTTATCTTCCGGGCAACAATATAAGCAACATCACCAAAACGGGTTTTTCAAAAACTCTTCATATCCTTTCCAGAATTCTGGAATTAATAACTTAGATCCACAGCAGCATATATCTCAGCATGGACCACGATATTCTCAAAGGGAAAGCGGGCAAGGCATGACTGGACCATATCCGCATCACGTTAATTCTGATTCCGGCAAATTGCTACCTCAACCCGATGGAACGCAGAATCCTGTTCATACGAGACATGAGGTGAATTTTGCATTTCAGGAAGGAAATCAAACTCAGCTTGGGCAACAGGATATGTCATCGGTATCTCAACGTGGCGCATCAAATTGTAATGAAAGAGGAGCCTACCATCCCTATCCTTACAGTACTGGTAGCAGCAATACCTCTACAAACATGGGTCAAATGGATTCTTCTGGATTCTTCAGTGCCAAGCCTCCTCTTCCTTCTACTCCACCACCTCCCCTTCCTGTGGATCCGCCCATTAATCCATCTTCTGGCTTGAAAACCTACTTTTCTCCACCCAAGGCATCTGCTTCGCTTTTTCCTGTTCCTGTCAGTTCCTCTGCTGCAGTTCCTACATCATATCCGCCAATTCCTGAAGCTCATTCCTTGCCCCATGGCTATTTCCATAGCAAACCCCTTCCACAAGTTTCGACTGGCTCATATCAAGAGGTATACTTGTTACTTGTCTGGTACTACTGTCAGAACATTGCAGCTTTTTATTTAGCATGTAATACTCTGGTGGATGTTGAGCAGGAACCTTCTCAGCAATACAGAGATGCCCAACCTTTTTCACTAAGGCAATTATCTGCTGATAAACCAAAAGTTATTGATGCTTCCCACTTATTCAAGCATCCGCATCGAGCTACACGTCCTGATCATATTGTAATCATCCTTAGAGGGCTTCCAGGTGAGCTTTGTTTTTGTGTGTGTTCTCTCTCTCTCTCTCTATATATATATATATCAAGTCTTTGTTGAGAGTCCGTGAATATCTGTAGCATAAATGATAATTTTATGCAAACTGATCATATCAGATGCATATTCAGTAAGAGACTGTCCATTTATAATCCCCGCCTGTCGAACAAATGTTTGTAGTAGTTTTTATATTGAGTGGGACGGTAATAAGCTGGAGGAAGGTTCATTTACAGTAAGCATGTAATGACAGAATGTTGAAGTTCAGAATTTTATGGAAGTTGAAAAGTTATAGTAATTAATACTTTCAAGAGTATTTGCGTGGCTCATCTTGTAGAATCACATAATTTCAATAGTATAATTGGGTTCTGTTCTACTTATTTTCCTTTGTTTGGATTTCACCAACGGTGGTATTTTCGTGGTGTTTTTGCAAGTAGCTTTATTGTCATTTTCTTTCTATTGGAAACTTTACTGCATATGTCAGGTCACTTTCAGGTAGTGGTAAGAGTTACTTGGCAAAGATGTTACGTGATCTTGAGCTGGAAAATGGTGGTGATGCCCCACGAATTCATTCTATGGATGATTATTTCATGACTGAGGTTGAAAAGGTTAATTGACATCATTGTTCATACTTTTATTTTTGGTGAAGAATTCCTATCATATATTCTGTCCCTTATTTGGTTTTGATTAATTTTAAGATCTTGTGTATGCTAAATTAAATCATTAATGACATTTTATTATCTGTTTGAAGGTTGAAGACAATGGCACTTCAAAGTCTTTGAGTTCAGGCAGAGGCAAGAAGGCTGTAACAAAGAAAGTGATGGAGTATTGTTATGAACCTGAGATGGAGGAGGTAACGAGTGTTATTTTAGTATCTTGTTAATCTGCTTGAGTCTTAGGATCCTATTAGTACACTTGTATTTGATTTATTTGATGTTGACATTTTCTATTTCATGTTCAAATATTACGCCAGCAGTCTTGTTAAGATTTGTAGCACAAAATGTACGGAGTCATTCGTCAATTTCAACTTTTGTCTTAATAATGGGTTGTGGAAACGACCAGAGAGGGACTGTGAAGTTTACTTAATATTTTTATAATATCTTTTAAGATAAAGCTGAGGGTAAACTTCATAATAAAATTTGCTGTGTGGACTTATGGGTTTGTGGAAGTCATAGAAAGTATTGTTTGGGAATCAACATGCATTTCACATTGGAATATCAGGAACTTATAAGGACTAGGACACAGAGGAGCTGTTCAGTGGAACCTAATCTGGGTGCATTGTGATCTTGATTTGTCTTGCATGATATGTGGTTGCATGTTGGATATTCAGCTAATGCAGCCTGCTTCCTTCGTCTTTTAGTACTTTTCAACAGTAAGCATGCTTGTTGAGGAGAAATGTAGTTAGATTGTAATGTTCTGTTCGAATGTGGTCTACTTTTGCTTGTAATATATGGGTTTCCTGTTCTTAGTTCTCTGTCAATGCAAGTTAACTATGATATGCACTGAATTTTCTAATTTCATTATGTTGTTGTGTCTGCATGGCAGGCTTACCGGTCAAGCATGTTGAAGGCATTCAAGAAGACCGTTGAGGAGGGTGTTTTCACCTTCATAATTGGTATGCATCACAAAAAATACAGTCACGAAATTAATCTCAATAGATTATACATACTTTTGAGGGTATTGATATCATTGGTTCTTTGTTTTGTTTAAGATGGAAACTTTGGCATTTTGTGGCAACTTCTATACTTATTTTGGTGATGTTGCTCTTTGTTTGTTCCTCCTTGATAGTATTGACACCAACTCGTACCCTTCTAGCAGACATTTTCCTGTGAGCCTACCTGAACAGTTGTTTATTCATAAAACTAAAAGGAACATACATACTGTTTTATAGGTTAGTTATGAAATATTAAACATACAAGTCAGATGAAGTGGTGTAAGGTTCTATGCTGGCTTGTTACAGAATTTAATAAGTTCAATGATGTAGTTTCGTTTTAGATTAAGTGGTGATGCAGTGCCGTGCACTGCCTACTTTTCCACTAACTACGGTTGCAGTTTTGTTCGGCAATTGACCTTTTTCTTGGTGGTATTTGTGCCTCGTCTTAGTGGATGACCGCAATCTGCGGGTAGCTGATTTTGCTCAATTTTGGGCAACTGCAAAGGTATACCCTTAATTCTTTCTATTTTGCAAGCTCTGCCATGTGTACTCAAGACGACTCAAAATAACTTTGAAATCCTCTATACATTTTCCTTCAGTAATAGGTGCAGTTGAAAATATCTTCATGCCTAGACTTTTTAATACTGTGCTTATACACTTTCTTATTGGGACTTTATATGGAAAATAGTAAAAGAAAAGGAAAATGTCTTTAAGGGGGGAAGAGTTACAAAACTTCCTAATTTGGTGAGATTTAGATAACGGTGTGCAGGAAAGCTAATATTACTCTAGGCAAAGATGGTGACAGTGCTGGATACCAATTATCTTATCTGCATTTGAATTTCCATGCTTGTATTCTTGGAAATAAATACTTTTGTTCTTTTGTTCAAGCAAGTAATCTAGCTACTTGCTAGTGTAGTTGCATGCATATTTGTTATGTATTCGCATGATATTTGTAAGTTTTTTGGTTGATAAGATTTTTCCATGGATTAAAATATGGACTTGAACATGTCTTTGCCATATTTTTTTTCTTGGTATGATATGAGTTCGTTGATTTTGTGCTTCAAAATGTTCCGTACTGTACTGGTTGCAGAATCATTCGTGAGAAGTCAACTAAGTAGTTTTTTTTTTTTTTTTTAAAGTAGTAACTGGTGTAACTATGCTGCACTCTTGGAAAGACTTAAATTAGCTGTGTGCTGTGCTACTTGAAGTTTTGTATAACCTGTCATGTGTGAAGTTATGTATATCATAGTTTTAACTGAAAAAATGAGGAGGTCAAGACTATTGATGCTACTGTTCATTTATGTGGGTTAGGTTGCCCTATATCAAGACTTTTTTCATCTGTATAGTGCAGGCATGAAATGTACTTGTTTTCATGCCAAAGTTGATGTATAAATTGAAATAATAGAGACTTGAGATTTGTTTATTAAATATATTTTCTCCTCTCATGATTTCTTCTTTTCTTTTCAGAGATTGGGCTACGAAGTTTACATCTTAGAAGCTACTTACAAGGACCCTGCGGTGCGTCTGTGTTCTAGCTACCTACCAATGCTTAGTGTCATTGTGTTTTATTATTGATCCTTATAAAAGTGTTTATAACATTATTAATTGGTTAATTTCATTTCCTAATAAATGGTGGATGATTTAATGGTGATGAGAAAATTTTCCTTCTTTCTTGTTGCCCTGTCAGAACAGGGGGAATTGGCTCCTCAAATATTGGATTTTTCTGGTTTTTGCCACTTTATTTCTGAGTTCCATGTTCTTCTACCGAGCAAATATCCTTTCAATGAGCTGTGGGCTTGATATTTTTCTGGGTTCAGGGTTGTGCAGCGAGGAATGTGCATGGATTTACACAGGATGACATTGAAAAGATGGCTGGGAAATGGGAAGAAGCTCCGTCATTATACCTGCAGTTGGATGTGAAGGTTTTTTCTAAATTGATTTTTCTTCTACTCATTGTTTTGTAAAACTAAATTGTGGATCTGGATTGGGTTGCTATCTTGGTACTGTTAGGCCACAACATAAATTCTGAAAGCTAAAATTGCTTTTGAATTAACATTTGAATTGTAATTTTCTCCTACTTGGGTTTTCATAACGTCTATTTTGTGACTTGCAGTCATTATTTCATGGAGATGATTTGAAGGAAAGCAGAATCCTGGAGGTTAGTGTAACTTTAGCATATATATACGTTCTGATTTTTTACAGGAAATCTTTTAGGGACCAATTTTTAAATGTCTTATTATTTCTCTTGTTTGAGTTGCTAGAAATTAGTTCTTGTACCAGTTCTCCATTTCTCAAGTAAAATTTTATGATTTTCATACTTGTATATAAACTTGGCTTACATGTTTTTCTGGCGGTTCACCTGGAGCATCTGCTTTTGTATGTCATATCTTCCAGGTGGACATGGATATGGAAGATGAAGATCTTGGTGATGCTTTACCTGCAGTGGAAGGAAGAGAGGCTGAGAAAGTTGCAGAACCTCTCATCCAGGAGGATTCGCATGATGGTACCTCAACTCTTGTCATTGGGCATTTTTCTAAATCACATTTAGTTGCTTTTAACCCATAGTTCATTGTGTGTGTTGCTGTATTTGACTTTTACCCGATGATTACTTTTCCGTCTCTCATGTTGCAATTGATTTCTCAATTCATCCAACCATATCAATCTTAACCTTCTTGCGTTGACTATTCTTAATATTTTAAAAATTATGTTTTTACCAGCTTACTGCATTCTGCTTCTAGCCTCCCATTAATTATGTTCAACTGCTACATGTATTTGTTGAATGTTAATTATTAATTTCCATGCTATAATATAAAATTCATTACTGGAACATAATTTTATTTGAATTATCTTTGATATTTTAATTCAAATCTACCTTGTTTCTTCAATCTGATTCACTTATTGAAATTTAGGTTCCTCAAATGATGGGAAGAGATCGGATGCTGAAGGAGAAAACCAAGCAGAAGAAGTCAGGGAATTGGGTAAGAGCAAATGGTTGGAAGATTTCGATGAAGATGATAATGTTCAAGCTGATGGTTTGAACGGGAATGTAAATGCTCTTTCGGGCACAATTCATACGTACAGCAAGAAAGGGAAATCTGTACACTGGGGTGACCAGGTATGGTATCCGATTGAAAATCTGTTCCAAATTTATACGCTGGTAGAAAAATACCTTCTTTTTCTTCTTGAAAAATATGTATTCTAGTCCATCTTTTTCATCGTTTCTTTATTCTTCTCTCCCCTCGACTCTTTCCTCTTTTACTTGAGGGCACTAAAATGTGAAAAGGAAATGAATTTAACCTATTAAAATCGTAACGAGCTTATCTTGATTGTTCTTTTTAAAAAAAAAGAGCGGTAAGACTTGTTTGTGGCTCCTATATCATAAACATTGACTTTCAAAGTAAAATCGAGTCTTAGATCCTGTTTTCTCCCCTTGGTTTCTATTTTCAGGTTGGCAATAAAGGATTTTCAATAGGTGCCGCAAGGAAGGCAAACGCTTTGTCTTTAATCATTGGACCTGGTGCTGGATATAATCTGGTCAGTTAATTGGTTATCGTGCTTCTTGAATCTCAGGAGGCTTTTGGATTTTCGTTTTTCCAGTTCTCCTTTTTCGCTTTGTTGTTATTGTTGACTCTGGCAATAATCATTTATTCAAGCAGGATATTTGGTTTGTAAGAATTCTACTTGCTTGTGTTGAGATTAAAAGAAAAATGGGTTTTCTTTGTTAAACCATCCAGGAAAGACCCTATACTTTTTTTCTATGGGAGGGGAGAAACCTTGGTAAAACACCGTTTTGTTTTGCATTATGTGCAGAAGTCTAATCCTTTACCCGAAAAGGAGAGTCCGACAACCCTTGGTAACGTGGAACCAAAGAAGCAGAGCATATTCCAAGAGCGTATTCGGGCTGAGCGTGAATCCTTCAAAGCTGTTTTTGACAGGAGACGACAACGGATCGGTGGACTTGATTTAGAGGACTAATTTTGGAAGGCTCGACGTAATTCTTGCCTTGCCATTGACACGTTCAATTTTCCGTTTTCATATGCCTTGCCTTTTCTGTTCTTCGGTCTTTCGTTTACTCTTCGACTTTCTAAAACACTTTTGCCATCCGCCAGAACCTCATCAAGGATTACAATTACATGCTGCTGTGAAGGGGAATTTTGGTTGTGTACATACATATATGGACCCGAGAATTGTATCGTGTAAATGTCACTTCTAAATTTATTGTTATTATTTTTTGGTTTAATTATGATTGAAGTAATTTCTTTTATTTTAGAGTAAATTATTCCATAATCAAAATTTGAAACTCCTTATAATAATTTGTTAAAGGAATTAATCCTAATGCCGCCGAAGTTCCGTTCAGATGAATTGCTTGTTCGAGCTTAGATGGTTGAGCCGATTTGATTTGAAAATCATTAACATAGGAAGCCGGGGGTTATTAATGTTAATAATCATAGCCAGCGAACTGAGGGCTAAGATAGTATGTATGTTCATGATAACCCGAGTAAGAGTAATTTATGTTTTAAGTGGAGCTCCTTGGACACTTTGAATAATTTTATTTTATGGATACAATCATATCAATAGCTTTACATAACTTATGCCTTAGGAAAATCTGCTTACATTTTTGGCTATTATACATTATATACAATACAGATCTCAATTCCTCTGTACTTTTTTACCTTGATCACTCAAATTATAGTCTAAAGGGAAAAAGAACCAAAATAAATAAATAAACCACAGAAGCATAGAGCTTAGGCTTCGGGTTTGACATCTGCTTTGCTACTGCTGAAAGCCGTGTTTTCTTTCCTTCATAAGCTGTATCTTGTTATCAACATGCTTTTTTGGCAATACAGTTTAAAGCACCTGAAAAACGCGTGAGACTGCCCACATCTGAGCCAGGCCTTGGCTTCATTTCTGTCTTGGGAAGTGAAATTGGTTTTCCAGACTGAACAAAGAAGGCTCCATTCTTCATTACGTCACCTTCTGATCTCCAATTCCAATTCTTCCACTCACTTTCACTTGCATAAGCCCTCTTTGTCACCTAAATCATAAGAAAAGGATTTCTTTTTACTTTTCCTTCTATCCAAATGTATGTTTATGTTATGGCATGATTCGTGAATCTGCTTATATATATGCCTACCTCTTTGCTATATTTGTTGGGAGGAGCAACAAATCGGTTACCCTGGCTGATGATGGTGGGCTTTTTGCTACCACCAATTGCATACATGAGCCAATGAGTGTAGTCATTGTTTACAATATGAAAGAATCCCCATCTGCACCTCGGCATCCTTTGCACCAATCCTTTCCCAAAATGGTTGAAAGCCAAAGTTATTTGCGTCACTTTATCACCAGAGTATCCATCATCTGCACCAAATAACATTACCTGCAAGCAATTGCATCATTAAGTGAACCCACTCTAAACAAAAATTAAACTTTCTGCAGAAATAGCCGTTACAAGTTATATATGTTAATTACTTCATTATGTTTGGTAAAATGGCAGTTGGAAACGGTAATGGCTGTGGATGCCATGACCGCATCAATTAAACCATCATAGCAATTCCACATAGAAATATGATCTATCCACACGTTTGTGGCTCCAAACAATGAGATTCCATCTCCATCACTATGCGTGCGAATTCCATAGTGATTCACCGAGTCTCTGATCATGCCACCATTGCCCCTTTTGTTATCATGGATGTGCAGCCCATGAATGATTACATTTTTCACAAACTGCAACGTAATTTGAGCACCATCGGAGATATGAACATTGGCACCACGACCATCTATTGTCTTATCGGAAGTGACTAAAAGCTCTTCACTTAGTCTGATCTTCATGCTATGAGCAAAGGTGATCCATAATGGCACGGGTTGGATCACAGCATGGCGCAATGTTCCAGGTTTGGGGTTCACCAAGTCACTGTCAGATGGATCAGTGACCACATAGAACTTTCCATCTTTGCCTCCTGTGGTGCCTTTGCCAAAGCCAAGGACACAATCAGCTAGCTTCTTGCGGTTGTTTGCCCAGTTGGGATCACATCTCCAACAACTGTCTATTGGGTTTGTGGCAGAGCATGGACCGGTGTACTTGCTCCTCAGACCTCTCCTTGTGTTATTGGCACCTTTCACAGCCCTGCATTATCATCAAAGGAAAACAAAAATTAATGGGTCTTGATTTTAAAAATGATAATTTGTATGCATGTGTTTGTTTGAATACGTACTCGTGGAAATCCTGGGTTACAGACTCAGGGTTGGAGTGGAAAGCCTCGCGAGCAGCCTGTTGGGCATCTGCAGATCGGCTTTGCCAGTATTCGTCAAAATGCCCTATGTTGCCTCTAAGTGTTGGAAATGTAACAAAATATAATACACATACGAATAGCACCCTAAACATGTTTGCTCCCATTGCTCTTTCTTTTCACAAATTTGTCAAGAGGGAAGTTTATTTATATATGACAAAACAGATATCTAAATGGAGAAAAGACATAAAATTTAATGAAGTGTTGTGAGGGAAGATAGGAAAGCATTTTCCTCGTAACGACAGTTAAATTAGATCTTTCTTTTTTGGTACACAGGCAATCTATTTATGTGCATGACATTGTAGATACTGGATATCCTATTTAAGGAGAAAAACAGATTTAGTTAGATACTTCCAAGTGTAGAAAATTGCACTGATGGTTGATGAAAAAGTATAAGAAGATTCTAAACCTTCTTGCAATGGATATTCATATTCATGCCACGGTGAAAAGGAAGCTGGCTAAACTTTAAGCGGGCAAATTTAACGGTGAAGCAAAATTGAGATTTATTTAAGATGAAATATATAGATGTATTTGTATAGAGAATGTTTGGAATAATTAAGAATGTTTCAGCAAACTAGCTATTCAATTTCATCACCAAGGAAATACAGACAATTATATAACTCATCGATCTAAAGGGTTGGACCAAGAATAAGCTTACGAAGTCCATTTTGTTGAAGAGATTGTACCACAATTCTGTATGGTCGGAGGATTCCATGGCCAATCGATCTTGCTGGTATTCCATCCAACACCAACACCTTGTCTTTTAAGTGTCAATCCTCAATATCACAATAGATGAAGCATATTCCATCCTCAGATAGGACTCGAATCTCCTGTAATCGATGCACAACCTGCACTCGATTATACTGTGCAATCGATTGTAAAAAATTTAAATTTCCTTGTATACTTGTGTTTTTTTATCCTTTCTGTTATTTCTTTCAATTCTGCAAACTTGACTTGATTTGATTTCTCTACCGATCAAATCAGCATGTCGTTATACACGTCATTATTACACTGCAGAATTCAACTTAGAGATATTTCTAATCCCAGGGGGCAAGGCAGTGCCAAGCAAGATATTGAAACCTCAGAACATAAAGTTAGAAACCAGATGACTTCAACTTCTCTTAAGCGCATATCTTTTTGCTTATGATTCTTTGAACAACACAAACCTCATTCACTCTCTACCCTGCTGAATCAGAGAAGCAACACATATATCGAATTTTCCTTTAATCACATAGGATCAGATTCCAAAACTAGATCACCAAATTTAAAAAAGGACATATGATCTCATAGGAATATAAGATAGATGCGGTTGAGAGAAGCTTCGTAGGCATCTGTGCCATAAAGTTGTGACCTAAATCAATGTTTACAGAAAGACAACAGAATATAGTTTCGCTATCAAGCTTAATACTGGAACTTGGCTTGCACAACTAACTGTGTGGTTCGGTCACGTCAACTATTTTTCTTCCCAAAATTTCGTCTCATAGCATCATTCATCTGTCTTATGACAAGGTTGGTTGATGAAAGATATATATATAATTAATACATACATGATGGGCAAGATGCAGAATACTTAAAATGGAAGAGCTTCTTATTTTTTAAACCCGCGAGATCGATATTAATGCAATTGTTGCTTGAAATGGGAAAGGGGGTTAAAGTTTGAGATACGGATGTTGACAAGGGTGAGTTAGGGAACCAAAGGAAAGATAATAAAGCTGATGCTTTGTCCTCTAACTTTATTCAAAACGTAGCCAGGTGCTTTTGACAAAAAGGGCAGGGACCCATTCCATGCTTGGGACGTGGAATCATGTGCTTTCCCTTATTCACCATTATCTTACAATTACATTTTCTATGCTTTCTCACTCTTCACTACTCACTATGCTGATCTATAGCCACACCACACAGGATTGATTACCTTTACCTATCATAGGTACAATGCTCCAAGCCATTTGAAAACCAATTTCTTTTTGGGGTTGGTGACTTAAAATCAGGAACAACACATTTCCAGTGCAATCTTTACACACACTAACAATACAATATAAGACAACTTAGACAAAAAAAAAAAAAAAAAATATATATATATATATATATATATATATATATATATATATATATATATATTAATGTCCATTTTTGTCTTTAATTAAATGAAAAATACCATATTTGTTGTTTAAGAAGACATCTCTTTTCAAACAAGCAGTTAAAAAGTGATGATCCGATTTAAGATGATATTCTCATTATTATGTTATAGTTCAAAATATAGAAAGAAAACCTTGGCGAGAGAGCATGGAATCTGATCTGCCCACTATATCAGCAACAAATTTGAATTTCATTCCATTCCATTCTCTTCACCTATTTATTTATTTATTAAAAAATTAAAATAAAAAGCACACTTGAAAAGCAAACGCCGAATCGAATCGACCTCTGACTCTCTCTGTCTACTTACTCACATTTGCGGTGACCGCTATCAACGGCCACTGTTCTTGTCCCAAAACCATATCCTACATTCTTCGCTGCAATTCCACGCTCATCGGCGTAAACCCAAAGATGAGAACATGACGGCGCCGTTTCAGCAGCCACCGCTTCCGCCAAGAACCGTCCGAAGACTTATTGTCGAAGTAGTGGATGCACGCAATCTTCTTCCCAAGGATGGGCAGGGAAGCTCAAGCCCTTATGTCATGGCAAACTTCGATGGGCAGAGGAAAAGGACGACCACCAGGTACAAGGAGTTGAATCCTGTTTGGAATGAAGCTCTTGACTTCATAATATCTGATCCTGAAAACATGGAGTTTGAAGAGCTCGAGATCGAGGTCTACAACGATAAGAAGTTTGGCAATGGGAGTGGCCGTAAAAATCACTTCCTGGGCAGGGTTAAGTTGTATGGTACGCAAGTTGCCAAGAGAGGAGAAGAAGGATTGGTCTATTTCACCTTAGAGAAGAGGAGCGTCTTTAGCTGGATTAGGGGCGAGATTGGCCTTAAGATTTATTACTATGATGAGTTGCTCGAGGAAGAGAATCCTCCCCAGCCGTCGGAGGAACCACCCCAGCAGCAGCAACTTCCGGAGCAGGACAAGCCCAAACCTCCAGCCGTTATGGTGGTTGAGGAAGGACGTGTTTTTGAGATTCCGGCGCAAATGGAGACATGTGTACCTGAAGTTCCTCATCCACCCCACGCTGTTGTTATTGAAGAATCAGCGAAGCCGGCGGTCCATGTTATGCAGGATCAACCATTGCCTGATCACATGACAGGAGGAGGACCACCACCGGCATCGGAAATGCACTATCCTCCAGAGGTCAGAAAAATGCAGGCAGGGAGAATACCAGGTGGGGAGAGAGTAAGAATTTTGAAGAAACCAAACGGAGATTACTCTCCTAGAGTTATCTCTGGCAGGTTAGCCGGTGGCGAGTCTGAGAGAATCCACCCCTATGATTTGGTCGAGCCGATGCAGTACCTTTTTGTGAGAATCGTGAAGGCTCGTGAGCTTGCTCCCACTGAGAGCCCTTACGTGAAGATTCGAACATGCAATCACTTCGTCAGATCAAAGCCTGCAAATTACCGACCCAATGAGCCCAATAACTCGCCGGAGTGGCACCAGGTGTTTGCGCTGGGACACAACAAGACTGACACAAACAGCGCTACTCTAGAGATCTCCGTTTGGGATTCCGCAACAGAGCAGTTTCTCGGCGGCGTTTGCTTTGATCTTTCTGACGTGCCTGTACGAGACGCACCTGACAGTCCCTTGGCTCCGCAGTGGTACCGCCTCGAGGGCGGTGCTGCGGATCAGAATCCTGGCAGGGTTTCTGGTGATATTCAGCTTTCCGTTTGGATTGGCACACAATCTGATGACGCATTCCCAGAGGCCTGGAGCTCCGACGCGCCTTACGTGGCGCACACTCGCTCCAAAGTTTACCAATCGCCCAAGCTATGGTACTTGCGCTCCACCATAATCGAAGCTCAAGACCTCAACATTTCTCCCAATCTACCTCCATTGACGGCACCAGAGGTTCGAATAAAAGTGCAATTAGGATTTCAATCTGCACGAACAAGGAGGGGTTCCATGAACAACCATAGCCTTTCATTCCATTGGAACGAAGACATCCTCCTCGTTGCCAGCGAGCCTCTGGAAGACTCCATTATTCTGCTCGCTGAGGACCGTACGACCAAGGAAGCAGTGTTACTGGGGCACATCGTGATTCCTCTGAGTACCATCGAGCAGCGGATCGACGAGCGCCGAGTGCCTTCGAAATGGTTCGCCTTAGAGGGAGGCAGTGGCAGCGGAGGTGGGTCTTACTGTGGGCGGGTCCTTCTGCGACTCTGCTTGGAGGGTGGTTATCACGTTCTCGACGAAGCGGCGCACGTGTGCAGTGACTTCCGACCGACGGCTAAACAGCTGTGGAAGCCACCTGTCGGAATTCTGGAGCTGGGCATCCTCGGGGCTCGTGGCCTTCTTCCGATGAAAACCAAAGGCGGTGGAAAGGGGTCCACTGATGCTTACTGTGTGGCCAAGTACGGAAAGAAGTGGGTCCGCACCCGAACCATCACTGACAGCTTCGATCCACGTTGGAACGAGCAGTACACGTGGCAAGTATATGACCCATGCACCGTTTTGACCATTGGCGTATTTGACAATTGGCGTATGTTTGCTGACGTGTCGGATGAGAGGCTTGATTGTCGTATTGGGAAAGTACGAATTCGAGTTTCTACTCTGGAGAGCAACAAGGTGTATACGAATTCGTATCCTTTGTTAGTGTTGCTGAATGGGGGGTTGAAGAAAATGGGAGAGATTGAATTGGCGGTTCGGTTCGCTTGCCCATCATTGTTGCCGGATACTTGTGCGATTTATGGGCAGCCTTTGCTCCCTAAAATGCACTATCTCCGACCACTTGGGGTGGCTCAGCAGGAGGCACTGCGTGGGGCCGCGACGAAGATGGTTGCTCAGTGGCTGGCACGGTCTGAGCCACCACTGGGGCACGAGGTTGTTCGGTACATGCTGGATGCAGATTCACACAGTTGGAGCATGAGGAAGAGTAAGGCTAATTGGTTTCGGATCGTGGCGGTTCTGGCATGGGCTGTCGGTTTAGCAAAATGGTTAAACGATATCAGAAGGTGGAGGAACCCATTGACAACGGTGCTTGTTCATATGCTGTATTTGGTGCTTGTTTGGTACCCAGATTTGATTGTTCCAACTGGGTTCTTATACGTGGTTCTGATTGGGATATGGTACTACCGGTTTAGGCCCAAAATACCCGCCGGGATGGATATGCGATTGTCACAAGCTGAAACTGTTGACCCGGACGAGCTTGACGAAGAGTTTGACACAATGCCAAGTTCAAAACCACCCGATATAATTCGGATCCGGTATGACAGGTTAAGGATGTTGGCAGCCCGGGTCCAAACAGTTTTGGGTGATTTGGCGACCCAAGGGGAGAGGGTGCAAGCCTTGGTCAGTTGGAGGGACCCAAGAGCGACAAAGTTATTCATAGGACTCTGTTCGGCAATCACAATAATACTCTATTCTGTGCCACCAAAAATGGTGGCCGTGGCTTTAGGATTCTACTACCTGCGGCATCCAATGTTCAGGGACCCAATGCCGTCAGCAAGCTTGAACTTTTTCCGGCGACTTCCAAGCTTGTCTGATCGATTAATGTAGATTCAGAGGCTAGATTTTCTTATTCAATTTTATTCTTTTTTCTTTTTTCACCTTCCTATTAACGACAATTTTTTAGAGTGGTGGACAACAAAGCACTATTTAGCATTGAAAAAGTTGTCTCGAGAGCGAAAAGAGGGAGGGAAAGTTGCTAGTTGTCATGATGTTCTTTTCGGTGTAATCACCTTGATTGACTACTGACTCCTGTTCAATACTCGGAATAAGAGAAAGGGAGGTGAGAGTGGGGGTGGGGGCAAAAGACAAGTTCATATTTGAAAAAGCATTATAGCTTTGATATCTTTCTCACTGCTTAGTTTGAATTCATTACTTGTTTGTTATGCCATTTTAAGTTTTACGGCGTCACTGCCACAAGACAAACAACCATTGGACCCGAAAATGAGGGAGCAAATTAAATAAAGTATCCCCTGGACGCTCGGATAAATAAGAGCTCCACTACATTTGATTATGAAGCAGGCCAGCAAATCTGACATTTACAAATTCACTCGATGGAGGCAATGCCAATTTGGAATGCCTTGATTTTACATTCCTAGAATAGAATATCTTGTTTATTTTCTAGCATTTACAAATTTTCAAGCCTAGTAAGGCTGTCCGGTCGGGCTTGTGTGGATATTAGTGTTCTTCGACTGCAAACCTGACAATTAATTAGTGAAGGGGAGTTGATTGCTCAGCTCCACACAATGCCAGCCTGGTTCGAGCATTATATAAGTCTTTGCCCACTTCAGACATCCCAATACGTTTTCACACCTCAGGTCATTTCTTCTCCTTTTTTGTTCTTAAAATGTTATAATTTGGTCACTTATTTACTCTCCATTTTCAACAATTTTCTATCTCTAGTTTATGGGCCAGTGAAAGTAAAACCGTAGTCCTAAGAAGGAGAGTGAATAATGGTGTAAATCTACAATGTCTTTTCACACCCCTCGCCCCCTTTTTATTCTTAAGTGTTTTTATTGAGAGGAAGTGAACAAATGGGCTAGTATGTATGGAAAGTAATTTTGTACCAACTTAGCTTTTTAATTTTGGTATTGTTGGTATAGTTTGAGCATATTTTTTTTAACATTTTCTTTCCTGGTCGGTTTGCAGGGATTTCAAAATCAAAATCCACTGTATCCTTTGATTTAAATATGGGAGAGACCGAAGAGAAAGATAAGCATGAAGGTGAAGTTGAGGAGAAGGACAAGGAGAAACACGAGGATGGTGAGGGGGAAGAAGATAAATCTAAGGACAAGAAAAAGAAAGACAAAGAGAAGAAGAAGAAGAACCCCGAAGACAATAAGGATCCTGCAAAACTGAAGAAAAAACTTGAGAAAATAGACACCAAGATGAAGGATCTGGCGGCTAAGAGAGAAGAGATCTTGAAGCTGCTTGAACAAGCTGCAGCAAATCCAAATGAAACCGAAGCACATTCCCCACCGGAAGAATCTTAGATCATCCTTCATAATATTACTATATTATATTATATATGAATAAATAACCATGTATGTATAGAATAAATGTCCGTACAAGTCTTTTGTGTATTTTTTTTGGCAGTCTTACAATATTTACATGTATAAACGTTTGAGTATGAATCAAAGTTAAAATAAAGCGATCACTTATGAATTACTCCATGATCTTCGTTGTTGAATAATATGTAGATACATAATTAATTAAGGATAATGTTTCTAGTATCTGCCGGTGTCTTCACTCCCAAATTACGGCATGCATTAGCCTATTAAGCTCCTTTGTTTAGCTAGCAAATTAACGTCAATTCTTTTTTTTTTTTTTCCAAGATACTATTTTAATAAACAGCATTTGAACCAAAAACAGTTTAAAAAAAAAAAAAAAAGACCTTTTTTTCTTTTTAATTTAGCAACGAGGATGGGAAGGACAATAAAAGTACCTTCAATCGAGAAGCTTCACCGTCAATGACACGGTAGTTAAAAACGAATTACAAGAAAGAATTTTGAGAAAACTGGGCACTATTCTACAAGAAAAAATCGACAATGGATTGAAGATTGATGTCAGTAGAGTTGGTAAATAAAGTCAGCTTGCAAGTGAAGCAAAAATGATATTATTGCAGAAACGTCACTGGTAAACTCCAAATGAACACGACCTAACTTAAGTCTTACTCTTTCTGTTCGTCATCTTCAAAACCCATTATCAGAGTCCTAAATTATCCAATTTCGTCGGTCAATATAGTTTAACTCAATTCATTTATGGAAATTTCGTTCCATAGCGGGTTCAACCTTAGTACGAAAGGAAATTTCCTCTTTCCCCTTTCTTTTCTGCCCAATAAATTCTCGTCTCAAGAAATGAAAAATAGTAAAACACTAAAAGCAAGTGGTTTTGATCTCCAAGCATTCAAAATTTTTTAACAAAATGAGCAAATGTCCAGGCTTATATTTTGATATGGGCAAAAAGGCCAGAGGTTTAGTTATCATATTCTGTTCTTTGTGCATTGTTTCCCCTTTCTTTTCCCCGAATGCATCATGATCTTAAAGTTACTCTGCTGTTAAAGTTCTAACACATATTTGGTTATTTTCTCTTTTTAGAGGTTCTTCACAAGGATTATGCTCAGCAACCACCTATTCACTTTCACTACCAAGTCATGGACTGGAATTTAGATCTTTCTTGTCAAGGTATTCTAAATAGATATCGACTTAAACGCGAGTAGAAAAGCTATAGAATTTATATTTGATTATGGTTCCTTCGTTGTTGTAACTACTGTTACAGTTGAAGAAATTGTACCTGGGCTAAGGAGCCTCTGCAAATTTAACATACCTGATTCTGGCAAGGTAAAAACTTGTTTACTTGATTTCCTTCCCTCCGACGATGACTTGTGATTTAACCCGCAAAATAATAACAGGTGGAACTGCAATACTTGAATGACTTTACCGGAATTACTGGATGCATCGGATTAATAGGGAACCCTTTAAAAGGATATGACCCTGTTGTAAACTTGTCAGGTCTAATAGGCACTAGAATTCTTTCTCTGGGGACAAATCTTGCTTTTAACATATCGACAAGGACATTCAACAAACTCAGTGCCGGTTTGAGCTTCAACAGTGCCTTCCTTGCTGCTTCCTTGACCATGTAAGCGTAGCTGACATAATAAAACAATATCAGAATTCTGATCTCAAGGGGATAGATAGATTTTCAAGATTTTTGGTGTTGTGCAGGCACGACAAGTTTGACACCCTGAAAGCTTCTTTGTATCATGCTGTGAACCCCTTAACGAATACAGCCATAGCAGCAGAGGTGAAGCACAGCTTTTCAGTCAACGAGACTGGTGTCACCATTGGTGCTCAACATGCACTACTTCCATTCACAATGCTTAAGGCTCGACTGGACACTTACGGCAAGGCAGGTGCTGTTATTCAGCAGCAACTCTTTCAAAGGTTGTTTATAACTTTTGCTGGAGAGATGGACTTTACAGCTGCAACTAAACTCCCCAAGATTGGATGTTCCATGGCCCTAAGGCCTTAATTCACTGAATTCCAAGGAGAGACGAATTAATTGGGAAAATCTCAGTGAGTCACGGATTCATATTCTTGTTGCTTTCATTAATAGGGAATTGGAGATTAATTGAGCTTTAAGAATATATATATATATGAATCAAACTCATCTTTCACAATTTATCTTATGTTCTTCCTAGTAAAATCTAACATGTCTGAGGCAAATCTGAAGCGTCTGATACTAATTACCATAGCTTTTGCTAAATGCTAATGCTAACAAGGATGGCTTAGCCTGAATCGAGGGCCTAGCCCAATTCTAAGAATGGGCCCAATTTAAGGAGCCGCTAATTAATTACTTGATGTTCGGCTTCTATATTTTAAAGGATAAAGCAATCATCAATATCATTGGTGGAAATCACACGACAACATCACGTCATTGAAAACTCTGATTATTATAAGGGAACCAAAAAAACCTAAAAAGTAAAAAGTCCCTTGAGTCTCTCTCTTCGCCGTCCCACGTGGCAGTTGAGATCTCCACAAAAATTCCTTCTGCTCTGAGGTACTGAGTAAAACTCCCAGCCATGGCGGTCACTGCACCATCTTCAGCTCCTTACCTACGAGACCTAGGTTGCAATTACAGTTTCAAATCTAAATTCCGCTACCGCCACATATTTCCCGCCAAGAAATCCCTAACTATCATCTGTATGGCTCCCAAAAAGAAGGTACTGCATTCCACAGTCTGAGCGGAAATTTTGTATAATCAATGCTTGTCGTTCAAGAAATCCCTAAGAAAACCATAGTTCCTTTGGGCTGACAAGAATTTAGCAGGAAATTTCACTAACACGATATTGGACGCCGTAGTTTTTCAATCTTGTTTTTCTTTACTTTTGTAGCCTCCAAAAGGAGGAAATTTTGGAATCAAAATTGAAATTTTATGGAATGGTAGGTGAATAAGTACGACGATAATTGGAAGAAACAATGGTTTGGCGCGGGAGTCTTTTACGAATCGAGCGAAGAGGTAGAAGTGGACGTGTTCAAGAAGCTAGAGAAAAGAAAGGTTCTGAGCAACGTGGAGAAAGCAGGTTTGCTGTCCAAGGCGGAGGAACTTGGATTTACTCTCTCTTCCCTCGAGAAATTGGGGGTGTTTTCCAAGGCGGAGGAGTTCGGTTTGCTCAGCTTGTTGGAGAAAGCAGCCAGCTTCTCTCCGTCGGCGCTGGCCTCGGCTGCGCTTCCGGCGTTGGTGGCTGCGGTGGCAGCGATAGTTTTGATTCCCGATGATTCAGTGGGGTTGGTGGTCGTACAGGCAGTTGTAGCGGCTGCTCTTGGGGTTGGGGCCGTAGGCTTGTTCGTTGGATCAGTTGTCCTTGACGGGTTACAGGAGGCGGATTGACTCTGTAGAGTGAATTCTCTATTTCTGTTTTTATTTTTTATTTTTGTTTTTTCAGTCTGTTTTTTTAGGGTGGAAAGTAAAATGTTATTTGTAGGAACTAACTTATAACATGATGAAGAAGAAAATGTTTAAAAAAAATTACAAAAGAAAATGTTTATAAAAGAGTTAGAATATCAAACATGGAGATGCGGGGTATCGATCCCCGTACCTCTCGCATGCTAAGCGAGCGCTCTACCATCTGAGCTACATCCCCGGTGCCCTTCTTCCTCGCCATTTATATAAATATTCTGTACTGTAGTGGGGTTTATTCCAGGCCTTCCCGGCCATCTCACTTATCTTAATGGCCCACAACACCCTTTTCTTTTCCACTAAACGCGAATGGCATGGTTTCCTTCCCTTTGACCCTGTTTCAGCGGTTTATCATTCAATTCCACTGGTTAATCCACTCCTATTTTGTGAGCTTCTGTATACATAGTAAAAGCAGTATATCTTACCTACTCCTCCTTGATATTTTGAGCAATTCCTTGAGGTGATTCTTCTTCTAACATGCCCTGCTCAGTGGTTGGTCATTTGTTGTAGAATGTGATCCTTCAAAAGTTTAATAGTGTTTGTTCTTTTTTCTGTTTCTCAATAGAGAATGTCAATTTAGAATTTTTGTTTATCAATCAATATAAATTAATTTACTATGTCAATGCCCAGAGAAAAAAAAAAAACGACTGTTTCTTATAAGTAGAGAGTGGCTGGTGAATGGTAATCTGTTTCCCGTAGCTTTGTCTTTCGTCGAAGAGTTAATAAAATGTTCATCCTGGTGTTAACTACTATGTGAAACAACCTATCATCATTTTAGTGCTATGACAATTATAGATTGCATATAACTTTCTGCGAGTTAATAATTATTTTATATGTCATATAAAACCATTACCGAGTTTATTTCCATAGGACATTGTGAGTAGCAATGCATCATATTCAAACTAAAATTTAAAACTTGAGACAATGCGCTAATAAGATACTAGGTATACTAGTAAATGACAACAGTTATATTGGTTCGTACTACTAAATAATTAGCTAAGGACTAAGGAGTAGAATCACAAAAAGTATGAATTTTGACACGAGGATCTAGATTGCTAATGAATTACTACTCCCTTCCTCTCTCTATCTCTCTCTTTGTCTTCCCTTATATGGGAGGGAAGCACAAGCGATACCCCTAGATCATAAGATAGCTAGCTATATCTGATAAACTTGGACATTAGGCGCTTTTAAGAAATGATTTTGGTTTCCTCCTAGTATCCTGGCCTTGTTGATCTGTATTTGTAAGAATTGGCCCAGAAGAGATAATGTAGAAAATTTAACCCACTGAGTACACACATGAACCAGTAAAACCTGTCAAGGTGATAATGATTCAAGTTGCTACCAACGAGCCATGGTGTGTGTCCAGAGAGCCCAGTAACCTTATTGATAATTGACACAAGAACCGTGCTGAGGAAGTATCCCATGGCTAGTGACGCCCAGGACAGAGCTGTGGCTAAAGACCTCATGCTTAATGGTGCTTCTGTAAAAAAGAATTCCATCATGCCAGCCAATGTGAAAAGATCTGCTGAACCAAGAAATAAGTATTGTAAAGCTATCCATAGGAATGTGATCGGTAGAGGCTTGGTAGAATCTAACAAACCAAGTTTGATTGCAACATTCTTCCTCTTGATTTCAACTAGAGCTGCCACAGCCATTGCCACAATAGAGAGAAATAGCCCTATCCCAATTCGTTGTAAATTCGTGATCCCCATTTCAGTTTTTGTCACCTTTCGAGCAAATGGAACAATAATACGGTCATAGAGTGGGGCAAGGATCATAATGAAGATGACAGGGAATACGGGGAGGGAAGCTGGTGGGACCTTGAAGGAACCGAGCTTGGTATTCATAGTGGCTGACTGTTGGACTGAAAAGGTAGAAAGCTGAGCAAGGCAACAGTTTAACATTATGGTGGACATAAATATGGGAAGAATCCTTATTACTATCTTGACCTCTTCTACTTCCTTTACCGTGCATCGAAATTTTGGGTAGACTGGCTCCATCAGTGCTTTGTTGAGGAAATTTAGGCTTTTTGTTGGAGTTTGTGTTTGAGTTTGACTAACCGCCTTCCTTTTATCATTACTTTCATCTCCCTCACTCATTTCAGTTGTATAGGATGGACTTCTGGTCATGCTCTTATAGTATTGACGGAATTCCCATTACAGTTGTTATATAATGCTGCAGCAAGGACCTGTCAGCAAAATCAAAGCATCTTCTTTAGCTTGTTTTGACTATTCAGCTTGTCATATCGATTTGGTGCTATTAAGTTTTTTGAAAAATACCTTGAACATGGTCGTTATGGGGCTTCCTGCGGGAATCTTGATTCGATATATCCCTGCACCGAGGAGGAAAACTGGAATGGAAATCAGTATAGCTGCAGTTGAGATGACAAAACCCCACTGCCATCCTTTGTTGTCTTCAATCCATACCGCAAAAGTTACTGCAATCAATGCCCCACATGACAGGCTAAAGACAAAATAATTGAAGAATGAAGATCTCTGCTTTCTTCCATCTGGGGTAGTCTCGTCAAACTGCTCAGCTCCATGAGGAGGAAGTGAACCTTTTATTCCCCCCACGCCCAATGCCACCAGATACAGTCCTGCAAATAACATAATTGCTTCCCCTCCATGAACTTTCTGGCACATGGTGTTTGTATTTTCCATAACGCAGCTTGGCGGTTTAAGTGATGGTATGTGAGCTTGTATTGTGAGTATTAACAGACCCTGTTTCCATCATGTAGGTACATGTTTAAACTTGTAATCTTGATAACTGCAGGAAAAATTAATCTAATGTTCCCGTATATCAGAATGTACTTTAATTGTTGAAGTACTTTGCTCAGTTCAACTTAGATAGCTGTAAAAAGTTATTCTGGAAATGGCAAAAAAATTATTTTGGAAGATATATCACCTTGAATTGGAAGCAAGAGTTTGAATCTAGCATCTTATTTTTCTGATTTAGTTTGTTAATTAAGTTGCATGAGTATTTATTTTGTTTGAGAAGTCATCATATGATAGGCTGGCTTTTTTCTTTTTTTGAATTCGCTTTATTAGGCATCCGACCTTGGCCTATTTCATTCTTTTACACAGAAGACTATTGGTAAAGATGTAGCTCGGAGAAACTAGCAATGTCAAGTTTGGGTTTTAATTGGACCTTGCTTATAGTGGAAACATGAATATTTTGGCCAGCTTTCTCTTCTTACGTCATTTCTATGCTTATATTTGGGTTGAGTTGAGGAATGAAGAGTAGCATCATCAGGTTGGAAGGCTTTGTATTATGCTTCGTCTATCAATCTTTTACCCTATGATTGTCATAGGTTTGCAGTGAGGTTTCATCTCTTTTTATAGAATTCACCACATTTCATCTCTTTGTATTATGCTTCAGGGGTATGGAATGACCTACCTAGAAGCATCTCCTACAGGGGTAACCAGTTGTACTGGGTCTTCCATATATGGGCTTGTCATTGATAATTACAATGCAATGTGCAGTAGCAAGCCTGAACTGTGCATTTTTTATTTTTTTTTCAGAAACAAAACTTTTTATACATATTTGGATTTTTTTTAAAAAAAAAAAAAGAAAAAGAAATAGAAGCTTAATTTTCTCAGAAACTTACCATGAATTCTATTGCTGCACTTATGAGATATATGTGAAATGTGGTGAAAAAAGCATCTCCCAGAAAACCACCAAGAATAGCAAGGAGGAAGGCTGTTCCCATAAAATTGGTTACAGTGTTGGAAGAACTGGATGGCGAAAAGTGCATGAACTTGGATAGGTATAAAACGAGGTTGCTTGCATTGGCAAGATATGCTAGGTTCTCCAATATCTCCACAGCTGCGGTTTGCAATATTGGAAAATTAGATTTATGTATGCATAGTTACAGTACTCTTGTGAAAGAAAAAATATAGAAATAAGTATACAACGTTAGAGCTATCAATATTGATATTGTGGTTAGCAGATGAGACAAACATAGGAAATGTGCTTAGACTTTACTAACCCAAAACAAAGGAGGCAGCAAGCATGCCACCTTGACGTCCTCTTAAGGCAGGCCTGTTCCTCCAGTTTACACAGCCTTCCCATACATTCAACTGCATTTCATCCTGTAATAGTTTCGCAGTGAGTTTCAGAACTGACTATATAGTAGAATGTACAGAAATAGGAAACTCATTATGAAGCAAAACCTTACCATATCTAACTTTTGTAGTCTCCTGTGTTATCTTGTTCTTTTAATTTGGTAGCCGGAGGGGTTGGGATGCTACTTCTAAAGAGTTGATGAGAAGTTTGTTTTAGTCCGATGGGAACTGATAAACATAGCCGTATAAATAGGCTGAGGAAATGAAACTACCAACTTAAGGGAAAGGTCTAGACTTTCTGAAAACGACCATTCATTCTCCTGGGCCTTTTTTACTTTACCTCGTTGTTGTTGACATTTTCTACTGCTTCCTCTCCCCATGCCTGCTGCATCTTTGTTGATTCTTCTCTTTTCTTTATTGGGGGGAGAGAGGGCGATGTTGAGAAACATGGTCAACATATTCTTTGAATGTTCTCATTTCTTCCAGTTGATTCATTGTTGCTTTGTATTAGATAGAAATACCATAAATGGAAATGCTAATACTAATCATAATCATAATCTTATTTGATTAAAAATTTGAAGTTCTGCATACAGGTGTTCCCGGATGATATGCACATAGGGAATCAAAGGTGGTTTTAAATAGTTGCATAAGCAAAGCATGCATTGCGTATCTGTCAGCATATTTATCAGGGAATGGATACTGGAGCATCACAAGATGAGACACAAATTTAAAGAGCAAGTGTGCGACATAATTGGAAGAGGTCATAATTATGTGATGTTGAGCGTGAAGGTGAAGTTAGAGAGTAGCTTTTCAAGTATGCCCCACAGGCACCCGCCCAACCGCCTATACAGTGGTAACCCACTGTGTCTTTATACCTAATCTTGACATATCAATGTTTGCTTCTTCTTCATCTAATAATTATCATAAGGTCAGTAGAAAAATAATGCCATCTCTGAAATATAATCCTCAGAATTTGACATGTTTGAATTTTGGTACGTAATTTTGATCGTGAATATGATCTGTAGCCGTCAGAGTCTTGAAGATTTTCAAAGGCCACGTGAATTTTGTCCCTTTTCAGTTTCTTAGATTGCTTCCATGAAGGGGCACTTTGAACAGTACTTATTCTTTCTAAAGTATTCCCTGTTAGCAAGAATTTCCTTTTTGGGCCACTTGTGAGTTCCTCTATCCTTGGTCATAAAAATGTGTGGATGTAGCTAAGTAGGGCAGCGTTGGTGACGAAAGATCTATCAGATCTCCAAGTTGTGTGACTAGAAGCCTCTAAATAATGGGTCCTACCACCCCACCCCACCATTTAGTTGCATGAATTGCTAGTATGTGATAGCTCCTCCTTGTTGAATTTGAATGACTAAATCTCGTTAAAAATAGTGGGCAAACATTATTCTTTTGACCCCAAAAGATATAGGACATTTTTGTGGAAGAAAAAAGAACAATGCAGGGGAAGAATAGCCTGCAACTGTTGTCATTCTATCGCTTTTTTAATCTGAGAGACATGAGCTACCACCTGTCACTGAGTCTGTCTTATTTGTTGTGGTGATGGCTCTGGCATTTTCGTTTGGCATAAGCTGGTTTAAGAGATCAAGTTCATTATTTGCAGAGTGAATGGATCAAGTATATCTTTTTAAAATGGGGTTCCTTTAACTTACCCCAATCAAAAAATATGGGATTGTATAAGTAATATATAACCCCATCCCATGTGGCCAAATAAGCCACCTTGAACTTGAATATTCAGTTTCATATTTTTATCTGACTTGACCCTCTTTAACTATTCGAATTCATACACGAGACCCATTTCCATTGATTTCCATCCTTCCTAACTCCCATCTCTTCTGTCTCCTCTGTCTGGTTATCTCACCTGACAAGAGTAAGAACAGTACATCACACAGCCAAAATATGACAACCATAAGAACGCCATTGACTGCTGAGGGATGGACTGCAAGTTGTGGTTTAACCCTATTGGATACAGATGATTCCTATTCCATAAACCATAATCAATTCCTGATTTGATAGTTTTTGAGCCGAAAAAATGTTAACCAATCGTTGCTAGCTTTGTAAGAATGTGTCTCATACAAAACAGATATAGACCCACTTCATTTACTCATTTTTGAAATTCTAGACCCCACCCTGTTGTACTTGAAACCTCAGCATAAGGGTAGATAGTAGATGCCAATACCAATATCTTATCTGTGGTTGATATTCACATTGGCAATGCCAGTGTTCCTTTAGTATTTAGAATATGAACTAAATGCAATTCTTTAACGTATATCTGTGCCCATTATTTGGATTGGATTAGCTATCTGACTGTGGAGTACCTATCATAAACACAAGTATTGTTTTCTTTTTTCTTTTGGGGATTCCTAAAGCAGTGCTACTATGCAGCATAGTCCTGTTTTTAACATAGTAAAGAAATTGCTTAAATTCCTTGGTGAAGTATATTTACTTGGATAAGTGAATTTGTTAATACAACTTGGAAAAGGAGAAAAAAGTAGAGGTTGGAGCATCTTAATTTCCAATCGCCTACCCTAGGAATGTTGGTTAGTGACAAGTTCAGTCTTGTTCTCAAAGTATTTCCCCAATGGCAGGGGAAAATGAGAAAGAGACAAAAAGTGATAGCCCAAGAAAAGAAAAAGGAAATGAAAGGGACCTATTAATGACCATATTACTTGTGTTAGGCTGGCTCACCATACCAAAATGTCATCAATGGCTCGCAAGTTGTCCTCCATTGCTGCATCGAGGATCACAAGGGATGGTTAGGATTCTGTCTTGCATTTAAAACTCCCAAGGCCCATGCTTTCAATTCCAAATATGGTGATCATCAACTTGCCTTGCGTAGGGTCTGGGTCATGGCCATTGCTTCCTGTTCTGAGACTGAGACAACCATAGTGGGTGAATATGGAGAGTACAGTACAATTGCGTTTTTGTGGCTGAGATATTGTGTCTAATTAAGGGTAAGCCTAGAAGCTTCTTATGTTATGGTGTAGGTAATGGATTCAAACTTGACTGTAAAGTTGAATTACACTGGAAAATTCTGAAACATATCTTATGTGCTCCGCTCACAAATGTCTTTTTTTAGCAAATGGAAGTGACTTAATTGTTGGAATAACAATGATTGGATTCACTTAGAACAGGAATAAAAATTATCAGTGGTAATATGTGTGTATGTATGTATTATTTATTGAAATTCTCTTAGAATGAAATGGCATGGATAATTATAGTTTCTTGTAATTCGGGTTTAATACCATCTATTCATATCATAACAATACTTCTATTTTGCTATGTTGCATGCTCCTCTGTTTCTTTGCACCGCACCCCTTCTGAGAGGGAGAGAAACTTGAAGTGAACAGGGTGAATTCTTTTAGCACACCCCATGTTTTCTAACCACACACCCAATATGATACAAATAAGATTTAGAATGTGATAGGGAGTGTTGTTACGGAAATATAATGAATGTGTGGTGAGACAACATGGGTGTGCCAAAAGAATTCACCAGTGAACACAGGAATCTGATCAAATTTGTAATTAGCCCATTGGGCCTTCAGCCCAAGTTTTGTGTAATTGAGCGAAGCGGAAAACTCCGTCGAATGCCAAATTTGGGCCTTCCCATAATATTTCACTAACAACCCTATCTAATATTCATATCCTCAAAAATAGAATAAGAACGGATGCTCTTTGTGTGAAGGAACAAGAATAAAAATATGATTAGGACCCTCCCAATGAGCTTGGAGGGAGGCCCTCTGGGGTTTCGTGGCTGGTTCTGCTCCTTTCAGAATCAATCCAAATCCGAAGTCCACGTCAGACGCTCAGATGAGGAGTTATTTCCTACATAGACATTATCTACTACCCTACAAATTGTTGATGTCAAATGTTGTAGACTCCTAGAATGTTCATATTTAATATAAGAACAAATTTTCAAAAGTACACAAAAAAAATTTCATGTACCTAAAATCAATTTTATTACATATTTTTAGTGGAACATAAAGATCCTATAGAAAATTTTTTTATGCCTCCCTGAAATTCGACTAAATCAAAAGCTTTTAAAAGTTGAAAATAAATTTTTTGTTGAGTAAAGCATTACATGTTACTAAGAAATAAACTTTACAAAGAAAAAATGTGCAAAGCGTGACATATTACGAGAAAGGAAGTATTTAATGTACTTTTTTTTTTTTTTTTACATTCTCTAACTATTTGTTATTTTAAAATATGCACTCTTTATTAAAGGGAAGGTCTTCAGTAACACTCTTATGAAAATTAACCATGCAAAATAATAATATAAAAATAAATAATAATGCGTGTGTCTACCTTAACATATACACTATCTCACTTTGTTTGATTTTCGTACAACCATTTTTTATTTCAAGTGAATTATTGTATAATTTATAGGTTTAGCTATAACCACAATTATTAATGATACGGACCAGGTTCATCAAAATTTCTCGTGTAACATTGAGGTTGGACCCAATAAGACCAAAGGCCCAATGATTGTGTTCTCACCTCCCTTACGTGTACAATAAAGGACCATAGGAGTCATAACGCCATAAAAAGGAAGACTTCATAAATGAGAAAGTTATGTAATTTCACAACTTTAACCTTTATATTTTTTAAGTATTTTTTCATTTTACTCAAACTTCAATCTAACTTGGACATTGGAGTGCTATCAACCAACTTATTCTCTTACAATATTTGTAAATAAGACTAGACCCAAATTAAATCCAAACTAGATCTGATGTTGACCATCCAACAATTAACTATATATTGAAATAATGCTTTCCTTATAAGATTTATAAACAACAATAGAGATATCCTAAAAACACAGTGATATTTTGTTAAATACGTCCATGATACATGAATATCTAAATTTTTACTAAAAATATAAAAATAATATTGAATTCCTCCAAACCAAACCTGTGTGCTGGTGGGACATGGAGGGTCCGCGGGCCATAGAGGTGGCCCAATGAAAGAGAGGAAGCGGACGTAGAGCTGTTGAAAACAATAAAACTAGAACCTAGGTGTCACTGTCCACTCCGCAAGTGCCGCCTCACTTCCCCAGGATTCCTTGTTATCTCTATTATACCGCCATCATTTTCTGTTCCCTGTTTCCAAACGTGGTTATGGCCGGCCCTATGGCTATGGGCACCACTTCCAGTGCCCCAGTTTGCCACGCTCCTACTCCATATTTTCTAGTGTAATTTTCTTCTTTTTTTATTGGCCCACCCAATGAGTCAGGATTAGAAAGTATAGCTGCAATTTGTATGATTGACGTTTTAAACATAAGATATATAATTTAATTGCACACCTAAAAATAATCTTGTATAATTTTAATTGATTTAGTTAAATTTAAACAGGGTGAAATGTGAAAAGTACACGCAATACAATATATAAATATCCATAGTAATGAATGTTTAAGTGAATTTGAGAAGAAAATTTTTCACCCGCCTCTAGCTAGTTGGTAAATTGGTGACGAATCTCTTGGTTAAACACTTCTATTTTTTTGGCATATCATACAAGGGATTTAGATTTTTCATTATTGCAGTCTTTAAAATTAAGTATATCTTAGTCCTTTAATTAAAATACAACCATCAGCATTTTATTATAGTTAAATTTTAATTTAATGACTGAAATTTCCTTAACTAGAATGACTGCAGTCTGCAGTGATTTTGGATGGTAGGAGATGGAAATCAGGATCTTTCCTTATTTAGTAATTTTCATTTGGAAACTCTCCTCTTCTTCTTTTTTTACTCATTATTATATTATTATTGGAAGTTTCATTCAATAAGAAAATCATTTGATAATTCTTTTTATAAAAAATTTGTGCTAATTAATAGAAAAAAGGGAAATTGATATGGAGAATATCAAGAAATGGGGAAATAAAGAGGAAAGAGTAGAAAGTAAAAGCAAGAAAGGGGCATGATAGTAAGTATACACTAGCTTATTATAAAAACCGATACCGATCAAAGTCTGCTATCAGGAGAAAAAGAAGGTCACTCTATTTCTGTCTCCCTCCCTCCCTCTTGGTGTGCGCTGAGACGCCATCTTGGTTCACTTTCTGATATAGATATAGTCTTGCTCTCCCTGCCATACCACCAGGCGGCGAAACACTGATTTTTTCTTATTCTGAATGATGGGTGTGAGCTGCCGTTGTTCTCATACCTCGCACATCACCGAAATCATCATCACCAGCTTCTTCCGCCACAAGCCTTAGAATTCAACATCGCTGAATCATCTTCACCACCTCTGATGGTTGCTTAAGAACCTGATTTGGAGGCTTCTTCAAATGGCGGGTGGGAGGGTCTATGGCGGTGCTCCTAGTAACACTTCCAATTTGAGTATTTTGCTTCAGAATCAAACCCCTTCTTGTGCTTCTGAGCCACTCGATACCCTTTTCCTTTCTGGGTCTTCTTCTCCTTTCCTCGGTACTCTCTCTTACTGTGTTTACTTATAATTTCTCTTCTGTACCCTCGATTATTCTGGTTTTGCTGACGTTGCTTGATCGTTTTGTGTTATGAGCTGTTGCTCCGCAATTACTAATTCCTGAGTTGTTGACTTGATAAGTTTAAATTTTGTATTTTTATTGAATCTTTGCGAATAAAGCAACTCCGAGACAATTAATAATAGTAAGCAACACGCATAAAGGTCAATATTAATTTAAGGGAAAAGAATAAAAAGACAAATTCGCAAACATTGCTGCTGTGATTGGTTAAATTAGGCAAGATGATTTAACCACGTGGTCTTGCTAAATTGTTGTGCTATTTTGCTTAGGTACAAGATCTATGATGAGCTTTGAAGATATTCAACGAGGAAAGGGGTGTAATAGGTCGCTTTTCCGGCCTTTTGATCATGATGACAATGGAGACGATGGCATGGACGAGTACTTTCATCAACCTGAAAAGAAGAGGCGGCTCGCTGCTGACCAAGTGCACTTTCTTGAGAAAAGCTTCGAGGTGGAGAACAAGCTTGAACCGGAAAGGAAAATTCAACTAGCTAAAGAGCTTGGTTTACAGCCTCGACAAGTTGCAATCTGGTTTCAGAATCGCAGGGCACGTTGGAAGACCAAACAGATGGAGAAAGATTTTGATTCTCTTCAAGCTAGCTATGATAGCCTTAAGGCAGACTATGAGAGCCTCCTCAAGGAGAAAGAGAAACTAAAATCTAAGGTAATTGTCTCTTTAACACATTCAGATTGTGGAGTTCTCCGTTGAATTGAGTGTTGTACATATGAAAATGTTGATGAATTTTGATCACAGGTTGCAAACCTCACAGAAAAGGGGCTTATCAGAGAGAAACAAGGGGGGAACTTTGAACAAGCTGAAACAAACAGATTGCAGGAACCACAGCAAAAGCCTTTATCCGATTCAGCTGCTTCTGAGGGAGAAGGATCGAAGGCAGCAATTGAGGCATGTAAACAGGAAGAAATAAGTTCAGCCAAGAGTGACATATTCGATTCAGATAGCCCACATTACACAGATGGAGTTCACTCTGCATTGCTGGAGCCTGGTGACTCTTCATATGTTTTTGAACCTGATCAATCTGATCTATCTCAAGATGAAGAAGACAACTTGAGCAACGCCCTATTGCCTCCCTACATGTTCCCCAAACTTGAAGATGTTAATTACTCCGACCCGCCTGAAAGTTCATGCAGTTTTGGATTTCCAGTGGAAGATCAAGCCTTTTGGTCATGGTCTTACTGAAGTTCTTATTTTTCCTTTCTCCTGTACGTTTCTTTGTCCGTTCTGTTTAGAGCTTGTGGAGGATGATGTTTAAGTCATAAATAAAATCAAGCAATGACACACCCAGGTGCAGAAATGGTGGCTTTTAGCCCCAGTTGTTTCTTGGGGTTGTCTCTGTTCAATCAAACTTTAGTTCAAATCAAATGTAATTAAATAACATATTATCGTTGAGAATGTACTTTGTGGATTGTTGTTACTTTGTAACGTTTGGTGAGAACTTTACAGGTCATAATCTGTGAGTAGAATTTCTCAGATAATAAAGTAGACAACTTGACATGTCAAATGGCAATACTCCACTTAGGTTATGGATCCTTGTTTCAACTTTCAACTATCACTTGGTGAAGGGTGAGTAGCCATGAATTACCAAAGTTGTCTTAGCTACTCGTTGCAATTGGTGTGTACTTCCAAGAGAACATTAAAAGCATCATTCTCGTTGTAACTTCAAAAATATCCCTTGTGGCTTTACAACCAAGAAAATCATGTTGAGAGATGAGACTTTCGTCAATATACTCTCCATCTACCTTAAGTTTTGCGTGACGAGAAAATTATTTATAGTTATACAATTACCAAATATTTCTATTCTACAGTAGTTTTTTGGAAGGTTTAATTATATTTTTAGTTCGTATAATTTTAAATAAAATTTAAAAAAGTCTTTATTATTTATAATGTGAAAAATTAGTTTATATAATTTACAAACATTTATAAATTAGTTTTTATCATTTTTAAAATTTAAAATATAAATATTTATTTATTGAAATAATCTATTATTTTAAACAGTATTCCATATTTTATCACAAGACTTTTTATTAGTCAAAAACTATTAAAATATTACTATAATCATTAAATGTATATTATTATATCATTTTTTTTTAACAATGAGAAGCCTTGGAATAGGTTATAAAACATAGTTTGGGAAAATAAATTTGGTCTCTTATTTATCGGTAAAGACTATTTTATAAGTATTTGTATAATTTAAGTATGAATTTTTAACAAAATTTAAACTATAAAAATTATTTTAAATTTTATATAAAACTATGAAGACTAATAACATAGAGTTAATTGATAAAGTTAAATAGTAAAAATTAATTTGTAAACATTTAAAATTTTAATTATAGAGACTAATTTTTAATATTTTAAAATAGAATTTTTTTAAAATTTTAAATAAAATTATAAAGACTAAAAGTATAATTAAATCTTTTTGAAAAACTTATTCACACGTAAGCTTATTTTTCAAATCTATTATAAATTTATATTTTAATTATACTTATAATCTTTATAATTTTGTACAAAAATTAAAAAAAAAAATTTATAGTTTAAAATATTAAAAATTAATCCCTATATATAACACACATTTATAAATAAATCCATATAGTTAACCCTGGTCAATTTACTGCCATTAAGTATATGTGTTGCTAACGGAATGCCTTGTTGGAATGGCATAAACTTGGTGACCTGTGTAGCTAAAAGACACGCGAGATTAAAAAATTCCCAAATATTTCCACATAATTTACTCCTTTTTCTTCCTAAATTAAAATTACGATCTCAAGGCTCTCACTTCTTACTCAACGTTAAGACAGGATGAGGACGTGCTGCACCGCTCGGCTTAGTGCTTCTCTTGAAAGGTGATTTTTCTATTTTTGGTTTATGAATTAAAGGATAGTTGCTGCCCATGAACTGCGAGGGCGAGGGCGAGGGCATGTTTGGTGCTATGCATGAGTAAAAACGAGGCCTAGCTAACTTTGTTTCTTTATTTATTGTTTGTTTGAGCTCACTTTCTTAATGCGACTTAAAGGGGGATTCGAATCCCAAAAGTTTCTGCAATTTTTTTTATTTTATTTTTATATATATATTTCTTCACTGCAAGTGCACTCTCTTTTTGTAATTGCGTTGTTGATTTGTCCCAAATCCTTGTACCCAAATAAATGATACTCTTAGCATATTAACTTTCTCGTAAACATGTCTAACGATATGTGCAATAATTTTCATTAAACCTCCGTCGTTTAACAATTATTCTACTCGATGGTGACTTCATTATATTAATGTTCTTATCTCAATAAGTGGCCGAGAATGCCGATTATTATTAGTTAAGGTCAACTTGATCACCTCCGGGGTTATTATATCAATTAATCCAGGTTTTAATGGGAACAAAAAAATTTGCGTGACGTGACAAAGAAAATAAAACGTATACTTCAAAATATCCCTAATTTAATTTAATGGTTATCTTCTTTCGCCTCCTTTCCGTTTTGACACAAGGTGTCAGGTGGTACTCCGTGACAGATCTGAATTATCTGTAATTCGATGATACTATAAAATTAAATTATTGACCATTAAATTCACTTAAATTACATAATTAATATAATTTTAAACAGATAAAATAACTAATATATTTTCCTCGATAACATGGGAGTTTTACACATTTTCGTATCTGAATTTTTGTAATCAAAATTTATATAATTAATTTTGTAATTGATTATAAATGATCTAATTTTTTTATTATTATAAAATTAATAATTAATTATACAATAATAAATAAATTTACAATTTACAGACTGCATCGCATAATTAATGCGGAAATCCATTTCCCACATTTTCACCGTCCAATGCTGGATTTTCCGCGTCCCATCTCTTGATCTCTTGCCCAGGCTTTACGGTCATCAACTAATAATCTGACAGGTGTCCCGTCTTCTCGATGCTCGAAGCGTCCGTTTTGTGGATTTACTACCGACCGGGTCAATGATACTTGAATGCGGATTCTTGAAACGACGTCGCAGACTCAAACAAAACAAGCAATCGAGAATCCAATCAAGACCATCCTCACCGAGCAAGCAAACTCAATTTCCGCTCATCGGAATCTTAAAATCATTTGGGCCCCACTGACGTCTACGTTTAGAGCTACGTGGCGTGAGATCTGTGAGCTTACTATTGGGGAGGGAACGGGATCAAAGCAAAGGAGAGGGCCCCGCCACTTAGAATAATATATATATTTTTTTAATTCATAAAGAAATGGAAAGATTTGGAAGTGAGCGAGAGTGAGTTAGCAAAAGACATACGCATGGAAGGGGACCCATGATAGGGAGTCGTGGATGATGACAGATCGCAGCAGTCCACGTTTTCCCATGAAGCTGACGTAAATGTGTGGGTTGCATTCGTTGGACCCACTCCTTGTAGCCTTGTCTACAAAAACTTGTTTTTTTTTTTTTTTAACTCCATTTATATTTTCGGGTTGAAGAGGTGAAACATCTGACCAACATAAGTCACGTGGTATTTTTAGAGGGGTTTGGTGAGCTACTTCTGGCAAGCGTTGAGCTTAAGCACCTGAACTTTTTTTTTTAATACATGTAATATGGTAAAATATTTGATAAAATTTAAATTTGTGTAAAAATTATTTTTATATTAATTTTTAGTATTTTCATAATATTTGTTGATATATTTTATGTAAAACAAACTATTTTTACTTATAATTTTTTAAGATCTTTATAATGACATTAATTTTAATACACGGATTTCATTAGAGTCTTTAAATGGATAATTTTGGCTAATGCTGCTTATTGGCGAGTGAAAGGCAAGTCGATGGAAGTTTACTTTGAAGGGGATTGCTAAATATTATATGAAATCACATCTGGTTGAGTACTCAAATAAGACGCATCCCAGGATGAAAACTTGAGAAAAGAAGATGCGGGAAAGAATGGGTGAAAAGGCTTCAAGAAATAAAGTTTAGAAAATCATATCATGCAGAGAAATGGTGCTTGGCAATAAAGAGAAGGCACCAAACCTTTGCGGGAAAGAAGCAAATTTGAGTTGGGCAAGTGAAGATTGAAGGATTTTTTGACTTGGAATATTGGTGTTATGATCTGATCACTTTAGGGACATGACATCGGAAATGACACATTACGTATGTTGTGAGTCCACCCATTTTCTCAAGTGAATGCATGCCAATAATCAATTAGGAGAGATTGTCTAGTTGTGAGTTGAAAGAGAGAGAGAGAGAGAGAGAGTTACTGTAAATGTGATGGCTTTCACTTCACCACTGCTACGATCTGGTAGTACTACTTTGCAAGTTGATCTCCTCTTTGTGTATTCTTTCCTTGGCTTTGTGAAATGGGAATCCAGAATAACATCTTCTTGTAAGATCGCAGGAGATCATGCAAAGAAATTTACACACATATACCATAAAAATAAATATTTATTAATATATATTATTTTTAAAAATATTTATTTTTATATATCATTTTTTTTCAAATATTAGATTATCATGTGATATTTAAATATCGCATTGCGATATTTGAATAAAAAAATTAATTAAATTATATATATTTTTATTTAATTTAAAAATATTTATATATATATATATATAATTAAAAAAATTTATAAAATTTTTTAAACATATATATACCATCCCAAAAATTATTATCAATACATATCACTTCTATAAATATTTATTAATATATATTATTTTTAATAAAATTACATCATTCTCTTATAAATTTATTTTATTTTATTTTATAATTTAATTAAAAAATTCACGAATTAATACTGAAATGTTTTTGCAAGATGATGATGTGTTTCTTTTTCTTAGGTGCCTCGTTTGAAGGAAGGGAAAATATTCTTTGTTTTGGACAAATGATTGGTTGTTTGGAGTATTTTTTTTTTATTTTTTCTCTCCTTTATCTATTGTATCTTTTTTTATATATTTTTTTTATAAAAAATTATAATACATTAAGTGAATTTTTTAAAATTAATTAACTCAAATATATATAAAAAAAATTGTGTTTGATTTTGAAATACAATAATATTAAATTTATTTAGGCCAAACCACTTTCTAATGGGAGATTCCATTGTACAAGTTATCAAAGTATAATAAATTTAAATTAAATAAAATAAATTTGTAAGAAGGTGGTGTAATTTTATTAAAAATAGTATATATTAGTAAATATTTATAGAAGTGGTATATATTAGTAATAATTTTTGGGATGGTGTATATGTGTTTAAATTTTTTTATAATTTAATATTAAAAAAATTATAAAAAACAATTCAATGATTTGATAGATAGATAGAGTATTTCGGATGGTGTTTATCGTGCGAGCTTCCAAAATCTACTCTACTGATTCCCAATACATGTGCAGTTTGATAGATAGATAGAGTATTTCTGAGTTTAATGATTTGCCAAGAACAAGATCACTTTGAAAGAAGAAAAAACAATTCAAATTTAATTGCTTTTGCACAATGAGAAAGTAATTCAGTTGGATCTTTAGTTGCAGATGAGCAATTTGGACCAGAAAAGGATAAACATAAACGTAATTTGGGTCATGCAATGCAATGCATGTTAGTGTTGTAAGTAGTATCTTCTTGATCCCAAGGCCGACCTTTTTTCCATCTAGAGTCGCAGAGGTCAAGTCTTACCAAAGCGAGAACATATGTGGAAAGGTATTCTTTCGTTTCTTTCAGTTTTATTTTATAAGATTTTTTTTTTTTAAGTTTTAGGATTTAATAAAAAACTCTTTTAAAATTATTTATTACTTTTTTAGATTTTATTTTTAATTAATAGTTTTTTTAATTCTTATATTTTGATTAATATAAAAACAATTAATGTATTAATATAATAGTTAATTAAAGTTTAATATTAAATGAAAATAAATTGAAAATATTATACTTTATTTTTAAAAAATAATAAATTAATTAATTTTAACTATTTTTTTAATCTATGTGTTTCGGTTAAAAAACCCTTATAATATAATATGAAACAAAAGCATTAATACATTACAGCTTTTGCTTGATGGAGAAATATATGCAAAACAACCTTCTGTTCCTTCAATCATATAATATGTATTATTTTGAAGTTTTTGTTTTATTTCAAAATTTTGTTAAGTCTCTTCTTCCTTTTATGCCCTTTAAAAAAAATTGATGACAAAGTTAATAAAAAGATTAAATAAGAGTAATTTAGTTAAATTAAAATAATATTAATAATTTCTTAATCCTAAAAATTTGAAACAATATATATTACGAAATAGAGGGAGTATCTCACAAAGTGTGTGATAGGGAGACAAAAGAGAGAAAAATGTAGAACAAGCTTGTATTTTGGGCTCAGTCACATGTAGACCGCTGTACACAGGCCCGTCTATTAACTTGCAAACAGTACAAACCAAAATGATCCAATGAGAGAATAGTACCCGAGCAGCATTTCTGAATATTTTATTTTTAAGTTTTTTCCTCTGTTTATTCTCGCCATTAAATAAAAGATATTTAGTACATGCATTCACTCTCAATTCATACAAAGCAATTCTAGTTTTTGCATGCTTATATGGAATGGAAGCAAATAGAAATGGAGTCGCCGATCAATCGGAAATTATTATTTTAGTGGGACATGGCTACCGTCGACAACGAGATCGTGACCGGTGACAAACTGGGAGTCATCGGAGGAAAGGAACAAGACAGCATCGGCCACGTGTTTAGGGGTGAATACTACGCCTTTCAACCTCGCTAATTGCCCATACACCTTTTGCATCTCTTCCATCTCCAACCCATGTAATTTGCAAGTCAACGGCGTCGCAATCCCATTCGGTGACACGCAGTTCACCCTAATCCCATGCCCCGCAAGCTGCACGCTAGCCGCCCGCACCAGTCCCAACACCGCGTGCTTTGACATCGAGTAATCCGTCCGCCTCGGAATACCGTGGCTCCCTGCTACACTTCCCGTGCACACTATGCTTCCTCTCACTCCCTTCTCTACCATCGCACGCGCCGCCTCTTTCACACACGCCGCCATCCCACGAACGTTGACCGCGAACAACCGGTCAAATTCCGAAAACTTGAGGTCGAGGACAGTCTGAGTTGACGGGCTCACGATCCCAGCGTTGCTAAACATGATGTCCAGTTGCCCATGAGTGTTCACGGTTGATTCCACAAGGTGTTTCACTCGATCTTCGTCTGTCACGTCACAGTGCACGAAGCTGCATCTGTGGCTGCCAATGGACGCCGCCACTTCATTGCCCAGCTCATCTTGGATGTCGGCGATAACAACCATACGTGCTCCTTCGTCGGCAAAGAGACGCGCGGTCGCTGCGCCGATACCACTGGCTCCGCCAGTGATGATGGCTACTTTGCCGGCTACCTTGTGGCCAACGGCGTTGGAAATGGATTCCGCCATGTTTTTTAGAGCGCGAAATGAAGGAGATCGACGAGGGGTAGTTAAATGGGAAATGGTTAGAGTTGAATGTCAAGTGAAGGCCTTCACAATTTTTATTCCTCAACTGCTACTCGGGTCCTTGTGCTATTATTTGTTTTATTATATTATTGTTTGTTTTCTTTCTTCTGCCATATCGTGGATGTTTCCTCATTTTTTCACGCGGAAGACTTTTTTACAAACCAATATCGAATTTGACTGGTTACAAAATGGGCACACTTGGATTGGGTTGGGCTTGTGCTCTTGTCATGTTGCAGGGGAAACGTACAGATTTTATCTCATAAATAAACTGATTGATTTGATAATTGATAATGCTATCTCAAAGCAAGAATGGAGGTCATTCCAAACCATTGCAATGTTTGAGAGGTCGGTCTATCTATTCACAGAGAAAGCACTGCTAGAAAAATAATCTACATTCATACCCCATGGAAAAGGGCAAAGTACTTGCAGAACAACCTCTGATTGCTTGTGAGACTTTAGCAGTGGTCTGAATGGGACTCGTAAAAATCACTTGGGCAAGGAGACATGACCTCTTGTTCTAGCAACTGTAACACCTGGTTCATTGATGGACGCTCATCTGGGTTTGCATCAGTACATCTTGCTGCTAATTCAAGAATAGCCTCGACTGTTGCTAAATCTGCATTACTGCATCTCTTGTCTACCACGTCTTCCAATCTGTTCTCTCTCAGCAATGTGTTCATCTGCAAAATCATGCCCAAAATTCAGTCTATTATCTTCTCAAACACTAAAGGAACCTTGAATTAGTTCTAAGGAACTTACCCAACCGACAACATTTAAACCTCTCTTTACAAAGGAAGGATCTGTGGGTCTCTTTCCAGTCACGATTTCTAGCAATAAAACTCCAAAGCTATATACATCTGATTTCTCTGTGGCTCTCCCACTTTGTAGGTACTCTGAGTAACATACGAGCAATAATCTTTGGGAGGTTAGCAGTCCACTTCACAGGCGGTACAATTTTGGCAATTCTTCAATATATCTATCAAAAACGTACCTGGTGCCAGATAGCCAAATGTGCCAGCCACCACAGTTGTAACGTGGGCATCCTCATCGACCAAAAGCTTAGCAAGACCAAAATCTGCCACATGAGGCTCCAAATTTTCATCAAGGAGGATATTGCTAGATTTTATGTCTCGATGCACAATTTTTGGGCTGCAGTCATGGTGCAAGTATGCCAAACCCCGGCAGAACCCAGGGCTATTTTTAGTCGATTATCCCAACTTAACGACTCTTGTTCGCTAGTTTCTGAAGCAGAAAATATCAAAATAGAATTAGGAAACTGCAAAACCAAAGAAAGACATGTTATCAAGAAATAAAATAGAACAAGGAAAAATGAATGTTGCATTTTACATATTTCTTCTCAATCGTTAGAAGCCCTTCAAGAACACAGTATAGTTCAATTTAGACACAAGAATAACCAAAGAATCATACCATGCAAGAGATCATCTAAGCTGCCTGTGGCCAAATAATCATAGATAAGTAGTTTTGAAGTAGGGAATCTGCAGTAACCACGTAGATTTACTAAATTTATGTGCTTGATGCTACCCAAAATCTCTAGTTCCCTTTCAAACACCTGATCAGATCCTTCACGGCTTCTATCAATCCGCTTAACAGCGAATGTTCCACAATCATTCATGACCATTCGATAAACAGTGCCAAATCCTCCTGACCCTACTACGTCCTCTTCATCAAGTGCCTCTAGCTTTTCTATGATCTCAGACGATGGGTATGGCAGGTCACCATGGAAGGTAATAAGTTTTGTGCCTGTAAGAAGATGAGGTTAGCCATAACAAAGGAAGAGGATACTTTATCAAACAGCATCCTTCTTACTTGCTTGTGGATCGACTTGCTTCTTGACTTCTGTATATCTCCTGACAGCTCTTTCCTTCTTCGTTAGCAAACAAATCCATATGAGTGAAAGGACTATGACAAGTGCAACGCCCATTGTGGATATTGCACCAATCAGAATTCCCTTCATGTAATGTGATGATCTTTTGGCAGGGACTGCAAATACCAAAAATATTACAGAAATTGCTTAATCTGCATATACATTGCCAAATTATGTAACAGTCAAAGAGGATTTTAAATATTTGACTTACTTGCTGCTTCATCACTTTCAGCATCATGCGGCAGCACCACAGGGAAACCTAGTGAGGTCCGACATGGTTTTTGAACTTGCCGGCCGCAAAGATCTAAATTGCCAATAAACCTATGCATATATGCAATGGACTTTTAGGTAGAAGCAGACATAAACTATGAAAAGGTGAAGTGTATACTATAGTTTTGAAGATATAAGCATGTAGTAGAAACATTCTTGTTACCCTGTGAAGTTATAGTTAGTAATTAGTTCCAATTAAAAACAAACTTTTGGGCCAAAAAAGCCAGAACATTTTTCACACTCTTCTGATAGTTATTAAATCTACAAGCTGGAAGTGGCATCTGAGTAAGTACTTACGAGTCTTTCCCAAACGTGCTCAGTGCTCCGATGTCAGGGATTTCACCAGAAAAGAAGTTGGTCGACAAGTTCCTAAGACACGCAGGGTCGTCATATACCATTAATGTGCCATTCAATTCTTCCTCAAGAATGCATATCCAAAGTTAAAAGTAATCATTATTATGCCATGGAACTATAGACTAAGTGAACTTACAGAACTCGCAAATGTGAGAGACGACCGATAGATGACGGTATAGCACCCTTCAATGAGTTGCTCGATAAGTCCCTGTGTCAAAACTTGGAATTAAAATCCTAAATATACATCAAAATTGAAATATAAAAAATCACGTGCATAACTGAATAGAACTCGGAAACAAAACATTGACAATTAAAAGGAGAAGAAGGGGTCTTACAGTATAGTCAAGTAAGAAAGATTTCCAATATCTGATGGTATGCCAGCTTGGAAATAATTGCCTCTCAAGTACCTTGCGTCGTAATCAATTGAAGTACGTCAATCCTTTGGTAGATTTAAAAGAATGGAATGACGAATTGAAATTACAATACGAGTAGACAAAGCAACTTTCTAACAGAAGCAATGGACTGTTTCACTTACAATGCTCTAAGCTCAGTACAATTGGTAATTTCATTGGGAATAATTCCATGTAAGCTGTTCTGATGAAGTGCCCTGGTTCATTGCAAACCAAGGGAATGGATTCAATAAAATAAGAAGGTCTGAGCCAGAAATGTTAGAGCTCTCAAATTTTGAGGAGTGAACAGGAGCAAGCAGAAAAACATCCACTTACAGCCTCTGTAGCCTACTGAGTTTACCAATGCTGGGAGATATAATCCCAGCCAGTTGCATGTAAGGCAAATTTCTGAAGGAGATAAAACAAATAAAGGCTTCATAATGATGGCAGAAATTGGAGAAAGCATATAAATGAAGAGTATGTGCTGCTTACATACATTGACCGAACACGTTCATCGCCTGGATGACAAGCGATACCAGTCCATGCACAGGGAGACCCATCAGACTCTTGCCAATTGTTGAGAACGTTCCTTGTATCATTCAAAGAGCTCTTGATTTCCAACAACGTGAGACCTAGAAGACGAAAGTCACTTAAAAGTTTTGAACTTTATACCGTTAAAAGGCTGGGTAATACTACTAAGAATGCAACTATTCCACCCAAATAAAAGAGCCTAACATCAAAATTTGTAAACCACTTGTAAACCCAGTTTAGTTTGAAACTTCTCAACAAGAGACCTAAATGCATGATAAAATAAAATACTCAAAGTTTGGAACTTTAATATACTTACATCCTGGAAGAAACATGCAAGCAAGAGAAAATAAATTTTAGCTTTAATATGAATATGAACAAAGGAAAAGTGGATACTATCCCGAGAGCACTCGCCCAATTAAGAAACCGTAGCATAAAAGACCACACTTTTCCTTCTTAATCCTCAATTCATTCTACTTGATTGACAGCCAAAAGTTTAAGATTTTACAAGTAAAAAGGAAGCTAGAATCACAGTATTAAGAGAGATTTAACCGAAAAAGGAAAAGGGGCATACCATCCTGAGTGAGAGCAAGAGACGAAGGGCACAAAACTGTTGCAGAAATCACTAAGAAGATCCATGCTACAATATACATTTCCATTCTTCCCTCTGCTTTGAGTTTTCTGGGCGGGCACATTCACTAAGCGCACTCGCTGAGAGATACAGAGTAAGTGAAACAATGATGATTCGAGTGGGTAGAGTGGGGGGATGGGAGTAGTGATGGCAATGGAGACCATGGAGCATTATAATGATTAAACTAATAATAATAATTTGAAGCACGAAGAGAGAGGAGAAAAAAAAAAAGTACTTTTTTTAACTCCAATATATTTTATGAACAGAGTGAAAGATACACTTTTTGAATGCTTGTATAAAAAGGGGTGCAGAGTGAAGTAGCCGTTGAACAGCGGGAAATTCAAAAGGGAAACTTTCCTCCACTCCCTCGTGTAGTTACAAGAAGGATACTCGCTAAAATGTTCTTAAATCGGAACCAGTCAGAACCAATGGAGAAAAAATCTGGGAGACCACGTCAGAGAGAGATGCGTATTTCTTTTACACGTGTCATTTCATATGGAGAGTATTGGACGCACTCAAGCTAGCGCGTTAGTATTCAGAGAATTCAATTCAATTTTAATTTATGTTTCGCTCCAGAACGCCGAGGCAGCATGGTACGCTTCTGAGATACGCCAGACATGTCGAAGAACCACAGGCTGTAATTGGGGAGGATGGTTTTGGAGAATTACCAAAAAGAAAATAAAGTTAAGCAAAAGGAAAATGCATTTCAAAAATAAAAAAATTCTCTCGACTTTCATTTCAATAATTCTCTGACATGATTTTTCTCTCTCAACTTCACCGGAGTATTTCTTTGTACTAAAAAAAAACAACTGTCTTCTTTTCATAATTGACCAATATAATATATAAGAATTCAGATAATAGTCAATGTAATATATTACAAGAGTTAATATTTTTTCTGTTTTAAAATATATTTTTTTAAAAATTGTTTCATTATAATTTCTATTTATTATTTTAATACAACATTAATTATTTTTTTATTTTTATCTTTAACATTTAATTGATATTTTATATGTTTCTCTTTTTTATCTACTCACTTTTCTCTTTTTAAAAAAATAGAAAAAATTAATAAAATTACATTATTTATTAATTACATGTAAAAAACTTTAAAAATAATTATTTTAAAACAGAGGTAATTAATAGGTAGTATTAATTACTGCCTTTGACTCTACCTTGAGTTTTTATGTTGTGGATGAAATTTATATTTGACAACTGACAAGCTATGTCCCACTCTTTTCTTGCATTGGCAAAAGTTACTTGCTTTTAGAGGCACAGAAGTGGTCCTAATTCCAGCCCAATTTGTAGGAAGGAGAAGGACGTTTGAACTTACGCATTTGTATAAAAAAAAAAAAAAAAAAATTATAATATAATATTTTCATTAATTAAAAGAGAGTTTTAAAAAAAAAATCAGAAGATAGAAGTGATAAGTTGATAATTGAAGGCCAATATTAATAATTAAGCAGCCAAGAAATGTGACTGATACTGATAAGGATATGAACATTTATAAGTTGAGCAGCCATTATATCTTTTCTGCTGGTGCTGGATGTGGAAAAAAAATCATATCTGCTTCTGGGTTCAGCAGTTGGCACCTGAATTAATCAATTCTGTCAAAGTTATGATAAAGCAAGCATCTATATATATTTGTGAGTCACAGTGGTTAAACTTTACTCAGAGACAAATAAATGATGAAGAGGAAGGGCAAGTTGAATTCTGACAAGCATGTTCCTAGCACAAACCAAAAACTTGGTATGCTCCACCTTCTTTTCTCTCTCGACAATCAAAGACAAAAATCAGTCGTCCCTTTATTAGAGATGAATTCTAGTGTTAGACCTTCAATCAATGTGATCATAGTTTTCGGGATTAGTGTGTAGGTACCGAAGCCACGGAATTATTTTGCAACCTTTGGGAATTTTATAACCTGCAACGAAACAAGAATTTGGCCATTAGTTCCCTTGCTCTAATCATGTATTCAGCTTCCTTCAAAATAAAAGCTGCAACGTTTGCCATCCTTATTGTTTCTTCCACAACCAACCAAAATTCACTAAATAGCCCACTACGGTACAAAAGCCCAACAAGCGTGCTCTGACTTGGGTCATTTTATGTGTCAAGTCCAATGAAATTTTTGCACACACATAGCACGAGGCCTACATTGTTTCAGGGGCAATGATCTTCTTTCGAATCCGAGTTTGTTCCTTGCAGACTATGGTTCCTTGCCTTGATTCTCAATATATATATGGTCCACACAGCACAAGAGATGGGCCATTACCGTTACCATTAGAGTAGCCTCAAGCCTCCAATTTAGACTTTCTTACGTGTTAATTTAGCCTCAAAGGTCGTTAGTCTCCACTTACTTGGACCATTCCTCCCGCAGGAATTGAATGAATGAAAGAGAAATCTTTTGATCGTAATTATTGGCAGTGGAAAGTATGTGGCCAATGACCACACGTCCTTCCTTATGATTTCCGCATTCCTGTGTGAAGCCAGCTATCAGTCTGAGATGTTTCGCTCAAGTGATTGAAGCTGCTGCACTGAATATTTGTCAACGTTAACGGTCAGCCTAAAACTCAGACCAAGTATCAAATCAATCTGAAAAAGCTGTTCAATGATAAAGCTCGCTGTGGATATTTTGTAGGAGAGTTTAATGCTCTTATATTCTAATTCATCTCAAATTTAAATTAGTCAATATCAGCTGAGCCGAGTTGGAGTGTTGATACAGCTCTTTGTCGTAAATTACAATTGCTGAGTAAAGGATTTCATAAAATGCATGATGCTTGACGTGTAATATCTGCAAGAGAGCTAACCCAATTTCGGCACTGATCTAGTGGGATTGACCAACTAGTATAAAGCAAGACTTTTAAAGTGAAATTGACGGGTAATTCTTTACGGGCTTCTATCCCTTTCCGCAACCACAAAATATATTATATGTGCTTCTAGAAAAAGTGATAGAAGGAATATCTGTTCAAATTCCCAATAAAACTAAATGAATCTCCATCCAAACAGCATTTCAACCTGAATTAAGAGTGAAAGAAAGGGACTACCACTGTTACAACTCCAAGAAATAATTTTTCCGTCAAAAGTTTTTTTTTTTACGTGGAAGAAAATTTTTCATCACGTTGAACATGTGAGTTAACAAAATTCTGAATCATTGAAGACATAATTTGAGTTATCTGATTATGATTGAACTTTCTGAAATTGAGAGTGTTTGCCAAAATGTAACAAAGAAAATTGATAATCAACTTCTTAGGTTAAAAGTTAAACCACTTTCTTACCAAACTTAGAAGCAAATAGATAATATGCTGGAAAAAATATTTAATGCAATAATGGACTCCAGGGGAGGAATGACGTTGAAGTGGGTCCAGAAAGGCAGTAACTTGCTGATTTCCAAACCCAAACAAAGTAACCCCATTAGCAGTAGGATAACAAATTTTGCATTATGTGCTGAAACAGAAAGACCAAGTACGTAAATGACGGTAATTAGTAGGTGGAATGCTCTTGAAACTTTATCTCCTTAAATATCAATTATTATCTTCTTGGTAAGGCACTAACTCTGAGCATATATAATGGATCTATTGCTGGAAAGAGAGACAGAGGCAGCAACTATGGAGGTGGAGATGGAGAAGAAGAGCAAGGAAACGATTGGTGAGACGTGTGATGATCCTAAGATTAAACACACAGGATGGAAGGTCATGCCCTTCATCATAGGTAACCAACAAAGCAACGCTGCCCTTTATTACATCTTTTTATACGCTTTCTTCTTTTTCTTTTTCCAAGAATTTTCAGTGACTGTGGCTGGGATTGCAGGAAATGAAACTTTTGAGAAGCTAGGAGCCATTGGCACCTTATCCAACCTCTTGGTGTATCTTACTACTGTATTCAACCTCAAGAACATTACAGCCACTAATATTGTTACCATCTTCAGTGGCAGCACCAACTTTGCTACCTTGCTCGGAGCATTTTTCTCAGACACATACTTTGGTCGCTACAAGACAATCGGATTCTGCACAGTTGCTTCCTTTGTGGTATTAATGTTGCTGCCACACTTCCTCAATTGAAGTCTTTCAATTTGTTTTCCATAAATTAGATATTCATAGAGTTTATCTATTAACATACAAGAATCCCATGTTATAAAAAGGGAATCTACCAAGGAAAGATTTCACCTTGGTGAGAAATCATGATTGATTTTCCTGCATCTAAACAGGGGTTGCTTATCATACAACTTACCGCAGCGATTAAGAATTTGCATCCACCTAACTGTGGAAAGGAGAGCAGCACATGCAAAGGGCCAACGGCAGGGCAAATGGGATTTCTTGTGCTTGGACTCGGGTCGCTGTTGGTTGGAGCTGCAGGGATCCGACCTTGTAATTTGGCATTCGGAGCTGATCAGTTTAATCCCAACACAGAATCTGGAAAGAAGGGAATAAACAGCTTTTTCAATTGGTACTTCTTTACCTTCACCTTTGCCCAGATGATATCCTTAACAGTAATTATCTATATTCAATCAAACGTGAGCTGGGCAGTGGGCTTGGCAATTCCAGCAGCTTTGATGCTGATATCATGTGCAGTCTTCTTCATGGGAGCCAAAATGTATGTCAAAGTTAAACCAAGTGGTAGTCCCGTGACAAGTATAGTGCGCGTAATAGTGGTAGCTATAAAGAAAAGAAAACTGAAACTACCAGCAGAATATCCATCTCTCTCCCTCTTCAACTATATGCCTCCCAAGTCCATGAACTCCAAGCTGCCTTATACATGTCAATTCAGGTAAAACTAACAAAGTTTTCAACTTTTCATCGATATCCTTTATTTTTGAAATTTTCTCGCTGGAATAATTATGATTATGGTTCAAGAACAGGTGTCTAGATAAAGCAGCAATTATGACTTCAAAAGATCAAATAAACCCAGATGGATCTCCAATTGATCCGTGGAGCCTTTGCGGTATGCAGCAAGTGGAAGAGGTGAAGTGCTTGGTGAGAGTGATACCCATATGGGTTTCAGCCATCATATATTACTTAGTCATTGTCCAACAGCACACTCTTTTAGTGTTCCAAGCCCTTCAATCAGACAGAAGGATTGGACACAGCAAATTCAAGATCCCAGGAGCATCTTACTTTGTGTTCCTGATGTTGAGCATGACCCTTTGGTTACCCATTTATGACAGAATCGTTGTCCCTTTTCTCCGAAGGCTCACAGGAAAAGAGGGAGGCATCACAGTCCTTCAGAGGATGGGAATCGGCATGGTTCTGTCTACACTCAGCATACTACTATCTGCTGTGGTGGAAGAGCGCAGAAGAACTCTGGCACTGACCAACCCTATAGGAGTTCAACCAAGAAAAGGTGCTATTTCATCGATGTCAGGTTTGTGGTTCATTCCACAGCTAGCACTTGCTGGACTAGCAGAAGCATTTACTTCAGTTGGACAAGTTGAATTCTACTACAAACAGTTCCCAGAGAACATGAGAAGCATCGCAGGGTCTCTGTTCTTCTGTGGCATGGCAGCGTCAAATTATTTTAGTACAGCACTCATCTCAGTCATCCACCATGTCACTGCTAAATCTTCAACCGGGAATTGGATACCAGAGGATCTTAACAAGGGCAGATTAGATTACTTCTACTACATGATTACTTCTCTAGAAGCTATGAATTTGGTCTACTTCCTGTTGTGTGCAAAATGGTACAAGTACAAAGGAACTAGCAGCACAAGCCTTGAACTGGACAAAGAATCAAAGCAAACTGAAAAAACAAATGCTAATGGTGTTTAGCTGCTAAGCTCGTAGCAATATTACAGTAGTACGCAATCACAAAATTTTCATACCTAGTGTGCAGCTAAACTAGATGGAACCGTTAGATAAAGCTCTAGTTACAGACTATCTAGAGTATTGTTTACTAGTAGTTTTAGAAAAAGAAAAAATAAAGTGCTACTTGGTTATAATATATGTACTTTTATGTATTATCTCATAAGGAAATTGAGGAGACCCCGTTGGTTTTATTGGCAACTTTTGTCTTTAGTGGAAGGGTTTCGAAAAAACCAGTTGGAAAGAGGATCATTGTGTAATCTGCTTTTCAACAAATCAAAGACTGATTATAGAAGAGAGCAAAGCGTACTTAATGTTTCACTTGGATGCGAAGATAAAAAGTTCTCCGGAACAACAAAGCCTGAAGTTTGTTTGGCTGCTGGGTCTTTATCGGGTTATCTTTAGTCATTTATTATATTATATGTTGTTTGGTATATTATTCAGTATAGAGTAAATTTATATTTTTTATTTATTGCTTAACAAAAGAATAACAAATTAAATTTACTAAAGAAACTGGATTCGTATAAAGTGGAGTGGCTGGTTGATGACACTTGAGTTTCCTTACTCATAATCAATCTATGATTTAAAGTCAATAATGGCAAGTCGGTCTTTTCTGTCTTCTTCAACGATTCGTGGGTCTTTCCTTGTCAATGTTTGATTTCTTACGCGGTTTAAACAAATGGCTTCACACACACAATAATGTTGCGTACAGACTAGAGACCCTCTCTTTTTGACGACCAATCAAATACTGAAAGAAAAAACGCGGGATTCATAAAATGCATCACAATTTCAATTTGCATGTGCCTGAATTGTATACGAGGGAACAAACTCAGTCCATTGATGATGGAATAGCACCAAACTCATAATATCATCATTCCATATATAATGCTTTCCGCACTATCTCCTCAGCTTTCCCCTTTTTCTTTTTTATATGTAACTTTTAGAACTTCTTCTGTCCCTTTCCAACCAAAATTTGCGCATCGAAGAATATTATAAGACCGCCACCTTAGAGCTTTGTCTGACCCTCTTCCTGGGCATAATTGATACCCAGAATGTTCCGCTGGCCGTTTTGTATTATTTTATACCCAGTAATTTAATATTCATCATTGTATTATTTTATAATTTTGTAATCAAATAAAACTATAAAAACAAAAAAACATAAAATGTTATCCTTTTAAATAGTTTAGGAAAATCCATATATTTCAAGACTCGAGAGTCCTTCCATTTAAAGTTTAAACTTTTGAACCGATATAAATAAATAAACTTCTCAAGTTGATAAAATTCAGAGGAAGAAAAATATGGAAACAAGTGAGAGAGTATATTGATGATAGGAACTCCTTCAAGAAAAAAACCACAAGGGATAGATATTAATTAAAGGTGAATCAAAAGTAAGGTGATTACATTCTATTCCTCTCTCTAGGCAATGCATCATTAGAATGTGTCCCCTTTACTTCACATTACATTACCAGTGTGTGCAAATAAATAAAGCATGCATCCTCATCCTCAGACTGTGTATGCTTGCTGAATTGTGTCTATGTCGAGCCCCTTTAATCTCACCACCGATTCTACATGACCTTTTAGAGTGTGCAATTCCCGTAACCTGCGTCAAATTATTAGCAGCAACCAAGTAAGTATTAATTATGGCCATGTACAAAAAAATCACAAAAGAGGTTATCTAGGATAGTTGATTACATAGTCTAAAGGGAGAATAAAAAAAGACATTGATAAAAATTACAAAGAAGAATCTCATAATAAATAACATTCTTAAGAATCTAGTTCTTGATAAAGCCTAATGGCATTGTATGATCTATGTAGTTGACATATTGTTGTTGTTGCTGTTCCGTTCTACGTGTACAAGGGTATCTCTATCCTAATCCTTTGTCAAACAACTAGTCTAACTTGGTAGCATACCTTGCAATTTCAGCTCTTCTTTTAGCTTCCTCAGCCATTTGATTAAGTTCAGTGTGATGGGTACGCTCGGTGAACATCTTGGTGTCAGGTGGTTGCAATCCATGTAATGTTCTTTGTGCGTGCGCCCATTGAAGTTCCCGTTGCTCCTTACCAAAGTCCTTTTGCCTTGTAAATGCAATCTACATATGTATCAACGATATCCATTAGCATAGTAGAGCCAAAATATAAAGCCAAACTAAACTGGCAAGGCAATGCGTAGAGAATGAATGAAGATCCCAATCCCAAAATCAATGAAAACTACGTACGTACCCTTTGCTCAATGACAAGATCCCAAGCCCTACCACTCAAAGCATAGCGAATGAAGAACTTAATGAAATCAAGGGGGATATAGAATATTATATTATATAGCCATATGACACCAGCCCAACCCCAACCAATTCCTTCAATTGCTGAAAAGCTCCAGTTTGCATAGACTGCGATCAAAGTGGCAATCTACATATGACAAAGAGCATCATCAATGCAACTGAGAAAGAATTCAAACAAGAATAAATGGGGCATTTAGCTCACCAGCTGAGCAACGACAAATGCAGCCACCAGCAATAAACCAGGACGCTCAACGTATGACCAGCCTCGGGACCGAGTAACAAATATAAGGGCCTGGCTAATAGTGCTCACTTGCAGATAGATTGCAGAGGCAAGTTTTCGGAAATCATCGTGAGCAGTTTTTTCAAGAGTTGAGACCCCAAATACTCGCTGAAAAATTAGTGGGCAAGATAAATCAACAAAGCGTCCAAAACAATCAAAAGCAGCACTAGAAAAAATTCTGGGATTAGGCCGAATACATAAATTTAAATATTTAATCAATAAAAGAACTTGAAACAATAGAGTTAACATAACTAGAGAAAATCCTGGGATTAGAATCATTACCGGGAAGAAATCTGTCTTGTATGCTGCCCAAAAGAATATGACTGTCATCATTGCCAAGTAACTTCCGAGTATAATGCCAGTGGTAAATATCTCTGAAAGCTTCCAGCTATCTGGCAGGGGAGATGGTTTTACCCGATCTTTCGAAATTGTCATTATAGTACCTGAAATATCATACACCTTGTTATGGGACCCTGGATCACACAAATACATGCTATGGGAGACAAGCAGAGAGGGAAACAATGATAAAGATAAGAAAAGAAAGTAAACAGACCATCATTTAGGATAGCAATAATGAGGACCATAAAAGGTGGAAAGTCAAACTTCCATATGAGAGCAAGCAACATGAAACCAAGCTGTAACCATTTCAAACATGGAAAATAGGGTAAGAAAACATACAGACCAATCTGACCAAATATATTGTACTTCAACAACAAACAAAGTTAGAAGTTAATTGACATACCACAATACGAATTGTAATTGATACTGCATAGATCTGCATGAAAGAAGATACAAATTACGTAACTAATATAAGTTCAACTGTATAAATATTCTCTTAAATGGGTGCGCCCAGGACAAAAAGACTAGCAATAGCTCAATTGCTCACTGTATAGTTTTTCATTCTCTGGAAGATAGCCCGACTAGTCAACACAGCACTAATGATAACACTGAGGCCAGGTTCTGTCAAAACAATGTCAGACGCACTACGAGCTGCATCAGTCGCATCAGCTACAGCTATACCAATGTCTGCCTTTTTCAGAGCAGGCGCGTCGTTCACTCCATCACCAGTCATTCCACAGATATGTTTCCTAGCTTGCAAGCGTTTCACAATCTCATACTTGTGCTCTGATCAATCATATATTATATACCAACGACATTAGCAAAAAAGTTAGTTTATTGATCTTCCATCCAGTACATATCAAACTCAAGAAATAAACAAGAAGTTCAACAACAATGAAGTGTACCAGGAAAAACACCGGCAAACCCGTCAGCTTTTTCTATTAATTCATCAATGGGTAAGGCGGCAATGGACTCATCCTTATCGTGCCCAAGTAGTGCAGACGAAGGATACATGTTAGTACCCATTCCCAAGCGACGGCCTGTTTCCTTTCCAATAGCTAGTTGATCTCCTGATAACAAGTTGGAAATAAATAAAAGTTATGAGAAATAGAAGACTCGTCTACGTCAATCGTTTGCTTAATGCAGGATCTTGTTCCTAATCTTGTAAAAAAGTCACAGGAACAGAGAACAATGATTTCAGCAAAATAGAAGCAAGTCAAAGGCTTTTTAACTATCGTATGCAAACCTGTAATCATTTTCACATTCACTCCAAGGTTAAGTGCCCTGCGGATTGTTTCTGCACTGTCATGCCTAGGTGGGTCAAAGAGAGGCATAAGACCAACGAACTGCCATGGACCTCCAGGACTCTCTTTTGTTCCCTCTGGAACTTCCTATAGGAAAATGAATAAACCTAGTAGTAAACATTTTTAAAATAAAGCAGGGCAGTACAAATTTACTGCCTGATCAAGAAAGAAAGAAAGAGAGAATGAAGTCCACGAATTACCTGGTATGCTACAGCAAGAGATCGCAAACCTCGCTCTGCAAACTTATCTATAACTGCATGCACTCTACGCTCAATGTCTGACTTATTGTGCGCAAGATTAAGAATCTAGCAATCATGTCACAGATCGCAATCAGAATAAGATACAGAAGTAACAACTATATGTAAACAAAGATAGGAAATGTAAGTTACCTGCTCTGGAGCACCTTTGCTTACTCTATGCATTTTACCATCACTGTCAATATAAGTCAATGCTGTCCGCTTGTCAGTAGGATTAAAAGGCAGAAAATGTACTTCTCGTATACCAGCACGTGCCTTTGGTAGCAGTAAATTAGAAGAGAAAATTAATATAAAATTGAATGAATAATAGCAAATACAATTTCACAGGTTAAGGTTGCTTTCAGTGAATATATTGAGAATAACAGCAAAAAAAAAAAAAAAAAAAGATCAATGACTCACCTCCTTTGGATCAGCCAACATCCCAACTATGGCAGAATCAATTGCATCTTGATTCTCAGTTCTTGAGGCTCTAGCTGCCATCAAAACAACAGTATCCGGATCCACTCCTTTTGTAAAAACCTTAATGGTAAAACAGAAAGAATATTTAGAACAAATGGATAGGAATCAGAACCACCACCACCCAAAAATAAAGCAAGTAGCATAATATTTGTCCTACCTCAATAAGATTTTTGTCAACAGTAAGTTTGTTTAATGTTAGAGTTCCGGTCTTATCACTGCAAAGCACATCCATGCCTGCCATCTCTTCTATAGCCGTCATTCTCTTGGTGATAGCTCCCTGAAAACATTTTAACCATTAATCCATCACTTAAATATACCGATCAAACAAGCTCAGTTTTTAGAAGGAAAGGAACCTAACAAACCTGCTGAGATAACCTATGAGAGCCAATGGCCATGGTAACTGAGAGGACTGTAGGCATGGCAATGGGAATTCCTCCGATAAGAAGTACAAGAAGATTATCAATTCCAGGGCGATATTTTCGGTCTTGGATGGGATACATTACAATAATCTCAATAATCATCCCCACAGCAATTGAACATATGCAGAAGTTCCCAATTGCAGTCAAGACCTACGTGACAGCAAATAAGGGAACAACATGAAATTTGAAACAAGAAACAGCATTTTGCATTCAGAAAAGGTGCTGCTATCAAGTATCAAGTTACCTTTTGGAAGTGACCCACTTGATTAGTGGTGTCTACGAGGTGAGCAGCCTTTCCAAAAAAGGTATGAACGCCAGTGGCAATGACCACAGCTTCAATCTCTCCTTGTTTGCAGGTGGAACCTGAATACACACCGTCACCTGGGCCCTTCGTCACTGGCAAGGACTCACCAGTAAGTGCAGACTGAAAAGCACAAAGCACAGGAGGAAAGGGAGAACAGGTATAATTGACTCATTTGTCATATGACAGGTAGTTTGTAAAACACCAGAAATGATATTACATGAAAAACATACACATATCAGAGATTTGATGACCAACCTGATCAATTTTCAAAGGATCCCCTTCAAGAAGACGAGCATCAGCAGGTATGATATCTCCGAGTTTAACACTGATTATGTCACCGGGAACCAGTACCGCAGCATCTTGCTCGTTCCACCTACCATCTCGAAACACCTTTGAAACATAGACATAAAAATTCAAACTATAAACAAAAGGAATGTAGGGGGAAAGAGGGAAACGATTACAGAGCAAAAATTTACTCCACCAATATAGAATGCCCATAGATTATCAGCTCAAAGACCTTAAAGGAAGAAGCCTTCGTTGCGAGAAAATAATAAGGGAAAAAATAAAAGGGTGGTGAATTTGACACCTTTGCTTTTGGAGCGAGACGAGCCATAAGGGCAGCTGCAGCATTACCAGCATTGTTCTCCTCAATGAAACTAATAGTTGAATTGATGAAAAGCAGGGTGATGATACCCACAAAGTCTTGCCAGTCCGGGGGCTTCCCCTGCATATACAAAGTTTAAGTAACAATACAATTATTCAACAACCAAGAGATAAGTTTCAAACTTGAAGAAAAGAACTGACACAGTTGAGTATACTTACCCCTCCATTAGCAAGCGCGATTGCCATTATAGCAGCAGCCTCCATAACCCAAGACAGAGGATTCCACATAAATCCCAAGAACTTGAGAAATTTGCTCTCCTGAAAATTATCCACAAGACATTACTTTACCAGAAAACAGAGGTTGCTACGTATTGTGACTTAATGAGAGAAAGCCTGAGGAAGAAGGAGAGGAATGTTAATCTATGAATATAACCAAACAAAAACCTTTTTCTCTTCGAGTTTGTTATGCCCAAAAATACGCAGTCTCTGCTCAGCAGCCTCAGTGGTGAGACCTTCCCTGCTACATCTCAGATTCTCAAGAACCTCCTCAATGGGGATGTTCTCCTGCATTCACAAAGTTGAAAAACAGAACCAAAGAGCCCCATGAACGAAACAAGGCGAGCACGGAACAAAGGGAACCAACAAAGGCTTCAGATCTATTACCAAATCGACAGTTTCCTTCAACACAGCCTCCAATACTTCTGACTTGTCCCCCATCTTCTTCTCCAACTTTCTCTCACTGCAAAACCATTCAGAAATGAGATAAAAGAGTGAGCACAAATGAGAAAGCTGGAAGAGCTGGATAATTCAACGAGAATATCAGATGAAGAACCTAATTCTCACCCCAAACTTGGGTCCAAGGAAAGAAACGAGTACAACCCAACAACAACAACAATAACAAAACTGCAGAGCCCAGGAGAGAAACCGCTGTGCAAGTATGGGGTACGGAGTAGTAGAAACAGTATAGTCAGTGTAACAGTTACAATTTGCGTCGCTTTCTTTTCTAGTTTTATTTGTGAGTACTCTCAATTTTTTATTTTTTCTTTTTTAAAGTGGGAAATAAAGGCTCTTAAACCGGCTCCTCCGATTGCTTCTCAATTCGGTATCTGGTAGTATTTTAGGTACGTGACCACATGTGCCGGGGTAAAATAGTAATTTAATAATGTATCTGTAATCATCGGCCGCTCACTAGTTACTCCTACTCTGATTTTTATTTTTATTTTTATTTTTAAATTACTCTGAATATTTTATTAATTCTCAGAAAAGATTTGCTTTTCCAATATTAAAATGAAGTACTGGCTTCCGAAGGAGACCAAATTTCTACGTCGCCGCCCCGCCCTCGGAAATAATTATCCTTTAGATATTTTGGTTGTTTGAATTTTGCCGTTTGTACGCTATATTCTATTTAATGTAATTAGTAAAATGTAATATAATAATTTGTATTTTGAAAATAAAATTACTAAATTTCGTCAAAATATTTTATGAATTAGTAGCAGATATTAATAATGCTATATAATTAAAAAAAATCGAAAGAGGAAAACCTAGAAATCAAAATAAATTAATTATGATTGAATAAGGGCACATTTGTATATGTTAATACCGAAAGAATTGTCCTTTATGCGAAACATATATTAAGACTATAAGGCAATTAACTTTTTTGATACAATCTGTAACTCTATGCGTGGACGATGGTGTCCTTTTGTTTAATAGCTTCATGCTATTAAAATCCCCCCACGTAAAAAGCAAGCAAGGCCATGTCCGTCCTTGTCTTATTAATGAAAGATACCTATCTTCTAGATTTTATATAAACAAAAAACGTAGCAAAAATTCATCAATTTTTCTTAAAACGTGGTCAGAGTCAGTGACCACGTGTTTCTTTTTCAAAATACAAATTTTATTAGTTTATTAATTCAATGTTTGTCTTGGTCGCCCCACAGTCACATGCCTGTTATACTCATTTCAAACTTCTACGAGCTTGATTTTGTGTCCAAAACCTAATGGCTCGAGAGATATATGGAACAACACAATAAGTAATAAATATTATTTATTGATAAATCAAAGTAACTTTAATTAATGATTGGAAAATAAAAGACTTAATTAACCTTTCCCTGTAATATGATTGTAATAATTAATGTACTATTGGATTTCAGTATATAGTGCTGTTGACTGGTAGAGATTGCATTGGGTCTCGTAGGTTACCGGCAAATCAACGACTGTGTTGATTTAGGTGCAAGCAAGCTGGACACCAATGAAAAACAATTTTATATATTAAGATGTCATGTCACACCAAAAATATTTTCAATTTGGATGATTTATGATCAACTATAGGTTTAAAACTTTTTTGCTATTATATAATTAAAAAATATTTTTATTATATTTGTGAAAATGTTAGGAGCTATACATTCATGTGTGGGTCAATAGCTTGTGATGATTTGGATGGCGAAGTCTTATCTACTCTCGTGTTTACTTATACGTCTGTTATTGTTGAATTTCCTGTAACTATAACTATGTCAATATTCATATACACGCAAAGAGTAAGAGTTTAGTGGGAATATATATCATTGCTTGTGGGATTTAAATTATGGAATTTTGCTTATCTTAGATAAATAATACCTTTTATTTTATTTAAAAAGTGTTAGTTTTTCTACAACATAGCATTTCAATCTCTATTACTAGAAACTTTTAATGAAATGATGTATGTGGAGGAGGTTTTTTTTATATATCAAGAATATTAATATTAATTAGGTTTTTAATAAAGAATTATTATTATTATTCTCCCAAAGAAATTAACAGATGAGGGCAGTGGCCATTGGCTCACACAATCTTTGGATGTGAATATTAATATTGATCTAAACAATGTTAGGCATAATTTATTTATCTGCAAATTTTAAAAGTACTTACATCACGCGAAGGCTAGCGTTAGTTTAACGGTGACGGAGAGTAAGCCGAGTTTGATTGTTGATTGGATGCGCATGTGAGATTAGACAGTAGGATTGAGACAATGGAGGGTCCCAGCATATGCCCTATTGGTCAATCCAACGCGTTCGTGTTGGCTGCATCTGATTGGAAGGGTTAATGCCACATCCCCAACATGCAATAATATCCATTATCACAACACATGACATCTGTCCCACACTCCAAACAAGGTACAATCCGTACTAACGCCGTAACACCGCCCCATTTCAGGTTGCGTTGCGTCCCTCTCCTCGTGTCCCGTTTGGATTTATTTTTAAAAGGAAAAATTTAAAGGACAAATAATTTTTTAAAAAAAATTATTTTATATTTAAATTGATTAATAATTTATTTTTCATCAAAAACATGTATAAATATAGAAATATTTTTAATACATTAAAATTAAAATAATTAAAGATATTATTATAATTTAAAATTATCAAAACAACTTATATTTATATTTTTTTATAAACATTCTCTCATTTTTTTTAAAAAAAAATTCTGACTTTTATATGTGTGTTTTTTTATACATAAATTAATTTAGACATTGATAAATTAAATATGTTTAAATGTATAAATATAAAAATACTTTTAGTAGATTAAATAAAAATATTATTATAATTTAAAGTTGATCAAAATAATTTATATATATTTTTTATAAACATTTTCTCATTTTTTTAATTTTTTAAAATTATATATATTTTTATACATAGGTTAATTTAAATATTGATAAATTAAATAAAAATATTTTTTAAAATTAAAAAAATAAAACATTTTTTTTAAAAACTGGCTAGATACAATTAGTTGTCTCCATGAATTGCAACAGTCCATTTGACCTATTTCGCAATTTTTTAAAAAGAATGTTTTCATTATATTAGTATGGATTTACTGATTACGAGGGGAATAGAATCATAAAAATATTAATTTTTTTTTTATAAAAATCATATTTAATATTAAAAATAAATATAAATAGGAACAAATGAAGTTGACTTATAAATTCCATTATAATATAATATTTAATTCTCCATATCTATATTCTCTGGAAGGGCAATGAATTGATGTTAGCATGAAACAATTACTACTGGCCATATCTACCACATTCAATCTGCCTCACAGAACGCTACGTAGTATATCCTATATACACCCAAGTGGCAACTGAGTATTTATTATTACTATATTATATATATTATGGGGTGCTATACTGCTATCATCTCCCGTAACAAAATAGCTATACATGCGTTTTTGAAATTAACATAGCTTTAGTTTAAAATTCAGAGAAAAAAATGAAATTAAGGTTTTTATGTTTACAAATTTACATAAAATGGGAGTTTATTTATCTGTTTCTTTTCGAACTTTAATACTGATCCGATGGGTGTAAGATATATACTTTTTTGGAGTGAGTGTTGTCATTGTTTGCTTTTGAAAGAATCTTTTTTATAGTGTAAATCAGACATGGCAAAATGATTTGATTGGAGATTGATATTCACAAAAAAGGCACTGCTTTGCATTTGCCTTTGCAAGTGGAATCTCATCTCCTCACACTTTTAATATGATTCCTAGACTAAACCAACCAATCAATATTGATGATATGAGTCAGCACTCAAGCATGCACATAAATTTATATCTCAACTATCTATATATAAAGGATAACATAGGGTTTGAGAGGAGAGAATTTCTCTTTTTTACACACACTACAACTCTCGCAACAAAAAATCATGATGTTAATGGGAGAATGCGAATGCATCCTTTTTAAGAATTCGAACACACAACATCAGAAAAGCATGCTTTTGCTTTCCATGAAATCATACCAACCCATTATGTTGGGTGCTTCTTTTTTATAATGCAAAAGCGCCTACAGACACCGAGCAGCTAAAGTGTGGTTATCAATTCTTCACTATTTGTTTGTTGTGACTTTATGAGCAGATGTCGCTACTGCTTTAGAGGAATCCAAATTCTTACCTAAACCTAAAGCTTGACTCTTCTCATTGCTTCTTAGTTACTACCAATCGGAAATTAAGGTGATTGAAACCTACTCTTCGTTCAAAAGAGAATTAAATTGAACTGAATGCTACCCCAAACACAAGACAACAGCAACGCAACCGGGAAATGAGTCTTGTGTAATAAATCATCCATCCCTGAGAGACAAAGCCCAACACAACCCTTTTGATAGGTAAATAAGGTTTGGGGTGTGTCAAAAGAATTCCCCAACCAATTCTATAACTCGTGTCAATTGCTGCCTCAGCCTCTCGTCCTTGTTAATTCAGATTACATGTTGATTAGAGATTGAGAATGCGATTTAATTTATCATTTTTAGAATTGTATTTATCTGTTCCACTTCATTTTATCGTTTGGTCAAGTTTTAATCTCAAGCAGTATATTTGCGGCTTTGAAAAGTTGAAACACATGATTCCATGTTGTAACTCGCACTTTAAAAAGCAGCAAATCATTAAACAACTCCTCAAAAATTCTTCAACAAGTATATACATTTTATATTGTAATGGCCATCGTCATTTTGATTCTATCAAGATTCCGCTCTAACATCTCATACGTATATTGGATCAAAACAAAAACTTAAAAACATTATTCGTTGTGCAAAAATGGTGGAAGCTCATCCACCAAATGCTGCAAAAAAATCCATATGTTAGCATGGGATCGCTGCCATTTCTTACCATTAACTTTCATGGTATTCACATGCTATATTTACAGCGTAGATTCAATTCAACCGTGACAGCAAACTCAAAACCAGTTACGAGACTCCACCCAAGACTCTCCTCAGATCATATTTCTGCTCTGAAGTTAGCCTTGATGGATATTTTACGTCAAACTTAATTCTCAAATTCCCCTTCCTTCCAGGTTCCTTTGGGATTGGCATTCCTTCATTAGGGACAACAATCTCGGCACCGGCTTTCACTATATCTGTCAGTGGGATCACGAGACTCCTTCCGTCCAGCGTGGTGAGCTCAAGGGTTTTACCTGTGAGGGCTTCCAGAAGAGTTATCTCCTGGTTAATCACCAGGTCGTTACCATCTCTCCTGTAAACAGCATGTGGCTTCTCATCTAACACGAAGATAAGATCTGCTGCAGTGACACCAGGCTCCTGGTTACCCATCTCAGGGAAAGTAATCTTTGTTCCTTTCTTCCAACCAGGCTTTATCTCGATAGTCAATATCTCCTCCACATTCAACAACTTACTGCAATGGGTTGAAATCTCATTAAACATTACAAACAAACAAGCAAACAACATCTCTTTCTTCAATATGAAAGAACCAAACACCAGGCAGACTTTAGTCTATCAAGACGATCATCCCACTAACATGAAAAGGCATTTTCTCCCTGTTTCTTAAATGTCATATGGTGTTAACTATCAGGTTGCAGTTCTCAAGATAGTCTGGGAATTTTTCACGTTTGGATTTTAAAATACCTCCATGTTAAAACCAGTACATGTAAAGGAGGAAGCAAAGCAATATATACAGTTCTAGAATTTTTCAACATAATGAAACATTACCATCTCAAACACAATGGGGCAGCGAAAACATCGACCAGTTCAGGAAATATGAGTACCGTGCCTTACCCGTGTGACACATTTATAGAAGAATTGTCACATCCTCGTGCCTGTTCCCTGCATCAATTCTACTACCTATACTATATTTCAATCACTTAGTCTTAGTTTCATAAATCTTTATTAGGGTAAAAGTTGAACCCTGGACATTACTCCTCTCCCCGCACACAGGTCATTGGCCAAATTGGAAAACTATTGCAGTCAACATATGCTCAGAGATAATTTTCAGCTAACTTGAACTAGATTTGTAAATCCTAAGTATTTACATAATGTAGCCAGATTTCCCTGCTCATACCCAAGGAATACTATCTAAAATTACTCTGCTCATCAGCATATGATCTTTACAACTGAAGTTTAAACTATTCAGGCAAACCTTTTTGGCTGGTTACCACACATAACATCAAACAGAATAACATTTACACTCAATAGGTAATTGCTCTTGAGATTATAGCTCCTCCAGGATGCAGAATCCATGAACAAAGCGCAGCTTATACTAACTTAAAGTAGCAGCAAAGTATCTCTATAGATACTTAAATAGTTTGTAAGTCGTTGAAACTAAGATAAAAATCCATTAGAAAAACACCTCAAAATGGAGATAAATTGTTTCTGGTGCTGCAAAAGGTCACGAACCACAAACCCCGCCTAGATTTCTAATGTTAATAATACGGTCATCATTAATTCCTGAACGATTATAATTACGTGCAACCATATCTGTAAAATGCAATTCAACAACAATGTAAACAGAATAACCAGGAATAGCTTGAAGAATATCTTCAAGTCATAAAAAGGCATATAATTGCATACCCAAAAGCGTCATAGACATTCCTTGAAATTTTCATCTTTTTGTTAACACCTTTGTAAAGCTCTTCTAAGCTACAGGGCAAAACAATCTCCGCAGCCGGCGCCTTCCTCCCGGATGCTCCAAAGGCCGAACCATTAGATGTCCTAAAGAACCTATCTCTATGCCCTCCATTTCTCGCACTGCTACCGCCGCCACCACTCGTACTGTCTGACCCAAAAAACTCGGCGTAAATGTCGTCGGCGTCCCGGGGATTGAAACGAAACGATGTGGGGTGCTGGCGGTGGTGGTGTGGGAAATGCTGGTAAGCACGAGAAGACGATGACGAAGAAGTAGATGGCGGGAACTGACCAGACTTGAGGGCCTCCTCGCCGTAGAGATCATAGATCTGACGCTTCTGGGGATCACTCAAAACGTCATAAGCTTCGGAAATTTGCTTGAATTTGGCTTCAGCTTCACTTTTGTTGACTCGGTTCCTGTCGGGATGCCATATCATTGCGAGCCTCTTGTATGCTTTCTTCAAATCGTCGTCACTCGCATTTCTGTTTACTTTCAGTATATTATAGTAATCCATACCAATACCTCTCGCTCACTCTTTCTTTCTCGGGGCGCTCTTTTCTCTTTGTCTCCCTTATAAACGATGTTATTCGGTAAAGCTTAATCTGTGAAAATGTGGAAAGCTCCGGCCTTTCTGCGAGAGAGCGTGGAAGCCGCCGGAGATACATGAAACGGGGACAAGAAATTAGGAACAGGTTGATAACGGAAGAGAGGATCCAGGTCTAGATCGACGGTTACGATAATGGAATCATAAGCGGGTCCTACGCTTGACCCGGATGATTTACAGTTTATATTGCACTGCACAACATGAGCGTGTGTTCTAACAATACTCATTGCCCAACTGTTGCAAGATGGATCACAATTTTCGGGCTCGGTCTGTTGGGATTAATGTTTACACTCCCCTTACAATTTTTAAAAAATTTTCTTTTCAAAAATACCCTTCAGAAAACTATGCTATGTCCTATGTTTCCCTTTTAGATTACCCAAAATCAGGGACAAGTGGTAATATTAAAAGTGAAAAAAAGAAAATAATTGGATCAAATGATAGTTACAGTTTCCTTTACATAAAAAACTAAACATTTTAATCTTCCTCGCCAATGAGAGAAAACCGTACTGGTAAAAAAGCACAGAAGTTAGAAAAATCACATTTACTATTGAAATTATCACAAATCCAAATAACATGACAAAGATATACAAAGAATATTGACAATTTTGAGGCCTGCGGCATCATCTTCATCATGTGCCCTCACATTCTCTATAAACCTTTCTTTAGTAAGCAAAATACTCCATTAAAGCATGCTTAAGGCATCTAAAAGGCAACCCAAGGAGAAATCCTCAAACCAGGGCAGCCTGCCTAAGAGCTTGTTCCCATGGAGAAATTCCACAAGCCATACTTTCAAGAAAAAACAAAGAAATTGAGTGAGCACCAAGCAAGGTTGCAGAAGGAAATAACGTTTTCAACTCAAACCACAACAGTTTGACCACTAATCCCATCTTGAAGCTGAAGTGAACCGTCCTTCATCAAATTTAGGCTCAAACTCTTGAATCTCTCCCTTGAATACTGCCTAGATGCTTTTCTCCAGTCAGTTCCAGTTTTCATCATCGCCACAAACTCATCATAACTTATGCGCCCATCCTGTACAAAAAACAAAGAAAATGTCGCTTCAGAAATTACCATAAACAACTGCAGAACAGAAAAAGCTCTACAAAGATAAATGAGTCAGAATCATGAACATGAGAATCAAACCTTATCAGTGTCAACCTCACGCATGATGTCATTTACTACATCAGCTTCAGCTTCACCTGACTCATCTGCTAATACTTCTCGTAGCTCATCTAACTCAATATACCCGCTACCATCTTTGTCAAAAAACTTGAATGCTTTGTGGAAATGTTCATCATTCTCCATCTTTTGCAAGTGAATTGTCACGGCTACAAACTCTCCATAGTCAAGCACTCCATTCCCATCAACGTCAGCCTGAGTAATTCATAGCAGGCAAAACCATCCATGAATTACACGTTTGCTATTACAAGACAAGTACAAACTACAAACTTTGGACATTAATGACAGTCAGTTTTTATGTTTTCTTCAGCATCCAACCAACCAAACAAGCCACATTTAATTTTACATAGAGTATAAACTTTTAAGCTTACCACTTCCATCAGCATTTTTATCTCTGGTTCAGCCAATTGTGAACCAACCTTTCTCAACCCAGTCCTTAATTCCTCATAAGTTATTTTGCCATCTCTGTCAGTATCCATCAATGTAAACATATCTTTGATTATTTCTACCTCCTCAACAGATAAATGTTCTGCAATTACCTGCAAGAAACCCAAAACAGAAACATATATATTCAGGATTCTTATTACTGCCATCATAGACAGAATTTGAATTTGAATCATGAACTAAGCATAAACCAAAATAGATGCTAACCCGAAGGGCTTTCTTTTTGAATCTGTTCATCACAGAGAACTGCTTAAGCCTTGACCTCACAATATCTCCTAGTGGAACATTTGGAGCTTTCTTCGCATTTTGTAGCCACGAATGCTCTGCAAACATAATTAAGGACCGTAAATATTCGGAATCACTTTCTAGATTAGACAGACATGGTGCAGAAGTTCAGTCTACAAGGAATTCAAATATGTAACTCTTCTTTTTTTTTTTGGGGGGGGTGGTGTTGGTTGGGGAGGGATGATGGGTCAAGGGGCCCTTTTAAACATAGAAAAAGTCATATGACATGCATGGTTATTCTAACTGGAAGATAGTTCCACCAAACTTCATTCTTGTGATTGATGCAAGATGGTTATCACGTAACCTTTCTCAACATAGGGAACAAAATAAAACACAAACATCACCATTCAACCTCCATGGACCAAAAATTTTGTGCTCGGTCCCCATATCTCTCTCTTACCAAGACAAACTGCATGAATACTATGGATCCCAGAACAAGCTTAGGAAGGATAGCTGAACTCGATCGTGTTTTAGAGTCAGCAAAGAGAGTTGAATTCATTAATACCGCAATGGTGTGCGATCATTCATTGAAATTTGGTTTATAGACTTCTTATGCAGCGAGAAAGTCCCAGACCTAACATATCCTTCTCCTTCCCCCCAAATCCTAAGTCAATAAATAAATTTCCTCAAGCACTTTAGCTTCTTTGTTTTTGAAATTTTTAAAAAAAAAATAAAAAATCTATGGATGAACTGGTAAATTGATTGAAGCCGATGTTAATGATAACTTTTTAAGATAATTTTCTAAGGTTTTTTAAATCATAATTCATGTAAGAAACCGGAACGGAGGAACTTAATGCACATGAGGCATCCTTTACGGTTACTGACTGATACGTGAAACTGATACATTATCTATTGAAAACTTGGAAGGGTATCGATATCTCACATTTAGCGATTAACATAGACTTGTGTTAAACCTAATTCCGATGATATCATATACAAATTGAAAGTGACTCTACTGGTAAAATACCTTTGATTCAAAGTTTGAAACTCTGAATCTCTACTCAGTGTTTTCATATTGTTTAAGTAGTAAGATGTGTCAATGCTAACTATCCAAAATCAGAAAATTCCGTATATTTATGAAAGTTCAGAGTTTTTTGTCATTTGTCAATTAATACCCAATCAATCAGTATATCCTACTCTACCGCAAAGTGTAATTAACTCACCAAGCACCTGTTGAGCTGTCAAGCGTTTACTAGGATCCGGTTCCAACATCTGGCGCACTAGGTTTTTTGCGTTATCCGATATTTGAGGCCAAGGTTCCCTCTTAAAATCAATAACGCCCCTCAAAATCGCCAAAGCAACACCCTGCTCGGTCTCTGCATAAAGGATGCAATGCAAGTCTCACTCAAATTTGAATTTTCATAACCATATTCGCTCACTCCACAAGACAATTGCAAACATTGTACCTGCCCAAAATGGAGGAACCCCACATAACAAGATATAAAGAATCACGCCCGCGCTCCATATGTCTACCTCCGGCCCATAGTTCCTTTTCAAAACCTCAGGTGCCATATAGTAAGGACTCCCAACAATCTCTGAAAATTTCTCTCCTGCACATCCCAGAAAAGGAAAGAAATCAATCCAGTATATTAAATGGTAAAGAGAAAAAGCATGTAACTTTATTGAACTAGAACCACAAAACCAAAAGAAATCATCAACATACCAGGCTTGAAAAACACAGAGAGCCCAAAATCAATGGCCTTAAGGGGTGAATTCTCTTTTTTGTTAGCAAAGAGAAAATTTTCAGGCTTTAGATCCCTATGCATGACCCCGTTGGCATGGCACATCCTGACAACCTCTGCTGTTGTTCTGGCAACGCTTGCCGCGGCTCGCTCACTGTAATGTCCTCTAGCCACGATTCGATCAAAAAGTTCACCACCCTCGCAGAGCTCCATCACAAGGTGCACATTTTCGTTGTCCTCGTAGGTTGCCTTGAGCTTCACGATGTTTGGGTGCTCAGGTAGTGTAGACATTATAGCAACCTCGCGCCTTACATCTTCTATATCCACCGCCGTTCTTAGCTTCCTCTTCGAAATCGACTTACAAGCAAGCGCTTCCTTTGTCTCTCTGTCCGTACAAAGGTACGTGATTCCAAATTCTCCGCGACCCAGCTCACGACCCAGTACATACTTGTCGCTGATTCGGGTTCGATGACTCAGTGGAATCACATCCTTCAGGACCCGGATCGGAGCCGGCGAACGAATAGCTTCCCCTGTATTTGGGTTTGATTTTCTATCCTTGCTCTTCTTTCCTTGCGTAGAATGGTTGGCGTTGTCTTCTGCGACCTCTGCTTTCAGACAAGCGTTACAGTTTCCCATGCTGTTCTCAAAGCTTCACAGCCCCTCTGTTCTTTGTTCACAACAAAGAAACGGGGTTGCGGTCTCTTAAGGTGGTGTCGTGGTGATGTCGCCGGAGGAAGGGGAAGGAGGGAGAGGGAAAGAAGCGAGGAGAGAGAGAAAAGTCGAAGTCAGCTGAGGAAAAAAAATGCCACTTTTTGAAATTTGGCAGTAATCCTTTATTATCTGATCATAAGGTAGATATTAATCTTATTGTGTCATAACAATTTGGAAAACTCGTAAACACAGAGAGACAGTTTTACCATTACCATGTTAACCCATAGGTTGGAGTGGGGGAATTGGATCCTCGCGGCGCGTGGGCCTTTGACACTTACATATTATTATTTTATTTATTTCAGTTGGTAGTGGCGTTATCAGGAGCACGAGGGTAAAAATGTCTTTAGATTTGAGCTACGTTATTTAGCATCAAAAAAACAAAAAAAAAAGTTTGTGGTATGCTTTATTTATTTATTTAAGAACCAAAATAATGCAAGAGCCGCTTAATCTCTTTTGACTATGGTAATTTTGTTTAAGAGAATACTTAATTAAAATTTGTTTTGATTTTTGACACCAACCATCCCAACCACTTAGAAGAATAATTATTCTTTCTGGCTTGATTTTTGTATGTGTTTCCACAAGGAAGGTCAGGGAAGTGTTTAAGAAAAGTTGGTCCTTGGTAGCAATGCAAAATATGACAAAGGCCTCAACGCCCACCAATAATATTTTACCCCATCACTTTCATACATACATCTATAAGTCTTCGGAAAAGGTGGAAATAATACTACAGCTTTAGTCGTTAGAAATATTTTGACTCAGTCACCCCACTCAATATAACATTTTTTGAACAAAATTTTTTTCATTTTAAATTAAAAGAAACATCTTATTGGAATGTTCCTTTAAGGTAATGAAGTTTCCATTCTGAATCTGGCCATCCAGCTTCAAGTTAAATTTCGAAATTTCCACTTAGAGTTTTTATAAATTATTAGAAATCAAATATGAATAGGGAAAATAGAAATTTTTTGTGTTTCTTCTTTTTGAGGGGAGAATGTTTATAAGGTTAACACGAGGCTAAAAGTCATAGAGCCAAAGGGTAAAACAGTTTTTACTGTATAAATTTTATTATTAATGGAAATATTTTATTAATAAATTATATTTATAAATACGTGTATAAATATTTTCTAAATCTTAAAGTTTATTATGACCTAAACCTTCAAAACTCACCTAGCAGGGGTATAATTTTTTAGATTCCTCAGTGGATGTAAAGGTCAACAAATATGATGATACGTTGTTTTCTTAAAAAAAAAATGTTTAGATTAGCTTTTTTCTCCACTGAAAAAGTTATGAAGTGTTAGGTATCCACTTTTTCTTTAACGCAAAGAACAAGTTACTTTCATATGTGCATGTAATTAAACCGCTTTTCATAGTTATCAATCTGTTTAATAATAAATGATTAATAGCTCGGCTAGATAGATGTTTTAAGATGCTCTCTGAGATTGGGCCTGGTCTAGTGGGTCAGGTTCCGAGCGATTAGGTTAGGTCCAACAAATAGATGATCGTTGGGCTTTATTCACGGGTAGTTATGTCCAACAAAGAAAATATAATAATTAAATAAATTACAAAGATTTTGATATCATAATTTTTCGTCAAAGACATGCAGGTAGAATTTTTTTTTTTACTGATAGAAATAAAGTATGATGGAAAATAAGATAAAATGTGAGAAAAATATATTAGTTATATATGAAAAGAAAGCTCTCTTCCTTTTTATATATGTCCTTGAAACAATATTCTAATTTCCATTTCGTGTCATGCCCTCCTAGTATCTTGGACAAAATAGTTAATTACCCGAGGCTTCATTGTGATTAGAATATTAGACATGATCCATTTTGGTAAGAATTATCTGATACTAATTCAAATTCAAATTACATAGGACAATAAATTTTAGAGCTGCTGTTTGGTTTTAAAAATACAGAAGAATAAAGTTGTATCCTAGTTGGCGTATTGGTGATTAAAAAATCATCAGGACAAAGGCACGAGCTAATTAATATTGTGCAATTTTGTAAAATTTTTAAATATGGGCCTACTGTCTCTCCCTGAATAAGTTTATATCGTTGGGTTATGGATGTCAACTGTCAACTGAACTATTGGTGGGCTTACTAGTCTAATTTCGAATCAGGACCCAAAGGACTCGTGACATTGAGACGGGCACAAATATTTTTTTTTAAAAAAAAGAAGGAATAATGGCCTTTACTTGAGCAGTAAGCAAATTTAATTTGATCACGTCATACATTATTTGAAGAGGCTATATTTTTTATACATAAAACTAATGTAGTTCTGAATAAGAATAATAAACATTTCTTTCAACAAATGCTTTTCTAACCTGACTTTTGACAAGTAACTACACCACCTTATATACAGTAATTCTTACATTATTTATTTTCACGTTGCCCACGTAAGTACAATTTTCATCTTGTCCAATTTTCTATTTTCATTATTATTTTTCTCATTTGATATTATTTTCACATCAAATACTAATCCTATAGCTAATCATAGTCATAAAATAAAAATTTTAAAATATTCATTATGGAGAATTAAATTAAAGTTTTCGCACAAATATGCTCAATATTTTTTTTTTATAGAGTGTAAATATATTTACTTAGAAAATAAAATATCTGAAAAGTAAAAGCGACGATTTTAACCGGATCTTTCTGATGGCCACGTGCGAGCCAAATTCGGAATGGACAGTAGAAGGGCACGGCAGTGATATCAGCGCTCACCTCATAACCGCTCCCCCCCAACTTGCTTGGGAAAAAAGCCTCGCACTTTGACGGCTGAGAGAGGAGAGCCGCCTCCCTCCCTCTTTCGTTTCCTTTCCTTCTCTTCTATCTCTTACTTCCCAGCTTTTCCATGGTCCAAGGAGATCATTGACCGATTCAGGTACCCGTGATTCTATTGATGTTTACTGGCCATTAGCTGCATTGTTTCCTTAAATTACTGGTGGAACTAGCAGTTTTTATCTTTGTTAGGCGATTTAGCTCATTGCTTTCTTAGTTGAGTGTTCGTTCAAGACTTTGGTACGTCTAGTTATTATTTGCGGTGAAAGTATCAGAGTTTGGTGTTACTACTCTATTCTAACTTCTGTTTGGCCGCCCAGAAAGTAAATAGTCTATGAAATAGAATGGGTCGTGAAATTTTAACTACTTTTATGTTTAATTAGCTATTTCTCTGGTTTTTTGGAAGTTACCGTTTGGACTCGCCATTTTTTAGCTTTTGGAAATCAGCCAGCACTGTGTTGTTTGGTACTAGAAGAAATGCCGGAGTTTTCTGATTACTTAAGATAGTATCATGGAGGTGCTCATTGAGTGTGTTAATGTAAATATGTGAAACATTTATGATGATTGAGTAGTGCTTATGGTGTTTTCTCTTGCCTTCTTGACGAAATTGTCTATTTCAGTGGCAACGATTTGGCCCAAGGGTTTCATGATAAGTATAAAGCTCACTTGCTTAGAGTTCATATCAACTCAGACAGATTATATCAAAAGTGGTTTTTATGTCTTGATTTTCCATACTGTCCTCTTAATACAAACACCACTTCTTCTTTTTTTTGATGATGTCATAATGTCACAAAGATTAGAATCACAATTTCAGTGCGGACTGCAGTGTTATTTGCAGTGGTTGATATGTAGTTTTCTTGCAGCTATGGTGGGTATGTAATGTGGAGATAATTTATGAACTATTGACCTCTTTTTGTTGATCCCACAGGTTCTAGATTTTTCTGTTTATTGGTAAGCTTCCATAATTATGATTTATTCTGTGGTGTCTACAGAGTATGATACGAGCAAAGCAGATCAGTACCCTTTCAAGTGGTGCTAGGACTTTTCTCTTTGGTGGTTCACGATGCAATGCAGCAGATGGAAACGGAAGTACATGCACTTGTTCCGAGGATGAACCATGCATGTCAAGAAGACAGAATGGAGAAAATGAAGTTTTACTTGCACAAAAGCCACCCACCTTAGTGTCCAAGACTACACCTGGAGTGGGAGGAACATTGGTTTCAAGAGACTCAGTAAATGCGCTCTGTTCTCACAAGGCTGAGTATGTTAATCAATCAGGATATGTGCAAGGAATTGTGTCTACTCCAAATCCATCGAGAAAATCAGATTCCGTAACATATGCATGTAATATTGATGGTGTTGGAAGCCATGCAGTGCACTCATCTCTTAATGCTGATCAGTTTATAAGGGCTGGTATTGCAGCTGTCAGTTTTCTTGCTGATTTAGCTAATTATAAGCTTCCTATGCCAGATGGAAGTGGAATGCTAAACTACAAAAGTTGTATGGTTGATGCCGCCAGCTCCGTGCCCAACGTTAGATCTTCACATGTGAAACACATTCAAAGGGAGGAATTTTCCAGCATTCATCCAAAACTATCTGCTCCTATCGATTCAGGGTCAACCCGTACAATTAATTATCATGGAATAAAGGGAAAGGGTGATAAATCAAATTTAGCTAAAGGCTTAAAGCATGCTCCTTCTGGGACGGAGAAGTCGGTGGTGACATCAAGTATTCCTTTTGATAATCGTGATCAGGGTTCCATACCACAGAGGACAAGAAATTCAAACCAGTTTGTGAAAGATTTTGGTTCCAATATGCAGAAATCAAATCCGCAGATTGTGGGATCAATCAAGCAAGGTTTCAATAAGCATACTAGAGATCTTAAAATGCCGGCAGGAATTGCTTCAACAAACAGGCATTTCCCACATACAGGGCGTGTAGTGGAAATGGTTTTAGATATACTGCAACAGCTAAAGTGGGGTCCTGCCACTGAGAAAGCTCTCTATAATCTGAATTGTTCGATTGATGCATATCAGGCTAACCAAATTCTGAAGCAACTTCAAGACCACTCTGTTGCTCTTGGCTTTTTCTACTGGTTAAAGCGTCAACCAGGCTTCAAACATGATGGGCATACTTATACAACCATGGTTGGCATCCTTGGTCGAGCTAGACAATTTGGTGCAATAAACAAATTGCTAGAGCAGATGGTTAGTGATGGATGCAATCCCAACGTTGTAACTTATAATCGCCTGATTCATAGCTATGGCCGCGCCAACTACCTGAAGGAAGCGCTTAACGTTTTCCATCAAATGCAGGAGATGGGATGTGAGCCTGACCGTGTCACTTACTGCACTCTTATTGATATCCATGCAAAGGCTGGATTTCTTGATGTTGCGATGTCCATGTATGAAAGAATGCAAGAAGCTGGTCTTTCTCCTGATACATTTACCTACAGTGTAATAATCAACTGCCTTGGAAAAGCTGGCCATTTAGCTGCTGCTCATAGGCTCTTCTGTGAGATGGTTGATCAGGGTTGTGTTCCTAATTTGGTCACCTATAATATCATGATTGCTTTGCAAGCGAAAGCAAGGAACTATCAGACGGCATTGAAACTATATCGTGACATGCAGAATGCAGGATTTGAACCTGATAAAGTGACTTACAGCATAGTAATGGAGGTGCTTGGGCACTGTGGATATCTTGAGGAAGCAGAAGCAATTTTTGTTGAGATGAAACGGAAAAATTGGGTTCCTGATGAACCTGTTTATGGTCTTTTAGTAGACCTTTGGGGAAAGGCTGGTAATGTTGAGAAGGCTTGGGAATGGTACCAGGCAATGCTTCATGCAGGTTTGCGGCCAAATGTACCAACTTGTAATTCCCTTCTCAGTGCATTCCTCAGGATGCATCGGTTGCCAGATGCATATAATCTTCTGCAAAGCATGGTCGCTCTTGGTTTAAACCCTTCTTTGCAAACTTACACTTTGCTTCTGAGTTGTTGTACCGAGGCACGGTCGCCATATGATATGGGTTTTTGTTGTGAACTTATGGCCGTTACTAGTCATCCTGCACATGCTTTTTTACAATCCATGCCACCAGCAGGACCTGATTGTCAAAACGTGCGGGATCACATGAGCAAATTCTTGGATCTCATACATAGTGAGGACAGGGAGAGCAAAAGGGGACTTGTAGATGCAGTGGTGGATTTTCTCCACAAGTCCGGGCTCAAGGAGGAGGCTGGTTCAGTTTGGGAGGTGGCTGCAATAAAGAATGTGTATCCAGATGCTGTCAAGGAGAAAAGTTCTTGTTATTGGCTTATAAATCTTCATGTTATGTCCGATGGAACTGCTGTAACAGCATTGTGTAGGACCCTTGCTTGGTTTCGGCGACAGATGTTGACATCTGGTATTAGTCCTAGCCGGATTGATATTGTCACTGGCTGGGGTCGTAGGAGCAGGGTAACAGGATCTTCTCTGGTGAGGCAATCAGTGCAGGAATTACTGAATATTTTTAGTTTTCCGTTCTTTACGGAAAATGGCAATTCAGGATGTTTCGTGGGATGTGGGGAGCCTCTTAGCAAATGGTTACTCCAGTCTTATGTGGAGCGCATGCATTTACTGTAGGTGATTATTATCTTAGTACCATACTGCCATCACATCACCTCTGGTAGCTTACCCACAATTTTGTTGCGGCAAATGAGGGTTGAGTGAGTTTTCTTACTTACAATGGTGACATTGTATTGAAGTTTTTGATAAAGCCTATAACATGCAATTACCGAAAAACTTTACAAATTGATTCGGGGATTCCTCTTCCAGTTTTGGAGTCTTTTTTGCTCTCAATGAACAGATAGACAAACTGAATTGGACTTGACAATGATAGTCTTGCCATAGTGTACCAAGAATGTAAAGCTATGTTGTTAGCATTAGAAGAAAAGAAGGTTGCTTGTAAGGCTGCAGGAATGACCGCTTCTAACTTGTAACCTTTATGCCTCATGTCTTGCGCACGAGATGGACTTGAACTGCAATGTGATTGGTGAAAATGATGTAGCAAAGCGGCTTTTTCTAGTTCTGGACGTGGAAGAAGAATCACAGACTGATTTCATAATCTTAATTAAATTATGAAATTGATTCAAAAATATTTCACGAAATTGAAGTGTCAAAATAATCTGCAACAAAAAAAAAAAAATCAGATAAATAAAGTAAAATTTACGAAGCATGTAGTTTTGTTCATTGTGGTGACTTGTAAAATAAAATAATAAAAAAAAAAGACTAGTTGAATTTATAGGCCGAGGAAGGTGCTAAGCTAAACTGCTTCCTACATAAATAGGAAGATAAATTTTTACTTTTGCCAATGGACGAGGTACTTTCTATTTCGTTATGACTTGTTGAAAAGGAAATATTGTTGAAATGGAAGCCCTTGTAACACAATTCAATTATTATTATTTCATTTTCAGTAATTTCGTTTATTATGCTCTACAAAAGAAAAAGGCAAATTTTGCAAGACGAAAATAGACACTAATTTAAAAAATGCCGAAATGAAATACATTGTATACCTATACAACGTCTTATTGCATCAAAATTAGGAAATATTAACATTACTTTATATTTTTTAAGTAATCGAGTAATAGAAGAAATGAAATGGGAAAATACAACAACAGATTTTACTACATTTTGAATATCTTATTATTATAAGTAAAGAGATACATAATTCTTTGGGCTTAATAAAAATTATACTACTTAAGAAAATGTATTTGGGCTTAATTTCAGTGCTTATAACATAACCCTTTCATCAATTATCATTCTCTCTTCATCAAACCTCACCCCCTCCCCTGCCATGGGTAGGTGCGTGTATGTTGCTGCAAACAGAGATTAACCTGACTTTTACTGTCCTTCTAGATTTTGCCGCCGATCGTTCTCCGTCACGGTCACCGTCTTCGGCTACCGCTCGCTTTTTCTTCAAACTCTTCTCTCGCATTCGCTCTCTGCCAATCAATTTCTACACTCGGAGGTCTGTCTGTAGAATCCCAAGTAAGCCTTCTCTCCACTTTGTTTTCTGTAAACTCTGTTTCTTCTTTCTTTGCTTTTACCCCATTCCTCTTATTCTCCGTAGTTTCTTTCTATTGATATACACGTGTGTATATATGCACTCGCAGGTTTCTACGTATATATGCATGTGAATCGGATTAATTTGAACTCAAATTGATGGGGCATAAGAAGAGAAACCCTGCTCCACGTTCGAAACAATCCGGGGCGGCTTCTCCGGTGACACAATCCGCCATCGGCGGAGCCGCCAATGGTACTATTTCAGCAGAAGCCGAGTTGTGCGTCAATTCTAATCACACTCTTCATAGCCCAACTAAGATCGATGTGCCCCTTCAATCTGAGGGTTCCTCTTACTCCACAATCAAGCTTGAATGCGAGCGAGCCCTAACTGCGCTTAGGCGGGGTAACCACACCAAGGCACTGAGGCTAATGAAGGAGTCATGCTCCAGAAATGAGAACTCGGGTTATTTGGCCTTAATTCATCGAGTTCAGGGCACTGTATGTGTCAAAGTAGCGTCGATAATTGATGACCCTGGTGCGAAGCAACGACATTTGAGAAATGCAATTGAGTCGGCACGAAAAGCAGTTGAGCTGTCACCAAATTCCATTGAATTTGCTCATTTTTATGCAAATTTGCTATACGAGGCAGCAAATGAAGCGAAAGAATATGAAGAAGTGTTGCAGGAATGTGAGAGGGCGCTCTCGATTGAAAACCCAATTGATCCTGCGAAGGAGAGCTTGCAAGAAGAGAGCCAGCAAAAAATATCAACCGCTGAAGCTCGGATTTCACATATGCAGAATGAGTTGCGGCAGCTAATTCAGAAATCAAACATAGCTTCTTTATCGACTTGGATGAAAAATCTAGGTAGCGGGGAGGAGAAATTCCGGTTGATTCCAATAAGGAGGCCTACAGAAGACCCAATGGAGGTGAGGTTGGTTCAAACGAGAAGGCCAAATGAGATCAAGAAGGTGACTAAGACACCTGAAGAAAGAAGAAAAGAAATTGAAGTTCGAGTGGCTGCTGCTAGGCTGTTGCAGCAGAAGTCAGAGTCACCCCAGGCTCAGAATGAAGGAGAAAAAGATGACAGAATGGATTCGTCTTCAGGAGCTGGTCAGAGAACAAGTGAAAGACGGAGATATGGAAATATGAGAAAAAATGGGTCTACAGCAGAAAGGAAGGATTGGGTACGCTCGCATTGGAATTCAAAGAGTCTTGATATGAAGAAGGATTTACTTAGAATCAGGGTTTGTGATCTCAAGTCCCACTTTGGATCTTCCAAGGATACTTTGCTGAATGATGTTATATCAGAAGCTTTGTCCTATGCTGAGGCCAATAAAACATGGAAATTCTGGCTTTGCTGCCGTTGCAATGAGAAATATTCAGATTCAGAATCTCACATGCAGCATATAGTGCAGGAGCACATGGGAAATCTCTTGCCAAAAATGCAGAGACTTTTGCCTCAAAATGTTGAAAGTGAATGGGCTGAGATGATTCGTAATTGTTCTTGGAAACCTCTGGATGCTTCAGCTTCAGTGAAGATGGTTGAAAAGCAAGCAAAATGCAAAAATTCTACATTCCCTGAGGACTCTTTCCTGGGGGTTCACCACACTGAGGAGTACGAGGATTATTTTAAAGATGCAAGTGAATCTTGCTCTGAGAGGGAAAATTCAGGGTGTGACCTCCATGATTGTGCATCAGAAAGCAGTAATTATTGTAAAATTGCAGAAACTGATCCTAGAGGGCGTGTTGAGGTCCAAGGATCTATAGCATCTCCTCTCATTGATAGTTGGCCAATATCTGATGATCCTGAGCGCTCTAAACTTCTTGAGAAAATTCATACCATCTTTGAGACACTTATTAGACACAAATATCTCTCTGCTAGTCATCTTAACAAGGTCATACAATTTACGATGGATGAGATACAGGGTCTTGCTGCTGGTTCTCAGCTTTTAAACCGTGGCGTTGACCAGACACCAATGTGCATATGCTTTCTGGGAGCTTCCCAGCTTAAGAAAATTCTCAAATTTTTGCAAGAACTGGCTCATGCTTGTGGCTTGGGTAGATACGCTGAGACAAGTAGTAATCCTATGGATGATTCGCAAAATGCCAGTAAAGGTCCTGAGATCAAAGAGAATATTGTTCTTGATGGAGATGCATCATGCCTCCTTCTGGATGAGTGTTTATTGCCAACAGAAGTCACTACTAGTGCAGCTCAGGGTACTGCCTTGGATGATGGGACTGCCCCAACTTCTCTTGAAGGGGATTTACACAATACCGATGCTTTGCTGTCCTGGATATTTTCAGGTATGTCTAGTGGGGATCAACTGTCATCATGGATGCACACAAAAGAAGATAAAAGGCATCAAGGAATGGAAATTGTCCAGATGCTTGAGAAGGAATTTTATCACCTACAGAGCCTTTGTGAGAAGAAATGTGAGCGTATAAGTTCTGAGGAAGCACTGCAGGCGGTAGAGGATCTTTGTCTTGAAGAAGGTAAGAAGAGGGAAAATGTCAGTGAATTTGTCCAGCGAAGCTATGAATCTGTGCTAAGAAAGCGGAGAGAAGAGCTCATTGAGAGTGAGAATGATGTCATGTATGTTAGTAATAGGTTTGAGTTGGATGCCATATCAAATGTTCTGCAAGAAGCAGAATCTATGAACGTTAATCAATTTGGCTACGAGGAAACCTATCCTGGTGTCACTTCTCAGCTGTGTGATTTGGAATCTGGTGAAGATGATGAATGGAGAATGAAGGACTATTTGCATCACATGGATAATTGCATAGAAATTGCTATTCAGAAAATGAAAGAACATTTGTCTATAGAGGTCAGTTTGGTGACTCTGGTCAGAGTTCTACTAGGATAACTGATAACAGCGAGGCTAACCTTGCTCCTTGATGTTCTAACCTACTTTGTTTACCATGCAGCTGAGCAAAATTGATGCTCGAATCATGAGAAGTGTTACTGGAATGCAACAGTTGGAGCTCAAGCTTGAGCCTGTTTCTGCTCATGATTATCGATCAATATTATTGCCTTTAGTGAAGTCATACTTAAGGGTATGTGTCAAATTTCTAAAACTTGCATGCGGTTCCTTCAAATTATAGTTGACTATTTGTGACTTTGTTTTGCTCTTATCAGGCACACTTGGAAGATTTGGCTGAGAAAGATGCCAGAGAGAAGTCTGATGCTGCAAGAGAAGCATTTTTGGCAGAACTTGCTCTTGATTCAAAGAAGGTTGTTAAAGGGGGCATTGACCCAAGACACTTGGAGAAGAAAGACAAGAAAAAGAATAAAGAGAACAGGAAAATAAGAGATTCAAAGGTGGTGATCATATGTATTGAAATTTGCTAACATATTGGCCCTTAGTCCATGACAATTGTCTAATGTTTTACTCTCTTTCAGACTACAGGTGGTCATGAGCAGCTCTTGCTTCAAGCCACAATCCCTGATTCAGTGTATGTTTTCATTATTTGTCTGCATTTACACTTGTTAAAATCAATTTTTTTTAGAGATATGTTGACTCTTCTTATAAATGCTTTTGATGTGCCTTTGCTGCAGTTGCTATACAGTTGAACCTGATAGTGATCATCAGGATTCTGAGATTGTTGTTTCTGTGAATAATGATGACTTGGAACAACAGGAAGAGGAATTTCGACGTAAAATGGAGCTGGAAGAGGAGGAAAAAAAGCTGGAAGAAACATTAGAGTTTCAGCGACGGATAGAAAATGAGGCCAAACTGAAGCACCTTGCTGAGCAACAAAGGAAATCCTCTGGAACATATTTAGAGAAAGTGACAGACAAGTTTCAGGATGCTCCTTTGAAGGTTGTTACTGATGGTCCAGATGCTGATGTGCTGATGAGACCATCTATGCTGGTAGGAGTCTCTTGTTTATGTTATTCCATGTAAGGGGACAGGATTTCTATTTACAGTCATTGAGTTACTGTTGCATGGAAATTTGGACCTTTAGGGAAACTTTTCTGGTTAAGAAAAACATTCTAGATACTAATTAGGTATTGAAGGACATCTGCCTCTGAACTCACTTTTGTCAGGAGCAGTCGGCAAAGGAGAATGGATATTCAAGCAATCTAGATGGTATGTTTGTTAACTCAGTAAATGGTTCCATAGTGCCACATAAAACTTCACAAATGCATCAGTCAAAAGTTAGGCAAGGTTAGTAATCTTTTTTAAAGATCCCCACAAATAGCAGTGATTGTTTTATTTTTTGGGCTCTCATCATTTTCTTCATTCCCTAATAGATCCACCTAATGAAGGAGTTCTAGAGAATGGTCTTCAGTTGCTTGACCGGCGTATGGGAAAAAAGGGTAAGCGTCATAAGAATTCTTCCAGATTGGTTGATGGAAAGTCTGAAGTTGTCCCATTGGAAAAGGAGAACATCGAGGTCACAAATAGTGACAACCACTATACAGAGCTGATCAAATTCCATAATAATCAAGATTCGAACAATGGTTAGTTTTAACCTTGTCCAAGGAATGTTTCCATGTAATGTTGGTAGAAATTACTTACTGTTTAGATGAGTTTGTTAACAGTAATTGTATTTGACTGACTCATAATTATCTTTGGTTGCTAGTTTTATGCACTACATGGTTTAGGTGTGTAAAAAATTATGAGAAAGATTTTATTTTGCCGGGCGTGGCATTTTTTAAGTGTGGTAAAATATGGTCATTCAAGCCTCATGTTTTATCTTTTTCAACTTCTAAAATAATCTTAACTTGTTAGATGTAATATCCAAAATCTCGCTGATTGTTTTTCATCTTCTGTTTTATCTTGTTCATATAACTTGTCTTATCCACATTTTTTTTAAACAAAAATCTCCTTGCCATGTTTAATTACTGCTGTACCCTGTCTGCTCTTTCTTCTCTGGTGTGCAGCTTTGTTGTTTTATATTTGAATAAATTTATACCCGAGTTTCTATTGTTTGCATTGTCAATGGAAATTAATTACCCAAAATGAAGCTATAATTATTCCTCTCTGAAAGTTGTTGTTTAGACCATGAAGGCGGGATTCTTTTTATTCAATGAAAAACTTTTTCTATTATAGATATAATTTCTTACTGTTTAATTAGATTCAAATTCAGGTTTGATAAGTGATTTGAAAAATTGGTTAGCATTACTTGTGTCTCTTCTATGAGAAATTCTGTTAACATGGCTGTGCAAAGATGTTTTACTCATCTAGCAATCTCATTTCAGTTTGTAGGCCTAGCTGAAGTCACTATATTTTTTTCTCTTCTAAAAAGATGGAAACTAATATTGTGATGCTTTTATGTGCCATAAGTAATGGGAGACAATGGATCAAAGTCACTGAGAGAATTGCAAGCAGAGGATGACGAGGAGGAAAGATTCCAAGCTGATCTTGAAAAAGCAGTGCGCCAGAGCCTGGGTATAATTCTTATACTTACATATGTAGTCTTCTTCCTGTTAATTAGGCATATAATTATGATATTTGTGGTTTTTATTCTTCCTCCCATACATTGCTATTTTCTCATAAGACCCATTACGCTATAAATGACTTGAAAAATGGAGAAGTGTTTGCATACAGCTTTCATGAATTATTCTCCTTTCTTGTATCTGCATCAGTTGGATTCATCTCGTTCCATTGCCTTCTTTGGTTAATCAGAATTTGTAAGACAATATCATGTTGTGAATCTTTGTCAAGTTAACATCATATATGCTGGGTTCAAGTGATTGGATGTGGCATACATTTGGTGGGGTACAATCTTCATTGGTAGTTCATAGATAACATGCTTAAGCATTCAATATGACAATATGATTCCTTATAATAAAAAAAGAAAAAAGAAATAGAACGACCATACACAAATAATTTAATCTGATTTACAATTACAAACAGCACACATGTACCGTCATATGAATAGCTCGAGTCAATTGTATGTTTGACTATGTTTTTCTACTGCAAAGGATTTGCCTTCTTGTCTACATGTACAACATTAGGCTGTATTGAATTAGATGGAAGCTAGATGTTTTGCACTTCCAACAAAACTCACATTTCTAACTAGCGGTAGTTTGATGATTAAATTTCATATCATCTGTTAGTTGATATAAATAGGTGTATTCATCATATAGTATAGTATGATTTCCTTACTGATGAAGCATTGAAGATGCACGAGACCCATTGTTTGATGTGGGGCTAATGTTGCAGAGTTGCATCTTCAATTTTCCTTTCCTTTAAAGTGCTTAGAACTACTCGCAATGCTATGATTTTTTTATTTGCCATTTCTCTAGTTATATGTTATTTGAAATTATGGCCATTTCTATTGGGCTACAGAAGACTCCCTGGCCTGGCCTAAATTATTTACCAATTTCTGACAGTTGGGAAAGTAGTTTTGTTTGCGCTACATTAGCTCTTATAAATACTTTCACCTGGTCAATAAAGTTGCCGGTTGGTTCTCTTTGAATTATTACAAAAATTTTAACGATTCTCTAACCTTGTAAGAGTTGTTGATAATCAGACACATATCAAGCACATAAAAAATTGCCCTCAGTTTCAAATTTGAGAATGCCCCAGAGAGCTTCACTATTAGATAATTTGGGTGCTTCACCAGAAGAGAACATAATTGACAATGTGGATGGAGCTAATTTGCTGGGTGCTGGGCTGAAGAATGAAGTGGGTGAATATAATTGCTTTCTCAATGTTATTATACAGGTAAGTGTTTTGAAAACCAGTTTTTCAATTTGTGATATCTTCTGATGCACTTCTTATATCATAATGTAGTATTTTCCATGGCCTGAATTCATTTTTTTTTTTGTCCGTCTGTATGAGTTCAGTCCTTATGGCATTTAAGACGGTTTCGAGAGGATTTTCTTCGCAGATCAAGATCAGAGCATGATCATGTGGGCAATCCTTGTGTTGTTTGTGCATTGTATGAAATCTTTTATGCCATGGACGCTGCATCAAAGGATTCCAGAAGAGAAGCAGTAGCCCCTACTTCCTTGAGGATAGCTCTAAGCAACCTATATCCAGATAGTAACTTCTTCCAGGAGGTAACGTTGCTGATGATATATATATATATACATACTTGAGAGTTTAACTTTGCCCGTTTGTTTATTTACTGCGTTGGATAAAAAGTCTTCATGTCTGGAAAACGTGATTGATATACTGACATTTGCCAGGCCCAAATGAATGATGCTTCTGAAGTACTGGCTGTGATATTTGACTGTCTTCACCGATCATTTACTCGTGGTTCAAGTGTTTCTGATACAGAATCAGTGGAAAGCAACTGCACGGGATCTTGGGATTGTGCACATGGCACTTGTATAGCACATTCACTCTTTGGAATGGATATTTTTGAGCGAATGAACTGCTATCATTGCGGTCTTGAGTCCAGACATTTAAAGTATACTTCCTTTTTTCACAATATAAATGCCAATGCCCTCCGCACAATGAAGGTATCAATCTTTCTTTTTAACTGTTCATAGAGTTTCTTATTTTTTAGCTGGTTGTAAAGTAAGTAAACAATTATGCTTGTTGAGTACCATAGCTTGATCACATTATTCAGGTTATGTGTTCTGAAAGCTCCTTTGATGAGCTTTTGAATTTTGTGGAGATGAATCATCAATTGGCTTGTGATCCAGAGGCAGGCGGATGTGGCAAGCTCAACTACATCCATCATTTTCTTTCAACTCCACCCCATGTTTTTATGACAGGTGTTTCAATTGTTTCTTGTGGATTATTGACATTTTCTGTGTATACCATCTTTGGCCTTTTATCTTACATTTGCTTGAGACTTGCAGTTTTAGGTTGGCAGAATACATGTGAGAGTGTTGATGATATAACAGCTACTCTGGCAGCACTCAACACTGAAATAGATATCAGTGTCCTCTATCGTGGTTTAGATCCTAAAAACACCCATAGCTTGGTTTCAGTGGTGTGTATCTCCCTTATATCCATACAACTCAATGTTATAGTGTGTTAGTTCTATATTAACTTATTATATGAATACCAGTTTGATGGTAATCTGCAATGCAGTTTTTTGCGTTATGCCTTGGCTTAATTCGTGTTATTTATACTTTTCAGGTTTGCTACTATGGGCAACATTACCATTGCTTTGCCTATAGCCATGACCAAGAACGGTGGATTATGTATGACGACAAGACAGTCAAGGTGGGTTAACTTTTTTTAACATATGAATATTTAATGTTTTGCACTTGTTGCTATGTTCAACATTTTTCTTGTCCAGGTAATTGGTGGATGGTCTGATGTTCTCACAATGTGTGAAAGAGGGCATTTACAACCCCAGGTTCTTTTCTTTGAAGCTGTAAACTAGTGGTGAAAGAACATTGACTTTTAACGTGGTTCGGCGTTCAACTGGTGTCTATGGCGGGGCCGTGATTGAGATGCTTTGCTGCTTACCCAGAACTGGTTTAATAAGCAAATAAACTTGGAGATGTCTGACTAGTTTTGGTATACCTTCCTCAGTCGCGATACAGCATTTAGAATCTGTGATACAATTCAGGGTTTGATGGGGCAACTGGCTTTCAGGGATTTTTTTTTCTTGTTTTTTTTTTTTTTTTCCCCCCGGGGGGGGGGGGGGGGGGTGTGAATTGTGTATGAGGGAAATTTTAGTAGCTCGGTAGAATTGGATCTTACAGCCCAGATTTTGGTTTTTGGAAGAAAACAGCCCACTTTCTGGAGGCTGTGCGAGAGGATGTTTGTTCTGTTTTCTAACGAGAATGGTTGCTCAGCATCGTCGGGAACACATGGCACTTGTGGGAAGGAAATTTATCTATATCCAATATTTTTCCCTCCTTCCCCTTGATAAAGCTTTAGAGAGGTTCTGTATAGCTTACATTCAAATTATATTTAATTAAATTAAATGTCATCATGTTGCCTTCACGGCTGAAAGGAATATTTTTTGATCTTATGGACAAGTATGCGCCACATCGTGATACCTGTAGATGGGACGCGCCTCGTGACATCAGGAGGAATTTCCATCGTTTCAACTCTGTATTTGGTGTCCTTATATTTACTGGGCTTTTTCTTTCTGTATGCGTTTTTGTGTTTGGTTGGGGTTATGGAGGTTAGGTTAGGGGGCTAGAATCAGCGTAACTTGGGTAAAGCAGATAAAATTCTTCCGGTGGCAGATGTTCATTGTAGCATACAGTGAGAACAAAAACAGTGATTCGGGCGCAAGCTCCCAATTTTTTTGCTAATGGCATCAATTTGAGATGGCCAATACTTAATTGTTCTGTTTTTCTTTCTGTAGTAGACAATATACTTTTTATTTTTCTGTTAGTTATTAAACTTGAATGGTAGGTCGAGTTTTAGATTAGAATCCAGTCCCTCGGTTGCACAAGTAAAATGTCAACTTCTAAATTTTACTCTAAAGATTTTTTTTTTTTTTTGGAAAAATAAAGAAAAATTGGCAAGGAAGCACTTGATTTAATATTTCCTCTTTCTCAATGATATTTTTCCTTTCCATTTTATCATTCTTTTAGCAATTATTGTTTATATTAAATCGAATGTATTATATAACTTACTTATAAGAAAATCGATTGACCAGAAATTTTAAACAAAATTTCCATTCGCGATCTTGCCATCTTAACTTCTCATGTTTTTTAATAGGTATCATTGACGAATTTTTAATAATTATTTACCTTAAAACATAGGTTTTGTAGCGTTGTTGAATGTAGATGTTTACGTGAATGACTAGAATTTTTATTTTTAAGCACTAACATGGACTAAAGAAATTTAAGCATCTATGATGTAAGAAGAACACAATTTGCAGAAAGTTGGTAATATCTAGCAACATGACATTTAATATTGTCGATGTTAAAAAATATATTATAAGACAATTGTTTTTATGATAAATAAGAAAATGTTAATATATATACTTATTGTTGTACAATACAACTTATATATTATAATTATAATAAAAAATAAGTGAAAAAAATAAATACACAAACAAAACAAACGTACTTATGTATCATAGTATAACTCTCAATTGTTAAGAAGAGAAGGCTGAATACTTGTGCAAAGTTGTCTTCCTGTCCCCAAGTACTCTATTGAGCGTCAAGTCTCGATTGGCTAACAAATTTGGTTTGAATGTTGAGTTCAATCAAATTTTCAAAGTTTATTTATTTTCGCCCGCATTTATTTTAACCCAAAATGAGAAAAAGTGGGTTGACCTGTTCGAAACAGTTTGCTTTACTTTTACCCCATTAGACTAAGTTGTAACTTATAGAATAAGGTAAATGATTTGAACAAAGACTAGCCCTTGCGCCAATTCTGTTCAATCCTATATATGTGTCATCAAAGCTATGCACCCAGCCACCGTTCCAAAATTTCAAGCAATATAGCAAAACCACGTCGCACTGTAAACTAGCAATGACCAAAAGGTAGCCCCAAAAATTAGGACTCTCCCACACTCAACATCTGTCCCTAACGGTCACACACTAAAAAGAACCAACTCCGTTCATTTCGCTTCTCTCTTCAATCTGTTCTTTTACTCAGTCTTTCCACGCCCAACAGATCCGCATATTAACAACAGAGTTGTTCAGATCAAAATGTAGTCCATCTCAGTGTTAACAATACCTTCTTCCAAAATTTCTTCCCTTGGTATTTCACTCTTCTCTATACATATGCTTCTCGGCTTCATCATCTTGGGTTAGTTTATAAAAGAGGTTTGAACAGTGACTTGGTGGAAATATGACCCTTAAGGGTGGCACAACCCAGGCCTGTGCAGCGTGCAAATTCCAGAGAAGAAAGTGCACCCCTGAGTGCCTTCTGGCTCCATACTTTCCTGCTGACCAACCAAAGGTGTTTCAGAATGTCCACAAGTTATTTGGGGTCAGCAACATCGTAAAGATATTAAAGAATTTGGAGCCTGGCCAGAAGAAAATAGCAATGGAGTCTCTTATTTGTCAAGCAAATATCAGGGATAAATATCCTGTGCATGGTTGTTGCGAGGAAATCAGTCGGCTACGTTACCAAATATGGCAGATGGAAGAAGAGCTTTATATAGTTCAACAACAACTTGAGATGTATCGGCAACATCACCAGCATCCAGGCTCATCAATGCCTGATGATGTCACCCTCCCACTTTTCAATCATACTCCACACCCAGAGACTTACCCTACAATGGCCGCTTTTCCTGTATCACAGCAACAATCTTATTCCAATGGCAATAGTGTGGCTTACAATTCTCTTTACATGGATTCCAAGGATAATGTCCCAAACCCTTTGTGGGTTCAGCACCCATATGCAAATAACAACAGCAATTCAATGATAATGCAACCTCAATTGGTTTCCTCACAGCCACGAGCCGTGCAACAAGGAATTGTTGAGGATTATGATGAGATGCATTCATTTTTTGATACAATTGATGATAGACAATCATACACTTATTCAAAGGAGGCTTATGAGTCAAGGTACATCATCATTTTGAACATAATCATTGACCATTTGTAGTAAGGCAGACAACTGGAATTAATGATTATCAAAAAAAGTTAAGTTAGAAGGGTAAGATAAAAATGTGCATATTGTGATAAAATCTCAATAACGTGATGCTCATAGTTAATACTATCTGCATGCAGTTCTGAAGAATCACTGAAAGATACAAGAAAGTGCATTGAGCATGTCGCTGAGAATGAATTAAAGAGTGCTGCCTCCTGCTTCAGCCTTACCAGTGTCACGTAATCAGTGAGCCAACCCACCGTCCCCCGAAAGAGAAGATCTAGTGAGCTTCTTTTCCCTCTTCACATTTTTGGTTTTCTTTTCTCTTGGTTAAATCTTAAGCTTCTCGTTATTGAGTTTTTAATTCATCACTTATCAACAATTTAAACAGAAAGCAGATTATTTCCAATGTGTCAAATTGAATCGATGAACATGTGGAATCAAGAATAAAGTCAAGACTGGATAATCATGTGTGTGTCAACTGTCAAAAGAAAACAGTTGAAGTCAACACTGGATACTTTTTTTTTTTTTAATTATTATTATTATTTCTTTCTATATCATAATGACCTTCATGCCTCAGCAACAGTTATATGTCAAGTAAGCCTTATTTTCGAGAATAGCAATTATATGAAAATATAGTTCATCATCAACCATTTTATTACTTTCTTTCTGGGATATGAAAGATTTTAGAGGTTTTGTTGTGATACCTAGCCACGCTTCTCTTCCCGGGGGTGGATGCTGTGCGACGTTGATTACTGAAAAAGACAAGAATATAAGAATTCCTAGATGCTTGAGTACCAAACGAATCTAATGAGTCAGCAGCTCACCAGAACACAGTTGATAGCATCTACTGATAAAGACAGATGTCAAGACTAGCATTTCTTGGTTCCCAGATGTCAAGAAGAAATAATGATTCTCATAATTTAGCATCAGGAGGGAAGAAATTAGATCTAGTATATGACAAAAGCAAGAATATAACTATTCTTTCACTATGGTTTGATTATTTTGGGATACACTGAAGTGACAAAAAGAAATAATAATACAATCTGATTTTCCAATGCGAAGAAGCTTGAGAGAAGAAATCATTTATGCTCGTAGTGTAAGAGTCATAGGACTCTGGTATTGTAGGAACCACAAGAAGGGCATTTGTGGTAAAGCCAATGAAACGAAGCCTCTCCCTTCTTCTCACAGTCATGACACAGTATAGCCTGCAACTCTTACAGGGTCAACTGTACAATGTATTTGGGAACTACATATAATGAAAGATGACAAATAACAAATGAGAAAAAGTAGCAGACAAACCTGACATTGACTCGAAAACTCATCTGAAACTTTCTCTTCAGCCAATAACGCATCTAACATCCCGAAGTATACCTGCAAACCATTCTCATGAATTCAAGGAGTTCATTGCCTCCCACTACATCTGTGGGTTTACCGATAATTAAGACAAAAAAAAAGAAAAAAGAAAAAGAAAAAAAAAAGCAGACATGGTAAATTTAGCTTCCCTAAAAAGCAAACTGGTTATTAGAAAGCTAAGAGTTCTTCAATTATAGAAAATGACATTGAAACAGGATATACAATAAAACACCTCATCAAAGCCATCCAGCTGATTGCCTTATGGATCTCACATTCTGGTAATGTATGTTTTGTGACCCCAACGGCAGACAAGTTTTACCGAAATTGGGAGGGATCCAAGAAGCATAGTTAGTCAGTTGATAGATGGTAATTTCCAATAAAACAGTCCAAGTTATTATCGAAGTCCTCCAGAAATGTTTATCTTTTCAATTAATTAAGAGAGTACAAAGAAAGGCTGTATACTCAACACACCTTGCATATAAAGCCCTTGGTGCTTGAGGAGTGGACAAAGCAAAGGTCTAAGTTACAACTTATACACAGATATGATTTTAATTACGAGGAAGATTCGGCAAGGATCAAACTCCTGACCACGTGGCCAAAAAGGCTCTAAAGAGATGGGCCTTTTATCTTATAACAGATCAAACTCCCCCAAAAAACTTAAGCTGTGAAGAGAAGCCTGAAGAATGGCTTTATTTCTTACGTAAACAATACAAACTCGCATATGATATGTATTGGTTATAATATGAACCATATGATAGAATCATCACTATAACCATACAAACTGATACTAAAGATATGAATGACATTAAGAAATAACTGACCTGCATGTCCCCAAGTGACTTGCCACAGATTGGGCATGTATAGTTAAAAGAGGTATATTCCTGGAAACATAATCATGAACACTGTTATCGGAAGTCTGTACACTTGCTACTTCTCTGTAAAAGATAGAATACTGAGGAAGTACCTCAAAACATGTTGAATGCATCGCATGACCACATGGAAGGGCCTTTACAGGATTAGAGGATGTGAAAATGTATTCATAACAAATTGGACAATTATCCTCTAAAGATTTCTCTCTGCATATGTGTACTGCAAGAGCGCGTGACATACAAGCATTGCAGTTCATACAATGAAAGTATTCTACGCCCAACCCCTTTCCAACTCGGCACAGGTTACAATAGGGACAGTGGTAAATTTCCCTGTTTGAATGTTCCAAAATAAAAAAGCTCTGATTACTGTTTCTCTTTTTGAATAATTGAAAAACTGGCGTAACAAAATCTGAAAGCTTGGAACCTTGGAACAAAGTCAAATAGGTCGAATAAAGAGACAAGGCACGATCACCATCTATTATCAGAAAGGAGCTTCAGAGAAAGATAGACAGGATAGGCTATAATATCACTATGATCATTTAAGAATACTGAAACTTTTCAGATAACAAGGTTCTCGTACATTTTTTTAAGTTCTCTTACCTTTTATTTTTTTTTTAATTTTTAAAACCATCCAATATTTGGCAACACATTAAGTACTGGCTAATCAGTATTTTAGCCACAATAGATCACAAAGGCGGCAAAGCTCTCTCTATTAAGTTTTAATCCAAATTCATTCACAATACTCAAAACCCAAGATCTATGATTAGACTAAAACAACATCAATTACTTTCCATAGATATGAGGAGTATTGAGATGCCATATAATCCTATGCTTAGATACCATCGACTAATCGCTGCCTTAAAAGATTTTCAGCAATTAATTAAATTTACTCTAAGTCTCCAGAATCCAAAACTCTCATTTTCGTGACTATCTTACATATTTATAACCTAATTATGTTGGTATGACGCAGTCATATCAATCTTCATTGTAAATTTTTAGATGACAACATGCTTTCGGATTTGGAAGCCCTTAAACCACATTAACATTATAGTACTTAGACATTGAATAAAGGTACCAACTTGTCCATCGAGTAAAATCTTAGGTAAGCTCAAGGACTTGGGATCTCCCATTGTGCAAGTCATACCAAGGGCACAAAATATAGACACTGAATTCGTGATATGCCGACTGACAGCGTATGAAAGATTAGAGTTGCATCATAAACGATGGTTTTGAATCAGCGATAACAAAATCCAAAATGTCTAATTGACTAAAGAAAAGGAAAGGAGTAGAATATAAGTGACCGATCAATGTTACCTCGTATCATCAAATAATCTGCAGATTCTGCAGTAGTATCTCGCCATGGATAAATTGTTGCAAGAAACTGTTGAGCATGTCGCGGTGATTGGTTGAATCACCAAACAACTCATGCACATCATCTTTGTAATAGATTTCCTGCAAGTATTTAGACAATTTGTGTAAACATCAGAAATTGGATTTCTCAATAACAGACTGAACGCGAACAATTCATACCTGTCAATTGAATGATCAGATACCTCATCATGGCAACGTATGCAAGTATACAATTTGTTGCAACAGGAAGCAAAAAGCTTACACTTCCTCTGGTAGTGCTTGCAACCATAGATCAGTTTCAGAGGGTCCCTGTAAGATGGATGCTGCCCAGGAAATTCCGGCCCATCACTTGCAACAGTGGCTTCAGAAAAAGATATTTGCTGTCTAACAATCCAACGGCTGTAATTAGTCAGAAGCTATTGTTAAATTCCTTGAGTGCTTGGCTAGAATAGCCGTGGAGCAGATTAATGAAAGTTACAATATAGGTTCCTCATCATATCTTATTCAGTTATTGATGTCTATTTATTTGAGTAGGGAACTACAGTCTGCCTAAAAAACATCATTTGCTAATTTCCGTTGGATATAAATATCATTATTTTTTAATGTATGTTATAATATCTTAATGTCTTAAGTTATTCTGACTATAAGCATACACATGACTAAGGAAGGTCTGACACAGTTCCTTGTCTCCCAGAAAATTGACAATATAGCTGACGGAAGGAGTGATAAGGAAGTTGTGTTATTTATTGATTCTTAAGTTTCCATAGCCTTGCCAATGGCATACCCTAAGTACAAAGGTAATTGTATTATTTATTCACTCTAAAGCTGACCGTAGGACAATCTTGGCACTATCCTCTAATAATTCCTCCATAATCTGGGAAGTCAGAATAAAATCATTAGAAAAAGAATTAGGAGTAACACCAACCTCATATCGTCTTGACTCATTTTCAGAAGGTGGTCATAATGCCCAGGATTCTTATTTACTGGAGCCATCTCAGTTTTTGTTTCATAGCATGCATGTTTGCTGTTATCATGTAAGAGATTTATTGATTCTGAACATTCATTATTTTCTTGCTCTTCATCATGAACCATGTCTTTGGTATCAAGAGTGCAGTTCTGAGACAGGTCACCATCATCACCAATATGAGTGCCTCTGTTGGGAGGGCACTCTACTTGTATTTCATCAAGAACTTCTTCACATAAATATTCAGATGCAATTTCCAATGGCTCAACAGTCTGTGGAGGAGGTTCCTTTGAAACCTTTGTTGCCTTAGATATACTGTACCCATCCCACCATTCACCTAACCATTCATCAAACATTGTATTCTTTGTAGCCATGGACCATAAGAACATTAGGATATGCTGTTCTTTCTGTGTTAATGATGACATTAGCCATGGTATCATATCCTGCAATATTTCTGCTCCTAATCTTCCAAGAATGCAGCCTATGATCTTCCGTTGCTCCTCATTGGAAAAGAATTCTCTGATCACAGGCCAAATTTCAGTCTCCTCGCGATGTATGTGGTCACAAAGCAATTTGTGCATCGATTTGCACTTTCCTTGAATCTTCCTGCACAGTTGATGATACTTTACCATTCTCTGCTTCCAAGTGTTATCAATAATAGTAACTGAAAGATGTAGATCAGCCATCTTATCAAGAATGCAGGATATTTTACTAACATGTTCAACTTCAAGTTCATGGTCAATGCTGTAGGAGTGGCTAATGTTTTTGAGTTTACCCTTTGCCTCCAAGGCCGGAAAGACAATCTCATCTTCTGCATCACTGTGGATTTGGTGAAGAAAACATATGAGACGGAATCGTTTATGGAAATCCATAAGCAGTCCAGCATTTTCATCTAACTGAGCCGAACCCAGAACTAGGTAATCCAAATCTTTCTTTATGGCCTTATGAAAGAAAAATATTAAGTCAATTTGTTGTGGATTATCAAGAAAGGACATGGAACAACTATTAGCGGCATGAAATTTTAGAGAGGGATGTAACTTCATTACTGTGGCAGGGAAAAATAAATTAAGATTAATTCCTGCAGCATATGGTGTCACAAATTTGTCCACCTTATCGGATCCGGAAGATGAAGAATGAGACAGAGATTTCTTGCCAGAGATGATAGACCCATTATGGAGTTGTTTGTTAGAATTCAAGAAAGAAAACCCAGCAGCACTTTCAATTTGCTCAGGTAAAAGAAAGCGTTGGATTTTGAACGTGTGCTGCAACTCCTGTCGGAATTTGTCAATAGAAGTTTTACCAGAATAACCAACACGGAACCACTCATGCAGTAGGGACGCAAAAGATTTATGGAACAGAGGATTGCCGTGTTCTATATGAAAGAGAGTAGACCTGGATTCGTTTTCAGACAAGTGGGCCGCAAACCAAGTTATTACACACTTAAGCAACCCAAGTGGCATCATATACAGGTTCAAGCCCAGAAGCCTCTCTTGCATTCCGCCGCTGTAGTACTTGCTAATGACAGGAAATACCTGTTACAAAGGATGTCAAGTTTGGGACTACATATGGAAGTAGAATATGTATGAGTGTTGGTACTGCCTCTATGTGTAATCATATCAATTATTATTAGTTTCAGAAGCAAAATTTTGTTACTGTTTATATTTGATGATAAATTTAAGGGGCCATGATTGTATATGACTAAACCGATATTCCTCTGTTCCCTATATTTCTTGATAAGAATAATTGCAATTTTAATATAAAATGTATACCTCAGTTTCTAGAAAACTTAAGTGTTTGCTGACTCCTATCACAAATAACTCAAGTTCTCTGCAAAGCTTCTCTATAAATTTGCATAAAGGCATGCTACTTTCATTGCTATAGGATAGCAATCGCTGTAAATCTTCAATGTGACTTTCACTGAGAAATTGCTCAGTAGACTTGGACAACCAGCTATAACAAAGTTTACTCAATACAGGATAAAAGAACGTCTTCTGAGCATTGCTGTTATCAGAAAGTTGTACCAATCAGAAAACTGAAAGGAATATTACTAGGTAAATTATATATAAGAGAAGAATTCCCTTTCAGGCACATCAACAGAAAACACTGCATTATCAAAAACAAATTGCTCAGAAGAATTACTTACTTATAGAAGGTGAGGACATCAACAAAGAATTTTAGCTGAACAAGTATTGAATCTAAATTCTGAAACGCAGAGGAGCTTCTTATTTGATAAAGATCTTCCAGAATTTCTTTGATATCTTTCTTGATGACACCATGCCAAATTGAAAGGACATTAACTTGGTTTACTCCATCTTCTCTTTCTTGGCAATTTGCTTTCATCCAATTTGAAAGTTTCTTGAAGTTTCCATTATAAAAATGCAACCCAAGTGATGCTGTCATATCTACGGATTCATCAGCACATTGAACTCCTTCTCTTTTAAAATAGAGCTCAGTGAACGCCAAGTTGTTGCCATTAAGCCAAGAAATTAAAACCTTCACAGCAATATTTGAATTAGTGAAAATCAGGGAGTTCATCAAGATAGGTTAGAAATTTGGTTTGGCCTACCTCTTGCAGTGGTTTTTCCATTGGTGAAATTTCTTTTAAACACTCTTTGAGCTCTGCTTGTTTGTTTGCCGAAAGAAAAGAGGTCATCCATGGAAGAACTTCCTCCAGCAAAATTATCGGAACACCACATATGAATTGCCACACAAGTGAGGCCTGTTCTTTAGGTGACAATTTATGCATCAAGAGAGGGAAAACCTGCGGCAGTACATATTGGTAATACATGCATGGCTATCAGTATTCAGGATTATATATTACAGGTACATGCACAATCATACACACAAATCCGAAAATATATGACATAAAATTGCAGGCACGGGTCAGGAAAAACTATTTCTGATTATTACTTGTGTACTTGTATTAACTCATCATATATTTCCTTGTTCTGCAATCAACTTCACGGTTAAAAAAGTCTCCCTTAGTGGATGACTGTCGTAACAATATAGATAACTGAAAAGGTCATAGATATTGCACCTGTGATACAGCATTACAGCGACCTATTTTGACCTTGTTTGACTACTCTATTTCATATGTTCTTCATAGATATCCGCCATTACCATTACTCACATGTTCTAGTACACACAATTTAGTGTATAGAATATGCTACCCAACTTATAAAACGTCCAGAAACTGGAAACGACTTTACTCACATTACTTTCAAGCATACAAAGTATATAATCTGAATCACTGCAAAGCGTCACTCGAAAATTCTCTCTGATCATCCCCATAAAAGTCCATTCTGCCAAAATCAGAGTTCTATTTAAAAGAAAGTCAGTTCCCAATTCCCATTACGGTTCCACTTAGCATCATGATTCATACTCCATAACAAAAAGAAAGCCAGCAAACCTGAAAATAAATACTATACATATAAAACTAAATCTAAAATTGTTAAATGCATATTTCATGTCGATAAATAAATAATTGAATGTGTTATTCTCCATAAAACAAATGGGTAACCAAAATTAATGGAGAAATGATGAGTTACGCCTTTAATTACATGTTCTTTTGACCCTGTACCTCAGTCATATCTTAGGATTTCATTTAACGGAAGGTTTATTTTCCATGGGAAATAAATCAGCAACTGCAAAGTCAGATTTCAGAAAGACAGACTGCACAAACCACCAAGTAAGTGCCTACGTCTGCGACCTAACTAAGAATCAATATAAAACGTAACGAGAGTAATTTTACAATATCACAATGATAATAAACAGCTACCTGCTTTTCTTCTTTCAGCATATGCTGACAGATAGAGGTCTGCAAGATATCAATGCAATGTGCGAATTCTTGGAAAAGCTTGGAAATATTGTCCTTTGGATCCATCAACTCATCCAAACAGCGAAAAATTGAATTGAAGAGGTCATCGGTGCTTTTATGTTCAAGGTAATACGTACATACAACATTTTTTACATGTACATCCAAAGCAAGGAAAATAACCTGCCAAAATTTGTAAGAGATTTGAGGTAACAAAGACTATTTGAAAGCTAAGTAACACTACACCGGTCAAAAAAACAAAGACAAATCTTACAATATGCATCTAATTGTCAAGATCTTGGAATTCATGATATTTCAAACTAGCATAAAATAATAAGGCTTAGAAATGATAATTTGAGTGTTTTTTTTTTTAATCAATGTGACTTATTATATAACTCAATAAGAGGAAGCTGGATTTTGTGATTTTTTACTCTCTCTGTATCTCTCGTGCTTAGTTGTAACTCTTGTTTTGCCATCTCCTGATCAATAACATGATAATTGAGAACGAGTCCTAAGCAGGCCTTGTTTGGAGCACTGACCTCATCTTCCGCAGCACAATGATAATTGAGAACGAGTTTAAGAAACTCAAATCTTTCTTTAAGCTTGAGAATTAGCTCTTGATTCTGTGACTTGTTCTCCAACGACGCCGTTTCGACCAAGCGACGGAGCTGGGCGAGTTCAGCGCGTATAGCCTTGTGGAAGCAAACAAATAAGAGTATGGGGGCGTCAGCAAGCCGAACACGGAAGAGACTATCGACTTCCTCATCATCCTCCTCCTTATCCGGCGTACAAAGGGAAGGGTCGGCGCCGTCCATCCACCTTGAAATCTAAACCCGCAACCACCATTAACGGCGACAAAGAGCGAAGGGAAGTTTCGCATTTGACAATGCCAAGAGATTTATCCCTCTGCTTCAGGAACTTCCCCTCTCTCTAGCCCATGGTCTCCCGTAAGGTTGTTAATTTTTTAAACAGAAAAATAAATTTTAAAAACTATCTGAGCGTTGCCACGGAGGATGAAAGAGACCCGATTACTAACCGCCAATGCTGTGAGCATCTTCATTTTGGCGCTTCAGAGCGGGGCATGAAAAATGCCTCCTCCTTTTCCATTTTCACGGAGCGTGAGGAGAGATGTGTTGGGTGTCCAAACTTCAATTAGCAATGCGTGTAAGGGACGCGCTACAGAAGAGAATGGGAGTATAAATCGAGTCCTCACTGTACACAGAGTCATAGTTTAATTTATTCCCGCGCTGAAAATGGTTTAAATAATAACGTCGTCGTAGTTAGGGGAGGATGGGCTTGGATTCATGGTCTTGATCACGGCCCTCATGACCGAAAACAGGGCCCACTGGGCCTGCGATACGGGGCGTGCCTATCCTACACTTGTCACCAGTTCGGGTTGAGTCAGCTCCATGACTATGCATGGACGGTCTCCACCTCCTGCCTGTCTCAAGCCTTCCACGTGCTTTCTTGGTGCCGACACGTGCTTGCCACTTCTAGTCTCCACAAGACCACGGCACATATTTTTTAAGAAGAAAAAAACATTTTCATTAAAATTTAAGTAAATTGCATAATTTATTGGTGCAAAACTTTTGAGAAAAGGATTTATTTGTACGTAAGCGAATTAATAGTATAATTTATTGCACATATTTTACTTATGATGTGATTTTTTTAGTGTATTCGTTTAATGGTATAAGAATGATTCAAACTAGAATAAAAAATTCATTGAAGGATTTAGGAGAAGTTTTGAACTATGCATATGATAATTCAACAACGTCACAAATCATCGAAATATTGTTCATCGGTTGAAGTTTAAGTATGTTTCTTTAGAAATTTACGTTGTTCAGATACACTGATAATGAAACAAAAGGGTTTCACAGCTTTCCAAATTCACAATTTTTTTTTTTTCAATATCAAACTTTCTAAATTTAACAGATGAAATCTCCGTTCACCACCAGACTCAAGTTCTGTGGGTAGACTTGGAGTTCAACTGGTTAGCACGTGTTTCGATGCGCTCTATCTGTCCGCCGGTCAATCGTGATTCATGACTATCTTATCTTCCGGTCAGCGTTCACTATTTGTGGGGGGAAAATCGTTATTCTTGTCTCCGTTTTCTTTAGTTTCCACCGCCATGAAAACGGGAACGGAAGTGCAGCTCCAAAGTCAGAACACAAACTCTCCAAAAGTCGGATTCGAAACGAATCTCAAATCCGGAAATGGAATGGCTCACCAACAGATGGGTAGCTGCTGGTGCTAGCATATGGATTCAGTGGAGCTGCGGTTCATCATATACCTTCAGTATCTACTCGTCTGTCCTCAAATCCAGTCAGGGCTATGACCAATCCACGTTGGACACCGTCTCTGTCTTCAAAGACATTGGCGCCAACTTCGGCATCCTCGCCGGTCTGCTCTACTCCGGCGTTACTCCCTACAACGAGCGCCGCAGCCAGTCGCCCCTCTCCCTCTAAGTCCAAATGGAAATCATTGTGTGGGCCATGGGTGGTGCATGCGGCGGGGGCGGTTCAGTGTTTCATTGGCTTTTTCTTCACGTGGGCTTCCGTTGTTGGATTGATTCACCGGCCGCCGGTGGCTGTTATGTGCTTCTTCGCGTGGTTGGCAGCTGACGGTCAAACTTTCTTGAACACCACCAATGTCGTCACTGGCTTGCTCAATTTCCCGCAGTATGGTGGCACCATTGTAGGCATAATGAAGGTATTTTTACCTGCTTCAATATTATTTCACTCTGATTGAATTGAAGGTTTCTGGTCTGGGTTTAATGATTTAAATGGATGCCGAGTTCCTGGAATGCTTCTACAATATAAGATATTTAAAGGATGTGAATTGCATAAAGTCCTTAACTCTTGCTTTTTATGCTATATCTCGGTGTATTTTGAGAAGCTAGCCAATCAAACCATTCTGCCTTTATTTCTTGACCAGGGCTTTCTTGGACTCGGTGGAGCGATCCCGATACAACTGTATTACACATTTTGTGATGGAGAGCCAACCACTTACCTTTTGATGCTTGCATGCTATCCAACATTCATCTTCCTATCGCTTATGTTTCTGGTGAGAATATATGAAGTGCATGATAGTGATTACAAGAAGTACTTGAATGGTTTCTATGCTGCCTGTATCATTATTGTTGCTTATCTCGTGCTCATAACAATTTTAAGAAACATTCTCACCTTTCCATCTTGGGCACGCGTGTTCACATTTGTTGTCCTTGTGATTCTCTTGGCGTCACCTTTTGGAATTGCTATTAGAGCCCAATGGGAGGAGTCACGAAATACCTATTCCATTGCGAGAAATCCTTTAACAAACAACCCTAAGTTAATTGCATCCTCCAGTTATCCTCCAGCAGGTGATAACATGGAATATCATGAGCTGCCTAGTGGAGAGGAGAGGATACAGGCAACTTCAGATGACAGCACATTGCCTTATGAAGTAGAAATGAACCTCTTGCAAGCCATGTGTACGGTTGAGTTTTGGATGTTATTTACAACCATGGTGTCTGGGATGGGCTCCGGGCTGGCAACAGTAAATAACTTGATACTACTGTAGAGATTGATAGTTTGGTGTCTTTATGGAGTATTTGGAATTTTCTTTGGCGCTTTGGAGGAGGGTATGTATCAGATTTTATGATACACAGGAAAGGTTGGTCAAGGCCCTTGTTGATGGCTGTAATTTTGGGAACCATGATTCTAGGTCATGTAATTATAGCTTCTGGTTTCCGTGGAAATCTATATCTGGGTCCTGTTGTGGTGGGCATTTGTTACGGTGCAAACTGGTCCCTAATGCCCACAATTACTTCTGAGATATTTGGGGTAAAGCATATGGGTACCATTTTCAACACCATTGCTGGAGCAAGTCCACTTGGATCTTATTTACTCTCTGTCAGAGTTGTTGGGTATATATATGACATGGAAGCCAGTAAAGAAGATGACTCATGCTTTGGCACCCACTGTTTCATATTATCTTTTCTGATTCTGGCAGGAGTGGCTTTTCTGGCTTTTTTGGTTGGTCTGGCATTGTATTTCCGGACAAGAAGGTTTTATAATGTAGTTGTGCTAAAAAGATTACAACATTCTTCAAGATGACGTAGAAGTCCGAATGAAAGAATTTATTTTTTTTTTTTTTATCCTTTTGGGTGTTATCTTCAATTTTTAAAATTTATCAGTGCGGATGGAGCTGCTATCTATTTATGTTAAATTTAAATCTTATCAACTTTTTGATATTTCAATAATACTTTGCAATTAATTTTTTAACATATCTGTTATAACAATAAATTATAGTGTCAATTTCACCTAAACTCATCTGAAGGAATCAAAACCCTCCTATGAAAAATAAAATAAAATAAAATAAAAAGGGGCCCAATTCGCTGAAAACTTTTTACTTGCGAGTGAAATGTGGATAATTTTTTTTTTCAAAACTTCCAATTCCTTCACCTATTCAAAAAAAAAAAAAGTCAAAACGTTAGTGGGTTGGAGCAGCTAAAGGCGGCAGCACACTAGGCCCAAGAGATAAAGGCCATCTTTCGGCCAATTAGAATTTTAAGGAATTTCTTTTCGCACCCCCAAATTTTAGAAGTATCGCAGCTCGCTGGTCCATCATGGAAATTTAATCGAAAAGTGAGACAATCAGAATTTCACACGATGTTTGGCTGAAGGAATTTAGAGGGGAGGGAAGGAATTCTTTCTATTTTTCTTTGTTTGCTTCGTCACATAGGAGGGCAAGGGAGAAATTTTACTCACTCATTTAATTTACACATTCCCTTCCTCCCTTTCTCTCTATTTGTAAATTAAACAAAAGGAGATTCTTTTGAACCCAACACTCCCATAAGAAAAAATAATAATAATAAGGGCGAGTTTGAGACGATCTGAAATTCAAAAGTATAGGAATATCCATGAATGGATCGGATCATAGGCTGATGGTGTTGTATTGTCGGGCTTTGAGTTCGACCATCGTTTCGTATCGTCCTGGTCTAGCTCTGTGACTCTTGTCTCCGTTCCTGCGCCTGTGCGTATTGGAATCGAAATAGAAGAAGAGTGGGGAAAGGAAACGGGAAAAGTAATTGGATAAATAGTCAGAAGCGAACAAAATATAGAAGAACGACCTTAAGAGAGATAGAGTTCACTGTTCAAAATGAAGACGACGAAGGGAGGCAAGGTGATGAACCCCACCGATGCTTACCGAAAGGAGCTTCGTAAGAAGGAATTGAAAAGGGTAATCTGGCTTTTAATTGTGCTCTTTGTGTTTTATTTTTTTATTTTTAATCACTCATTTGGAAGAATTTTGTTGAGCTTATCCCTAATCCCTGATTTATGTTTTGGGAAGTTTGCAAGTACTAATAGATGTTTATAAAAAGAAATGGTTGCCTTATTGCTTTAGTCACTCTTAGGAAGTTAGCATTACTGCACATTTTCTTTGCTCCTCTTTCGCTCATTCTTTACATCAAACCTTGTTTATATATATATTTGCAAAACATTTGTGATATTGAGTTTATTGGATTTGGATGCTTTTATTTGCAATGCAGTTTGAACTACCCTTATCAGTCATCAGTCATAGATGGTAAAATCTACCTTTTCACATTAGTGATTTACATAGTTGTCTAAATGAAACTATCTGGTCAAGAATTGATGTTCTGTTGGTTTATAGCATAAAGAGAATAGTATCTTTAAGAGAAGACATTAGAAATCTGTATGATCTGGGTCTGATAATTTTATCTTTTGCTTCACAATTTACACGTGAAAAGGATGTTTGGTGAGTGGTGGCTGATAAGAACTTCCAATAGATGCTGGTCACTGCCTAATTCTGTTGTCCTCTCTGGGTGCTGGCAGCTGGTCATGGGTGGTTATTCTTAATATGTAGTGAATTAATGATGGTTTTCCGGTGACATGACTTGCCTCCTTTTAAAAAGAGGAGGCTATTCTTTTGTTTTCGAATTGCTATTTTCCATTGAAGAGGTTCTAACCAATTTCATGAAGATGCTAATGGTTTTTTAGAAGAAGGTATTTCAATAAACGAATAAATAGATGTAGTTTTATTTACTGATGTTTCCACTTGCCTTCCAAAATAATCATTTTGGTTTATTAACGTTATTATAAACAAAATGTGCAACATTATTGTGTGTCTTTGCCTTTTGTTGTTCCCCTCCTTCCTCTCTCTCTTTTTTTTTTTTTCCCTCCATATTTTTGTTCTGTGTTCTTGAAGAGTTTAACTCATGCTTGCATCCTTTCCTTCTTCTTAAACAGAACAAGAAAGAGAGAAAGAAGGTGAGGGAAGTGGGGATTTTGAAGAAGGACCCTGAACAACTCAGGAAGCAAATTGAGAACTTGGAGATGATGAGTAAGTTATGCTTTAACAAGATTTTTTATCTAATGGTTGAGTACTTTCTGCTTTATCGGTTTCACTCAAGGGCTCCAACCCCTTAATTTATTAACTTTCGACATGTCTATGCCTCATGGAGGAGTGATAATTTGTACGTTTCATTTTCCCCTCCCGCTTAATTTCTCTATTTGGGTTTTAAAGCTTTTAGATGAATCTCATAATCTGTGGAGTCAGTAGATCGATCTGCAGTGAGTGTCAACAACTGTTGAAATTTCCATAAGAATCATGATTATATAATGATGAAAGTAAACTAATTAACGAGCTAGCACAAAAATGTTCCAGTAGCATAGTATCGGGAAGACAAAAACTACAACGTAAAAAGTCCGTAGAGTTCTATGCCCATGAACTGAAAGTGGGGAATTAAACAAGCATTTACTAACTTTGAATACTGGGAACTCGTTTCATATTCTATACAAGAAATTCCCTGTATCTTGGAAAGGATATCCTTTTTTCTCCACAAATTTGGAGCATCAACAACGTACATACATGTTCTGTGATGTGAGACTCAGAGTCGTACAATGGTAAATGCATAAAAGGCTATGAAACTATACAGTATTAGTGCATTTACAATGACTAGTTGACCATGCACACAATTGACATTATATGGTAGTGATATTAAGGTTATTGTGCACTGGTTATTTGTTTGGTTTTCTGGATTTATTTCTAGAAAGGTAATCGAACATGTGTTGAGTTTAGTTAGGATAACTTGGTTCTTTCGATTGTCTTATTGCAGTCTGATGACATGAAGCAGTTAGCTCACTAGATATGTTAACATAAATTAAGTGTTATGTCTTTTGGAAACTTTTACCTGTCTATATTTACTGTTCATAGTTGGTTGTGGCAGAGGCTGATGGTGCTTTGGATAAAGCCAGAAAGCACAAGAAGAGACAGCTACAGGACACACTTAACCTTGTTGTAAAGAAGAGGAAGGTAATAATATATTATTGGTCGAATGTACCTTTCAGTGTAACTGGTAGTATCAGTTTATCTGTTTTGAGGTCGATAAAAAAAACTTGAGAGTTTGGAGCCCCAAATCTAATTATTGCATCATGGGCTTTATCAGTATTCGAAGTGTAGACCTAAAATGCACCCACTCTCTTGACTGTGATTTAAGTCTTAAATGGTAAAAGGGGAAAACAACGAGAGTTCTTTGGGATAGTCATAAATTGCTATCGCTAATAGTCAAGCAGAAGCTGCCCGTAGATTGTTTTTCTTTTGTATTATAATCTCTTAATAGGTTGCAGTGGACTTTATAAAATTAGAATCTCTAGATCTTCCATTGCATGGTATAACTGTTTAGTTTAGTAGTTTCTTCAAACAGTTATTTTTGATAGTCTAAATCTTCTCTTTTCTGGACAGGAATATGAAGATAAAATGAAGGAGAAGGGGGAGACCCCTGTTATGTTTAGGTGAAGATGTCTCATTGGATGTTTCAAAGATTAATTTAATTCTAATTCAGTTTGATTTGTTTAAAAATTGTAAGTAGTGTTTTTTGGCAGTCATTTAGGGCCTCCTCGAAGAAGAACAACTGCAGAGGAAGAAGAGAGAGCGAAGCACCCAAAACCTGAGGTAGGATTGGAGTTTATTTTTTTGGTAGTTTTTTTTCCTTCTATTTTTTCATTATCCAAAAAAAAAAAAAAAAAAACTAGACTTTTGGAAGCTGTTAAAAACGTTTTTAACTCAAGGTTAGCGTATTACCGATTCTTTCTGACAGGACTCTGTTTACTATCATCCAACACTGAACCCTACTGGGGCTCCACCACCAGGAAAACCTCCCATGTTTAAATCATCAATAGGTATGTTAAGCTTCTTTTTCATAGTTGTCTGAATAAAGCATGGATCAACAAATGATGTGGATTTGCAGCACTCTTTCTCTCTTAAATCAACATTTCTATTAAACTGCAGGACCTAGAATTCCCTTGTCTGGTGCTTCATCCAGTGGTGCTGCATCATCTTCAATGACAGAGTCAGAGGATGATGTATTAACTGTGCCTCCTCCTCCTCCCCCACCGCCACCACCACCACCACCACCTTTGCCTGATACTAGCAATGTGAACTCAGCAGATGGCACTGTTTTGCCTCTACCTCTTATGCCTCCAAAGCCTGCTACAACCAATTTGCCTACATCATTACCGCTGCCTCCTTTGCCTCCTCCTCCTCCACCTCCTGGTCCACCACCTAAAGACCAAGTTGCAAACCGCCCCATACCCCCTCCACCTCCGCCCCTTCAACAATCTCAGCCACCTCCACCGGGCACCAGTGGAGATGAAAGGGAGAGAAATCGGTCCGTGTTGTTGGATAATTCGTCTTCCAAGGAGCCTGGTCAGGTGAGTTTGTAGTCTAGTTTAGTTGGCTGATGCTTAATCTGTGAGGGACAAAACTGAAAATACGATGGTAATGACATTGATGAACGAAGAGTTCTATTCTTATGATATACGGGAGGTTAGTGGATGGGAAATTGTTTACACTTGATTTGTCTAAATTGAAAAACTGGGGCTTCCTACTATTCTCCTAAGTTGTTCCTTCGAGGGCAGTAACATATTCTCTAAACTGTAGATGCCTCTCCCTCCTCTACCAAGTGGGCTGCCACCAAAATCGGCTACTAGTCAGTCAGATGGTGCTCTGGTTACTGCTGAAAACAAGAATTCTCTGGCAGGGCAGGAGATCCCAAAAATGGTTCCAGGGCCACCTCCTCCGAGGCAGCAGCCTCCACTTCCAGGATCTGCACTAATTCCAACTTTACAGCCTGATGTATTACCCCCTGGAATATCTCGTTTTCCACCACCCCCTCCGCCTCCAGATATGAGACCTCCATTAGCTGCACCGGGACTCCAAGGTCAAGCACCACCTCCTGGAATGATGGTCCCACTGATTCCAAGGCCTCCATATGGTCCTCCACCTGGTCCTCCTCCTAACTTACAGGAAGAGGACCATGTAGCTAGTAGACCACCTCCCCCTCCTCCTCAGAAACCATCATATGTTAAATCAGCTGCTTCTACTGTTGTTAAAAGACCGCTAGCTCAACACACTCCAGAGCTTACAGCTATGGTAAGTTGATTTTCTCTTGATTCAATTCACTCACCTCTCTAGTACATTGTTTGTCTTGGCATGAGAGTAATCATGTTTTCTTTGATCTAGTAGAGTCTACTTCTATTCCAGAGCAAGTTACTTTGCAGATTATTTACAAAGATGTTTTATGTTGGTTTACTAGGTTCCTGCATCTGTTCGAGTTAGAAGAGAGGCTGCATTACCCAAACCAAAAGCAAAACCATCGCTGTCAACCTCTACTACGACTGGTACTGCAACATCAGGGCCAAAGGCAGAGTCAGTGAGCTCGTCATCGGCACCTAAAAAGCAGAGCATTGATGACTCATACATGGCTTTCTTAGAGGACATGAAAGCCCTTGGCGCACTTGATGGTTGAGTTTACTGTACGAATCGAGGAAGTAACCAAGTAAAGGAGGGGGTCATGCTCAGCGAGGACAAAGAAAAGATTTTAAAGGAGACAGAAGAAAGAGAGCGGGCGGGGCTGATTTGTAATGTCTGATTTAAGATTTAAACGACCCTAGTTATTGATATGATGCAAATGCAACTGGGGTTATTTTTCTGGAGGGCGGGGACGTAGTCAGTACGTAGCCGATTGAAAATGGAAAAATTGTACTAACATTGAATTTGACGTTCTATTAATAAATTATAATCGTATCTTTTTGTTTCTCATCTCACCCTTCTCCCATAAACATGTCAGGAAAAAACACAATAGAAGAAATTAGAAAAAAAAATGTTATTTGGCTTTAAAAAATTGAGAAAAGATTATTTAATTTCAAACATGGAAGAATCTTAATTTAGTTTTTTTTTTTTTATATTATTTAAATTATTTTTTGATGTTACATGATAATTTAATTATATATATAGTGTATTTTAAACATACTAATCATATACTTTTTTTTTCTATACTTATTATAAGACACTTGTTATAAGGTTTTGGGAGTGTTTTTTATAAAATATTTTATAATTCTAGTATTAGTTTTTATTTTTTATAATTTATCTTTAATAAATATTTTAATTTTTTTTTATTTATTAATAAAAATAATATTAATTAAAGATAAAATTGTAATGTTACAATTTTTTTAAAAAAATTAATCAAATCAATTAATGTTATTATTACGTGTAATTAGGTTAACATAGAGTAATGTTAAGTAATCGTATACTTCATATAAAAAAATATTATAATATCAGATCATAAAATGATCACACACACATATAGATAAATATAGAAGAGTTAAATCATTAATATAAAAATGTTGATCATGTTTGAAGCATTGTTAAATTGTATCTTTTTGCAATGCAAGATCACTCAACAGTTTTCTTCCTCCGTCCATTTAGGTCTCTTGTCGCGGCAAAGTAGACAGACACAGCTTTGGATTTTTCTGTCAATTTTCTCCTATGAATTCCTGTTCGATTCACAGAGATTAATATTTCGTACTCGGCAATGCTGCATTCTCAATATAAAATCGTTATCAACGACAAATTGCTCCATGGCCTACTTTCTTCTGTACTTTGAATTGAGAAATTCTATGGAATAAATAACACTGTTAATGAAAAATCCAATGCATCACACAGATATCAATAAAGACGACCGTAGCGGTAAAGAGAACTGAAATGGTAAGTGAAGTTTACTTGCTTTCTGTGATTTTCTTCCACCATCTTGCAGATGCAGGAAAGGGAGGGTTTACTTACTTTTGATCATTTTCATTTTATACGAGTTTGCACTCCGTAATAGACAGTTAGAAATTTTCTACTTTCTCTTCAATATTAGTGCGATGGGTGGTGGTTTTCATATTCTCTCTCTGCTTTTCATATTTCATCTCGTTAAGTGCTCTTCATCACATCCCTTCTGCACTAACTCAAGTGGGTTTCTCTTTCTACTTCTTCTTCCCCGTTTGTGCATGAATGGTTCATTTCATATTAATTCATTTTTGCCTCTTTAGTCCTCATTTGATTCGGGGCTCATTTTCATTACTCTGCTGATGGAGCAGGAATCCCTTCTAAGCTTGATACCCCTCTGAAATTCTGTTCTCGCGATGGAAGGGCCCGCTGTGACATTACTGAAGATTTACAATTGCAGAAAGAATTTCAGGCATTGAACGTCACTGACCCGGCATGTGCTTCCCTCCTCAAGTCGATTCTATGCGCCGTAAGGATTCTCAGTAAACGTAGTCTATCTCTTTGTTATCACAAAATTTCAGTCATTCGTAAAGTTTATAATTGCATTTTAACGAGTTAATACTTCTTTTTCAGCTACAGTCTGCGTTTAACAACGATAACAAAAAAAATAAAAAAATAAAAAATTAGTATATTGAATGACTGCTTTTTTATTATTAATGATTATGAACCTAACATTTTGTCTTTTCAATGCTCCCAAAAGATTCAGATAAAGTGTTTTTTAAAGTTTTGGAGTCCCCTTATATTTCAGTGTAAAGTTGCTCAATCAAGTTTTCTGACCATCGTTGATTTGAGCTACAACAACCACAACGCTTGAATCAAAATTAATGAAGACTTCACAAAATAAAAGAAATCATTTTATGTTGGGTTCTTGTACAAATTGCTATTTGGAGTCAATGGGTGAATCGTTAGTTTTCTCTCATATTGCCTTGTTTGTAATGTAAATCTACTTTATCAAGCCATAGCAAAATTCTTATCATGATATTCTGGCTTGTGCTGATATTGGTTTAAAATAATTCATAGGAATATAATCAATTTTCTTCTGTTCCAGGCTGACTCGGGCTTAAGAACTGTTCCCCTCTTGTGCAACACCACATTATCGCTGATATCACAGCAATCCAGTGGTGGTCCTTGTCGTGATTTTTGCAGCAAGTTATGGGAAACATGTGGAATCGTCTCCACATTTAATTCCCCTTTTGAATCTTTCTCGAGAGACAGAGCTGGCAAGGAGTTTGCCTTCTTTACTTCGGAAAAGAAGGATGTTTGGCAGTCCAGGAGAAGCTTCCGTGAGACTTTTGATGGTTCTTCAGATGATGGGAAAGCGCGTTTCAATGATGAAGCAGTTTCATTCAACAATGTACAAACTTCTCGTCCCAGTACTCCTGCTGGCCTATGCCTAGAGAAGATTGGAAATGGGGCTTACGTTAATATGATTCCACATCCAGATGGTTCCAACTGTGCCTTTTTTTCTAATCAACAAGGCAAGATATGGTTAGCAAAGCTTCCCGATGAGGGTTCCAATAATATTTTGGTAATTGATGAATCCAAACCCTTCCTAGACATTACCGATATCAGCCTATTTGATTCTGAACACGGCTTATTCGGAATGGCATTTCATCCAGATTTTATACACAATGGTCGCTTCTTTCTCTCATTTAATTGTGATCAGATGAAACATCCAAGATGTGCTGGGAGATGTGCATGCAACACAGAAGTGAATTGTGATCCTTCAAAACTTGAGTCTGATACCAATCTTCTTCCATGCCAATATCAAACAGTTGTAGCAGAGTTTACAGTTAATGGTACAGCATCAAAGCCATCCTTGGTATCTTTCCACACCTCTCCTGCAATTTGTCTCAAAACAACATTTTTTTTGTCTCTATATCCTTAATTAAGAGACGTATCTGTATCTGTTTATAGGCAGAAAGTCCAAATCCATTAGAAGTCAGAAGGATATTTACAATGGGTCTTCCGAACAGTGGTGGTCATGCTGGTCAGATTCTCTTTGGACCTAAAGATGGATATATGTACCTCATGATTTCTGATGGTTCTCATCGAGATGATCCTTATAACTTTGCCCAGAACAAAAGATCCTTACTGGGAAAGATTTTGAGATTGGATGTAGAAAATATACCCAGTAACTACTGAGACCCAACTAGTTTTATAATTATAAAAATCTACACTTCGTGACACCCAACTAGGATTAATTTCATTTTGACATTATTGGCAGGTAGCCAAGAAATACATGAACAAGGATTATGGGGGAGTTATTCTATTCCTAGAGATAATCCATATAGAAATGACAAGGAACTTGCACCAGAGATATGGGCATTGGGATTCAGGAATGCGTGGCGCTGCAGTTTTGATTCTAAGAGGCCATCCTACTTTCTCTGTGGAGACTCTGGACAGGTTGAAAATTATGGTGTTCAAGTTTATCCCCTTTGCTAATTGCTAGTGGAAGAGGTTCAATTTTCTTGGCAGCCTTTTAAATTTTAAGTTCTCACTTACTCTTATGTGATATTTTATTGCCTTCTATTCCTTCTTTATAGGATCAATATGAAGAGATTGATATGGTTAAAAAGGGAGGGAACTATGGGTGGCGAGTCTATGAGGGCCCTTATCTTTTCCATCCATCTGAGTCTCCTGGAGGAAACACCTCTGCCAGTTCCATAAACCCAATATTTCCTGTACTTGGTTACGATCACTCTCAATCTGGCTCTGCTTCCATAATTGGCGGCTATTTTTATCGGTCCACCACTGATCCTTGCATGTACGGAAGGTTGGTTTGCTTCTTTTTATCTGATGTGGCTCTATTAGAAGGCCTCTCTCAGTATTTAAGCTATTTGGTGATGTTTCAGGTACTTGTACACAGATGTGTATTCAGGTTCTGCATTTGTGGGTACAGAAAGTCCTGAAAATAGTGGAAACTTTAGCAATGCCAAAATTTTTTCTACTTGTGCTCGTGATTCTCCAATGGAATGTTCATTTGTAGAGGGAAGTTCTACCCCGGAGCTGGGGTATTCTTTTTCATTAGCAGAAGATAACAAGAAGGACATTTATTTTCTGACAAGCACGGGTGTCTATAGAGTTGCACGGCCTGGCCGTTGCAATTATTCATGTGCCAAGGAAAAAGACACAGCTCTAACATATAACCGACCTCATTCATCTTACCCTTCGCCTGAGATTTCTTCTTTTGGTTTTCTTTTGTTGTTAGTGTTTCTTTCCATACTAACCATGTTATGATGTAATGCGTTTGCTGCCTCTTACATGAAATTTCTGACTTAGACAACTGGTAGCATTGAAACTTCTCTTCCTCTTTATCCACAATGTCTTGTCTTTCTTTTTGATTTGTTGAGGGGGAAAATAGAAAAGTCTGTTCATTTGTTTGCAAAAATATTAATAACACAACCGATTGGATGCTTGCTCCATTAAGTCATAGGAAAGAAATGATCTTATTTCTTAAATGCACTTCTCCTTCTAAAATGTTAAAATCTTTAAAGATAAAATTATGAGAAATTTATACCAAATACATTTTGAGCTCAATAGAAATTAAATTAATTCCTTTTTAAGTTAAATTTTTGAAATTACTTTTATCAAAAAAGGGATTATTATTTACAGAATTCTAATTAGAATTAATATATAGTGATACTTTAGGTATAAATTTTAAAAAATTGCATAACATGTTAAAAATTACATTTGATATGAAAGTTTATTCCGTTAAAAAAAACAAACTTACTAATTTCAACATATCTTTTAAGAGGAAAATTTTCTGTCAATCAAATAAAAAATTTCTTACAGGGGGAAAATTTATAATTTTGACTCAAACTATCCGTTAATGCATCTATCTCTATTGTCACTTGCTAAAACGTGGGTACACCTTGACTTGACAGTATTTATTGTTCTTGTCCCCCCAACGACATTATGTGACATCAATAATGAGCATGCGATGACCTGTGAATTTATCCATAAACATAAAACAAGTCTATATCTCGCCTCAACTTACATGTCACTCGTCATATCATAATCTTTGTTTTTTGTTCAATTATAGACGTGATGGCCACTTCGTCAGCGTTGAACGAAGGCCCTCACTCTCTCCCCGACCCGGCTCTAGTTATTTTAGCATTTCATTCAGTGTCAATCCCAAGTTGATTCCCACGTGAATGAATACAGAGATGCTCTTGGATCATTTTTTGGAGCTGCATTACAAAAAGTCTAAAGTGAAAGAAGGGAATCAACGTGGGCGCTCAACACAGTGAACCAACCAGGATCCACCCAACTTGGTTTTCTAGGTAGTGGTTTCCTCTCATGTCTCAACTAACGCCGTTACTTAATTCAAAAATTGAAGCAAAGTCAACTCCGGAGACTATCGACTTGATGGCCGTGTCTTCAATCCGTGATTATAGAATAGTTACAATTGGGAAGGGAACTATGAGAACTGGCTCTAATTTGACGTTGATATCTGAATAAAAGAATTGGCAGAATGTTCGACTTCAACTCCCAGAAAATTTTTCTGCGCATCAAGTCAATTCCAATACTATAGCTGCTTTTTCAGATGGGATTTATTTGAAGCAGAGATCGTATACTGGTAGTGGTAGAGTTTCAACTGGTTGGGTGCGATGAAGGGTGTTGTTTCAATCAGTTTCTTGCTTTGCTTCTTGCTGCTGCTTTTGGATTATTCTGTTTCACTTCCTTTATGTATCGATTCAAGTGGGTCATGTTCTTCTTCTTCTTCTTTTTTTTAATTATTATTATTAGTAGTATAGATTTCAGAACCTTACGTTTCACGGCATAGCTCAATTCCCAATCCGTTTAATTTTTTTGTATTGTTTTTTTGTCGGATTCATTTGTTGCAGGAGCACCCTTTACCGTAAATAGTACGACAAACAGTTTTTGCCCATATAATGGAAGCACATGTTGCAACTCCACAGAAGATGCACAAATACAGAAGCAATTTCAAGCGATGAACATATCTGATTCCGGTTGTGCCTCAGTTTTAAAATCAATAATCTGTGCGGTAACTTTTTCCTCCCCAAAACAAGTTTTCTTACGTAAATTAAAGTACTTCGTGGTTAAGATTTTTGCTAAGATCGACTATTCATGTCTAAATCTGAAAACCCATGACTACAAATTGCAGACTTGAAGTTGAAAAAATCAGCTTGCTGGTTAGAGTCAACACTGTTGTTGTATAAATCTGCACTGCATTCATATCATATATTGCTTTTTTTTTTGTTGCAGAGATGCGACCCGTTTTCAGCACAGTTATTTACAATTGAATCCTCAACCAGAACGGTTCCTATCCTTTGCAATTCCACCATCCCAGCAAATTCTACTCAATCAAAGGCAATAGCAGCAGAGAACTTCTGCTCGCAAGTTTGGGATACATGCAACAATGTATCTATAACGAATTCTCCATTTGCATTGCAAGGCCAAGCAAGATCACCAGCTAAACTCAACGAACAGTGGCAGTCCAAAACTGAGTTTTGTAATGCATTTGGTGGAGCCTCCAATAACGAATCAGTATGCTTTGATGGAGAACCTGTGAAACTGAATAAAACTGAGATTACTATTATTCCCCCTCATGGCTTGTGCCTTGAGAAAATTGGAAATGGATCTTATCTCAACATGGTTGCTCACCCTGATGGCTCTAACCGAGCATTCTTCTCTGATCAGAAGGGTAGGGTTTGGTTGGCCACTCTACCAGAACAGGGCTCTGGAGGAACCTTGGAGCTTGATGAATCGAGTCCCTTTGTTGATCTAACAGATCAAGTTCATTTTGACACTGAATTTGGAATGATGGGCATGGCATTTCATCCTGACTTCGCGAGAAATGGTAGATTTTTTGCTTCATTTAATTGTGAGAAGTCTCAGTGGGCAGGATGCACAGGAAGATGTTCGTGTAATTCAGATGTTAACTGTGATCCATCAAAGATAGGTACTGATAGTGGTACCCAGCCATGCCAGTATCAGACTGTTATTGCAGAATACACAGCAAATGGTACCACATCTCAGCCTTCCTTGGTACATATCTCTACTCACATTAAAAAAAGATTTAAACTTTATGTAGTTAGTTGATCCAGTGAATTGAACTGAATTATTGTCATTTTTCCAGGCAGAAAGTGCTAAACCAACAGAGGTGAGGAGGATATTTACCATGGGCCTCCCATTTACAGGCCATCATGGAGGCCAGATACTCTTTGGACCTGATGATGGGTATTTATACTTTATGACGGGAGACGGTGGAGGTACAGGTGACCCATTCAATTTCTCCCAAAACAAGAAGTCACTGCTTGGAAAGATTATGAGACTCGATGTCGACAACATTCCAAGTGAGTTTCACACATGCTAACTTACCTGCATATCTGATATATTGCTTTAATCAACCTTCTGTTTTTTTTTTTGTTCTGTTTCCATGAGAATTGGCATCAAGCAAACTACTACTAATTTATCACTATATATTCAGATATTTATCCTTTGTAACCATTGTTTATGGAATCTGTTTCAAATATTCAGGTGCAGAAGACATTGCCAACCTTGATCTCTGGGGTAACTACTCTGTTCCCAAGGATAATCCTTATACCGAAGATAATGATCTGAGGCCCGAAATATGGGCTCTGGGATTAAGAAATCCTTGGCGCTGCAGTTTTGATCGAGAAAGAACTTCCTACTTCGTGTGTGCAGATATTGGACAGGTTTGTCAATGTTTATCTTCTACTAGTTTCTTGAGAACATTCAGAGAAGATAAACTTTTAATAACCAGCAACATGGGATTTTATGGGATTGCAACAAACTAGTCTATTTTAGGAACATATTTAGCTAATAAAACACTGTCGTTTCAGTTCATAAAAAAATAGCAAATGATGATTTGCAGGACCTTTACGAGGAGGTAGATCTCATCACAAAGGGAGGAAACTATGGCTGGAGTGTTTATGAGGGCCCCTATCTGTTCTCCATTAATGGGTCAACCAAAAGCATTAACACTTTGAGTACCTCAAATCCAATTTTCCCAATATTTGGATACAACCATTCAGAAGTAAACAAGAATGAAGGATCAGCATCTATCATTGGAGGCTATATCTATCGCTCTAGCACTGATCCTTGCATGTACGGAAGGTAAACAAATTTTTCATCGCCTGAGAATAAGCTCTTCCATTGAAACTAATAGCACTTAGCTTCAAATATTATCAGTTAGCTGTTGCTGATCATCAGTCAATTTGGTTTCAGGTACTTGTATGGAGATCTTTATGCAGGTGCAGTGTGGGCAGGTGATGAAAACCCAGAAAATAGTGGGAATTTCACCACTAGCAAAATCCCTTTCAGCTGTGCTAATAACTCTCCTCTTAAATGTGACTCTGTATCTGGAAGCTCACTTCCATCTCTAGGCTACATCTTCTCATTTGGGGAAGACAATCATAAGGATATCTATATTCTTGCAAGTTCTGGTGTTTATAGAGTTGTTCGTGCTACCCTCTGCAATTACATATGCTCAATGGAAAACGTTACAACACTTGCAACCCCAAGTCCTTCTCCATCTCCATCTCATGCTAGCCGTTGGAGTAACTTCTATAACATTGTCATGCTACAGATTTCATCTTTCTTGTTGCTTTTGCTCGCTTTTCTATGATCTTTGTACATTCCGCAAAGAAAATTCAAGAGGGTTACTTTTGTTTTGTAGGAGTGGATATCATGATGCTGCTAGGAAACTTGCCTTTTTTTTTTACTTTCTTGTCTACATATTTGTATTTCTCTATTTCTTGATTAATAAAATGAATCTGTTTAAGGTTTTGATTCCACCATCCATTAATATATATCAAACGAAGTTCAGAACAGGTTACCATGGACTTCACGCACAACTCCAAACAGAATTGGTCAACTTTAAATTTATCTTTCTTCACCAGGCTTGGAAGTTGGAACATAATTTTCTTTCTAGAATCTTGTCTCATCCCTAGTTGGCTTGTATAAAAGTTTCCGCAGTTTTTGCCATAAAAAGTAGGAAGAGAAATTATTGTTCTGTAATTATATATTTCTTTAAAGATGAGAAGAAGTAACACATTGAAAAAAAAAAAAGGGGGACATAACTTCGCCACATTCAACCTACAGGTGCGGTGCGGAACAGCCTAACACTCTTTCGTTTATTAATTTTGATATCAAACTTGAGTATGTTTCTTTTTAAGTTAAAATTCCTATAATCCTTATGTAAGTTTATTATTATTTTTATTTATTTTGGGTTGGATTGTATAATTACTTGAATTATGTTAATAAAGGAAATGGTGAGACTCCAATCTAAAAGATAAAAAAGTTAGAATTTTTATTTTAAAAAGTTGTAGTTGTGACTTATCCTTTCGTACAAAATTTAAAAATTTAAATCATGTCTTTATCTTCACTAGAAGAATAATAGCTCTATTAAGTGCTTATAAAATTAATCCAATTTTTGTAGTGAGGATACTAATATAAAAATTATGCAACATAAATTACAATGTCATACCCATATCCTGCTCCACCTCTCTGGCAGAACATGCAATGATTTAAGACCAAACATAAAATAATCTTTGCTCATGTAAATAATGATCAGCAGATGCTCCACAAACCATGAAGAAAACCTAGTACCTACCCTTGCTTTCTGCTGCTTCTCTCTTTTTTCTTGAGCAATTCTCCCCGACAACGTCGTGGGTAATATATGGTCGTCCAAACAAACACATATCATGTGTGGATGAAGTTCAACTACTGACTACATTTAACACCAAATCACTGGATCAAACCTCCTAGTCAGTACCGCAGGTTAAGTTAAACAGAGAAAAACAAATAAACAGGCTTATTCGAGTTACTGAAAATCACAAAAGTAATACTTTCCAGTTCTTTTTTTCTTTTAGGGTGAATCGGGTTGCATATAAAAGTATTTCTGGGAATTTTTTTTTTATTTGGTGAACAGAAATTTGAGCTATTTAAAGGGAATAGGAGAAAGAGCAATAAGTAAATTAGCAATTCAATCCCAAAAGTAAAAACAACACATTCACAAACACAAAATCACAGATAAGGGGCAAAAAGGATGTAAATAGAAACCAGTTTTACCAAATAAACCGAACTGAAATCAAATCCAACCCTTCGCCAAATTCCAGGAATTGCCCCGCTTCCTCTTCTTCACCCTCTCTCTCACTCTCTCTAGTCTTGCTTCGCAGTTTCCTATTTGCAGTCATATAAGCAAAAAAAACGTATCTTTGTGTTTGAAGGTTTGGACCCTTTGGTCCTTCCCAACCCCTTTTCCTTGACATTGTTCATTTCTCGCTCTTAAGAACAAAGCCTCCGTCTTTCTCTCTCTAACTATCTATAATCCCTTTCATTGATTTCTCTCTTCAATGCTAACCCAAGCTTCACATATAATCCCGCCATAACTTACCTAAAACCTCTTTGATCTCTTTAACCATGTCCGAGGGATCTTCACCTCCTCCTCCGATTTCCGGTGAACGATCCTCACCTGAACCCAATTGCCAAAACCACGTTACCGATTCCCAGAACGAAACCCCCACTGCCAAAGAGGAGACTACCAGCGCTCCGGCTCCCGCTCCCCCTACTACAAGGAGCAACCGCCCCTCTCGCGCGTGCACCATTCGCGCTGCTTCTCGTCTCTATTCAACAGCGCAGCCGGCGATCGAACGAAAGCCCAAAGCTGCAAAGAAGGAGCAGCGGCAGGACGAGTCGCCTCAGCAACAGCAATGCAGCAAGATCGTCACGCCGCTTGTGGAACCGCCCCCACCTGCGCAGTTGCCTCGGTGGAACCTGCGGTCCATGTGGGAGTTAGCTTCCGTACTCAATTTCTTGCATGTGAGCTGGAAAACTATGATCTTTGTGATTGGATTGCACTTGTGGAGTTCGTGGATATTCAGTGTTTTGGCGCTTATTTATTTCTTTCGCCTTGTTGCAGGTATTTATGCCTCTTTTGAATATCTCAGTAGAATTCTCGGCTGAGGAGTTTGAGACAGCTCTCCTCACGCCCAATGATACATTGAGTGATATACATATGCCCTTGCTAAAGGTTGGTGCTCTCTTCATATTTTTTCATGAATTCCTCTCTTATTAATGTAGGTCTTAATCTTCATTGAGTGATATACAGTATGTTGTTTAAAACATGTTATTGTTACTCATGGGAAGTTATTTATCATTTCATGTTTTGCCACTTTTTCTTTTATATCAAATTTACTAATGATGCAGTATTCATGGCTTTGCACGCTAAATTGCAAATTATATTTTTATGCTAGTTAAGTTGGCTTCTAATTTTCAAGAGACAAATTTAGTGGAGTTACAAAGTTAATTCTTTGTATATATATGCTCATTGGAGGCTATTGTGCTTGAAATAAAATAAAGTGGCTCAAGCGAAAACCCTTAAGCAGATATACGAGTCTTTAACCTGCGTAAATTTTGTATTTGGGACTAGTATTAGGTTTAAGGTCTCGTATTTGTGGAAGAATAGCGTGCAGCCAAGATATGTTATTTTTTTTATTGTGGTTTAGAGAACAGAAATTACATGATTTTCTGTATCAATTATGAGTTCCAGCAGTAGCTCCATACGTTTCTAATGTTCCTGGGTTGTTGGAGCCATGTTTCCGCCCTATTCCTAATCTTCTGAGCGCATATTAATCTCAAAGGTAAATTACTATTATGTAAAATGACGGGGAGTTTACAGAAGCAGTTGAACATTTCACGAATAAATTACTAAAAAGGAAAACCCAATATATAGATATTCCCAAATTTAGAGGGTTAAGAGTCTTTTTTTGTACTTAATTCGTAAATTTCTATTACAAGGTTTCTGACTTGAACTATAATGCCCAAACGGTTTGAAATATAGTAGAGAAGGAATTCCAAAGCTTCAATGTTTAAATATTTTATACTAGAGGCAGGATAGACTGTGGGTCCATCATGAGATGAATCTTATACAGATATCGGCTAATTTAAACTGCAGATTATTGCATTGAACATGTTAATGACTGGTAGTTTGATTGATAAATATATAAAACAGAAAGTAAGGGTTGTTTAGCATATCTTGCCTTACATTTGCAGCTCTTTTACAGGTGTATTTGATGGTGTCTTTTCATCTGTAGTTCAAGTGCTGTTATCCTCTCTCTCTTGCAATGTCTATGTGACTAGAAATTAATATTTTCTTGTTTACCTTGTCAAAATTCTTGCAAGACTGCAACTAGCTCCTCTAATAAATATTATTAAATCTCTTGATAGGCAATCCCTCCCATTACACGAATGGCACTTACACGTGATACTTGGATTACCGTATTATGCAGAAAATTGAGAGATTGGTGGCATTGGGTAATAAGATCATTAAACTCTGCATGTTAATATTGAGAATGGTGTGATTTCTGTTGTTTGCAAATTTAATGAGGATGGAATTTAAATGCAGGTCGCCGATGGGGATATTCCAATTGTTGCTTCCCATGGGTAAGTAGGCTTAAAACACTGAATATTTTGAAGTTTTTATTCTGTAGAATTTCCAAGGTCTCAAGTTATGCTAACTTGACAGGGCGGAGATTGAAGTATATAAATCACTTGATCCAGGGGTCCGTGTGGTTATCTTGAAAGCATTATGTGACATTCGGGTTGAGGTACTATTATCGTTTATTGATGATCCCTATATCTAAGTGTGCCTCCTTCTCTTTTATGATTTTCTGGGACTTTTGTCTTTCTTTTGTTTTGGTGTGGGGGAGTTGTAGTCAGACCCCAGTATCAAAATCCACAAGGTCGGTTGATTGGGAGACATACCAATGACCTGGAAATGACAAATATTGATTTCTACCAAGTCATATATTGTAGGCTATAATGACTTGATGTGATCCTCTTTTGATCTGTCCTTTTGAAGTGTGCCAATGAAAGGATTATTAAGTTTCGAACCATATTTTGCAGCAAGAAGATATACGAAGCTATATTGACCACTCACTCAAACATGGTGTTCAATTTTCAACATTCCGTAAAGAGCGTATAGGGGGTGATTCACAAGGAATTTCTTACTGGTAGTTATTCTGGCTCAAAAACTGGATTTTCACTTTAACTTGGGAAAAACATGAAAGATGACGCTGGAAAGTTCTTTTACATTTTTTGTTCTCGGTTGTACTCATTGGAATTTGATTGGCCCAGGTATGAAGATGACCCAATTATTGGTCATAGGTTGTATCGGGAAATAAGGAAAACTGAAGTGAAGGAAGTGAAGAAAGGGAAAACTAAAGGTTCCCAGGTCCTTCCTCGTACAACATATCAGTGGGAAGCAGTTGCTACTAATTTTGATGAATTTCAAGATGTTTCTGTAAGTTCCTGAAGCTGCTCTGTCCATGTTTGTGTTTTTATAAATATCCCAAGAACAGTGGGACCTGTAGTAATGATTTTTGGGTGGCTCATTTGGAGTTTAGATGTTACTGGCATTGGTTCGTACTTTAAATAACCCTATTATGTAAAATTATAAGAATCTAGAGAAAAAAAGTAGTAGCCACAGAGAACGTAGAACTAACTAGACAACTCAGTAATAAGCTAATCCTGGTTTTATTACTTACGTAAACTCAAACTTAATTCCACTACTACTTTATTCCAGTAGAAAATGTAATTTAGTCGGAGGTTCTGATTACGTAATGTCCCTAAATTACTAGAACTCTAGATTCACAAATCATTGATTAGGCCCTATTTTCCTCATAAAGGGTCACAATGGATTTGACTGCTGTAGGAGGGATGAAAAACATTTCATGCAAAAGACAACCTCTCTTACTTAATATATTAAACTGAAATTTTCCGCCATGGTTACTTAATTGCTATGCTTATCTATTGTCAGAAGATCTGCTGATCTGTGCTTTCTTTAATGTATCTATAGTTAAATAAGAAATCTTTCACCATTGTTATATTTGTTTCTGTTTGATGGTATGATTAACTTAAAAAAAGTAAAAGAAAGAAAATTAGAAGAAGAATCATTGCTATCCCATTTATATGTATTGCAATTACATTATTTTCCTCCTTATTTGAATTTATTCATTCACCCATGCAGGAGAAGCTTTTCTCAAGTAAGAACAGAACGGAGGCTTCTCTAGGAAAGAAGTTGAAGAATGACATGCTTCCTGAGATTGAGAAAGTTCATAAGGTACTTGATCCTTTTGTGGATGTTTATTTCCATTCCTCTTTTTACCTGAATTTTCCGTCTTTGGGGAAACCTAGTACATTGTCAATTAACATAATACTGGTTTGTAATTTCTATTTGTACAGAGGAAAGAGAGGTTGCTGAAAAAGCAACATAGACAAGCTCTTCTTCTTGATAATTTCTTGGTTGTTGATGGGCTTGCTCCTGGGCGTTCCCTTCGTGATAGGAAACCTGTGACCTACACGTTTGGTAAGAGCCAGAAAAACCCGTTGTTTATTTATTAATTTTGTGCAAAGAAACAACTGGGACGAACATTTTTGTGGTATTGGCGGTTGATGTCCGCATTATAGAATTAAATGTATCAATTTAACCCCTTGAATTTGGGTTTTCATTCATTTGTTCTTTCTCAAGCAACGTTTGAGTGACGAAGGTGTCTGTCTTATGTATTACGCAACCCTCTGATAATTGGCTATTGTGGTCCCGTGTCCAATTACTATTTTTTTTCCTGGTGCAGCTTCCGATGACACTGAACTATTTGTTATACTACACGATTGCAGTTGTTTTCTATAATCAATCAGAGTATTGTTATGTGGTAATGGTGTACGAACCTAACTTTCTATGTGCATGTTTTGCAGATGATTATGATCGTTCCATCAATGAGGCGATCAAGATAACCAAGTATTAAATTTTCTTTTCTTTATTACATATGGTCCTTCTTTGTGATTGTTCTTGGTATGTCTGCAACTGTTATGTTTTTTTTCCCTTTTGTCAGAAAGAAACAACCATCCCCAGAACCTATGCCTAGTAGGGAAGTAGTAGCTAAACCTGAAGGTTTACCTAATGGTAAATGGAATGGTTCTCCGCATGCCCCTCAACACATTAGCTTTCATATGTCATCTCCAAAATCACCCGACTACGATGATGAGGAGGAGGAAGATCACAAAGATGAAGAATTGGATCGAAGGTGGGCAAAGTCCTTGTAAATATGTTCTGATGCTTTGTCTGGTGTTTTCACTAATCATCATCTATTGTTATTTGCAACAGCAATCGGCGGAGACAGCGGCCTCAGCGGTATTCTGAGAAAGAGTTCGTTGAAGCATTGTCAGATAATGAGGCAGACTTTGACAGTGATGATGATATTGTTGGAGAAGCCATATATGACGAGGAATATTTAAGGAAACGGAAGCAGAGGAAGAAGCTTTCTAGTAGCTCTGAAGGAGACGAAGAGTATCAGTGGGATGAAGAAAATGGCGAAGAAGAAGAAGAAGAATATGATGATGAAGATTCCTTGAGCATTAGTGAAGATAGTGTTGAGCCCCGGAAAGTCAAGAAATTGCCAGGCCGTACAAGGAGGGAAACTAAACTCAGGTCTGTAGATGAGATTCAATCAGGTCTAAGACGGAGTAAGAGGGCCAGTAGAAATCGGATTAATTACCGACAGTACGAGATGTCAGAATCTGAAACAGAGTCTATGAAACCTGAGAAATCTAACGCAACAGATGACCACTCAGAAGCCAGTGAGAATGGGGAATATATGATGGACAGTGAAGATACAGATAATGGCAACGACGATCATGACGAAATGGAAGTAGAAAATCCCGTAGCTTATCCAGAAGTTAAAGAGAAAGAAAAACAGCCTCCTGAAAAATCAAGTAGTCCTCCTGGTCAGGACGAAGTGGAGGGCATGGGAAAAAGACGTTTCCTTGATTTAAATGAGCTTGCTCCCAGTTCTGGTTTTGACGATGGTCCAAATACGATAATGAAAGACGAAGACAAGAATGATTACTGAAACTTCCCCTTCTGCACTTGATTTTTTCATCAGGGAAGCCAATCTGTATGATAATAGAACCATAAATTTTGGTATAATCCCCAGAGGAAGTTGTGATCAGATCTCTTCCTATGGCATAATCTTAAAGCAGCTAAGTTGGTACATGATTTGACGCCAGAATCAGCATGATACCGAGTTATGTAGATTAGATAGTCATTTTTTTACTGTGTCTACATTCAAAAGGGTCCTACGAAAATGGCTGAGAATTTGTTGGGCGATATTTAGCCCATCCAATCCATGTACAATAACTGTTAACTAGTATTGTAACTCTAAAAGGATATGCCTTCTAGTTGATCAAGCCTTCTAGTTTTAGTTTTGATTGAACATAGGTTGATAGTGATCGGCTTTTGAGCATTTGAGTTGACTCGTTTTGGTCGACTATTTTTTTCAGGCCAGAAGCATTGTCCACGACAAATACTTTCATCAAAACAACTGCTCTAGTGCTCTTTTATCTGTTTGCTGGATCCTCGTCTTAGTTTTCTACCAGCTCAGATTTCAAGTTTTACTGTCGTGCTCCTCCTCGGCATTTCCCCCCCACTAGACTAAAAAAATTAAGATTCTCTCCTGCTCTTGATTCTTGATGTCAGAAAGAATCATCTTATTGTATGCACTATTACCCTTTTGGCGTCGTGGATTTCATATTGCAAAATCGAGTCGTCACACACACTTATAAAAGTTCAATATAATAAATTAAATTAAATACCCAAATTGGAATGCTTAATCGGATCAATCAAAAAAAAAAAAAAAAATCTTTTAAAAAATCCAAGCATGCCATTACCATAGCACTAGATTCAATCTTATCTTTTTCTTCTCTCTTCGTGGACTTCTACTTGCGTACTACTCACTATCACAAACTTAGGCCAGAATCATTTTGTACATTATTATCACTAATGCGTTATCGCTGGCACCGGTTTTCTGGTTCTACAGTTTCTTTGTCGTGGTCACAAAACTCCCCGTCTTCCTTAACGGGAATAGTACTCTGTTTCAGCTCTTCAGTCTCAACATTTGTAATAGTTGCTTCTGTTTCCTTTGTTTCCTCAAGCGCTTCGATCAATCTTGAAAGGCATTTTTCAGCATCATCCAATGGCGATTTGGGCATAAGATTCTCAGCAACATCAGCTGGTGTCATCTTAATCTCCTCAATTAGCCTCTGAATTGTGTAAAACAGAGGATGAGTTTCAATATTCAAATAATTCTTAGCAAGAACTTTAAATCCTTCAAAACTACAATAAGATAGCTGTATGTGCTTGTCCATGCGACCCCTTCTGATTAATGCCGGATCAAGCTTCTCAACATAGTTAGTAGTAAATACAATCAATCTCTCTCCTCCACAAGCAGACCATATCCCATCTATGAAATTCAACAGTCCTGAAAGGGTCACTTTGCTGCTGCTGCTACCTTCTTCATTTGCTTCTTTCCTTCCAGCTTCTGGGTTCAGCTTCTCACTCTCATCATCTGAACATTTCTCTCCTTTCTTCTTCCTTTGCCCCGTGAGATCGAGTGAGCAATCAATGTCTTCGATTACAATTATAGATTTACTCGTGGTCTCAATCAACAACTTCCTCAGCTCCGTGTTATCTTTCACTGCCGTGAGCTCAAGATCATAAACATCATAGCCCAACAAATTCGCCATCGCTGCAATCATCGTCGACTTCCCAGTACCCGGGGGGCCATAAAGAAGATAACCCCTTTTCCAAGCCTTCCCAATTCTTGCGTAAAAATCTTTGCTTTTACTAAAAGTGAGCAAATCTCCAATAATCTCTTGCTTCTTCTCTCGTTCCATGGCCAAAGTGTCAAATGTAGCTGGGTGCTCAAACACAATGTGGCTCCACATGGTCTGCTTAAAACTCGGCCACTTATACCCAGGACTGTTTGTGTATAGCTTCCTCTGCCTATTTCTGATACGAATCTCCTTCCCCTCTCTGATCACGTGCTCCAAATATGACCCAGTGATTAACTCTCTGTATTTCTTATGAAACGTTAGCTTGTAGAACCTCTTCTCCTGTTCTGCGGAGTACGACATAGACCTTGTCGGTAACACAACCTTGCTGGAGACCCACCAAACTTTCACACCCTTAAACTCATCAGTGACTCTCTCATACTCATCCATAGTCAACACCAAGTTGCTGGTATCTTTTCCCATCTCTGCTTTGAGACGTTTAGCGCTCTTTGACGTGTTGGCACTAAGGTATGCCTCCACAGCGCTATAGGCTTCACTGCGCTTGAGTCTATCACCCAAAAATTCATGGAAGGAGATTCGAATATAGGGGTAAAAGTAGCTCATAACCCTGTGAGTGTACTTCTCGAAGAAACGGCGTACCTCGTAGGGACAATACTGGCGAATGATTGCCCACAAGAACATGAAGCTAGCAAGGGTAGACCCCATTGTTGTCCACAACTCGGTCATGTTGATGGCCACCATTGTGACTTCTTTGGGGGTTCTTGGAATCTGTTTACGTTTGTGGTAGGATCCAGGATCCTCTTGATGCTCTGTTTTCACTTTTCAGTCTATGAAAAGCGAAAGAAAGGAAGAAGCAAAATAGAGAGTGTGAGTGGGTGGGAGGGTAGGGGATGAGAAAGGCCCAGTTTTTATAAGCAAAATGAGTCAAATGACACTACCAAGAGTAGACGTTTAAAGAAGAAAAGGACAATTCAGAGTTCCACTAATATTTTGATTTGGTGGGACTGTGTGGACGTTGGTCCAAAATAAGCACAGATTCTTTGTACAATGAGTACATTATTATGAGTCATTGGACACAGGAAAGAAAGAAAGAAAGAAAGAGAGCCGAAACGAAGAAAACACCAAAAGCAAACATGGCCTATGAAGGTTTTGCGGATGCCATTGGAGTTTTCTCTGGTGAAGTTGGTACTTTCAACTTTGGTTGTGAATGGAGATGGTGGAAGTTCTCAACAACAGAATAATGGGGTCCTTCTCACCCTCACTTTCTTGCAAGGACGTCTGTCTACTTGCCATTGGTTCTTTTGAGACTTTGTCATTTTCTACAACTTGTTGAAACATAATGACACAAGAGAAATGATAATTAATTAAACTAGCTAAAGTTATGCATGCCACTGATGTTTCTCAAATTAGATTTGTCTTTGTTTTCTTCACTTTCCCACTGTATTTTAAGGGATTACTAAACGAACTCCACTTAAAATAACTTCAACATGTATTTTGGATAATTCTCACAAAGTAATAGATTGTAATGACGCAAAGAGTTGTGAGGTCATTCTATCATAGCTCTAAGATGAGAGGATGAGCAAGTTCTATTAGAATGACACCTTTAGCCCCATGCTTTGAAAATCTTGTCAGCACACTGATTTGCTTCCCTGTAAGTATGAAAGCAAGTGTTATTATTTCAAAATCAATTTTTGACGGTCAACATTTACCTTTTTAGTCTTTTGACCCCTTTTTGCCAAGTAAGAATATCGCAGAGCATCAAGTTCAGCAAGCAATGCATGGGTAATTTTATATAAGCTTCTAACCCTTCAAGCAGCAGAAGTAGGTTGTGTTGTGTTTCCATTCCATTCAATTTTTATCAGACAGTACTCTATTACTAAAATATGGGATTGAAATTTCATAAGATCTCATTACTATAACGTTAATTTCATCTTGTTTGTTTTATACATGCAATGTGAAAAACGTTATTGAGATACCAATGACTATGAAATGGCTTCCAATGTGAAATGGCTTCCAATGTGGGACTCATGCTTTTGCCGAGTCTAATAATCATGTAGCTGAAAAAGAAGAATACAGACCGACTCAAGTCATGTCACTCCCATGGCGGTGCTGACCACGCATACATCTAGACAAAACGATTTCGACTCTATAATGTACCTTTGAGATAATTAATATAATTCAATTTTATTAAAATTATTTAACATTTTAGTATATTAGCTTTCATTACAAGAAAAGAATCTTCTGTCTGAAGCCTGCAGACTTTAAAAAGTGATCTACCGTGCAACTTCCAATCCCAACAGAAGTCGAAAAGAGAGAATCAATGAATTGAAAAAAATTATATTTTTATTTATACAAAAGGTGACGTTCGTTTAACTATTAAAGTTCCACGGCAGTATATACAGTGTTGGATGCTATCTATGACTGCAAAACTTGTTCTTCGTCTTTGTATTCTAACTCAACCCTGTCATCTCATATTGCAGCACTTAGGCCTTGATTGCCTTTTCAATTTATCCCACAGGCACATCATCTGCCTTGGTGATTGGTAATGGGCTGTGTAATAGCCTTCTATGCAACCAAACTGGCAGAACTGTAAGCTATGCGAATAATGCACTGGTTTTGAGCTGTTAAATAGCTCTACCCACATTCCCATACTCACATCTTCCATCTTAAACAACTGCATAAACAGAACATTTAACGGCCAAGAGAAAAATCTTCACTCAACTAGAAGCCATAAAAGGAAAACAAAGAAAAATCTGAGACAGTACATGAAGTCACTAACCCTTAATCTATTCCTCTGAAATTTAGATGCAATGCTGCGTGCAATGTCAGAAGATAAAATATAACCCGGCCCATTAGCATAAGGTGGGTAATCCTCTTCTGGCCATTCCTAAAAACAACACAAGCCAAGAAAATATAAGTACTTAAACACGCTGGTTACTGTCTCTGCAAGTTCAATGTTTCATCAGTAAGAGGTAAAGTTTCCTCAAATCATAGCAAGAGGGAGGGGTATTAAAAGAGAAAGGGAGTATCCAGTCATTCTTTGCATTAAAATGTAGATATCATCATCGCAAATAATGGATATTGCATCCTAAACATACCCATGCAATCATACATAGATATAAATAAATTGAGGATATATGGTGTGCATATATATTTATGTTTCTATAACAAGCTACTCTTACAGATCATACTATGAAATTCTTTTCAGAAAATTGCCACTCAATTTTTGTTAAAGAACATTGGAAAATAGGTTTTCAATACCTGATAAGTCACAGCCCATTTACCATGCCGCAAGGGTTTGTGGTTGTAATTTATGTTCCCAATATAAAAGCTTCTACCAGCGGGAACCTTCCTAGCTGCATCTAAAACGGCATCCACTTTTACAAAAGTGTCATCATCACCCTTCATGATGTACTTAGCAGAAACAGTGTGAACCTGTGAACAATGCAAGACATCCCAAACATCACTATAAAATTCTTATTATTTGACGTTAATAATTTCTAGTTCAATCAACAACTTACTCCATATTCACATATGGCAACAGTTTTCAGAACAACAAGGTCATAGTTGTCCATGTAAGGCACTATAATGACATCACCAAAAAATTCTGCTTCCTTCTGCAATTCTACATTCACTTCTTTTCTAGGGTGCTGTCAAAAGTTAAATTCTAATGTTAAGAATCCCAAATTGTATGTCAGAACTAAAATCATAACCATAAAAACAAAAGTCACCAGCGCTACAAAGAAACGAGCCACCACTCTTGTAGACTTTATAAGCCTATGCTGCATCCACGACTTCCTTGCTGCCATCCGCTCAGCAAAATGGTGTCCAGCAGAAAGGATGCCAATAAATAGCTCTACCACAAAGTTAGGAAGTGGTGGCGCACACCATCTTCTTGACCATTCAAGATGCTGCTGTGGGGCAAAACTAGGATGCGATGCAGGCAATGAGGCAGCAAACACAGAGTGGACATCAACTTCTCCACTTAAATAAAGCCCAGTGGCATCCTCAAGAGTAAACCCCTATGTATATGAACAAACAACATCAAGAAATTATCCGAGTCCCTCCCAAGGTTGATAAGTTCAAGGATATTTACTCACGGTGCGATAAGGAAAAGAAGTCACATGCCTCCCATCAACATTAACATGATAACCCTCCAATCCCGCACTAAGGGTAAGAACAAATAACTTGCCCTCAGAAAATGGGAATGGCCAGTCGACGGTCACTTTTTTGGTCCGGCCAATTAGTCTCTTTAACCACCATATTGCCTTAGACTCCTCTCCATGATCGTTATCATCTCGTATCCACTTCTCACACTTTACCAGCCCGTCAACTGTGGCCAACATAAGAAATCACTCAATTCGATACAATCACAAAGGAAATGGATATATAATAGGAAAACACGTCAACAGATTGGTCAGTGGCACAAGTTTCTTTCCGAGAAAGTTATCAATTCAAATCAGAAGGCATTCCTAAGGAATAAAAGCCTATAAGTAAACTGCTAAAAAAGATAAGAAGGACAAACTAAAACCTTGAAACTGGAAAAAGAACCAGAAGTTTAAGGTACCTAGTAGACCATCCGCATGTTATCCTAATATTTTTCGCAGGGAAATAGGCATAAAATGAAATTCATCCCGGGAGAATTGGTTTGAGCTTCAGTAAGAGGCATAATTTCTTCATATACTTGAGTGAAAACATTTCCTTTTATAATATTTTCTTTTCTTCGAAAGAGAAAGGGAGGAATATTTACCTAGTTATTGCAAACTACGGCTTATTCCTAGTATTGGGATATCCAACCCAGACACCATTCTCTACCCTCCTTCAGTCTTAGCTTTATGCTATATATAATAAGCGCTCATGTTCAACTATATCTCCTTCACGCATGCTAGCATGTATCTCGTATATAATAGCGCAAAGGAAGAAAAGTATACGCGCGATGGATCATATCTTTGAAGTGAGTATGAATGCCATATATTAAGCTACCAAAACACAATTGCCATAGAACAATTTAACGTTAAAATTGGTGAATATCATATATTACTTACCAGTCTCTTCAGCTGCCTTTGATTTCCAACCATCACATCGCTGTGCTGAACCCCACTGCATTCTATAACAAGTGTTTTGCTCAATTATAGGCTTCCCATTCCAATCTCCCTTCAATCTGGGATTAAAATGCAAAATCCTAGACGGGTCCTCACCGTTGGCTGTCTTCAACCCTTGCAACTCCATGATGAACTGTGATACCATCACCGGTTCATCATCATCCTTCACCAGAGATATCCCGGTTTGGTACTCACGGTGCGCCGCCATCGGCATCCCCACAACCGTTATGTGGGACCCCAATGTCAGTCCACAAGGAAGGACCATGACTTTTCCATGAGACAAAAACTCAGACCCAGATAGCGAAATCGAACGTGGGCATGACTCTGATCGGTTTTCGGACTTGTCACCGTCGGTTCGCAAGTTACCCGATTCCAGCTCTTCCCAAACCGTCTTCCCCACCTCCCAAGCATTCTTTGCTGATTTGTAAAGCTCCAAGGACCCATCTTTGCCACTCAAATCAAATGTGTTTTTATCGAAGATCAAGCCCGATAAGATCTTGTTCTCAGTTATATGGCTCTGAGCGGGTTGGTTAGCGTAAAAAGAAATTTTTTCCACCGGGCGAGCAGGGGCTTCTCCTACTTCCAAGTCCTCCTCGCTCTCCAGCCTAGGAGGCCGAGTCAAGAACTCGTGAGACACAGCACTAATCCCAGTTCTGAAAACAAATGGAATTTCCAGTGTGACTAACAATATATACAAAAGTCCAACTCCGATCAGAATCTGAACCAATCTTTGCCTGGTTAATGACATAAAGGCATCAAATTTTTCTAATCTACCTCTCTTCATCTCTGATTCCCAAAGAGCCCTATAACAGAAAACAAAATCCCGGCTGAAGATTCAATATTAGATTGAAATTTTGTTAAAGTTTCACTAATGCAAGTTGGAAGGAAAACAAAAGAAAACTCTCTCGCCCTGAGAAGTATCTATGGAAGGGGAGAGAGAGGAGGAGGAGACCGAGTTCGGTCAGTAACAACGAAGAGATGTTGAAGTTGAACTGTTAGAGCTGAGATTTTCTGAAGGAAACTTTTGGATTGATTCAGGTTGGTGATTTTTCCATTTTACTGAATGGAAAATATAATTTAAGAATTAAAGGAGGGAGGGCGATGGATTTGAAAGTTTAGAAAGGAGAAAGAACAGTGGAATTGATTTCTTAGTCATACTCGTATGACAACGGATTCTTAACGTTAAATAATTGCTGCAACGACTAATGCATTGTGATGAACAATGGAAAGAGAGTGGGATCAGTGATTAGAAGAATACAATTTGACCATTTTCCTGCCTTTCCTTGTTTGAATGAATGACTGGGGTGAAAGGGTTTCATTGAGAAGGAGAATTAAACATTAGATCATGGCATAAAAATAAATATTTTCAAATTGTTAAAACTTTCCGAAAACGGCTATGGCCTATTTTACGAAGTTTGAGGTTGTTAGTTGGAAAGCAGACGCTTTTTTGCCTTCATTTACTGGAAAAAGATTCTTTTGATAACTTGGTGGGACGGTTGGTGCATCCACATCCCCATCTCTCTCACGTGTCAATCTAGCTCCAAAGACAGTTAACGGCTTAACCAGTTCCTTCACGTTTCTTTCGTTCCTTTTATTGATTAATAAAATTTATTTTAGTTTATATCTCAGAAAACTGTTTTTTTTTTTTTTTGTTTCAAACTTAGTTAAGCTTCATGTGGCCTATGAAGTTATTATAAGTTTTAATTTCCAAATATTTAAATTTGATGAACAAAGTTAAGGTGATCATTGGATTATCCGATCTCTTACGTTGGAAATATGAAATTTTTAATATTTGGATAGAACTTGGCATGGCTATGTGCCAGAAAGCTATCAACACAACAAAAACACGGAGTCTCGTTCATAGTATTATTCTCATACGTTACATTATATTATATTATATTATATTATATTATATTATATTATATTATATTGCACTAATTCTTAATGGAACCTCTCGAATTGATATTAACAATTAGTTGGCCTATGGCTATGGTGTACACATTCTAATCTTGACCTGTCACAAAACTTTAAAGCTTGTAAACTATTATTAAATTATTTTTTTATCTCAACTATTATTATATTATCATCGCCCATCTTTTAATTATTTGTATGGGTTAACTCTTTAATTTAATTTAGTTTGTTATTATTGGCGTTACACTTTACACAAAATCACTGATAAACATGTTAAATGTTGTCACATAAAGTGCGTAAAGCACATTGCACTTATTTTGCTTTTTATTTTTTATTTTTTTTAATGCGTGGCAACATCTTGTACTTACAACAGAATCAACTTAAACTTGCTTTTATGATAAAAAAAAAAAAAAATATTTCAAAGAAAAAAAAAAGTATAGATTGATCAAAGGTTGACTTCCTTAGTCTTGAAGAAATCTGATTTATAATGTTGCTTGGGAATGAGATCGTAAAATTCAGCCACCTACCAAGGGCCCAAGAGCTTGGGAGTTGCGATGTTATTGTTAGGCTTAGATGAAGACAAGAATTGGACCAGGAATGTTCCAAGCCGAGCCATGTCATTTTCAAATTGGACTTTCTTTGGGCTCACCCAACTTTTATTGTTGTGGTCCATAAATTTGGAGTTGCCATTGCCAGCTAACTGTGATTCTCCCAAATTCATCCATCTAATAACAGTTACCAGTTTAATTAGTTGAAACCTTAGTTTAAACAAATACTGTTATCAAAGTTGTGATGCAGTAATTTTAATTTGCTATTACACAAGGAACGAACCAGTGCAGTTAATTAATCTATTCAAATAATAATTGAATACACTAAGATTTAATCTAAGTTTAACCAAATAATTCACCCGATTCAAACCTGACCTTATAGAGCCAAGCATGCCACGAGATTAAACTTAATTTCCAATCATCATGCAAATTAAGCTTAAATCAGAGCAAGCTCCCACGCTTTTCTTGCTTCCACGCTTCTGATACCTTTAAACCCATCTCCTCCCTCCCTCTCTTTCCCCTCAAAGAGTGTTTGTACTGTAGAAGAAGAAGAAGAAGCTATATCAAGCTTCCATAACTCTATTCTCTTTCTGTCCTTATTTTGTTTTTCCAGACTCGTTTTATTTAAGCCGTTGAATCCCGTGTGCTTCTGGATTATAGGATAAGATGGTTTGGACTGCAGAGGAAGTTGTCTCAAAGCATGGATCTAGTAACTGGACTGCTGTGCCGAAAAAAGCAGGTCAGGACTTGGCAGAATGTTTTCAAATATGAAAGAACTGGGTTGGAACGTGAAAAAAGATTTCGACTTTTCGTTTGCATTGATTTCATTTTTCAGGTCTTAAGAGGTTTGGAAAGAGTTGCAGGCTTAGGTGGGCTAACCACCTCAGACCTGACCTTAACAATGATAGCTTCACTCCACAAGAAGAGGATTTACTCGTCAAGCTTCATGCAGCTATAGGTAGCAGGTGATCAACCCTTATTTCCCTTACTTGTTGGCTATTAATTTCTATAAAATCCTCATATTGTTTCTGACTTCAAATTACGTGGTAATTGTATTCCACAACCATAATCTTGTATTTATTTTGCTTCTTTAATGGGTTGCTGCTAATTGTATGTTTCTTATAATGGAAAATCTTAAGAAATATGGTTGTCAATTACTGAGGTTCAGGTGGTCTATAATAGCCCAACAGCTACCTGGGAAGACAGACAATGATGTCAAGAACCACTGGAACACCAAGCTGAAAAAGAAGCTTTCTGACATGGGAATAGATCCTGTTACCCACAAGCCCTTTTCTAAACTCCTTGCTGACTATGGAAACATTGGTGGTGTCCAGAAACCAAGTACAAGAACTGGGTCTCTCAGTAAAGACTTCAAGAATGCAATTCTGTTGAAATCAAACCCTTACCCAATCCCATCACAAGGACAGAGAAATATGAAGAGCCAAACATCATTATTACCCAAAATGGAACCAACTGAAAATAGCTTTTTTCATAACAAAAACTATACTGATATAGATCTTGCCCAGTTTCAAGTCCCCATATCTGGTGAAGGTTGCTTGCCATCAACTCCATCACCATCATCTTCATCTTCAACTTATTCCACTGAAAATTTGCCTCTGCCCTTCTGTTGGAATGACTTTCTTCTTGAAGATGCTTTTCCAGCTGCTGCTGATAACCAAGAACAAGAAACCATGCCTGCTTTCCTGTCAAAGGACTTTGTGAGCCAAATAGAGAATGTGATACAACAAAGTGAGAATAAGAAAGAGGTGATCAGCTCACACCAAAACCCAGCCACTGACTTACAGCTTTCATCATCCTCTGAATTTTCATTCCTGGAAGCCATGTTAAATCAAGAAAATGATATGTTTCTAAATTTTCCCCACCTTATGGAGGAACCACCCAGCCATTGAGTTCCTTTTCTATATGCTTCACCCTTCATGTTTTGTAATACATTGATAACATAATACTACTGGGTCTAATCAGCATTTCTTTGTTTTTCTTCCTCTGATTCGTAACATCAAGTGTCATTTGTAAAATAAATTCGAGATTGCTGACTTAAAATTTCCCATGTCAGCTATACAATTCACTAATTGAACAAAATTTCTGATCAAGTTATTCAGCTGTCTTCAATGAATGCAATCCCATATTTTGTTTAGTTTTTGTAATTTATTATATAATAAATTAAAGTTTCATTTTTTTTTTTTATAAAGTTACAAATTTCAAATTTTTTATTTTTTATTTATATGACATAAAGTTACAATTTTTACTCTTGTACAGTAAGAAGCTATTTGATTTTTTTCCTCTTCGTTATAAAAAATGAACTGTTATTATTAATTATTATCTTTTATAGATGTGCCTAACATGCCGATGAAGTTGGGCTAGTTTTGGTGTTTTGTCTGTTTCTTTTGTTAGTTTTATTTCCTACCAAAAAAAAATAACAGAGTTCTTCTTCAAATATATATATATACATATATTATTTTTTCTCGTGTTGGAAACCTTTATAAACCATCCTATTTTGGGTTGTTTTGGGAGACAAGAGAATACCAGTGACGATGGTGGCCATTTCGCTTTACAGAGGGAATCTCCACAGAGTTCCGGACGTTCCTCGTCGATGGCTGATGCCAAATCCCAAGATTTCTCTCAAAGATTTCAAATCGCTTCTAGCGCGTCGCTCCAAGGCTCTCTCTCGCCTTCGTGCTACAGCAACCACCACCTCCTCCAACCCTAACCCTACTCCCCATCACGATCCAAGCTTTCTCTCTAATGGACGAAATGAGGTTCCAACAGTTAATGCTTCGTCTATTGGGATTCAATTAGAACCGGTGAAGGTAAGCGATAATGGAGAAGGCCCATCGCGGCAGGACGAAGATAAAAAGGAACCGGAAGTCAATGGTAATTCCGTAAAGAAACCAGTTGATGAGTCTGGTTCGTTTATAGATTCCAAGGTTGATATTTTAGAGAAATCATCTGATCCTGTCGATGGCGGTGGCGGTGAGACTTCGATGGACAAGCAAATTGAGCTGGTGAGCCTCTGATTCAGGGGTTGTGAAGCACACTATATATTTATCAGTCCCCTTTTTCATTTTCATTTGCTTCTTTTAAATTGTTTATCCTTGATTGGTAGTTCGTTTTACTGTAGCTGCCAGCCTGCCACAAGTAACTGACTTGCTTGGGAGTGATTCTCTAAGGTTTCAGATTTTGGGTGGTCGTTGGATTTCCAGTTGTTCGTTTTATTGTATTTGATAACGGATGCTTGATTCAAATGATTATGGAAAATGTGCTTTGTCCATTTCCAATCTGTTGCAGCATAATTTGCTTACCATTCGTATGCATTTTCTTGCAGACCAGGGACAAAGTAGATCTGCCAAATGAAAAAGAGAAAAGGAAAAAGGAAGTTGAAGATAAGTTACAAGTTTTGAATGCAAAGAAACATAATCTAGTGTTAGTGTTGAAGCAGGTAAGCTTGGTCTCTAGGACCTTCAGATGTTTGTGTTTTATGTGACTCTGCTATGTTGTGAGACGGTGGTTTTCGTTTTTCTCTGCTTACAAAGCCTGATATGGTTGACAGATATTGAATGCGGAGGAAGAATTAAAGAGAAGAAGTGTTATGCAAGCGCAAGGGATATCTATTCGCCCTTTTGTTCCACTTCAAGCAGATGGGACAAATGATACTGGTTCTATGATTAGGCATATGACACCAAGGATAGGCTCAGAAACAAATCTTGCTGGTGATATTGAAAGTGGTGAAGCCGATGATATTTTGAATCATAATGTTCATTCTCGCCATATGCTTCGGACAAGTAGCATGTCACCTTCTTCAGAGTCCCCTATTAGGAGGACCCCCAGTGCTCAACAAAACATGGTAAGTAAAAATGCTACTAACTTTTTTTCAATTTGGCTATCTGATTGATGTTTGATTCTTCACGTTTATGTTGGAGATTTAGTCTTAAAAATGGGATTTCATGCATAAATTTATGAGCATCTGAATTTTAGGCAGCGTATTGGAGTTGCAACTATAGAAAACATAATGGAGTTTTTGCCTGTAGATGTTCAATCCAAATTCTCTCCGTCGTTAAATGTTGTGCCTTGTTGCATCTGTTCTTAGTCTTATTACTTGTAAGACTTCGTCCTGACAGGGCTGAATCAAGTACCAAAATGTATCAAATTGTAAAATCCATTCAAAATCTCAGTGGTTTAAACCAAATTTTTGATCATGTACTCCGTCGCCTATTCTATTTTTCCTTCTTGTAATGTTGCAACCTGCCACACAGAAATGAATAACTGGAACTTTCCAATAGTTCGGCATGTCTGAGAATTGTACAGGATGCACCTCAACCATACAACCTATTTGGAACTTATTTATATTTCTTAAGTTGGGAACTTATCTTACTGTAAACTATATTAGATTATGCGCGACTAGATTATAGCATGTTCGGTTGAATAAATGAGTGATGTTGAGCTGGGAGGCAGAGGCCAATTTAAACCCATAAATGCATGTTGCATTGAGCTGCACTGTTGTAAGATAATCTGTACAATATAATCATGTTTTTTTTTTTTTTTTTTGTTACAAATTTCTATGAAGGCTTCAATCCCTCCTCGAGCAAGTCTGGGGGTCACTGGTAGTCCATCTCCATCACGCTTTGCCCTTTCAGGACATCAGGGGAATCCTATGAACCCGCCGTCAGTATCTGTATCAGGAACAAGTTACATTGCATCATCCCCCTCCCCTGCAGCATCTGGTAGTACTTCGGTTTTCAAGGATGCTCGGCACCCTAGTCCGTGGAACTAGTAGTAGGACCCATTTGTTTGTTTGTTTCAACAATCTATATATGGACCTATGGTATCATCACTTGGGAGAGTCTAGAATCCGGAGGCCAGGACTACATCGTTTAAGAAAATTGAAGGCTTATGTCTTGTCCTCCTCTTGACCTGGAGTTTTACTTTACTTGTCCCTTTTGAAATCAGTGTATTTTGTGTTGTACCATTACGTTTAAGCTGTAAATTACTAGAAATATGAGAAATCAAAACATCCTAATTTGTGCTACATTTACATTTTTCTTTCTTCACAGAACAACCGGGGGAAAAGGGGTAAGGATTCTGGCCTCTTTGTCTACATTATCACAAAAACAAGAAGAATATTTAAAGAAAATGCTGCCCCTATGAGTGAGTTCGTTCAAGTTGAACATTTTGAACATGAAGTATATTTTCTGCTAAAAAATTGTAGATTTAATTAGAATTAAACGTGGTGTTTTCTTCTTCTTTTTTAATTAAAACAAGCATACAAGACTGAAAGAGCAATGATGTATGACCCCACTGCATGTGTTATTATTGTATAATAATTCAAACCACTATTGGCACGAGAAAATCAGAGTTTATTTATTTTTTATTTTTATAAAAAAAGCAAGCATGATGAATATACACTGAAAATACATTCTTGATACTAAAAATTTCCAAAACTACTATGCATGTTATCCCAAATCCTAGCTATTGCATTGCGCAATAGCCATGTCGGATGCACATTGAGTATTATAGGACAAGTCAACGGTCAACAGTTCCACAAACCCCTCGCCTTGTCCTCCACGGTGGGCGCCTGATAGAATCAAACGGCACTTAGTAGATCTGACCACACATTAACACATGTCCTCATCCGGTACACACTATCAAACATGAAGCCACGCAAAATGACGTCTCTTCTCCAAGGCGCTTAGTGGAAAGTTCTAATCTTTCTTGCCGAGTACAATACAAAGATCACCCATTTCTATTCTCTATTTCTTTTCCTTTCTCCTCCCCACTCCATTAATCCAACATGGCGCACCGGAACAGACAACGGCACAACTTAGTAGCTCCAGAACCCAATTCATTAGCATCGTCCATGGATTCCACTCTTACGATGAAGCACTCAAAACCCACCACTTTCATCGCCTCCCCTTCTCCCCACCACCGAACACCAAACCTAAATCTCACCCAACCGTGTGAATCCTCTTCCATGGCAAACCACTTGTCAAGGCTAAACTTGAATCACGAATCCCGTTCATCCCGCAAACATTACAATCATCCACACCCATCCCCTTCTCTTATAGACATCCATTTGCAGGCCGGAGCCATGACACTCTCCGCCATTGCTGATTCTACCAAGTGTCCACTCCTAAAATCTAATACCCACAACACAAAAGTTGTAGTAGAGCAGGAAAAAGAGGCCAAGTTAGTGAAGAAGCCCAGTAAAGAGAAGCCCCAAGATCAAATGTTCACTTCGGAATTGGAAAGATGGAAACTTGAGGGGGTAACAAAGAATGAAACGAAGGATTCTAATGGAGGGCTTGATAGGAGGAGAGTATTTGAAGAGGAAAAACTTGAAAAAACAAGAAATCCCGTTGTAGAAGTGCATGATATTAAGAGGCCTTCTGTTTCACTGGCCATCACTAGTGGTGGAAGGAGATCCTTCTGCGGTTCCCGGGTTGAGTTAGGAGACATCTTTGCCATCAATGGTGTGAAAGTGGTTTCAGCTGATATGCCACCATTTATGCAGATCCATGCTGTGGATTGTGCAAGAAAGACCTTTGATAGTATGGAAATGTTCACATCCAAGACACTTGCTTTGACTCTTAAGAAGGTTAGCAGCCATGACATAATCATGGTTCACTTACTAAGTTTTAGATTTGATTCGTGTTTGAATATTTCTACTTTGTTATTTCAAATTTTTTGGTCTCTGTTTCTGTGATTGATTGGTCAATGGATTTGGCTGGGTGGATGCAATTTTGCAGGAATTTGATGGTGCTTATGGGCCGGCATGGCACTCCATTGTGGGAACTAGTTTTGGGTCTTTTGTAACACATTCTGTTGGTGGATTTCTGTATTTCTCAATGGATCAAAAGCTATATATCCTCTTGTTCAAGACCACTGTGCAAAAGGCAGATTGAAGAGAGTGATTTCCTGAAACAATCACAAGAATTTTGATATAGAAAATATTAGTAAAGCTTCACTAGAGTAGCAGCAAAATCCATTGTACATTACTTTTTTCTTCAAAAAAAATTGCACTTTCAAGAAGTTTGGATATCATCCCTCCCTCTGTTCTCTATTGATTCTGACCCTCAACTTCTCCCAGACCCTTTTTAAGTGAGTCTGAACATGTTATTGCATTGCAGCTTAACAGAACAAATCATCTTTACAAATTACATGACCCATTTATTATTGTTTATATAATCCCTTTTTGTGTTTTACTTACTGAATCAATCAACATGGCCACAGTTCTTCAATGTGCTTTTCTGTGTTTTTAATTACTTCACTTTTTTAAATGTCGTGGAAGCTGGGACTCCACATCTGAGATGAATGAATGAAATTTATGGAGGGCTTTTAAGTAGACATGGTGTTGTCACTTCATATAATTGTTGACTGTGTGGGACTTTTTTGTTGTTGACCATGAATGAGTTTAAGAATCATTGACTGGATTTTTTTCAGTAAAGAGATAATAATACAGAAACCCAGATAAGGCAATTAACCAATAAAGGAAGAAGAATATGTTATGGCAAGGCATGGTGTAGTTTGTGATAAAGGGCATGGCAAGCATTCTACTTTGGGTTGGTTAAGTATTCTCACGTCTCTCTCATCATAGCGCAATGGTCGTTTCCTGTCTGCAAATTTGCAATGAGTATTCAATTATCGGATAGATAGATTCAAATAGAATTGGGGTCCATAACATTAAATTTGAGGTCTGTATGCTGCACGTTATTTCTCTCTCTTAAGTGCTGTGCTGCCGCTTCACTTGCTGTAAAGGTCTTGCAATTTTATAAGCCATAATAGGATTTTGATGTGTCTACAGGTGAGGTGATTGACATGGTTGATTGATCTATGATGCAAAAGGGACTTTTTTGTACCTTTGAAGCATTTTTATTGGACACGTAAACTTTCGGCACATTTCTACAGACAAGTTTGTGAAGAAAGCCAAGAATCAAGGAGGGTCGCACAGATTTCCTAAATGTTTGTGTTTCTTATCATTCATTTTGTTAATGGGGTATCGAATGCACCTTACCCTAAATACGCCTTCGGTACTTCCTAGTTCTAGGACAGCCCTCCCTTTTCCTTCTAAGGGTCCCACTAAAATATTTAAAACATTTGTGAGGACAGTTAGAACCTCGTGCTTCAAATATTATAAGCAAGTGCCGTGTTCCTGCCACAGATCATGGAGTTAGATCCCATGTCTTAATCTTGTAAGAAGTTCACTTGGCGTAGTTGATGTACAATGGATACCAAATTGCCAAAAAACATGGGCCACAGTCCCACGCATTGATCTGAACTTTAAAGCCCACCTCCCTCATTGGTCTTTGTAATTAACACACCAAAAGCTTCATAACCCATTGAATCTAATCTCATTCATGGTACTAATCTCTGTTGTATTCTTTCTCTTCCAAGTTTACGCTTATCAGCCACTTTGAAAACATTTGCATGTAATTTGACCAATAAAGGTAACCTTCTGGTTTAACTTAAAAAAAAAAAAAAAGAAGGAAAAATTGGTACGTACAAACCAAATTATTGTTTTGGCATAAATAAAGGCAGCGTAGAAGGCGGCGTTGAAGCTGGTGGCTGCTATTCAGTGGAGCTAGAATGAATCCCCATTATTAATCTATTATCTTATCTATCTATGTACCTAACAAGCAGACACATTTCATCAAACAGTTAATGCTGCCGTCCTCCAAATGCATCGGAACTATCAAACATAGAACAAGTGCTCAACTTTCTTTTCAACTTCCTCATTATTCTTCACACATCTTTCTCCGTTACTCGGCATGACCTAATCTAAACCAGCCAACCCACATTTTTATCTGTCTCCTTGTTTATCTTAAGCGACCAACTTGACCTTGTACGCAAAGACTCCCAGGGCCACAAATTCTGATCATCAACATTGATGGTCACATCTCCTCGTCGTAAACATGGACATTCTCCACCTTTTGATGCAGACTGAAAATGTTCTTGTTCACCTATATTATTATTCACCATTTTACTAAAGCATAATTGCATGCATTTTCTTTGTCACAATTTCACCATCCTAGGTTAAATGGTAATTGTCAAAGCTTAGGGTTCTTGTAACTCATTCATCGGAAGCACATTAATTTTAACCTAGCTAGCTAGACCAACATGTGCACAATTGTTTGCAGGAAATGTCAAAATTTGGCACATGTCTATTTAAGCCAATGACGCTTAATTTGACATGTGTCTAACCATAAAACATTAGCTTTCATTATTTTTTTATGCCCCATTTCTAAAATTATACCTGTTTTTGTCTTGTTATGCACAAATAAGTATATCCACTTTCTTCTTTTGACATTATAAGCATTTTGCTGTACATAATTCATTACCAAACTTCGATGTTACAGTGCGAAGTTGCCATTAAGCATTCCTACATCTATGTCACTTTTTGCGTTAAGGCATGTGCTATAAGGATTAGCTGGAAAAGCTATGACCTTGACAGTGGGATTTAAACGGCTTAAGTCCAAACCCATATTGATTTCAAGCACGTTTGCAAAACCCAATTGGAGAACAACCAAAGGGAACATCAAAATTGCCACTCGATGACACCCAGGTGTCCATTGGCTGGTCTATTCTGCAGTCAAAATAACTATAGCACATGCACTTGGAAAAACCCTATTTGGGGCATTGCAAGCAGGGACTTTCTAGGGATTAATTCATTTTTCTTGGATAATTATCAGTTTGTTGCTAAACAAGTTAGGCAAATGACGACTAGCACTGTTATGTGGGTAAAATACTTTATAATTGACTAGTTAGGCAGTAATGCTGTGCTGAGAATGAAAACTGGCTTATCTTGAATTGTGAACTGTTTGACAGTGAAGGGGCCTGCATTTATCACTAGCACCAAACCTGGAGTGCCCACAGGATGGTTGTCTCTTTAATTGGACAATTTAAGAGCGTGTCCACATACATACACAGAGGAAGGAATATGATGATTAATTAATTTTCTTAGGAACAAATATTTCTCACGATATATCTAGTATAGCTTCATAGTATTTTTTTTATGATTAAACGCCATCTGTTGTTTTTTAAGTTATTTCATTTCTCATCTTATTTTTTATTCTAAACAAGACATAAGGTATGTAAATTATTTCAGGAACAATATATGTATAATGAGATGGAAATGGAAGTTTGGTTCGAGGAATTCAGACAAAGCTGGATTTGATGGTTAAAGCAAAGGCAACTAGCCAAAGCACTAAGCAGTTGGTGGTTTTTGGATTCCTCTTAGCGTTGCTACTTAAAACGATGGCAATTAAGTTGTGTGCATGCAAACAGAATCGAACAAGATGAGATTTAGGATAAGAGACAAAGAAAAATTGTTATGGAATCTAATTCGATATATATGAGGTTGCAGATTTGTTCACCATAAAGAGAATACACAACATTATGAAGCTTTGGTTATAGATATTTTACAATAATTGATGATATAGGAGTTGGATTCTGAGGATTCAAGTCCTTCATATTCTCGACAAGTTAAAGCAAAATAGTCAAGCTTAGCCTCTAATCTGATGCCTAGCTTGACCAACTTGGGTCCTTTCCTTTGTGGATTCTTTTTTATTCCCTCTTCTGTCGTCTGTGAACAGTTTACAAACGTTAGGTAAAAGGTTGAAGCAGGAAATCATGGTTCCGGCCGGCAAATTGACCCAAACATCATTATAGGGGTAGCATTAATGATTTCCTACCACACCAGAAAAAAAGAAAAATCTACAATATTAATTGTTTGTATAGATTAAGATTAAGATAAACAATGTTTAAATGGAGAAAAGAATACGTGTCACTCTTCTGTGCTAAGACCCTCGATCGTTTATAGCATGCATTACTACGTGCCACTTTTTCCTTCAAAAGATATACCAGTTTGTTGACACTTTTCACCTTTTGGGTTTTGTGTGTTGACTTTTTTAAATATATATCCTAGTTTCTATGTATTATATATTCAGAACACCTCAGCGAGGATCATATCCATAGCAGAGGGTTCTTTTCTTTTTTTTTTTTTAATATATCAGTTGCTGTTATCCATAGCATAGAGTTGGCTCGGTGCATTAGGCACCACTCTGTTCACCCTTGATATCCAACATAAAGAATCAACGCGAGTCTTTTCCTAACATCTATTTTATATGCACTAATAATAATTCCAAGTACTGTAATCCCAGCCACCTCCTTTCCAGGACAAGTAAAAAAAAAAAAAGGATAGGGAAAATTAGGGAGCTAGTTTTGTGCCATCAAATGAACATGCACATTAATTCAGAAACTGTGGAGTTCCCATTGACACCTCACCACCTGGTTTGAATACATTATACAAGGAAAAAGGAATCGGGCAACTGAAGAAAAGGGTTCCACCATTTTCTCAGACAAGAAAATTTGGATAACTACACATCTCTTATCCTCATCTGCCTGCATGCATACCCTGTCCCATCATCTCTGTGTCGCTATTCTTCCTATGCTTTTCTTCCAAGAGCTACCGAGCTATTCAGTAAAACATTTAATGGGGTAAAAAAGTTAGGTGCTGCAATTCAGTATCTATGTATATGTATATTGTTGATGGAATCGGGTGGATGAGGAAGAACCGAGAGTAATAGATGCATCTTTGTGTAGCTTGAGTTAGAAGCTAAAGGATGGGCCATAGCTATGCTCGAGTCAAAAGGTTTTTATCTATCTATCTAGAGATATCTAGTTCATAAATGATGCAACATATTGCCCATCTTTCAAATTCTCAACCTCATTTTTAATGCGACTTCAGCTCTCACCACTCTTTTCATACTTAAAATTTTGCCACTATTTCTTATTATTTAATTTATGAAAACATGAAGGAAAATAACGTGGGTTAATAATTTGGGGAGTTTCACGAGTTGGTACAAGGATATTAAGTCAATATTATTGAGTAACTATATACTAGTCTTATTTTGTTCGCATAATCTTCACACGTTTTGAAATGATTTATTCTTTTTAATTATGTGTTTTTTCATTTTTTTTAAACGTTATTTACATATTTGTTGGCGTAAATTTAATGTATATATTAGTTATAGTTATTTGTAAGAATATAATTATTAAAAATAAAAAAAATAAGAGAAAAAAAAAGTTGTGTGAAAACAGGTATGGAGATGTATTGTATAAGATTACTTTTTCTTACGTCAGCTTGGAAGTCTGTAGATTTCGCGATCATCGGATCATGGATAAAAAGCGCTTTGCGCGCAGTGCGCATTACGCCGTCTCCTCCCAAGCCGAAAGGATCAGACTCTTCTTGCCCTGCCTTCGCATTCACAGTGACTCTCTCTCCCTGTCATCGTCATCCATTAACAGTCTCTATCTTTGAATTGCCATCCTCTCCCTCCTAATTACAAGTTAAATAACCCCATAACTTCACTAAACTCTCTTCTACCACACTCCCCTGCAAGCTCATACTCCCAAGTCCAACGCACCACTATTCACACTACTCAAATCTCAATTTAGGACCTTCTCCTTTGAATGAATGGATCCTCCACTCATCAACGAGTCTACATTCTCTCCCGCTAACCCATCTGCTTACAGCTTGGCTGAGATTTGGCCTTTCAGTGGGGAACTGGGTAGCGGAGGATTGGGCCTCCGAATGGGTAATTTGACTCGGAACTTGGGTGATTTTGCTGACACTTCGATGCATCGAGATGGGTCGGCGGAGGAATCCACTGTCACGGAGCAGAGTGGCGGTGGAGGTGCTAGTGCCAGTGGAATCCGAAGGAAGAGGAAAGATGCCAACTCGGAGGACGAGTCATCGAAGATGGTTTCGACTAGTAGCGCCAATGAATTGGTTGGCCTTTTGCTTTTTGTTTTTAAATTTAATTCTTCACTTATTGAATTTGACTTGCTGATTTAATTCTTTGTTTGTTTGCATAGATAAGTAATTCAAAGACAAGAAAATATATTGATGAGTTGGGTTGTAATTTTGCATCGGTACGGTTATATCTCATGAGAAACTCAAACTGAAGGCATGAAAGTCCGTATCTTTGTCTCCTTGGGCTACAAATAATGTAAAAGATGTAGAGCTTGTGCAAAAAGTCACTCTTTAGCCTATGATCTGGGCACGATGAAAAGATGGATAGCTTTTGCGATATATGAATACTTGGAATTTCATGAATTATATTCCTTCTTTCCAAACATAAAGAAATCACAGCCGAATAACTTCTGTTTTTGGTTTCTACTACTAAGATTAAAGACATGGAAAAAAAATAATTCTGCTCTTTTTCTCATGTCAATTGGTCCGCGATGAAGTCAATGACTCTATGGATAGGATCACAGGAATAAGCAAACTTCTGCAGTTAGTCTTTTATTCTGTTTTCTGGTATTGTTATTATTAATATTTATTTCTTTGATTGACTTCTATTTGAACTGATTTGCATAATATGAATGAAGATTGTTAGCGTCTAAGCTAAGTAGTGGACTCCAATTTGGATTAGTTATTCCTGAATTAAAATTTTAAACATATTTTAAATATGTGTGTAATCGAATGTTTTAAACTTTCTGGAACAGAATGATTCTGGCAAAAAACGGATAAAATTAGGAGGATCAGGGGATGAAAATAGTGGAGTAAAAGCTGAAGCAGAAGCAAGTTTTGCAGGTGGCAGCAAGTCATCTGAACAAGGTACTAAACCTTCTGAGACACCTAAGCAAGACTATATACATGTCAGAGCAAGAAGGGGTCAAGCTACCGATAGCCACAGTCTTGCAGAAAGAGTAATTCACTTCACTCTTATTATATCTTCTGTGCCAAATAAGCTTTCCGTCATGTTAAGGGTGTTTCTATATCCAGAAATAGCTGAGAATTTTTGAAATGTCTTAGATATCTTCCTATAATTAGTTATTTATGATCGTGTTATTTACAACTATTTTGGCAGGCAAGGAGAGAAAAAATCAGCGAGCGAATGAAGAGTCTGCAAGATTTGGTCCCAGGATGTAACAAGGTAAGCGATATGCGCTATCGGGTTAGTTCTGAATTATTGCTTTCTTCCCCACCCCTTATCGTTTCTGAAACAGTAGGACTTGAATGTTGTTTAGCGGTGTTATCTTCCCTGTATTTCTCTGTTATGGTCATTTGGTTAATTCCTTCTGGTATCAATTTCAAATTCATTTGACTTATTCTTCTCCTTTTAATATTTTTTGGTTATGTTGTTTCTATTCAGGTAATTGGTAAAGCACTTGTCCTAGATGAGATAATAAATTACATCCAGTCTCTCCAGCGTCAGGTTGAGGTAATTGACTTTGTTTTACTGTCTGTTCTACCATTTGATGATATATCCTCTTTTACAGCACTGGATCTAATTCTGTACAAAATAACTTGATTTCTGTAGTTCCTCTCAATGAAGCTTGAAGTCGTTAATTCAAGATTGAACATGAACCCTACCATCGAAGGGTTTCCTTCAAAAGATGTAAGTCTCCTGACTTGAACTGATGGTCTGTGTATGACTTCGACAACGAAGTCATTTCCATTTACATGTATAAGATTAAGATATTCTGCTGATATTTATTTTCTGGGGGCCATGAATTTGAAGTTTGGTGCTTTAGCTTTAAAATTGTCAAGTAAATATTAACATAGTTCTCCTCTGATTAAAAAAAATTATAAAACACATTAATCTGTGTGTATAGGAATCCATTTGAATCAGGGGACATCATTCTTATTAATAAATAGAAAGCTTGATTACTGAAATCAGAATTTGCCTGGAATTTGTATATCCTGCAAGCTATTGGAAATATTAAAAAGTACTTACTCTTTGAATATGAGAGAGACACGTTTGTCTTTCAAATTAAGTAGTAAGCAGTTCGAGGATGCAAATTCTGCAATCACGCTTATATTTGACCCTTGTTTCAGCTCGGTACTCAGCCATTTGACGTTGCTGGAATGCTATTTGGATCACAAGCAGCCAGAGGGCTTGCTACCGGATCGCAACCTGGATGGCTGCATATGCAGATAGGTGGTAGTTTCGAGAGAGCAACATAATTAAGTGAGCCTCAATGGGAGTGACAGATCCAACAGTCTAAGCTCTATTAACGAACCACCAAGTCAATTGGTGATTGTTTTCAGTTACTTTGACCATTATTGTATTATGATATCATTTGTAGGAACTGTATCTAATCTCCATGTGATGTGCACCCTCTGACTGGGCATGCAATGAGAAACAATCCCATTGTGATTTTCGTTTTAAACTCTGCTGTTAAAAGGATTCTCTCTGTTTTTGTAATTGTACAACGTCAATGTATCAACAGGTTTGTACTGGTGTTTGCTTTTTAGAGGTTGAGAAATGTATGGGAGTTACTCGAGTTGGCAAAACTGAGCCCTTAACAAATTGAAAGAAAGCAAAAACCTTAATTAGAAAACTGACATAATTTTTGGTTTAGTAACTATTCTCAAGCCCCATTAAAGGCGTGAAGTGCTTTAGAACATTCATAGAATGTCTGTTATAGTCTTATTAATATTCAACAATAAGCCATGTAATAATTGCTGCTTAAATTACCAAAATCACTAATAGTTGCTGCTACGTTTTGCTTTTAAACCTTGAACCACAATTACTAAAACTGGATTTTTCTGTTTAAGGATAAACTAATCCAAGGTAATTACTTAGAAACTCTGAAGATCGTGATCTTAAAACATTTTTCCAAGAGCATCATGAGCAGACAATACTTTCGTCTCAACGGAGTTGTTTAATTAATTCTAAATATCAGTCTACGAAATCATTGCGTTGCGTGGTTAAAGATCTGAACCTGACCACAAAGTTATGCTCAAGTATCCAATTATTCATACACAAGTCTTGGCCAAACATTCTATGAAAGTAAATCATACTCGTTCAGCTAAATACAAATCTTGGAACAAATCATGTTGGTTTCACCAAATGCGATGAAGCTTACTCAAAGCCTGCTAGATTGAAATGAATTTATAATGTGCATGACTGGAGGCAATCATTCAAGGCATCTCAGCATTTTTTGGTCTAACATGATGGAATTTCGACGCTATTTGATAACCAACTCCACATTCAATCTCTTGATGGCCGCAAAAAACTTTATTTATCTATGATCCACGGTTGAAAATGTTGAGGTTCTGCTTTGAAGTCCAGTATCATAGATCCATTCTGAAAATGTTTTTCAATTCGTTAAAAGAAAAAAAAAAAATGAAACCTAAAATAAAATGAATGAATTATCCCAGTAATACCTGTTAAAGGCAGCAGCACTGATGGGAATCACACCAGATGGAGACACGAGAGCATCAACTGGAACATCAGACGAAGTGATTGGTATGACTCCTTCATCCATTATTTGTGCGGAATATGATAGTGCAACTGAAAATCCAAAGCCAAATTTGCGTGAACCCAACATATTGTGCACAGAGATTCTATCTAAATCATGTAGTTAATACAACTAACAAAATGCATACCAAGGAGTGGTTGTTTCCAATTCCGAGCCTTTGCAAGGTCTTGGTAGTTCTTAAGGAAGGTATCATAGTAACTGGAGGGCAAAATTAGATCATTATTAAAACTTGGACCAAGATTTAATAAAGTTTGTATAATATCCTTTCAGGAGTAACGTATTAAATATTAAGCTTGAAAATATCCTGGATCTTTACTTCTTTAGCAGCCATACAAGTTGGCTGACCAACTTGAATAATAGCAGTGGTCAGCATTACAAGAAAACCAGAAAGAACTATTCTACTCAAAGATATTTCCGCAGAGCTACTTTATACAACATCAGGGAAAGATTTAAAACAAATTAGATAGGAGAAGAAATGAAGCAAATACCCTCCACCACGGCCTAAACGTCTACCAGATCTGTCAAAAGCAAGTCCTGGAAAAGAAAGACACAGTGATTATGTATCTATTCAGGCTTAGGCAATAATAATCAAATTATAACACAAAATGATGAGAAGTTTACCAGGTAAAAGAAACAAATCAACTGGATCATTCGCCTCCATAACTGCACCAAAGAGATCTTTCAGACGACTCTAGATATTGGAAGTCATGTTTAAAATTTGCATTTCCATAGTTGTGGCATTTTACGAAAGGTTCAAAGTTACACATACGAATCAAGTAAACTGGTTTCTGTAAGTAAGCTATAAAAGCCACAATGTTTCATTGCTATATGGCAAGTGCCACGTGGTGAGAAGAAGTCCCCAAGAAGGAAATGAAAGAAGACTTAAAATAGCAATTTTCAGTTTGTGAATGATATAAAAGTATTGTGCACTTGATCCTACGTCTAATTGAGAAATGCTAAAGTTCAAAGTAATTATTCAAGGGGCAGAGAGATAGAAGAAAAAGAAAAGAAAAGTAAAGAGGGCGCGGGGGGGAGTACCATCTTCACGCTTATTTCCATGAGCATCCACTGCAGCTGGTTCTAAAATGTCCGTTGAGTTCGCTATTAGATCATCGATACGTGAGATGTTGAGCATTCGCATGTGACTGTTCTTATCCTCCACCCGAGGCACATAGAGTTTCTTCCCACCTGCATATGGCCATCGTGATTAAGAATGAATTTTAGAAACTCCACTAGAATTAAAGACTTGGGGGGAGGGTAGAAATGATTGTAGGCTTCCCCGGAAAAACAAAAATTTTCATTCCAATGATGTATATCAAAACATATAACAGGATATCTTTTGAAAATTTCCATTTTCTGAAGAGGGGAAGGGAACATGAGGCATGTTGTTCAGCCGCTGTAAGTGCTCTCATAATGGCATCATCCAGCAAGTTAAACAATGGTAAAAGAGCATAATTTTACATTGAAATTTTCATTCATAGGTACCAAAAAGTGAAACTTACGGGGAATTTCCCACCCAGCGTAGTTCGCAGACTTTACTACACTGCAGTTATTGTCAAAAATGGTTTTCCCAATAAATTTCTCTCTAATTATTTGGCTCTATATTTTAAGATAAAACAAGTAACCTAGTCCAACAGTTTTAAACAAATGCATTCCTTCTAGTTTACCATCTATCATGTCAATATCCAATATTTGAAGGTCAAAATCATGCCATACCATCGACTGGATTCTGCAAAATTTCTGACAGCAGTTTGAATGTATCAACTTCTCGCAAAGCAGGGCAGCTTATGTATGCACATAGCCTACAACTTGATTTGAACCATGGAGCTCCCAAAATAATGTTTTGAATTGCATTATCTGAACATAACGAAACAACATAGAAGGCTTCATTATTTTTGTATAAAAAGAAAAAGTAAAGAACAATTCATTAGCATCATCATCAAATTGTTCTTTTGGGGCATCTCATTATTCCAGAGGCACTTGATCCTCTGGGAAAGTAACCTACTCAGAGATTCCAGAGTCAACAGAATACCTTCTTGGGATCTGAGAGACAAGTCCATGGCCTTGAGGGCCTTTCTGACCTCTGTTCTGATAACACGTTTCTGCTTGAAAATGTCATCAAGCTCATCTGGGCGGCCGCTGTTGCTCGTCATCATCAAGGTCAAGGCAGAACTAGTAGCTGCGAAGCTTGGCGCAGAATATAGGTGCAATGGACATGAAGACCCTTTGCTGCCACTGTATATACGGCAGCGTGATCATTTGCAACTGCAGCCCCCTGTGTTTATATTAAATTAATTTCAGTCTCAGCTTCTATTTTTTTTTTTTTTCCTAATCGCAGTCTCGGCTTGTCTTTGTCATTGCTCAATAAACTTATCCATTTAAATAGGTAGACTAGACGGAAAGGTAGTTTTTTTTATTAAAAAAAATTCGATTTATTTAATTTATTTCTTAAATTTATATGATAACATTTGCCTATTTGGGATTTAATACTGTGCTTTCATTATAATAACATTTAAATAAAATAAATTATTATTAAAATAGTGTTAAATATTTTTTTAAATAAACATATGACTTCTTCTTTTATTTCACCTAAGAATTATTTTAAAATTTTAGCAAATTGTTAACAAATTTTCTTTAGTTAAATAATATCACTATATTAATTTGCATCCTTTTATAATTTTTTCACAAACAAAAGTAATTTAGTTGATTTTCTAAAATACTTCCTTCATCATTTTTCATTCTCTTAAATAATTAACATATGGGAATAAAAATAATTAACATGATATTTCCTTTTTCTTAATATCTATGATATGTGCACATTAATATTAAACATATCTTAACTACTTAAGCCGTAATCTAGTGAAAGGGTTTTTTTTTTTTTTTTTATGATACCAGTGAAAGAGTTTTAGAATTTGTAAAGTAAATGATTCAAACTTTTATGTCAGTATATATATATATATATATATATATATATATAAAGAAAAGTTCAGTGTTTTAAGCACAAAAAATGATTTTGATAATAAACTTTGTTATATACAATAAAAAATAACTAATATTTGTTAAAAAATTTAATAGACATATCTATTTTGGTTTTGTTCGGAATAAAGTGCCGATTGAAACCTTTACCTTTGCTAATTGCACCAAAAAAAATAAATAAAAAGAATGGGGTAATTATAGAAATAAATATTAAAGCAGGGACTATGGATTAAAGAGTCTGAAAGCAACGTTTTTCTCACCTGCAGCAAAATACTAGTTTTGAATACCATATCCAGTCTCGTGTTCTCCTCCTCTTTCAACCCTAGCTATTCGTACTAAACTGCAATCACACAGTTGCCTCTGCCGTTTCCGGCCATTCCCGGTCACTATGACCTTGAATTCCCGTTGAGCTCAGATTCCGGCGATCGTTTCGTACGGATCATATCCCTGCACGTCGCGATGCCGCCCCATTCCGACCTTGACCGTCAGATCGAGCACTTGATGCAGTGCAAGCCTCTATCGGAGTTGGAAGTGAAGACGCTATGCGAGCAAGCTAAGTCTATTTTGGTAGAAGAATGGAATGTGCAGCCGGTGAAGTGCCCGGTCACTGTATGTGGAGATATCCATGGGCAGTTCCACGATCTCTTGGAGCTGTTTCGAATCGGAGGAAATCCGCCTGATACCAATTATCTTTTCATGGGCGACTACGTAGGTCAGTTGGGAGGCAAAATGTGATAGAATGAATTCATCTTTTCTTAAATTGTCCGTTTTGGCGAAGTGAAAATTTAGAGAGCTCAACTTTTTTGAATATCACATGATGAGACTTTGGTAGTTGCCAGTTATTCACCCCAGAAATTGTTAATTGATGTTTTCTTAATTGAGCTAAATGAGGAATATCGTTGAGTAACTTCCTGGATACATTGTGTTTTCACTCGTAATTGTATATGATGGTGTTTTCTCGGAAATTCTGTCACGTGAACCTACCAGTTTCAACAAACATTTTTTCGATCATTGTTCTATGTTTGAGAAGTTCGTGATAATATTGTGGGATTGTCTGCTGAAAGCATCCTTATTTACTATTCACTATATTTTCTTTATCAACTAAGAGAGAGAGCCCAGCAGATACCTGAAAAAAAAATGTGTCGGGAAAACAGAAAAGTGAGTTAAAAGAGAGGTGGCTACATGTAAATCCTTGCAGCTCTATATTGATGCCCCGTTTCATATCTGATCTCATGGTTAGTCTTCCTAATCTCAGTAAAGTCTTTTTACTAGGGGGAAAATTCAATTTCCTTCTACTAGATAACTTCGGTAGAGAGAACCCTTGGTAACTATTCAGTTGGAAATACTGGCATTACTTTCATTACCTATATGATTGCGGCAAAGGCTGCAACTTTCAGTGAATAATTAAGCTCTATTGTAGTTGAGTTTACTTTGTGATTTTTTCATTTGAAGGTTGATAGATAGGTAAAAGTGCAACCATGTGTTCATAATTATGTTTATTCATGCAGATCGAGGATACTATTCCGTGGAGACTGTCACGCTTCTTGTGGCTCTAAAAGTACGTTATAGAGATAGAATTACCATTCTAAGAGGAAATCATGAGAGTCGGCAAATAACTCAAGTGTAAGGCTATTACAATTTGGAAAATATTGTACTTTAAAACCAATCAAATTCTTATGATTGTAATCTTCGTGTGATATATTCTTCAAGTCAACTACTCCCTTGTATATTTCTTTTTGTTTTTTTTTCCTCTAAAAAGGGAGGACAAGATCAATATCATCTGGCTTATATAATTTTGTGAATTCCAACTAATGTTTTTTATTAGCTGTTCTGATGATGATTCCTAAGGTATGCAGCCTCGGTAAACTGGTTTAGCTGAGTTGCAACTCTAACTATATTTCATAGTGAAGTTTCAATACTTGTAACTAGAACAAGGTTGAAAGAGTTGAGTAGTGCAGGGGAAAGTTGAGTTACTGAAGTTTGGGCAGATAAATGCAATTTCTGGTGTTTAAATGATTTTAGATATTCATTTTCTGATATTTTTACTGATAATTCTATTTCCTTTGTCAGATATGGATTTTATGATGAATGCTTGCGAAAATATGGAAATGCTAATGTCTGGAAGTATTTTACTGAACTTTTTGATTACCTACCACTTACAGCCTTGATTGAGTCTCAGGTTTGATGTGATGCTGCACAGTCTGTTCTTTTGCTTGATAATTCATTTTTTTTTTTCATTATTAACCGTTATAATTAAATTTTACTTTTTAGATTTTCTGCTTGCATGGAGGCCTTTCTCCCTCTTTAGATACACTAGACAATATCCGTGCTTTGGACCGTACACAGGAGGTATATACACTGGTTTTCTTCTATCTGGACCGTTACAACTGTAAGATCTATATTGCTTTAGGAAAATGAAGCTGACATGCTAGTGGCTTGTTATAATCTTTGATAATTAAATTTCGATCACTAAATGTCTTGCACATACAACATTGCTGCTGATCGGTATTTGGACCAGTCAAAGCCATTTAAGTGCATATTTTTCACGTAAAACTATCAATTACATTGTCTTGTGTTTTGATCTCTAACCTATATATCCTATTTGGGGAGAATAGGTTCCTCATGAAGGCCCCATGTGCGACCTCCTGTGGTCTGATCCTGATGACCGGTGTGGGTGGGGAATATCTCCTCGTGGTGCAGGATACACATTTGGTCAAGATATCAGCTCACAGTTTAACCATACCAATGGGCTCTCTCTTATCTCTCGAGCTCATCAGCTTGTTATGGAAGGCTACAATTGGACGCAGGTACGTAAATGACAGTTACTGTTGTTAATGAGTTACTGTTAGTGTTTCAAATGCTTAACGTGCCTTGCTTTCCGTTTGTCAGGAAAAGAATGTGGTAACTGTGTTTAGTGCTCCAAACTATTGCTACCGCTGTGGTAATATAGCTGCAATTTTTGAGGTTGGAGAGAATATGGAGCAGAACTTTATACAATTTGATCCAGCACCTCGTCAGATTGAACCTGAAACCACACGAAGAACCCCAGACTACTTTTTGTGATCCTCTTGAATTGCAATAGCCTATCATTTATTATTTCCTGTTGTACTTAGATTTGTTATACAAGATGAGAGGTTTTTTTTTTTTAGCTTAGGGAGAGAAACTCTTGCCATTATAATTCTTTTGGTTGGACTTTTCGGGCTACCTAATTTATTCATAGTTAATAGGGCTACCCTGTGGAAATTCCTCTAGGGGACATCTTTATCTTATAGTTAAAGGAATCAGGTCAGTAGATTGTTGACATTGGAGATGGAAAAGATGCTTGTTTATTTTCAGATTCCATATTTTCTTCAGACTTAAAAAGTGTTGGCCTCACAGAAGTACATTGTTATTAAAACGTATCCGTGTCTTTCTTATTCTTCTTCTTTTTTTTCTAAAACGACATTCTAGGCATGGCGTAGGGAACATGAGCTAGTTAATTTTGTTAAAATTTTGACCTCTCTGATTGAGTATGAATCAATAGCATTTCGGTAATCTGGGAAGAAAATTGATTCTATAAGGAACAAATGAATGTTTACAGGTGCTGGAAGCTATGAAGTTATATTAAGCTAAATCAACAAATCTCACATTCTTATGGGAAATATGCTGCGTTTGTGGTTGAAATCAAGCATCAGAAATCTAGGCTGTTACCGCAAAAGGAGAAAGTTTTCAGAGCTAAATAGACAGAAAGAAAATTGCTTCCAAAATGAAAAATAATCATATTAAAAAAAAAATTCCTAGACAAATTAGTCGAAATGTTCCTAGTGAAGATTACTGCAAGCCTAGTAACGGGGATATTAAATATGTTACATTGTAGGACATGCTTTCAAGCTTCAAGTCATTGACTTGTAGATTTGGAAATAGCAGAGATACCTGAAAGAAGATATCTTCCACTAACTTCAAATCCATGCTTTCGAGAGCTACTCCTTTGATGTAATGTCTGAATACTCAAAAAAACTCCACTACGAGAGAGACTTCTTGGTTTTTTCTTAAAAAAAAATAGAAAATTGTGCATCCACCGTAAAACTCAAAGATGATCATGATTCTGGGTATGACCATTTTGTTCCAGTAAAAATGGACACAGGTCAATAAACATCAGAAGAGTTAAGAAGAGGATCAAGCATATTCTGGCTGAGACTCAGAAGGTGCCATTACAAGGTGCCGGAGCTTCTCTAGATTCTCTGATATCCCTGTCAAAATTTTTGTTCCTTCGCTATCATCCTCATCAATTTTAGAAACAAGCTCTAAGAATCCACTGTCCGCTTCAAGAGCCCTCACTATGTCAGTCATGGAAGAAATTTCTCTATGAGAGGTTTCGCCTTCTTTTCCTGCCACAAAAAAGATGTTTACTTTTTATCTTTCGCAAGACGAAAATATCTACAACAATTATCATCATAACTCTATCCATATAAACTGGATTTACCTGTTTCATTGTCTACATTATTAACACTGTCAGAGCTAGATTCTGAGGACTGAACTCCATTTTCTGCCAAGTGACTTCTATTCCTCTCCAGTTTCTTCCATCCCAGAAGAAATTTTCTCTCCCCTTTAAAATCTTTCAATAATTCACCAATCCTTCCCCCTCCAATATCTTCACCATCGCTGAATCTAGGTGAGAAAACCCCACCTTGAAATGAGTAAGGTGATTTGAACATTTGGTCATATTCATCCTTCAAATCATCCTCTGTTAAGCATCCGAATTTTGCCCTATAAATGTCCAATTCAGTCTCTAAAGCTTTGATTTCTTCATCTCTTTTGCTAAGCATGTCATTAGTTACCTGCAGCACTTCTTCATCATACTCAGCCTGCTCCTCCATCATTCTCTGATACTGCAAAGCCTCCATTTGCACAGCTGCCTTCTCTGCCTGTAAGCGGGTGATCATGGCCATTGCATTGTTCGCAGCAACCTCAGAAGCATTCCTTTCTTCATCCAACTCCATGTACAAAGCCATAAGTGACTTACGATCCAACCGAACTTGTGAACTCTTCAAGTGGTTAAAAATCTCGTCTTCTACTTCATTTTGAGTATTTCCCTCATTAGAGGGAGAGGCAAACTCAGTTTTCTCCAGTGGTGATCTTCTATTGATCCTGTAAGACCATCTGGGACTGTTGTTGGCAGAATCAGAAAGTGGGATTCCAAAGAATTTGTTACCCTTTATAAAAGTTGGGGTCTTATTGGTTTCCTCGTTTGAATCCTCAGTTTCTGCTAAAAGAGGCCCTGAAGCAGCTCTGACATCGTCCCTTGCTGCATAGAATATTGAAACAAAATCAACGACATAGTTATAAAACACCATACAAATACATATTATTCAGCTATATCTTTTTATGTGTTGGCTCCAGTGGTCGAGTGAGTATGTTTAATACTTACATTTGATTTCGTGATTATTGACATTGGAGCCTCCCTCATCTTCTGGAAGCTCTGAATCATTCTCTGACTTAAACTTGAGCTTTGAGAGCCTACTGCAGGGAGATTCGAGAGCACCAGAATCCTCGTTTTTAGATGCCACATAAGGATAAGCCCGTGGCGAAGGAGCGGGAGCTTGTGAAACTAACCCTGGATTCTTCGCTTTATGATAGGAGGACCTCACCTTCAATGGCCCTCCACAACATGAACACCTCTGGTTATTGCTCTTCTCTATGAGCACCCCATCATCATCATCCCTTAAACTTAATTGAATTGGTTGGTCTTCCTCAACAAAGCATTCCAAATCCTTATGTAGAATCCCCACAAGGGACTTATAGGTATCAATGTCTGATTCCTTCTCCGTTGCAAAGGAGAGGAGACAACCCTCGCACATCTTCCTTATATCAGAGAGTTTCTTGTGGTTGTGGCAAAATGCCAGATACGAAACATCCTTCTTGTGAGACTCGCATATAGATTCATTGTAATAGAAATCTGGAACATTTCTTCGAACCAGAAAATGATCAATCCTGGTACACAACCAGCATGGGACTTTCAATTCGAAGAACTTGGCGTATTCATTGGCAGCAAATGCGAGAAACCCATCAATCAAAAGTAAAATTATCAACACCCATTCGAGCAGCGCGAAGAGCACGAAGTGTGGGAGCCTTCCTAGTTCTTGCTCAACATAACGAGTAAATGACCGAGAAGCCATTTTGGTTCTCTCTCTATTTTTTCTGTTAATTTGTTATGATACAATAACAACAATGCAACCAAAAAAAAAAACACTCAACTTTAGGTAATCTATGAAGCTGCTGAAGACAAAAGTAGGGCGTGGAAAAAATAAGGATAACTCAGAAGCTAGCGAGAAAGAAGATCATGATCTTTCAGGGACAAATTAAAAATGGAACATGATCACGACCTTTCTCTCTCTCTCTATCTCTCTGTGTCTCCCTGTGAAGGTGTGCGTGGGCGTGCAAGGAAGGAGGAGAGAGAAGCAGTGAATTTAGTTTGAAAAAAAGTTTACGAAGCTTTTGGATGGTGGAATTGTTTTCGCCATAAATAGAAAAGAGGCATTTACTACAAAATCCTAGGCGGACATTAACCTGAAATAACGGTCTATCATGCGCTCTAGTACCAATTTTGCTTATTGTCATTACGACAGCTGATACGGCGTCGTTGCAACGCCCTTATCGCCCCATCAGAAAATTGAAATCTGCTTAAACTTGCCTTGCATGCCAGATTTGGCCGAACTTACCTTCTACTGCAAACTTATCATCACTTTAGTTGCAATCACAAGGCATGCATACGAATAATTGAAATAACCAATTATTTATTATTTATTCAATTTAAGGGTATGCTATTTTCATGATTTTTATAGCTAGAGTTCTGGAATAAGTGCGTGCATTTATATTATACTTTTAAGCTCCTTTTTTTACTTCGCAATATAATACTAGGTGTTTTGTTTAGGCCTTTATAGATAATCATAGAAAGAAATATCTATCATTCCCCCTCCCAACACAAATTTCAGGTTTTTACAACCAGAAATAGATACTGCCAGAGATTAAAAAAAAAAAAAAAGATACTGCCAAGCATATATATATATATATATATATATCTGCAGCAATTCATGTGCTTCTTCCCTGGAAAAGGAAGCGTTAAAAAAACTACAACTATAAGAGGTTAAAATACTGTCTGTTACTGTAATGGTCTACCCTGTCAGCTGCTGGAAATTTTTAGCTCAACAAGTGTAGAGAAAAGGAATTCATGGAGCACCTAAACAACTATCAGCTTAGCTGACGGTCAAATCACTTGAAGACATGTAAGGTGATACGCATCCCTGGACCTGAAAACAAGTCATTTTTTTATTAGGAAATGAATATCCAGTAAAATAGAAATGACGAGACAGTATCTTGTTTTTATCAGATTATGTTCGGAAGATAGCAAAGAATATAAGAGGATTTCTTACCTGCAATAAACAGGTAGGAATTTGGATAAAACCCTGCATCAAGAGGTTGACTTTTTCCAGAGAACTCTGTGGCAGAGGTGTGATCACATATAGTACACCTTTAACCGTGTCAATGCCTCTCACAATCCCTGAATCATAAGAAATCAAGATAGGTATGTGTTATCTCTAGTTTAAAGACTTATAGAAGCGTCCATGTAAAAAAAGTAGAAGACTAGATGGCTGTATGATCTGTGCTAATCATTAGAATAAACAACAACAGAGGACGGAAAATCACTTTCATTGTAGCTTGTCTTAGCACATGCGGGTAGGATAACATAATATAGAGATCCCTTAAGATGGATTACAATTAAGATTCAATTGCAAATTTAAGAGATGCTGTTCCAACCAAAAGACAAGAAAGATATAATTAAGTCAGTATGCAAATGCATATTCAGCCAATAAAGTTATTTTTGCTTGTTCCATTGTCACCAGAATCAGAAGCCCCTCTTGAGGGGCTTGCAGCCAATTTGCAGTACTACTGCTGTCTACATTTCTTTGTAAATCTGAAATTGAAAGTTAGCAGATGCATTTGACAAAATAATCTAGCGTTTTATGTGCAGAACCAAAAATAATGAGATGCGTTATGGTAGTTACCTACCAAGACCAACACACCAAGGTCAATTTTTAGTGTCTTCAGAATCAACTGCTAAGCCAACAATGCTAGCATTAAGACAGTAGAATATTTCTGAGCTCGGGACCTAGAAAAATATAGTAAAAGCAATAAAAATTTGCCCCACACTCTTATATAATACAGTTGATATAAGTGATATCGTATAACTTCTCAATGAGAAAACTATCATTTGTTCAAAAGATTTTAAAATAAAGAGCAGTCCTGAAGTGTAACGAATCAGATGCATAATATCAGCACAACGCCAGATAAAATTACCAACCTGACAATGAAGATGTTCAATCTTGATGCTTGTAACTGGTACTTCAAAAGGACGGTGAGAGGCCAAGGCATGTGAAAGTTCCTTGATTGTAGTGATATTCCAACCACTGGGAAAGCATTGTCTGAAATAAGTCATTATTCGTAATCCCGCAAAAGACGTGCATCCTTCTGAACAAGCACCCTGGGAAAAGAAGAAGAATTATTTTATGATATTCATTGCAAAAGCAGGCGATGAAATCATTCAACTCGCTTTCTCCAATCACAATTAATAATCCATAAAATGACCAAAAAATGAAGGAAGGAAGCTATCAGCTGCAATACAAAACTTTCTGATCAAAATTTAGACTTACGATCTATTGAATGAGTCCTGAAAAGCTGAATTTATCTCAATCAAGTTAACTGTTCCATCATATTCCCCATCTAACCAAAATGCTCCAGCAGGTAAATTCTTATTTGCAGCGGAGATGCTTATCTTAACCACATGCGTCGGACTAACATATTTCAAGATATCCACTAATAAATCATAACCAACACCTGCATGTAAGAGTAATGACAACATCACAGAATGAATACCATTAAGGAAGATATATTGTTACTCAAGGAAAACACAGCAATTAAATGTAAATGCAAGACAAGGAAGGAAAAAAAAGTTTCAAACTAACAGAAGGAAAATAATTGAGCTTACCTTTCACCCAGCCAGGAGTATTCACGATGAGAGGCAAGTCAGCCCTAGTAGGATTTTCACCCTCATCAAACATGCAATACTCCTTTTGGTAATAATCATATATTGCAAATATATAATTCAAGTATACTGATGGATCTCTTTTAGAAGAAACATCACCAAAGTAATGGCACCTGTTTGAGAATAAATAATAGATGGTACATCAATTAACATTCATGTGAAAATTGAAATTATACATAAATTTTTGAAACTTGTATGAACGTCAAATCCACTGTTTATGAAACACTTACTAACTATAGACCAAGGAGGAAAAAAAAAAAGGTATACTTTTTGCATCTTAGAGCATCTCCAAAGATCATATTAATTTGATCAGTTTTCATTTAAGTGTACCAGATCAGAAAGAAGATCACATATATGAACAAGTCATGGTACATAATATCGTTATTATTGCTCTAATATAAGGCCAGTAATTAAGAAATGGGAGGAATTTGAGAAATTTTGTTTTGGAAATTAACAAATAAAAATTACTAACTAGATTCTTTTCCAAAATTACTGAGATGGGACAGGAGTTCATACCTCTCTGGCGTTTTCAGGCATGGAATAGTCAAATCTGAATAGACATAGTGAAAGAGAAATTAGATACTGAGTCGATATAATAAGAAATGCCTCTGGTGAATGGAAAATTAAACACCTGGAGTAACTTTGTCAACTATGGTTAGTGAAAGAAAGCCAGGAGGACTGAACTCAGGCTGCCCAACATCTGTATCAAGATAAGCTACTTTCCTGTATCTGCATACAAGATAAGGGTGATATAGAGATGATATGAATAGAAACAAGCCTCCAACCTCTTTGCAGAGTAAAAGCAAAAATAATTTGTGCAAAGATTACAACCAGATGATAAAGTAATTTAAATGTAGGCCAGTCCAATAACTTAAGAGGGCTAAAATTATAACGTCAAGATTAAACTCAAGACTTTATGTTGATTGAAAGATAATGTCAACTGAGCATGAGATTGCACTTGGCAGCATGCCAATTCAATAATTCGAACTAAATATATTTGAAAGCTCCCCTCAACGAAGCACTCCCACAAAGCAATTGAAGAATGCAGGACAAATTTAATTACCATATAAATACAGACAATGCAACCCCATTTTTTGATCAATAACTGGAAACATATTCATATAGATAAGGAAATTGCAATGAAAACCAAACGGATATTTCAATAGGATGGAGTACAACTACAATATACCTCTGAAGGAGCACGTTAAGTAGATGGCGGGAGAAGGTTGTCTTGCCGCAATTCTTGGCACCGCAAATAAGAGTAATAGGAGGCAGCGAGGTAATTGAATCATATGCAATGGAGTCTGCGGCGTTGGACCATTCCTCCGGAATGTATATGTTCGATGATGAGTTCTCCAGTTCAGAAGAGGAAGCCATGTTCTCTCCCTCAACCTATCAGTATATCTATCTATTTGCAGTGATTTTGCTGCAGAATGAATAAAACACTGAATAAGTATGTATCGCGCCCTTTCGTGAAAATGTGGAATCGAAAGAGAAGGACGCTGATTTTGTGAATAGAACATGCAAGAATTGTGCTGTGTGCGCTAAAGCTCTCGTCTTTTGTTGATTTGTGGTACTATGCTGCTTCAAAAGAATCGTTGGCGAACCAGAAGCATAGTACGCCAACTGCACTAGGCGCTAGAACGGGGAAATCGTAGTTGGCCCTGGCGGCATAATTGGCGCGAAACATTTTAGAACCAAACCACTTTGTCCATCTTATGTTAAATTTTAATATAAAATTAACTTTTTATAGTCAAATTAACTTCTTGTTTGTGTTTATACCAAAATATATGATGGCATGAATTTTTGTTTTTTTTATAATCGCACTGTTTCTTTTTACCTACAGTGACTATTCTTGTTCAAATAACAAAATCAATTATGTGTTGTAGAAAAAGTTGAGAATATTAAAAGAAGAGTTTAAGTAAAATTTATAGAAATTAACATAATTTATATATTTACCAAGGATTATTTATATAAGTAATGGTAAGAATTTTAATAAAAATAAAATGTTAAGAAAAATAATTATTTTTAATTAGTGATATTAAATAAATATAAAATAAAACTCGAGTTTTAAGATAAAAATAAAGAGTAGTGTGAATATTCAAAATATTTATAACATTATGATTTTTTTTTCTTTCTATATGTGTTTTTATTTGTTGTTTGAACCTATAAATATAGTCTGCTAGTAATAATAGCACTATTATAAAAGATTATTTTGAATATTTTGGTGTATTTTAGGCTACTTCAACGGAATTCACATGTTTTTACACACAATAAAAAAATAAAAATAGTTTACAAAATTCAAGCTAACATGCAAAATTAGTTGTAAAAATATTACACCAAGCGTGAAAAAATTTATATCAACAATCAATTTCAAAAGTTATTTATTTGTTCTATTACAAACTTTACTTTAACTTAGTTATGCATAAAATTTCTCTAACCAAGTGACTCGTGAGCGAGCAATGATATGTATATTATTTCATTATGATAGGATAGGTATATATTCTTTTAATATTGAATCCGTTAGATTTAATCAAATAATTTATAAGAAATTAAAGCTAATTTTTTAATTCAATCATTTTTATTTTATTTTTTGAGAAAAATACATGTGTTCTCTTCCCAAATTTTATCTAAAAATACATTTTGCTTGCTTCCAGAGAAAAATCTGAATGGTTTGCTTTCTATTTTAGATTGGTCTTAAGATTACTTATCCAAAATGTTTCAAATTTTTAATTTTAATTTTTTCTGTAATGCCATTGGGCATTGGCATTGCGCGTCTTCTGCTCATCCGTCTTCCCTGCCTCTCTATTCAAATAATTTCGGAAACAACCCAAAAAAAAAAAAAAAGGAATTTGGGCGCTTTCGTCCGACAGCAACAACGATCTCCACACGGTAACGGGGCCCAGATTCTCCTACCTTAATAATCAATTGCCACGTGTCCAAATAAAAGGTCTGAGCTCCTGCCAAGACATCCCATGCAGCAGCTATTGGCAAAGCGTGAAATGTTCCGCCGATCCGACGGCTATAAAACAACATCATTCATCATCACCGGCAATGTTATCAACTCCAACCCTTTCCTCACCGGGCGCCAAAAACCCCTTTCATCATTTTACCCAGGTCAGGATTCTAGAAAAGAAAAACCCCACACTGTAGTTTCAAATAACCAAAATCAAACCAATACATAAATCAGAGGAAATCTCACAAGATTGAGCTGCAGTTTCATCTTCTATAGCTCCTACGATTCAACCATGGAGCTTCAAAACACTCTGAAAGATGCCCTAAATGCACTGTACCATCATCCTGATGATACAGTGCGCATGCAAGCCGATCGATGGCTCCAAGACTTTCAGCGCACTTTGGATGCGTGGCAGGTACTACTTCAATCTGCTTTTTGCTGTTTGGATTCGTTTCCTGTTGTTTTCAATTGTGTTTCCTTTCTGGTAATTAAGTTCGGTTTATCGGTGATGATGCTGGTTGCTGAATTGCTCGGTGACTGATTTGATGATTGTCATTGGTTTCTGATGGTATTAGAACTCTTGTCTCCTCAGCATCTTATTCTAGCTTTCTAGTTGTGTTTGTTGATTGCTTATATAACCGTGTTTTATTGGTTTCCGTAGAGATAAGTTGAAATTTAGGGCTTACTTTTGAAATGCAGTGCAGCAAACATTCATTTCGAGTAGAAGCACGATTTTAAGCGAATTGCTAATGTGCCTTGCATTTATTAACAACATTCTTTCTTCTTTTGATTCTGTAGGTCGCTGATAATTTACTTCATGATGCCACTAGCAATCTAGAAACATTGATATTTTGCTCTCAGACCCTAAGAAGCAAGGTAATTTTTCTGATAGCAGTATATTTGTCGAGAGGTTTTCTTTTCCATCTATGCTTCTTTGATTTTTAGTATTTTTTGTGTGATTTAGGTCCAAAAAGACTTTGAAGAACTTCCTTCAGAAGCTTTCCGGCCATTGCGTGACTCCTTAAATGTGAGTGAGTATCTATCTAATCCATTTTTTTCAGCTGTTGGGAGATCTGTTGCTCCAATTTGGGAGGTGTAAATTTTGTCATTCAACATGTACTTTTCATGGATTATATCCAAACATTTCTTGCCTTAGTATGAGGAGTGCAAGTATACACTTGTTTCCATGTAGTTTGTATTGGTTTCTAGTCCAGCCATGCCAATACATATAAGTAAATAGGTATGATGCTTTATATGTTCCTTATAGGTTTTACTTTCATGGTTATTTTTAAATACAGACCTTACTGAAAAAGTTCCACAAAGGTCCTCCTAAAGTCAGAACTCAGGTATCTTCTAGAATTTCCATGCACCCTTACATCTTTTTCCTTATTTTTTTGGGCAGATTTGCATTTTCTTTTAAATGTATATAACTACGTATAAAACACCAAAAAATTATTGAACTAAATGTCCGCACTTGTAGATTAGCATTGCTGTGGCAGCATTAGCTGTGCATGTTCCTGCAGAAGATTGGGGTGATGGTGGCATTGTGAAATGGCTAAGGGATGAGATGAATTCCCGTCCAGAATATATACCAGGATTTTTGGAGCTCCTTACTGTGTTGCCTGAGGTATATAAGCTGATATGTGAGAAAATATATGTTGATATGAGAAGACCCTAAAGTATTAGGATGCCATGTTGTAAATTACCATATCTTTAATTCAAACTATATTTCTCATTTCAAGCAGGTTTATTAGTTACTTCTTTGGGTTGCTTATTTGTCCTTTACTTATTTGTTTCCTCCGTTCTGATTTAAATTAAGGTTTTCATTTACTTATTTCTTGTTAATTATTTTGTCTTCATAAACAGGAAGTTTCAAATCATAAGATAGCAGCTCGCCCAGAAAGGCGCCGCCAATTTGAAAAAGAGCTTATTTCTCAAATGGAGGTTGCTCTTAATATTTTGACAGCTTGTTTGAATATTTCTGAACTTAAGGAGCAGGTGGGTGGTGGGTTTTGTTTATATACTTCAATTATGTGGTTGTATTTCAGAATTAGTATTAAATTATTGACATTGAATGGCCTTATGATGATGTTATGTTGTCAGGTTCTTGAAGCATTTGCTTCTTGGCTTCGCCTAAAGCATGGGTATGAATTTCCTCTTTGTTTAGGCTCTTACTTGAATTTGGGTCTTATCCTGTTCAAAATCTTGAATTTTCAGAATGTTAGTATTTGAGGTACAAAAACTTGTGGACTTTAATGTTTCAATTCTTTCTAAGTAAAAAATAGCTGCTAGGCTTATAGCCTAATTATATGATGTTTTCTGTGTTGTTTTGTTTATCATATGGATTTCTGATAATAGTGTTATATTTTGTTCCTTAACATTAACTGTTTGAGCATGAGATAGTATTGTTAATAGTCAAGTGGATGGGAGGACCTTTTTTTTAATGTTACAAGAGTGTCTGCTGCAAAGAACACAACTGCAGAGCAATTTTTATTTTTTATTTTTGAATTGTTATGTTCTTTGTCTTAGCCAGGTAAGAGTTTAATTGTAGAAGCCAGAGATTTCCTTTCTATTTTCTGCTCCCTTTGGCTTATGGGACATTTAAAGTTGATTTTTAATAGAAGAACAAGAAATGACTCAATGAGTGAAGAATAAATATTTAACGTATTAGCTTTGTATCTGTATGTCTTTTAGTAAATGTACAGAAAGCAATGTGGTTTCACTGTGGTATTACATGAAATAAAATCTAAATCATTTAGGATATTTTGGCTGTTTTTTATGCATATGTGAAGATTGGATGGGTTTTAAGTTTAACCTTTTGTTTTTTTAAAACTTGTTTTCTGGCTCTGGTTGTTTCTGCCTCTTAATTGAACCTATTTTCTTTTTGTTTTCAGGATCCCTGGATCTGTTCTTTGTACTCATCCTTTAGTTCTCACTGCATTGTCAAGCTTGAGTTCTGATTTACTATCAGAGGCTTCTGTAAATGGTATAAAACTGTGGAAGCTACTTGAACTCTTTTTCTTTTTTTTGCTCCATTTTAGTTTTTCTGAGTGATGAAGTTTCATTTATGAACTTTAGATTCTAGTTTATTTCCGAATGTCTTGGTAGTTCTTTCTTAGCTTTTCATATTTTCTATTCACTGTGTCTGCCGGATGACAAAATGTTGTGTTCCGTTAATTCCATATGAATCTTTTCTTTTCACATTTTGAATCCTTGAACTCCTAAAAGTAAACTTATAAATATGGTGTAAAGACACTAGGTTCAAATTGGAAGTGGCTTTATACTCAAGGTGTAAAGACATAAATTAACTTATATAGATTTAAGCACTTGGTAAATTGACTAATGAAAGTGCAGGATCTAAGCCTCTGGGTCCTGGAAGCCTACTAATTTTGTAGGCTGTCCGTAATTTAACTTCAAAAATGATTCTATATAAGATTTGGGTCAGTTAAAGAAAAATAAAGGGACTTTGAACGTTGACAGTTTTACAATCTGAAAGTGACTGTGTAATCATCTTACCAAGTTGACATTGCAAAATTATTGTTCAAAGTATAATAGAATCTCCTCCATAATTTATAGTGTAACCATTCAAGTAAGAAAATTTCAATGATACACTAGGAAATGTGCACTGGGCAATGTGGTTTTGTTGTCAAAATTTTGTGTATAAAATTCTTAAAATTATGGGGAAACTTTCCTTTCTGTATGTAAAAGAAAACAATCTCAAGGTGTAGGTGTTTTAGGTATCTTGGCCTAGAAAGTGCCTCTCACTCTCCTCTTTCCTCCACAAGTTTTTGAGTTGCTTTTACATGTTCACTGGCTTGCTCAAGTTTTATTTTCTCTAATGATTGAAATTGCTATCAGTTTGTGTTTATTCTTAACAGTGTGGTTACTGTTATTATTACCATTATCTATCTATTTATTTTTTATTATTATTGTTATCACTATACTACTTTTACTACTATTATTATCTCTTGGCATTGAATAATTGTGTTGCTCTTGCTGACATTCTTAATTATATAATGTTGATTTCTCTTCCTTTACAGTGGTTTCTGAGTTAATACACTACACAGCAGCTGGTAACTTCGGTGGTGTTTCTGCACATATGCCCTTAATTCAAGTGATTGTACCTCAAGTTATGAGTCTTAAAACACAGCTTCGTGATACCACAAAGGTATACATCTAGAGTTCTGAATGGGGATATATTCTAAGGTGTGTCCTATTGTCTGTAAAACATTAACACAAAATATATAGTGCAAATTTGTTATAAAAATTTTGATTTGGTTCACTCCGTCGACATTTACTTGATAGTTTTAGTCAGTGGTATCCATGGCAATTTTGTTTACAATGGCCAATAAAGCTGATTTGGTTCATCTGATGTATTAGCTATGGTTATTTAGAATCATTTTATGATGTGAATTCTGAATATGTTTGCCATCGACGGTCAATAAAAGTTTCTTTGAATGTTTTTTCATTCTCTTGAATTTAATAATGTCAATATAATCTAATCTAATAATAATTACATTACATCTATTTAATATAATATATATATTTATATTTGCTGATAAATGACAGCTGTACAAACATGTTGGTCCTTTTATCTGCTTTCAGGATGAGGAGGATGTGAAGGCGATTGCTAGATTGTTTGCAGATATGGGTGATTCATACGTGGAACTGATTGCAACTGGTAAGTATATATACATGTAATTTTTATGGACTTCTCCCTTTTGGGTAGACCACTTTGAAGTGTTGTTGAGTGCTCATGATTTTTGGTAATATTGAATCTATTGCATTAAAATTTTGATGTGTTATTTTCCAGGCTCTGATGAATCAATGCAAATAGTGCACGCATTATTGGAAGTTGCTTCACATCCAGAATATGATATTGCTTCAATGACTTTTAATTTCTGGCACAATCTTCAGTTGAACTTGACCAAAAGGTGATTGTCAGAACGCTACTTAGTTTACTGGCTTTTGCTTAGACCAGACGTAAATATGATAATGATATGTAATCTGACAGGGAGTCGTATATTTCATATGGTAATGAAGCATCTATTGAAGCTGAGAGAAGTAGGAGGCTGCAGGTTTTCCGTCCAGCATATGAATCACTTGTTTCACTGGTGAGTCTTTCTGGTTGGAATTGAAATTTGCAGCTGTAACTGTTGAGCATCCTCTAATGCGCATGCATGCTACCCTAAAAATCAGTGTCATATATGGATCCAATGACAAATGGCACGCTCTTTTTTGACAAGTTGTAAACTCGTTCTAGGTGTTGTTTAGATTGCAAGACATGTTATGCTATGCCTCACTTGGGTATTACACCTTCCATTTCCTGAAGTTGTTATTGCTAATTAGTTTTATGTTATCTGATACTGTTGTGAATCTGGGATTTGGCTTTACAGGTTAGCTTCCGAGTTCAGTATCCTCAAGATTATCAAGATCTTTCATATGAGGATCTTAAGGAATTTAAGCAAGCTAGATATGGTAACGGGTTGATTTTGTCTAATGCATTTGTTTGTTTCTATACTTCATGTTTCATGTATTAGTGTCTTTGAATGGTGTCTGTAGACTTTTGGGCACACTTAATTTCTTTATCCAGTTTCTTTTCTAAAGACTAATTCATGAAGTGTAATTTCCTGGAGAAAACAAGCAACTTGACCTAAGTTTTTCTTATAACTTAAGAATATGAAATAAGGTCATGTTTTATAATTGAACAATATAGCATTCAGCATGAGTTTGCTCTTTCCCTCTACTCTAGCTGTTTAACCTAGTTCTTAATCCCTTTTTTATTTAATAATTGTTGAGGTGCACAGGGGCGTTCCCCCTCTCCTTTGTGAATTGCTTTGTCTCTAATTCCTTTTATGACTTACATGTAACTAAATTTGGTTTAAGAGTGCTACATCTTGTTTCCATCTTTATCTGAACCCAAAGTAGAAGGTATTGTACTATTGCTAATTGGTTAACTGAAACTTTATTGTTATCAGCTGTAGCAGATGTCTTAACAGATGCAGCATCAGTACTAGGTGGTGATGCAACACTTAAAATTCTTTATACAAAACTTCTTGAGGTGTGTATTGCATCATGGAATGGTTGAATATTTATATGCTCCCTTTACAAATTTATTAGAACCTGATAATTTTGAGAGAAGATCATCTCTTTTATCAAATTTCTTTATTTAAATCTTATTCTACTCGTTCTTGTGGCTGCTGAATAATTCTGGTTTTCTATCCTTTTTTGCATGAACTGTATTCTAAATCTGTAGCTTTTGGTTCAATCTTTTCATCTATTCACACCCCCCCCAAAAAAAAAAAAAAGACCGGCAGTCATTTTCTGAAGTTTCATATATGCCATGAAAATGATTGAGTCATTTGTCTGGATTAAGCAACGATAATTTCCTAATCCCTTTTACCATTTCTAAATCATTTCCCCCCGTTTTGAAGGCTTTTTCTAGCCGAGGGAATGATGAACACAAGGAGTGGCGCCCATCAGAGGCTGCTTTATTTTGTATTCGTGCTATATCAAATTATGTATCAGTTGTTGAAACTGAAGTAATGCCTCTGGTATGGTTACATTTAACTTCTTTGTTATTAATATCTTTTATCTGCAAACTGTTTGGTGTACTACTCAAGAACAGTTGCTTGTTTAACTTCTTATATTTCTGAATCTAATAGAACACTATTAGGCTGTTATTCTAGGTTGTTTTAACCTTTTAGTACCTGTTTGTGGCAGTATGCTTGGTATCGACTTTCAATAGATTGTCTATCTGTTTGTTTTGCATAATTTTGGGGTTGTGTGATTCTTGATTGGACTTGTGTAAAAGATATATAACTTGATAATTGATTAATTGTTCTTTCTTAATTTGTTCTGCAATTCTATACAAGGTTGTTATTGAATATTCTGTGCTTGCTTTCTTGGTTTTTGCATCGTACAGATAGTTGGTTTGCTTCCAGATCTTCCTCATCAACCCCAACTACTTCAGACAGGTAATGCATATACTACCATTTTCTAGTCCATTTCTTTCTTTTCTTCTCTTCTCTTTATTTTTCCTTGTTTTTGTGCTTCTTGGGAGGGGGTTGGGGATTCTCTTTTGGGTGAGAACTGGGGAAAATTACCATGGAATGCTGATGGTATCATGGTAATACTGAATGTACTTGGACTGCCAAGTTCTATTCCCACCTGGCTGCTTGGTGGATGCTTTTCAATTCTATACTTTATTAATATTGTACTTTTTTGTTGTAATTATTATGGTAGCTAAGTCTATAATGCATGTCATATGCTTGTGGCTACATTTTTAGTGTGCTTGACAATTGGAGCTTATTCAAAATGGCTTGATTCTGCATCCTGTGGCTTGTCCGTACTGCCCTCTGTTTTGGATGTCCTAATGAATGCCATGGGTACATCAGAGGATTGTGCAGCTGCTGCCGCTTTGGCATTTAGGAACATCTGTGATGGTATAACTCGAATCTCATTTGAGTATATCTGCATTTAGTGATATTGAAGAATTAACAGTAAATTTCAGAATGGTTAGGTGCAAATGTAGGCAATGAAAGTGTCTACTCGGTGATGATATGATTCATTTTTCAGAGTTGTAGTTAAGTTCATGAATCTTAGCACTAAATAGACACTTTAGAAGATCTATAAAGACAAAATTTTCAATCAAAAGAACGAAGAATATACTGATTTAATCAATTTTCCATTCCTTTCCATGTAACTGTCAATGAAAACAGAAAATACTGAGTGGAGATTGTTGCGATGTGTGAATTTTTTAATTTGGCCACTGTATGATGCGCTTTGGAAGTGATATACAGAATTTGTGTGATTGTGCCCCATTCCCGTTTCCTATGAAGAGAAGAAGTCAATTTTTAACCTTGAGAAATTGAAACCAGACTGATCATGAGATGACCACTCCAAGATATATTCTCTTCAGTGATCAATCTTAAAATAATATCAGCATGTTCCTAAAATTTATGCCCTTGAAATTTCCATTTGGTCTTTTTGCTGAATACATCACTGGTTGGATATGGCCTCATTAAATTTTTCTCCTATAATTTTAAGGTATGAATCAAATGATTGACTTTTATTTCAGACTGCCGAAAAAAACTTTGTGGATGCTTAGATGGGCTGTTCCACATCTACAATAAGACAGTCAGTGGACAAGATAGTTTCAAAGTCCCTGCCGAGGACTCATTGCATCTTGTTGAAGCCTTAAGGTAAATTAGTTGCTTTGATTGTTTGGATATAAGATCTTTACTCTGGACTCTATTTAGAATGAACCAGTTGACTTGATCACCTTAAATTTCACAGTATGGTTGTTACTGAACTTCCTCCTGATGATTCTAAGAGAGCTCTTGAGGCATTATGCCTACCAGTCATATCTCCTTTACAGGTTATTATCTGTTTTATGGAATTTTTTAGTTGGACTTTCTCTTTGGATTGAACTAAAGTCTACTTTTCTTACCATTAGGATGCTATTAATCAAGGTCCAGAGATCTTAAGTAAAAGACCTTCTCGTCAGTTGACAATTCACATTGATCGATTTGCTTACATCTTTAGGTGTGTGTTTATGTCTGCTCCCTATCACTGCCCTCACCAGTTTCTTATATTGCAAAATCTTGAAAATGCTGTTGGATCTATTTTCAGATATGTAAATCACCCTCATGCTGTAGCAGATGCTATTCAAAGGCTCTGGCCAATTTTTAAAGCTATTTTTGATCTGTGAGTACTCTCAAATTGCTTCTTTAATATACCATTTCCTTTCCTTTTTTTTTTTTTTTCAAAAAAAAAAAGATTCTTTTTATGTTTCCTTCTTATTAGAATGTACTGTCCTTTTTTCCTGGGACATTTTTAATGATATTGTAGTCGTGCTTGGGACATGCGGACAATGGAATCTCTTTGTCGAGCTTGCAAATATGCAGTGAGTATGCTAGACCATGTTCTCTGCTGTACTTGTATGATGTCTAGAAAATAACTCCTATAATGATTCAACGCGAATGTATTGTGTTGACAGTTTAGTTATGAAACATCTGTTTATGTCACTGTTATGATTAAATTTTCTTCTGACCACAACACACTATGGTTAAGTTGCATTCTTTGTTATTGATGTAATAAACCAGATTTAAGTTGGCTGCCTGTCAGTTCCAAAGTGCAAGCTGAACTCTGGTTTTATGCACTGTCCTGCATTGAAAAGATTATTTTGTCTTATTGGGTGCTCTCTGGCAATCTTCTGTCAGAGATATTGTGGGGTCTTGAAGTCTCCAATAACTCAGTGAAAGATTACAGCTGGTGATGGTGTACTAAATGTTTCTAGGTGAGAACTTCTGGAAGGTTCATGGGACTGACAATTGGCGCAATGCTTGAAGAGATCCAGAGTCTATATAGGCAACACCACCAACCATGCTTTCTTTATCTCTCCAGTGAAGTTATAAAGGTGTGTATATCTCAGTGTCATCTGGGTGAGCTTCATTTTCTAAATGTTATTATGGAGTAAAATCATGGGTTGCCAGAGGTTGCTGGGTAAGTTTTTCAGCATGCTGTGGGATTAAGTGCCTTATAAATCAGAATTCAAGGCCTTGATTTTCCACCTTTATACTCAAAAAATGAAGAGTGCAAAAATAAATATGAAATATAAACAATTTCTCAAATTTGCAGTTATAAATTTACTTTATCGTAATATATAGTTAATTGCCTATTCATCCCATTATATTATTGAATTTGTTATGAGAAAATACCCTACATCTTACAAGATTCTTTCTCCACTTGGAATGCACTGTAAGATTGTTTGCCATAAATTGGTGGTTGGTGCCTTTTGCATTTCAGATATTTGGTTCCGATCCATCTTGTGCTGACTACCTAAGGAACTTGATTGAGGCGCTCTTTCAGCACACAACACACCTTCTAACCAATATTCAGGTGCAATTTTAGTTACTTTGCGGTAACTGCTCTCTGCCGATTTATCAATATTTTGGTTGATTATTATTTCATGCTGCAGGAATTCACAGCCAGGCCAGACATAGCAGATGATTGTTTTTTGTTGGCCTCTAGGTGTATTCGCTATTGTCCTCAACTATTTATTCCATCATCTGTTTTCCCGTCATTAGTTGATTGCTCTATGATTGGGATCACCGTACAGCACAGGTATGGGCCCTTCCTCTCTTACACGCACACTCTCCGACATCTTCACACTAAATTATGTGTTTCTGTTAATTTTTCTATTTATCATAGTCAAATACATTGTTAAGGCGTGATGTAGAGTTAGTATACATTTTGTGTTTAGTGATATTGCCTTCAAGCTAAGGCATGAGAAAAAAGTTATCCAAATTTAGTTGTAATGCACTCGTGTACCTTGAATGAAACATAAATTTTATTACCTGCATATTTACAAAATTTAGAGAATTGCCCGATTACAAGATACTAGTTGAACATCAAAGTACAATTGTCCAAGTACCCTAGGATACTAGAGTTAATGTATTTGGATTCACGTACAATTACGTGAAGGTTAGTGGGTGCCACCGGGCCTGTGTTAGAAGGCGTCGTCTGGTGATTGAAATGTCGTATTTACTTCTAAACCTAACTAGTTCATGTGCTTTCTTCTACACATAATTGTAGATATCATTGCTTTGTAAATAATACAATGTACTTACTCATTCTAAATGACTCTACGATACGAGAATCCTATAAATAGGCAGATTTTGCAACGAAAAGAACCCTTGTTTGTTCTCTCAAAAAAATACATATGAAAGGGTTTGTTGTATTGTTTACACTTTCACCGTTTCCTTCTTCTGCAGGGAGGCTTCAAATTCCATATTGCATTTTTTGGCCGACATTTTTGATCTTGCAAACTCCTCTGTGGGGGAACAATTTTTACCTATTAGGGATACGGTAATTATCCCTCGAGGTGCGAGCATTACTAGAATTTTGATTGCTTCGCTAACAGGAGCCCTTCCAAAATCTCGAGTAGATGTGGTAATTTCTAACTTTTAGTTCACTTTACTTCCCATGATAAATTCACATGGTTGACAGAATGAAGATCATCTGTCTTAACTTGCGTGAATTTCGATAATTTCCCCCTTCCTCAGGTATCTTACACACTACTAGCATTAACTCGAGCATATGGGATGCAAGCACTGGAGTGGGCAAAAGAGAGTGTTTCGTTACTTCCATCAACAGCAGTCACTGAAGTGGAACGATCAAGATTCTTGAAAGCCTTATCTGATGCAGCATCGGGAGGTGATACCAAGGATCTGGTTGTTCCAGTTGAAGAGCTCTCGGACGTTTGCCGACGGAATAGAGCAGTTCAGGAAATAGTTCAAGAAGCTTTGAGACCGCTTGAGTTGAATTTGGTGTGTGTATCATAGAGTTTCAGTTACTGGTAAAGGCACGAGATAGGAGGGGCCATTTTGTTTAGGCCTTCTCTGTGGTTAGGTTGTTTTTTTTTATTAGCTGTTATATACAATTTTCTGGGCATCAATTATCGTTCTCCAATTTTTTGGGAGAATTATTGGGGTGTTTATGCAGGGTGGGAGAAATTACATGGGGTGTTCAGTCTAATTCGTTAGATGATATGGGATTGGTGAGTATGTCATTTGTCGTGCTTGTAATTTTTCGGGGGGCTGAGTTTACTTTGTATACCATTGTAATTCAATTGAGAACAGAAAAAAAGGATAGGAAAGGACAATTATAGGGTGCATGAATCTTTAATTCAAAAGAAAAATCAAATTTGCAATCTTGGGTTAGGTGATCTTTACCACCGTCCATTAGGGAGGATGTGATTTATACATGCTTGGCTTGGTTGATTATTGATAAACGTAGCAATTTGATTATTTTTCGACAAAACGTGAGCAGTTTAATTTTTCTGGAAATAAAAAGAGAAGCCAATATTAAAAATCTTAACCCTCTTCTCTCTTTGATTGCTAGAAACAAAAGATAACCCACACATAAAGGAATGTTCCAAATAAACTTATGAACAGATAAAAATCGAGCTTTAAGAAAAATGAAGGGAATTTATCAATGCTATAACTTTGATTCCCCATAATTAGATCAATGAGTATTGGGTCCTTCACCATACAAAAACACAAACTGTTGAGAAGACGGTATGACAGACGGACAGACATAATCTATTTATGCGAAACAATCCCATATCACAACTAAATCCTTTATATTTCAGTTAATCAATTCATAAATTGGTTGTGTGTGTGTCATCTTCGAAGTCCTTTAGATTAGATTATAACAGAAAAATGAGAACCAAATGTGAAAAAAAATATCAGTGTTAGGAATAGATCTAGTGGCATGTTCCATTAATCTCCCGAGGCAGATAACAGTTGCCCCGTGAGTTGCCATCAACTTGTTTTAGTACTTTAGAAAGGTAATAGACCCCATTATTACAGTAATTAAGCATACATGCATTGAAGAAAACTCCGAGCTGTATGAGCTTGGCAATGGCCCCATAAAACAACAAACAGACAATTATTTCTCCTCAACCGATAAACACGTGTCCCTCTGCTAAAAGGAAGACACTGACCGCCAACCACTAATCATAGCTTGATGTTTTCCCCCAAACAGCCATACAGACCACAAGCCAGTATGAGCAAACCACATCGACATCCATAGTCATCAATAATAATGGCCCAGAGGAAAAAAGAAGTCATCACCAATTAAAGTAGAGCACTAGTTGTTTTCAGTTACATTAACTAGGAATGAAGATGCAAATGAACAAGAAAATACCGTCATGTCATGAGCAAACAAGAACAAGACGGGAAAGGACCTTTATGGGAGTCTGTACATACTTAGCTGACTTCCCAAATCCATGGTCCTTTCCTTTAACATCTTTCTCTATCTCCACCATAGGAGACACAGAGATTACATATAAATATCCCTGCCTAACCAAGTTGCTCTAGATATGGGCCATAATTAATTAGTGATATTATCTTTCTTAAGCAACACTTATGATGCTATCTCCATTGTTGAAACTTGGGATTGCATGTAAAGCTGAATGCCTGGACGATGTCTCTATCTGACTAGATGACAAAGATAACCTGAGAGACAGCATTGGTGGATCCATAGCTGAACTCGAGCTTGAGGTGATATCAGAAACTGTAGAAGCTTTAGGATCTGGAACAGCTGGAATTGGACGGACTAGCTTGGTTGACCCATTGTGTTCTACATTTCCTTGTCCAAAAGTGAAATTTTCCACTGCATTCCCAACGGGTACCGATATCATGCCAGAACCAACACCCATTGGGTATATTGGCATCATAGGGAATCCATTAAGGTTGCTAGTTTCGGGGGTTGCAGGACACACAGGATGTGAACGAGACACGTTATCTTGACGCTGGATCTGTTCTTCTTCCATTGGGATCGCCGCGACCTGACATGAAAATTGATAAATCGTGAAACAATCTTCCTTGATTAGAAAAAACAGGTCATATTGACAGTCAACTTTTTCAATTTCAGGGAACCATAACCTAAATCCAAGCCATCCTTTTCTAGTTGTTTTCAATTACCAAATATATTTAATCAAGGAACATGGGATATCATGATTCATGGCGGGAGACAGCCCGGGCCCCGGTAAAAAAGAAAAAAATGGAAGATGTAGTATTCAGTTTGACTTTGACTACCAATTGGAAAATTGGGGAATGAATCAAGAAAACGCAAGCTCATTTTTCGAGACTCAACAGATTCAACACTATATTAACTTCATTGATAGTCAATTGATTTTAATTAGGGAAAAGAAGCCAACTGATTAATAAAAAACAGTACTATGATCATTAAATTACCGTGTCAGTGGTGATATCAAAGAGGCTTGATCTGCGGCGTCGGCGATTAAGGTTGCACCGTCGGAGAAAGTATTTCTGAGCATGGCTAGCAACCTGTGTCGGCGTCCTGGTTTTCACGTAATTCCTGGAGATCCCTCTCCAATCCCCTTTCCCCACTTTCTGCAATCCCAGCAAGAACAACTTGTGCTCTTCCTCCGTCCATGGAACCCCTGATCAATTACCGTAAATACTTGTTAACAGAAAAGCTAACCATTTCGTCGTCGATGAAGGCCACAGGCATTGAAGAAGCCAACAATTTTTATATTTAAATAATAATAATAATAACATCATTTGATAGAAATGAAAAGCTTCGGCGGACTTATCAATTATACTAAACCAATTTTAAAATCATAGACCGTAGCAGAGAAATCTAAGTTGGAAATCGATCGAAAATATAAATCGGACCTCGCTTACGCTCACGCTCGCGATGCCCGCCGGAATTGTGAGCAACAGTGTCATCGGCGGAAGCGTAACCGGCGGTGAGTGCATCTTCTTTATTGCTGTTATTGTTATTTGAGGCATCCTGAGGAAGCTCGTACTGCGAAAGATTGTTCATACTGACACTCTTTCTCATCGAATCAACGACAACTCTAACCCCAAACAGCATGAACTCTCCAGCGGCGGTGGGAGCACCATTTCTGTCGCAGGATATGGTGGAGTCTGCGACAGCGCTCGGGCGAGACATCCTCAAATTGGGCCGTTGGTTCCGTTCACCGTTGAGGCTTATCTCGCAGGAATCGGACTCCGTACAAAATTTTCAGTCTGAGTCTTGAATAGAAGAAACGCGAATATCATCAGTGAATTGATGGAAGAGTGGGCTATTTTATACATGCGACAGACATGAGGTGGCAACATGTGGAGCGCGAGATGTTGAAAAGAAAAGATTGGTGGATTTTGTGCGTTTTAATACGTGGCGTTTAATCATTGGCTTATCCGGTACCATCATGTGTTTTATCTTGTCTCTTTATCGAATCTATTATAAATCATAATTTATTGAATGTAAGAGTTTTATATTTATTTTCTTATTCATTTAATTTTTAATTTTGCATCTGAAAATAAAGTAGATGAAATTATTATCTGATATAAACATAATTTTCTTTTTAAATTTTATCGACTACTATATTTCTGATTTATTTTGCCATAATGCATTTACTATATTTCATAATCTAGGGTAAGATATACATTAATATTTGATTAAAGTTGAGAGCCTAATGATATTATTTTAAGAAAATTCTGTGACCGTTCTTTAAAGACGTTTGACTTTGGACTTCCCCTTTGTTGGGATATCTATGGAATAATATAAGTGTACCAACAAGTTAATAAATGGCACAAACAAAGAGGGTACGAGATTTCGAGATTCAAATGACCTCCCGAAAAGAGAGTGAACAAAAATTTTTAATGGAGAATTACCAAAAATAAAAACCAATGAAAAAAGATGTTCATGTTATTGATTCTTACTCATTTTTAAATATTTTATTTTTGTAAATATCCCAAATTTCGATACTTGTATTGATTTTTTTTGAAAATAAAATTTATTCTTAACCAGCATAATTTGTGTTACTATATTACAAATGGATTTTTGATAAACTTACAAGAAATTTATGTTTTCATTACAATATGATGTTTGAGGAACTCTCTATAAGATGATTTTTTTTTTTTTTACACAATTAGTTAAATCATTATTCTAATTATTTTTCATTAAACACGCAAATCAATTAATATATAATTATTATAATTTAATACGAGATTTTAAGTTTAAATTGTAAATAATTATATTAAAAATTTAGTTAATAGTATGATAGAATTTATATATACAATAACCACAAGCAATACTATGACCAGAGAAGTAGACATACATGTTATATAAATGAGATAGTGACATTTTATATGCTTAATCACATCACCAATTAATTAATTCCTATCAATTTCATGTTGAAATGCTGAGATTAGACGTAATGACTGAGATGCTCAACCATCCAATATGGAATCCAAAACAGTAAATTTTATTGACCAAATTAATAATTAATAATGAGGAGACAGCAAACCCATTTTCTAATTAACTTTGTATTGCAAGCCCAACACATCACACATGGCCTCCTCCTTAATTATCTTTTCACTCAAAGAATTAAAATATATAGAGAGCCACATGCTTTGCATTGAAACTGAATCTTTTATCTATCAGATCAAATGGTCAAATCTACATTGTTTCCCCAACTTGGCTTTAAAATAAGATTAACCCAAACATAAAACCATGTTTTACATTATCTACACATTACGGACAAATAATTAATTAATACAAGCTGATCCATCACTGATCTGCAGCCCAATTTTTAATTAGATATCACTACCTGTATTTAAAATAAATTAATTTCTGCCTCTAGTTTTATAAAATTGTTGGCCGTACTAAAAAAAAAAAAACCATTTTAATCATCTTTTTTTAAATAAAGAAAATTACTTCTTTGTGTCTTTACACAGAGAGTGTATTTGTAATTGAAATTGATAGCTGCCCTTGGTGGTGGGATGCTACTACTGGGAATGAAGGATAAGCCTGAGATAAGGCTTTGTGGGGATCCACTCCACTCTATTATGCTCTTTTCCGTCCCTTAATTGATAATTCAGCCACAATTCTTGACCTTTCGCACGCGAGGTGTTTGAGTGAATGATTCTAACACAAATAGGAATTTTCTGTCTACATCTATAACCTTGATCGAGTGAATAATCACTTCAAATGTTCTTTCTTCAATTTCTTTTGGGTTATTTTTGTTAAGATTTTGAGAAGAGTCCCATAAATGCTGATAATTCATACAATGATACGTCTCCAAATTAAATTAAGAAAGATTAGAGGTTACAGTGTCTCAACTCAATGCTTGATAAGCCATATATGAAAAGTGTGAAATTACAAAAAAAAAAAAAAGTCCTATTTTCCCGGTTTGGATGGCATTACCAATTAGGAAACTCCCCCTTTTGATGTAAAAAGATCAACTTCAATCTCTCTCTCTCTTTAACTCAAACACAACTATTGATTGGACCAAAAGTCCTCCCTCCCTTTTTAAGTGGGTTAATTTTTTTATTTTTTTTTAAGCACGTTATCTCAGAAATCTGCTTTTGCGGGTTGAGACAGGGATGGTTTTCGAATCTAATACATCTGATAATCCAAGAAAGCAGTTTCTTAGGGGCAAAGGAAATGAGTTGTTGGATATCATTTGACCACAAGCAGTTATCTGCATGCAACACATGGGATATAAATGTATAGCAGCCTAAATTAAATATCTCCCTTTGACATTATTTCCAAAATGATGGCCGTCCAAGCACACAGAGAAACTGAGTTATGCTTCACTTTTTTTTTTTTTGGTTGCTTACACGTTTAGCTAAAATTATCGTTGGATCCATCTAATTAAGGACGTGATAATTAGTAACAGCAAAGATTTGGCATTCTTCCAATCGTATCTGCAGAAACTCGCGAAAGAGAATATACAGGAAAAAAGTATCGAGTCCAACTATTGATGGGCAATCGAATGATTGATATTCAATGAATTTAATGAGAGTGTTCAGATCTCATGTTGATTGCCAAGGTCAAATTTATTCTTTTCACTTGTTAAGGGATTGAAAGTAATGATTCTATTTTAACTTCTTATAGCCTGGATTATGCCCAAGTGAGACCAGGTTAAGTTTATACTCTAGTTTTAATCACCAATCAAAAAGGAAAACTAGTTAAGATTTTGGCAAAAATTAAAAGTTAATCATCTTACATATTCTATTTCTACGTTACACCTTTTTTTAAGCCTTATATTACTAGTGGCCAAAGAAAATTACTTAAAAAATAAAAGAAGAAATAATAATTAAAAAAAAAAAAGAACGTAAGGAACTCTTGGACCTTTTCTTTATTTCTCGTGTACATTAAACAAGTTAAAGCAAAACCAAAAGGCTGTAAAGCAAGGTGGTGAACGACAGCTATTAACAGTTCAACCTAGATTTTCATGCTCTGATTGATTTAAGCTTAGGTCCTCAATTAGTAATTACGAAGTTGATATTTTTAATTTTATTGGACAAACATTAAGAATATCTTGCGTCTCAAAATTAGGTGCGACTGTCCTCTTCTCTCTCTCAATAATAAGTGTACGTTTTGCATGCTTGTCAGTTGCCTACAAAATCCCTACTAGACAAGACGAGTACCCAAATACACCTGTCTTCCACCGCAGAGTGGGCTCGAGAGACAGATAACAAGACATTATCTATTTGTACAGAAATCAAGCAATAGATAAGATTATATAGTACTTGGATGTCAATTTAATATTATTATTCCTCACCATCATCTAGGAATATGTTCTTTTCCACCTTTAATGATAGAGTCTAAGGTAATAATCAAGGATGAGAAGCAAGTTTCCTACCATAACTGGTTGATCATGATATGGTAAATCCAACCATTATAGTACTGTAGATTTTTCCATTAATGACTAGAAAAACAAGGCTTCGATTCCATCGACTAACTATGAATTTGTGCAACATTTTGATTCCTTTCTTCTTTCTTTTAGATGTCAAGTACGGTCAAGAGCTTCGTTCAGATGTCACAATTATATACAGTTGCACAAAAAGGTAAACAAGAGTCAAAATTTTTCTTACCAAAGTATCTCCAATGCTGAATCAGGAGATGAAATAGACTGGATAATATCGGTGCCAACAGCTGAGCTTTCTTCACCTACCTTGAGAATATCATATACCAAAATTTGGCAAGTGGAGAGGCATCATGCCTGGGAACATTAGTCTAACAAAGATGCGCTTGAATCTTCATTTCCAAGCAACCAAAACAAGGTGTGGAAAAGTAATAAATGCAATTCTATATTTCTTTAAACTGCACCACTTAGAAGCTCTGTTCTCGTACTACTTTCTGTTCTAGAATCAAAACCATTAGCTTTATCACTACGCATATTAGATTTGGATGTTCTTGCTCCTGTAAAGGTCAAAGGGGTGTTGCTTAAAGATATTAACTTATCATTTTTGGCCCTCTTTGAGGATGATTCTGTGCCTGACAGAATTCGCCTCAGCTGTGACCGTTGACATACAATGCGACCGCTGTTCCACCCAGGGATTGTAAAGGACGATGAGACATTATCCTGCAAGAATGATAACGCAGCCTTTGAAATAGGAAAATCTTGGCTAGCTGTACTTTTCTCCATTCGACCACGCCTGATTTAATGGAAAAGCACCACCGTTAGAAAGCTCAACTGTTATCTAAATCAAGTTACAGAAAGATTTTTTCGTATTTTACTATTTTGTTAGGCATTACAACCACAGGCTAACGAAATTCATTAAAGATACTATGAGAAAAAATAGCGACAGACCACAGCCATCATCTCTCAGAGTAGACCACCAAATCTATTTCAATCAATTCCATCCACATACAATCATGACTAATCAGAAACACATCTAATTTTGCATCGCTGTTACTCCTCACTTTTGACATCATTGGTATTATATATATAAAGGGTAATATTCGAAAAAGTATAAAAGATGTTTATGTTAGTTGGGGTACAGCATAAGTGCGCCAATATTGTAAGCTCTATAATCATTGGGAATATTCAGCAAAGGAACATATATATGTTCCATAAGTAAGCCACTAAGCCTTCCTTGTCATAAGAAACAAACTGTTAACGCAGACTATCATACGGAGCCATTCCAAATAGATTAACGGAGAATAACAGCAAATAGAATTGGATTGAAGATTTAGAAATTGCACAGAACAATATCCTATGTGTTTTAGGCCGTCACGACGAACTGGAACTGATAATATCTTTCTCATATAAAGATAAACAAACTCTAGTGTAGTGAAGCCAATTCAATGATATACACCAGGATTAATCCAAATAAAACTACTGTGCATGATTCAAGCCTAACCTTAGCTAATACTTTACCCAACTCAAACGACCAATTAAAATTGGAAATCAATTTGGCTGAAAAAGACAATACTGAGTACAGAAAGACTTCTACTTCTTTTCATTCTATGGACCCTAGTGTGCATTAGAAAATAAACAAGAATAAATGAAGGAATAAGTATTTAGTGTTAAAACCCACTTACACTACTACAACTGTCGCTAGTTGAGGAAGATTCTCGCCATTCATGAACATCTCCTGCATATTGTTCAGCCAAATTGATAGTGCTGTCAACGCACCACCTTCTGACATCCTGCAAGATGATCACATTAAAGGTTTCAAATAGTTGTTTTAAAAAAGTATATAGCTTTAGAAAGAGTAAATTCCCACTATACCTGTGTACATCCAAAGACCACACTAGTTTATTATTACGGAAAAGTTCAGGGAAAAGCCCTCGTTTTGATGCTTCATTAAGCACCCTTGCTGCCCTTTCTTTCTGGCCCATCCACCAAAGAGCTTCTAAAAGTGAATTATAAAACCTCATTCCGAATCCACATCCTTCAGAATTAAGTTTGTCGAAGACATACTCTACAATCTGCCAATTAGAGTCATCATCATAATCTCCCTTGATCATCTGTCCAATCACTTGATGAATATCTGATACCGTAGTTCTGATCATCTCGTCAAGCAGACTATAGGCATCATTTGACCTGAAGGCAAATTAGCCAGAGAGGTAAGACTAAAAACCAAACATAAATATAGCCTCACAAGCAATATGCACTTCATAAATGATTTAAAGTAAGGAGCACATGGAGATTGGCCTAACTCATTTTTACACAGAAACCAGATAGCAATTGCAAAGAGATAATTCAAAAGCTTGTTCCATAAAAAAAAAAGAATAATAGAACTAAACATGACAGAATCAAATTAGAAACCACACCCCCCGCGCCGGAATTCATAGATATATTTAAACAATCATTTCATTTAGTTCAACCTTGAAAGATAATTGAATGTAGCTGCCTGATTTCATAATATTAACATGTCATACTGTATTCTTGAAACACACCCACATTATTGGAAAACCATTTTTGGCCCAATCTAACAAACAAGTGACACAAGATTAATTATCTTATGTGCAATCACAGCAGGCACCAATGTACATCAGTAACTTACGTAGTTTTGTGTCGACTTGTTTCAATACTACATAGAGTTATATTTCCTTATCTTATTGAATTACTCTCACAATCCTATTAGAGAACATGAATAAGATTACTGGCTGTTCTATAATTTCAAATGCAAAGTCCAAAACTAGTACTACAACATTTCTAAAATAATTTAGAAAAAAGAAATACTGAGAAATAGCAAAATGCAAACTGACCTCTCATTCTTTGCATAGAGAGATAGCATCATGCAGTAGCACGTGACACTGGGCAGGGTTCCTAAGGCTTTAATTTCTTGGAACTGCTCCTCACTCTCCTCAACAAGACCTGTAGAGTAGTACACGCTTAACACTGCTTCAAGTGTCAGCTCATTAGGATCACAGTTTTTTTTCTCCATCTCCACATAAGCTTTTATAGCGTCTTCATATCGGCCTCCCTGCCGAAAAGCTTCAATCACACCATTGAACGAAATTACGTCTCGTGGTACACCAGACTCATCCATCATCAATACAATTACTTCAGATTCCTTGTACAGTCCACCCCTTGCAAATGCATGAATGAGTGAATTATAGGTCTCAACAGTTGGATGGCTTCCTACTTCACTCATTGTGTTAAACGCAACTAGAGCCTCCTCATACAATGCTGCTTGCCCATACGCTTCAATTACCCCAGTGTAAGCCTTAGAACTTGGCACTATTCCCTTCTTATTCATATGAAGTAAAATTCTCTTGGCATCTTCATGAAGCCCTCCCTTCCCACAAGCAAATATAAGACCCTCATACGTCTCCATGTTTGGTTCAATACCCTCCTCCACCATATCATGAAACAAGGTAACCACCTCCTTGAAATATCCACCCTCTCCAAAGACCTGTATGAGAATATTATAAGTACCAGCATCTGGGTCCGTATTGCTCACTTTCATTTCGAGAAAAAGGTCACGAACATCATCATACCTTCCATGCCTTCCATACAGATTCAATAGAATACTATACGTTGATGCATTTGGCACACAGCCGGCTGCCTGCATCTGCCGAAACACACCCACCGCTTCTTTGATGGACCCTGATTGTGCATATGCATCTAGTAGTATATTATAAGATGTTATATCTGGCAAATTACCCCCAGACTCCATTTCTCTAAGAAGCTCTGAAACCTTCTCAAGTTTATTCAATTTTCCAAATGTCTCAACAAGATGACTGTAAGTCTTTATATCAGGAACTATCCCACCTTCATTCATGGTTCTAAACACCATTTCAGCTTCCTCACCTAAGCCCCTGTTAGCACAGGCACTAAGCAAAGTATTGTAAGTAACAACATCAGGTTGTATACCTTCATGCCTCATTTCAGCAAATAACCCCAATAAACCCTCCCAATCCAACCCACCCCGAGCACAAGCATTTATCACAGTATTGTAAGTTAATATGCTGGGTGAAACCCTCTCTCTTTTCATTCTCTCAAGGAGCTCAATCGAAATCTCGTGCTGACCATTGCGGCCGTAAGCATTGATTATTGCTGTGTACGAGAACACACTCCGAGCAACACCTTGGCTAGGCATTTCGTCGAATATCTCCCTGCATTTATCAAGCAACCCTTCACGGCCCAACAAAGTAATCATAATGGTGTATATGTGTTCATTAGGCTTACACCATATCTGGCGCTGCATGTACTTGAAAAGGCGCAGCGAACGTTGCCAGTCACCTCGCTGAGCGAACTCCTTGAAGACCAACGCAAAATCATTTAAGGAAAGCTTGTTCTTGAAGGTGTCAAGACACCGAGCTATGCTACCTCGGGGAGGCAAGCTACTAAGCTTGTTGATTAGTGTTTCAACATCGTAGCTATACTTGCCTTTCTCTACTGTCACCGAGGGGTTACCAAGGATGAGTTCCCTGGACTTTGCACGGGCTTTGCCGGGTTCAATTTGCAGTGTCCGGCCACCGGAGAGGAACCTCCGATGGAGTAAGAAACCTTGGGTTTTAGAACCAAAAGAGAATTGTTGCAAGTTACAGATGGGTTTGAGGAGCGTGTTGGAGAAAGGGGAAGGGTTGGATACAGAGAGAGAGGATGAAAAGGTCATTTTTGCGACCAGTTCGCATGTGCTTAACCAAGTTTTTATGGATGGTGATACGGATATTGGCGGGTAAGTTACACAATTTCCCACTAATTTCTCCTTCTTCTCATCGAATATTAACGAAAAATCTTTGGGGAAAGAAAACGATAATGCACTCAAAGGTTGTCGGCAAACTGTAAATTCAGCTCAACATAAGAGAGTAAAATCAACATTCAGCTCAACTTTCTCTAGTTTTTCCTATCGAATTTTCTCGGAAAATTTGCAGCAGGAGCTGGAAGAAAATGGCAGAGGGTAAACGCTCTAATGGAATTGAGAGAAGGCCACGTGTTGTTTATTGTGGATAACGGCCTCACAGAGACAAGTTTCCCAAGCGGACAAGGAAAAGGAAAGAGAGGAGGAGGCAATCGGGTTTATTTGCCTTAAATATTAAATACGATAATGATGGATCCAGCATCGTGCACTGAGCGGATACTGGATCGGGTTCAGCCCAGCCCAATCCTCCGCAAATCATTGGCGGTAACGGATTTTTAAATACCTACGATTCTGGGTTTATAGCGGGAGAGGAAACCATAAATGAGGGTGTATGTGAGTACACATTCAGCCAAAGAAAAAAAAAAAAAGGAACCACCAATTATACATTTTGTACCTTAGATAATTAATGAATGTATAAATTTAAATTGTTTGAAAAGTTTATTTTGTTAATTCTATTTTTATACGACTAGTTGGTAAACTTAATTATTTTTTGGAACATAGATATTTTATTTATTGACTTAATGATTTAATCTGAGTCAAAAGTTTTTGTGACATTATAAAAATATCAACAGAGCAAATCAACCCCACAAGAAAAATAGAAGACAAAGTTATGCATGTGGATTTTATATAGTTTTATTGAGTTAGCAGTAACATCTCTAATTATTAGAGTCAACATTATTCCATAACAATGGATAATAAACTTTTGTTCTTTCCTGGCCAAATTTCCTCTCAGTGGTTTGATCCAAATGTCAAAGCCATTATTTGTGTAATTTTTTCTGTTTTCTATGAACAAAAAATCTAAGTATATTCAATCATTAATTACACCTCGTAGTTGAATATGAAATTTTCAATAAAAGCCAAAAAGTGTTTTTTTAAAAATATATTTAAGTTTTTTTTTAATGAAATAAGGTTACTACTTAAACCACCCCTCCATTAAAGAAGTGTGTGTTTTAAAAAACTCCCCTATGAAATAATGATAAACTATATAACTTACGTGAAACTTTGTTAGACATAGTCATGAAAATGGAGTTATAGTCAATTAATAAAATACGATTATAAAAAAAAAATTATTGAGAGAAAGTGTTTAGTTTAATAATTTTTATATTTAAAAATAATTAGTTTTTTATCATCAATGGAGATACTTTTAATACATATCAAAATAAAATAAATAAATAAATAATTGTAAGTCTTTTAATAAATTTTGTAACATAATTTAATTTTAATTCACGAGAAAGAATTAAATGTTGTTTTGATGTTAGACAAAATATCATCCTTCCTCAGTAGTAGCAAGGACAGGGAGTTGAAAGAGGAGGGACTGGTACTACAGTACATAGATTATTATTTGAGTGGTCGTAGACTTGCGGTTGTAAAGTCAGATTGGTCCTTTGGATGGGAAAAACCGTTTTCACACGGAGCGAGACACGGCTATTCTCTACAACCCCGCCAACTGTCGAATGATCGAATCACGCTTCTTAACGCAGCCCTTCCTCCCAAAACTATCTACAAAATGACTATAGCAGAACCTCCACGTTGGTCCCTCTTATTTGTCCACGTCAGCTCTTACCATGGGCCTGGTGGGCCCCGTTCTCCCAGCCCTCTTCCACGACGAATGCTGGAAGAAAACTAAATAGTGACCGCACCGGTGTTACGGTTTGTCATCTGACGTGGTTATTTCGTAATTATATCCTTGGTGGAAGGGCATTCTGGTAACACGGGGTGGAACTTACAGTTCCTAACAGACAGCTGCTGCTGAGAAGGGAAAAAAAAAAAAAAAACACAAACTCACTCACTCCTTCACAATTTGGTCTGAAGCAGCAAACCTTCTGATGCATTAGACAAAAATGGAGGATTCTGAGGTAAGAAATTTCGAACCTCTCTTGTGAACTGTGGAAATTTCTACTTACCCATCGTCGACTATGGCTTTGCTTTTATTTTTTCTGTTCGGTGAAAATTAGTTGCGTTCTCTGGGTTTAGGGGAATGTTTGAGTGAGAAATGGTTTTGATGTTTTCTGATGCTTTTTCTAGCATGTTCTATCCGTCTGGGATATGGGTTTGATTTGATATTTGGTATTTTTTCTTTGAAACAGAAATTGACGGCTTTGAAAAAGGCCTATGCCGATATAATTCTCAATACAGCAAAAGAGGCGGCGGCACGCATCATGATGTCCGAGAGAAAGGCCATGATGTTTCAGCGAGAACTTGTTTCGACTAAAGAAGAGGCACTTCGGATGCTTCTTAGGCTTAAACAAATGTTGGATTCTAAGGTATAATGATTTTCCTCAAATGGGATTGCATTTGATTTTATTTTGCTTCTGTCTTGGGAATTCGCTTCTGCTTAGTTTGTTTGATGTGTGATTTAGTGAGTGGCCGGGACAGCCTACTTTTGTTCTTTGTAAAGTGGGTTTCGAGTGAGTTTTCACTTGATCATCCAAGTTTTGATCTTTCCATATCATCCGGTTACTTTCAGTAGGAAATGTTGGCAAATTATTTGCATCCTTTTATAGAGATTGCTGGTAAAAATTCCAATAGATTTCCAACAAAGATACTCGCCCAATTTCCACAAAGAAGGAGAAGAAGGCTAGATGGGTTCCCGAGTTAAATCATTCCATAGATTCTTGCTCTCCTTTTGCCTAACACATGCCTCTACGTATTTGTTTTCAAATTTTATAGGTTAGTGAAGCCGAGATGACATCTTTGAGTCAGCAGAAGAAGATTGATGTTCTTGAAGCACAGCTCCAGGAAGCTGAGGAAATAGTTAGAGACCTAAGGGCAGAGTTGAGAGAAGGACAGGATGAGCTGGAGAAGTTGAAAAGCAGCCAGATGCATCCTCCGATTGAGCAAAGCATAGACGGCCAAATTGCTGCTCAGCATAAAATTTTACGCGAGAAGAGATTTGATCCTTATGGGCCCTTCCATTCACATTCTGTAGCTGATTCAAAGTTTGAGTCAGTCTGTGACACTAGGAATTCATCTGCTAATCAGACAAATGAGAGCAGTAAGTGCCATGTTTCATGTGATCATATAAACAAATGCTGCATTCATAACCCGGATTTTGCTTCAATAGTCATTAGGAGGAAGGAACCTGAGCTCTACCGAAATGGATGCACTCAGAGAATACGTGCATCTGAAAGGAGCTTCTTTGATGGAAATGTGTCTCTTTCTGAAAATGTGGATGATGCACAGAATGAAACATTAGTAGGAGAAGCCAAAGGGATGTCTACAGCGGCTAATACCAAAACTGATAGTACATGTGAAGCAAAGAGTCCTGGTGAGCTTAAGTCACTGCAAGCATTGGAAATGTCAGTTCGCAGAAAAAAGAGAAGAGTGAAAAGAGGTCGGAAAAGTAAGGCTCTTCCATCTAGATTGCAGAGTGAAATGTTAGTGAGAGTAGATGAAGAAGGTAAAGGGATGTCCATAACTACTAACACCAAAACAGATCATATCTGTGTAGCAGAGAACTCACATGAACTCAAGCCACTTCAACCATTGAAAGTGCCTGTTGGCAGAAAGAAGAAAATAGTAAGAAGATGTAATAAAAGCAAGTCTCATCTATCTGGAGTACATTCTGACCAGGTCAAGGAAATGAATAAAGCGTCTAATGTTTCTTGTGATGAAAGCTCTCATGTACTTGATAGCAATGATCCGTCAGCGTCTAATGTTTCTTGTGATGAAAGCTCTCATGTACTTAATAACAATGATCCGTCAAGGCAGAATTCTTCTGAGGAATGTAGAAACGAAGATCAAAAGAATCAGATGTCTCCTCCTTCTGAAAAGGTACCAAGTGACACAACAGCAATAATTGAGCCACCAGAAATTCTAAATGATACTGAAAAGGAGGAAGCATTTCTTAAAGCTTTCCGTGCTTGGAACAAAATTGATGATGATAAGGAACTATTGGATAAGTCACACTTGACAAGACAAGAGAGTTTGGAGGTTCCTACTTGCAGGGAAAATGTTGAGACAGCTAGTGGATCACCGGATAAACAGGACCTAAAAATATCTGATTTAGATGAGAAGGTTTCTTGTCAATCTGTAAATGACAGGTTTCTCAAATACACGTTCCGGAGAAAACGCAAGAGGGAGCTTCTGAGCGGCCCTGATGTGGATTCCTCTGTTGAAAAGGGCGGCTTGAAGAAAACATGTGGAGAGAAGCAAAATGGTCATGTGGAGCCTCAGAAGTCCTGCACAACTACTGAATCATCTCGTGACAGCCGGCGGCTTGCACAGGTTGCTCGTCAGGTTGGTGATATGCATGCGAATGCTTGTTTACCTCTTTCACTCTTTTGGATATGCATGTATGTTGTTTTGTGTTACCCTATTTGACTTCGAGGTTGGGGTTGATGCAATTTTCTAACGCCTCATATTTATGGAAATATAGTTCTTTGGATTCAGATTATTCGAAAGATGGGGCTTTTCTCATGGTAATGATTCCTCCAAGTGTACTCATTTCAGTCTTGTATGCTGGTTACTAGTTGACCTTTCACCGTCGTGGCTAATATTCTTAAACCCGTAATAAAGGCCTGTTGATCATACCTTACCTATCAGGGCTCTATGGTACATCGAAGAATTGCTCGACAGTTGAAAATTTTTTGGTTTGCACGTCTTATTTTATTTTATTTTTTTACTTGAAACATGCCCTTGGCCAAATGATACTTCTCCGTAGACTTCACTCTCTCTTAGCTCATGTCTTTCTCTGGCACAAAGCTGTATCTTGTCAATTGCAAGCTGAGTTTTTCTTGTTGGTTCTTGTTGAATTTCCTTCTGCCTCAGTGTTAGTCTAAATTGTTGGCATTCATTGACTGCTATCAGTGATTGGCTATTATTGATTCATAGTCAATAATCTGGAAATCCCTTCATTTTTAAATGAATGTATGACTTGAATATTTAACTTGCCATAATTTTCATTATATATTCCAAGTAAAGTATTTGCATTAAAAAAAAAAACCACACATCTAGTGCATAACATTTCCAAATTGACAAATTCTTTTAGCCGCTTTTTTCAGTACTACCTGTTTTGGATAGGACTAAACTGAGGATTTTGGGTTTCTTGAATGAATTTCAACCTTTTCAATTCAGTCAATCAATTTTTTCTACATGACCAGTTGTGACCTCAAAATGTAGCTTTTGTCTGCGTGGATTTTACTTACTGGCTTACTGCTTTTTTAAGTTGTATATAGAATATCAAATACTCTTTTCTGGTTCTAATGTATGTGATTTCAGGGAGTATTATCAAGGTTTCCATATTGTTGATGCAAGCTTATCTTTGGTCTTGAATTAGTTTAGAATGAATAATGGGAAATAAACACAAGAAAGCAAATTTGATCTTTGAACTGTGTAATCCTCTATTTGAAAGCGGACTCGTTTAGTTTTTACAATGATAAATGGCATCACTATTCACTAGGCTTCCTGGTAGTTGCAGAAGCATATGCTCGTGGTTATCTACAACTAGAGGGATGAACCTAACGTATTTGTTAGTTTTTTGTTGCATAGCTCATATCTTTGTCTGAGAAGAAATGGTGGCAGTAGATGGGTCTGTTGCCGTGGGCAGGAGAGCATTTCAACCGCAAGCCACTGTGACTGTGCTATTGTTTCTGGAGGCGGTGTTTTAAGGATGCTTCAGCTTTACCTTGGTAGAGCTCTGGAATGTGTTAATTATATATTATATATTATCATTGCTGCATTTCATCTTTACAGTTGCTTAACATTATATTCTGTAGACCATACATACATATCTGACATGCTGACCTCTCTGGCCAGTTTTAGTTTTAGTTCAATTATTAGAATGCAAATTTTGGTTACATACATATTTCATATTTTTGCTTTTCCACCCTTTGTCGCGGCCAGTTACTTTAGAGCAAGAAACTTTGTATCAAACAAGTCGAAAAGGAACCTTTGGCATTCTATCAAAATTCAAATATAAACAAAAATAAAAAGATAAAAATAAATACAACAAAATTATTAGCTTTATATATATATATATATATATATATATGTTACATTTGGATGACAATCTTCTTTTACAGAAAATGTAAATGAAAATTTCTTCTAGGTTCAATGGGTTACCTTCGATTCTCATATCATCTTTCTTGGTGTTTTACATTAATATTTATATTTGGAGTCTTGACCGAAAGGGTGAAAATAATTATTTCTATTTTTCTTTAAAAATTATCGTTTAATTCATAAGCCACTGTTAAAAAAGATAACAGAAAAGGGTACAACTTCCTTGTTTGTTTGTTCTCCCAAGAGAGAACTACAATTACGTTGCAAGTTTTTTAAGAAAAATGTTAGTAAAATTTGTAAGAGGTTTTTTTAGGTATTTTTTATAATTAATAATAGTTAACATGTGAATACTAGGTATATGAATTGTAATTTTTTTTAAAATTTATTTGAGAAAATAAAGTAAATTATATTTTATATCTAATCAATATAAAAATTACTCTCTTAATTTTATGTGAGATTTTGCGGTTGTTATGATCAGTAATAATAATAAAGGCAAATTCGGTGAACTCTGGAGTTTCTCGGGAAAGTTGGAAACCCTAGTTAGAGTCGGATTGCGCTCTCTGCGTCTGGTTTTCCAACTATATTGAGGGTCGCTGGACGAAGACGACGAAAAATTAGAGTAGAGGGAAAGAGGAAGAAGAGAGAGAATGGGATTATCGAGCAGGGCCGGGGATTATGCTTTCAAGGCATTGACTGCGAGTTTAGGACTCACAACCATATACCTCACTGCCACCTTTTCTGTCAATGTTTACAGAGGCCTTTCTTGGCACAATGCTCAATCGGTACTCTCTCTGTCTCTCTATTCGTCTAATCTATTTGATGCCAGAGCTGAAAATTGATATTAGAGATTTATAAGCAGTTCATCCACCACTCCAGTCCAATATTTGCCGAATAACTATATAGATGGAAACCGTTAGATGAGCTAAGGCTTATGATATTACATCGCATACACTCGCTCCATTGTCCCTAGTTTTAGGAGCCATATAATATATAAACACCTCAGTTCAACTTGATTTCCAAAGGTTCGTAGACTTGAAATCACATTTAAAATGAGTTTTAAATGTATACATGTAATAAAGTACAATGCATTTTAGATAATCGTGAAGAATGTCGGTGCTGCAAAGGTTGAACGGAAAATGTAAATCCAGGTTCAAGACATTTATTCTTTCTTAGTTGAAATGATGATTATGAAGTAACCGTCCTAAGTTGTTTGTAATTCAATAAGGTATAAAATCTTTTGTTTGAACTATCTTCTACATCCTTTGATAATATTTTTCTTGTGCTTGTGGACATATGGGTAGGAGTCCGTTTGGTGAATCAATTTGCATTTACTGAATACTATATAGATATGGTTATAAACATCATAACTTATTTTGATCTCTTGCTTGGTCATGGGAATTGGGATAGTAGTTTTGAGATTTTGTTAGATCTTTTGGGCAATATTTGGTTGTGAAGAAGACAATTCGTTACTGGCCCTCTCTTGCAAAGGGTTTCAACTTCAGATCTCCTTTCTTTTTTAATTTATTTTGAGGGAAGAGGGAGTGAATGGGGTTGGATTTTAATCTTGGTTCCTGGCAGGTGTTTAATCCTGTTATGAAAAAATGGACTTGGTTGTGGTCTGAATTTACAGTGTTTCCTACGCCGCCTAAACTCCAGAAAACTTGTCAGGTCTGGATAACCAAGAGATGGTTTGGTTATGGTAATCTTATAATATTAATCGAGTGTTAGATATTCCAGGGGTTAGCAATAACAGTAGGAGCCATGGAAATAATGATTTGAATTTAGATTTTTGTGACTTAACTAGCTTTCATTTGTTATTTGGATGGAGGGGGTTAAATCAGTTTAGTTTGGGTTCTGAACGGTATTCTCAATGAACTGTCACTGATAGTGTTTGTTGGCAGCCTATGAAGTATGAAGGCAACTGTAAATGTCAATTACAGTGTCCAAGCCGTTAATTCGTCGACCGTGAATTCATTTTATTGGATGCTTTCTATTTTTTTGTGCCGTAGCATGGTTAGATGTGCAAAATCGTTTAAATGTCTGGTTTCATTGGTGCAAACTTCTGGGATGATAATATATTGTATGTTTGCTTTTGCCTGTTCACTTTTGTTTTTATTATATTCTAATTATGCGGTTTCCAATTTTGATGCTTTGATGACGGAAGAGCACAAGGACTTAATTGCTGGTTTTTATGTTGTGCTGTTGCCCATTTAAGTTATCCTATCCTCTACATGTCTCTGCAACAAGTTTGGTAATGATTTAGTTGAATTCTTATTCCTGGTTGAATCTGCCCTAATCAACTTGGTTATAGGATTCGTGGAAGAGCACGAGTATCTGTTCTATCGTGTCATTACTGTCGAATTGCCTTTAAGCCATTAGCCAAGATTTCTGACCTGACATTTGATATTTTTCTGCAGAAACTTGACAAGCAAGACTCTGGTGAGCAAGCTACATGACTATATTTAATAGACATCTTGATCTACTTGACTTTGAAATCCTGGAGGAGGGTAGAAATCTGATGTGAGCTTTTCTCTTAAATTTTTATGTCGATGGCCAACGATTAAATCCCCCATCAGAGAGGTCTAATAACTAGATTAGCTATCAAAAGATACGCATGATAGCCATTTTTAGTGATTGTATCTATTCATTTGTTGTCTTCTGAAGACCTTCTGGAAGTTGCTTATAGACATTGTCCGAGCATAAGTACCTCAGTGAAGTTGTATTGAGTAGACTGGTTGGCAATTTCGCAGTTATGATAAACCTTGTGTATATTTTTTTTCTGAAAAATTTTGAATCAATCTCGTTTCGTAAATTGGTTTTGTACTCGTGTATATAATCCAGGAAGTGACAATCTCGTGCGACAGACGGGTGTAGCAACATTTTAATCTTAAAATGCGATGGTTGTGAATGATAATAAATTAAATAGTTTTCCCTAATTTGTTCAGTTCTTACCAGCACCTTCGAGAAAGGAACGTGATTGTTCCAACATTGCTATAGAAACCTTCCTAAAAGTGCTCGAAGTAATTTTTTCGACATTGTTTACGTGCTTCTTATCCCTACAATGGAAGTTGTTAGGTAATGTTTACACAAACAAACTTGTCCCAATAAATCTTCTTTTTTTTTTTCTGGAGAACATCTGAATCTGTATTTTGCTTAATTATTTAATTTTAAAGATGTAATTCTATTCATGCAGAATTTAATAAGCTAATTCTTGTATTCATTCCTTGTGTTCTGGGGTAAACTTAAATTTCAGATAATTGATGGTTCTTCATATATCAAAAACAAATTACTGCCTAGAAAGTTCTGGAGATGGGACCCTAAACTATTTCGGACTCAATCTCGAGTTCATTTCATACTGGGAACGCCGGGCACCGGAGAGAAGAAGCATCGCCGTCGAATGTAAAATTGAAGAGGTGCACTTCGCCGGTCGTCACCATCTTTGACTCAACTGTAATACAATGTAGTACTTAATCATCCAACAAAAAGGTAAGTAGCCCATTACTCCTCTATACAGCTCCACTCTACTGAAATAGTAGTAGTATTTAGTCGTGAATTCACTCTAATCTGGTGTTCTTGTCCAAGAAATGGCATGAAAATGCAAATGAAATTATGCATTAAGCTGTAGAGCGTAGGAACTAATCAGCTTCTCTGCCTCACTTTTAAGAAGTCGATACCACATTGCAAACGTATGGCAGAGGGCAATATTGCCTGTGAATTGAACATGAAAGTAGAAAGTAACCCAGCTGTTCACACTGGCACTACTCACGGGCAGCCTGTGGTATCTCCCTTGAGTTAGTACGAATCTCTGCCAGTGGATTAGTGATGAACCCACCATCACCATGAAGTCTAACCCTGTGGCTTGTCAAAGTTTCAGCATTGCCTATTCTGTCGGCTCTATGCTGCATAGCAGCTAGTGATGGGGTGGCACCAGCTCTAGAGAACCGGGAAGATGAATGCCGACCCTGTGTTTTCCTCCAAAATTTGGGGCTTAAAGCCCCAGCTAGCAGGCAACAAGCATTAGCAGGAACATCAGGATTCGTCATCCTACCACTTGATACAGCCAAATCATAGCAGATCTCATCCAATGCCAACTCCAGGCCGTGAACACGATTCTCCAAAGAACGCATTCCATTCTGTGAGCTTCCAATGAATTTCTGTAAGGAGAATACGGGGGAAGAATGTCAGAGATGTTCTTCATAAAGGATCAGCATGGATGAACACGGGATATATGAGAGAGAACAAGGAATTTGCAATAAGCTAAGGAAAGAAATAACCAATAGCTCTAGGAAATTTGCTGCTCAAGCATAAGGGAGAAACCTGCAGAAGATCAAGTAGACTCGACTGCTGCTTTTCAATTTGAAGTAACTGGTTGCGGATTAAAGATAATTCTTCACTCTCTTTCTGATTCCTATGGAGATCTTTAGTGACATTACCGAGAGCAATAGAGTCTTGATTCTCTTCATCACATGGAACCACACGAGATCCAGATTTTGACCCGCCAAACTTGAGCATTTTGTCATCGGGATTTTTACTGAAAAGAGCCCGTTTCATTTCTGGCTTTGAAAATCTACTTCCATCCTTTTTGCTTCTTTCCAGGGGCGTCTCGTCCCTCTCTTCAAGATAGCCATTCGGCACAGCGATTTGAACATCCTTATTCTTATGGTTTTGCTTTTGCAACAGACCTGGATTCGTTCTCTTATTACCATTTAAAGGACCCGTCTTCTTAACATTGCTAGCAGAACTATTCAGTGGAGTTGATCTGCTAATCGGAACGGATTTTCTCCGAAATTGAGACATTACAGAACCAGGACTACATGAATTCTGGGAAACTGGTGGATAGCGCCCATCACTAGCATTTTCTAAAGCAAAAAAAAAAAAAAAACAAAATCAGAAATCTGAAGCGATCTAACACCTACTGATATTACATTACCAGTAACAAAAATAAGCAGATGTTACAGAGATAAGACAGTACCTTTAGAAGAAGCATGCGATTGAGGAGGTGGAGAGAATTCATCCGAAACGTCGGGAATCTGCATCCACGCCTCCAACATCTGATTCATAACTTCCCGAACAACCTTTACCTAAACCAGACAAAAACATCGATATAAACGCAATTCTGTTTCAAATTACTATCAAAGATCCCAGAAAAGAAAAATAGAATTTTCGGACATTAAGACCTTATCGAATCGCCGATTTTCGAAAACTTTCAGACATCCAGCCTTATATTCCGACAGCATGTCCTTCTCCACGATTGCTAACTTGGTCAATGCCTCTGCCGTAGCTTTCCTTGCAGCCCAATCCTTACTGCTCAAGAATTCTACAACACAAGGAACCAGATTACTCAAGGTCCCATGACTCGACGCCCCACCAGTCTCTATAACGCTTCCGATCAGTGTCAAAAGCGCCGGCTTTGCCTTAAATCCCTCGCACTTGAGTAACTTCTCAAACCTTGGCAAGAGCTTCGCTAATCTCGCCGGGTCCGGATCCGGGGCTGCATTGATGGCAGAAGCCAAACAAAGCGCAGCACCCATCTGTGAATTGTGGTCCTGCTCAGTGAACAGCGCCTCTGTTAACGGCTTCAGAAAAGAAGAAAACGGTTGCTTGGTGATGTGGGTCGACAATGCCGACACCGAATTTACACAAGCGGATCGAACGGAAGAGTCCGGATCACGGAGCCTGCGGATTATACTGGCAAGGATTTTGTAAAGGTAAGGAGAGAGTGAATTGCCATGAGTCTCGGAAAGTACGTGAAAGAGGTGCACGCACTGTTTGCGAACTGGGGATTTGTCTGAGGCGTCGGTGGAGTATATGCATGAGAGGAATACCGGTACAGAGCTTGGATCAAGGCTCCGAGCAATGGACTCAAGCTCAGTGGCAGCAAGCGGCAGGGTATCACGGTCGGAGAGCTTGGTGAGGCACGTGAATACCCTATGTTTCAAATTCTGGGGATGTGCAGAAGAGGGAGGCATCCTGACTCAGATAATGCTGGAGTTGCTGGAAGTGGTGGCAGACCGGATTTTGATGGTGGAAGAATTATAAGCTCGGTAGTGGAGCTTCTGGAATTTCCGACAACATCGCCGGAGCGCCGGTAGTGTAGTGGATTGTGGTCTCACATGCAGAGGAAATGAGGGTATTCGTACATGAATTTCGCTTTTAAACTTCACAGGAAGCAGTGCTGTTGAGAATAGATGGTCAGGGGACCACCGAAAATGATGCAAGAAAATAAATTATGAAGGTGAAATCAGAAACGGCATGTCGTGTTCTTGCTATGTTAGCAAAGCAGAAGCTTAGACGACACGAGTTTGATGCTTTTGTTTGTGTAGAAAAACGGCCGTTTGGTTGATGATGACTGATTGTGGGGACTAGGGATTTCTGGATTTCCATTTTTGGGGCTTTCGAAATGTCCACTCCGCTCAAGATCTGGTTGGGATCATTTTCGGATGCTTCTGACCTTTGACTTATTATTAGGGAATAAATCATAACTGGAAATTCCTATTCTTATTCCTAATCCTGGATTAATAATTCAATTTATTGGGTTAATTGAATATTAAAATGATCTGATGGGCCTTGCTTTACATCAGCCTAAAAGTAAGGAGGCCTACGTTTTTGTCCATAATAAAATGTGCATTGTATCTCGTGTGGGTTCAAGGTACCTGTTTATAGCTCAACGCATTGAAATATTGCCACGTAGCAACTAGTATTATCCATTGTAGAGGCAAAGAGAGAGACAAAAAATTTATCATGAAAGACAGTGGGCATTGAAGAGAAATTATGTAGTATGGCAGAGAATAATCAATAAGAGCATCTAACAGTGATATCTACTCAAATTTCTTGACTTTTTTTAAAAATTTTATTATTATTAATCCCTAGCTACTCCAATTGTGAGTGGGTCTCAAGTTCTCACCTCAACCTCCATACCAACCTTTCTTGTTTAAACATACAAACCAACACAAAGTCCCATCGAAGGAAAAGGAGGCCCCGTACGTATTCTGAATTTGCTTGGATCTTGGATTTCATTTGCTCAACTGTAGCAATTGCCATGGAATTAAGTTATTAATTGCTCAAAACAATTAAGTTAATGTTATATAGTATAAGGTCCACTCATCGACCATTAATTTTCATCACCCTTGACAAGATTGAGTCCAAATTACATAAATTTGGAACTTAGCTTAGCTGTTGGCCTATACACGCATCTTGGTTAATTGCCATAAGAATTGTAGGACAATTCTATATATATATATATATATATATATATGAAAGCTATATTCTACCGATTGATGGATATGCATTTCTAACTTTCATCTTATATTATAGAACGCATTGCTAGTTGCTTAATTAAGCTAGGTCTATTAATAGCAAATATGTGTCGGTGATTAAAGGGAACAAATTGATGATACATATATTGTTTACACTTGACGACCATAAAACCCTACAAGAATGCAAGGAGGAAAATGAATTTGGTGAAGAGTCGGTGTATGGTTGGCATCTATTTGTCAATTTTGTCTCTCAGTTATATACAATTGTAACTTTTAATCGTATGATTAAATGTGTTACCTACCAGTTTGTCATTGGCCCACGTTTTTATGAGGACAAAACCCAAAGTTATATACACATGTTTCTTAGCAACCGTGAAAATTAGAAACTTACTTTACCCTCAATCGACTGCACGGTGTAATCGATTGTGGGCTATCCGATCTATTTACTATTACACAGTCAATACAATCAATTGCAATAGTAGATATATCAGACGACCTGCAATCACAGTACATTCGATTGTGAGTAATTTATTTTTAAAAATTATAAAGGATTTTGGTTTCGTAACTATATTCCTATAAATAAAAGCTTTTACACTTCGAAAATCATTGCCAATACTACATGTATATTTGACCCACTTATAGTTTGATTAATACTAGGATGGCATACATGTTAAAAAATTGTAATTAACTCTAAGGTTTGTCGTGTGGCCAAGTTTTTTTTTTAAAAAAAAAATTAAAAAAATATTATATATCTTTTCACTGCGAATTTTGAATTGATATTAGATCCACTTGATTTGATTTCAAGTTTGGTAAGAATTCTTAAGAAAAGGAAGTCTAGGCAGCTTGGAATTTACAGAAATGTATAGTTTGACCCAAAGCTTTTAGTGCAATGGTCATCGGCTCTGCCTTAATTTGTCCCATAACTTCCCCAATTAGAACTTTCATTCATGTTTTATATATCATGAGTTTACCCTCGTCTCTATTTTGGTCTTCTCATAATTATTACGATGAATCCACTTGCAATTTTCCAAGAAATAAAGGGACACAGAACATGCACGAATTAAGTAGGTAGGTGCCAAAATGTATTTAGCTAAAACAGGTAATACCTTAATCTTGTCTAGCTACCTAGTCAGAGTGTATTATCTTATATGCGTATATAGTGGCAGCAGCCATATTGTAAATTTGTAGACATTCTCAATGTTTGTGGAACCGCACGCACGTGTTGTGTCTCGCGAACGTGATCTTGCATTTAGCAAACAAACAATAATATTATAACTTTACGACCAACAAGATATATATGTATATGTTTTTCAAAAGGACTATCTAGCTATCCATCAACCATAAAATAATGGTAGTATATACTTTAGTCTCGTAGGACAATTATATTTATATTTTAATACTAATTATGATACAAGGTTTTCTGCTGATAAGATGAAAATTTTTTAATGTTAAAATGTTATTGTTATGAATCAAATCAATTAATAATGAATGGGTCAGTGTCCAAACAGACTCAAAAATCTACATACTATGCTCTGTATATAAAGGATAAAAAGCTTTCGAGAAATCTCATTCTAACACATAACAACCTTTAAAACAACCCTCGCAACAGTTATCATACAAGGGGATGATTTCCTTTCATTGCTTGGAATTAAAGAAAGAAGGGGATCCGTTCCCCACGACTGCATGATTAGGAATCATCATGCCATGCCATGTGGTGGGCCCTAATTACACTCGGTCACGGACACAGGCTATATCAATATCATTCATTGCCTGCAGGATTGCAGTCTAGCCCACTGTATATATTATTGGGCCACACCAGGTGGTGAAGTCCAACCACTGGTTCATACATTGGGCCTGTACGCCCAAAGATCTCAAAACCAAAACAAATCATATTTGACAATTTGGATGGGTTAGGCCCACCGAGCATGGGGAACCACTAGGGGTTCGGTGTTCTCGCCTTCGGCTGATTTCTTTGTTTCTTTTTTCGTTAAATCGTATTGTTTACTATTAACAAGAAGAAGTTAAAGAATTTCAATCTATTTTTGCAAATGTTTTAAAACAATAAATTAAATATCATAAATGAAAAATGTTAACGTGATTAGTTTAAAAAAAATAAAAATCAGTAGTTGTTATTAGCTCTTGACTCTCTTGCGTACTACCCCATAATAACAATAAATAAATTTGCCATTCGCATAAAAGCGAAAACATTATATAGATTCAGTTTGTTTTTAAAAAATAATTGAATTAAATATTTCAGTGTTAACTTATGTTTTTGTTGAAGAAGGCAGAATATATTTTTAATAAAATTATTTTTATCAAAACAGACAGGACTAAGTGTAAAAAGACAATTTGTGTTAATGTAATATAATCAAAGTTTCCGTAAAATTCTGATTGCAAAAAAAGTTTCTAAGCACTAATAGATAAAAAGAAGAATAATGATGTGTCGAAATGATGAGAGAATTTCCAATAATTTGTGGGTCTAGCAATATCGCATCTGTTCCTTCTTCTCTAACACTATATGCTCCATGATTTGCATCATCAAGTAGAGTAGACAGTTGATCCGTGCATTTTCCTTGGGCTGGGCTGGCGTCATTGTTGAGTCGGTGATATAAATAACGTGGTCGTTTTGAGTGGTATGACGAATAAGCTCTCGGACTCGCAGTCTCGATCTGAATAGGCAGCAAAAAGGAAAGGGAAAAGCCTGTCGGTTGCGAGTCAAAAAGTCCATCCTATGCCAATAGGCCACGTGGTGAGCAAAAGGCCATTTTCGGAATGAAGGTCTGATCTTTCTAATTAAACTTACATCGTACGAGGGTCTCGTGTCATCCTCGCTGCACGGAGTTCCATACGTCAAGGCTCTCCGAGCTGGCTGCCTGGTGCACGAGCGCAAACGCCTCCAATATCCGACCGTACACGTATTTTTCCCAGAAACACGAATTGGAAGGTAGATCTCCATCTCCGTCCAAACTGGACAATGAAAACCGCACGATTGCTTTGGACCACATGGCCCAGAGGTTTTTTGGTTTTTATTTTTAACAGGGAGGCTAGGTCCAAGATTATAAAAATCGTCTTGTGTTTTTTTTTTTGTTGGGTACAATCTTGTATTTTTTCTTTTAAAATAATACAAAATCTTCTAAAGTTAATTGACTGATTTTTTTTTTAAATAATACGTTATTATATCTTTCTTTTTTTTCTCTCAAAGATTCTTACATAATGATCTCACCCATGGACACTACATATTCTGGCAACCGAAGGTTAAAAAGGAAAAACAGAGTGTATACGCACTTGATATGTTTGGCTTGGATGACGTGAAAAAAGGTAAGTTAAATTGATACTACAATGATATTAGAGACTTAAAGAAATTTATTTTTTTAAGGATGGCTTTAAGATATAAAGAATGATGTATATATACATCTATTAAGTATTGTTTAAATTCTTATGTCTGTTTGTTTTGGCGATGTTTTGAAAGTTAACTCATTATTAATTTTTTTCAACAATTCACTTAAATTGTTTATTACAAAAAATATTCAGTTTGATTATTAAAATAAAATAAAAAATCAAAATTAAATATTTGTATATTAAAAAGTCGTATTGTTAACATAATTAATTAATGCAGACATCCTAATTAATGATACAATCACAGGATAAAAGTTACTGCATAGCAATTGATCGACTAACAACATTGGCATATATAAGATTTTTTTTTAAAAAAAAAAGAAAAAAAAGAACTGGTATGCGTTAAAGATGTCGTTTTGTCTTACCCAACCGCATCGTTCACTTGGCAGGATATAAAATTATCTTTAACATTATTCCCTGGATGTCAATGAAAACCACACTTTGCATCTCAGCAGTCCCTTGAAAATTTATTCAAATGTGAGGCTAGTTTAGGAATTTAACCATTATATATCAAACTCGACCCCTGCTCACAGAATTCTGAAAAAAGGACGAGCGGAGCAGAGGAGTTTCCGTTATCCATTGTCATTCTCTCTCTAGATTTTCTCTCTTCTCTCACAGAAATTAGGGTTTTGCAAATCTCAATCCGTTATTCTTTGAATTTGAATCCAGCTGTTCAGCAATGGTTTCTGATTCAATCAACACAGCCCCGATTCCTTCAGCCGCAAATGCTAAGAACTTGGGCAAAAAGAAGAGGGTAATCAATTGATTTCTATCTGTATTTTGATAATATTTATTTCAATACTTTACTTGAAGCGTTGGCTTCATTGGTTTTGTCTTATCGTATTGCTTGTTGCACTCCAGACTAATCGGTCCGCCAAATTGAAGCAGTGTAAGTTCGACGCCCGTCGCGAGCAATGGCTATCTCAAGGTATGTAAACGATTTTATGGAACTTCCAGCCTTTTTTCTGGTTTTTTACGTGTCCTCTACATAGACGTATGTTTCCTTTGATCTATTGTTTTGCTAATATTTTTGCTTTCACATCGATTATTGCCATTGGTGGGTGGACGTCAGGTGCGGTCAAGAATAAGGGATGCAAGGACGGACATGAACTGGATGATGTTCAGACCCCGCCAACGCCGGAGGGGAAAGACATCAAACGGTCGTTGGAGAAATTGGAGATGAGGACTAGAGGGGAAGAGAATGAAGGATCGATCCAGCAAGATAGCGATTTGGAATCGCCATCTAACAGTCCCACCAGCTTTAATAGTAGCGTGTTGGGCGGTAATGATTCTGGAACAAATTTCACTGGGAGCAGCAGCAGCAGCAGTGGCAGTGCCGGGTGCTGGTCTGGGAATATCACGGAAGAAGAAGAAGGTGATGAAGGATGCTTGGATGATTGGGAGGCTGTGGCTGATGCATTAGCCGCCGATGACAAGCATCAAAACCAGGGTTCAGAATCGCCACCTGCGCCTGAAACTGTCATACAAATGGTTTCCCCCTGTGAAATAACTAACGGGTCGAACTTAGGAATGCGGGATTCTAAACCAGAAAGTTCTAGATCAGTCCCAAGGGCCTCTGGAAACTGCCGAGCTTGGAGACCTGATGACGCTTATCGTCCTCAGAGTTTACCCAATCTATCTAAGCAGCTTTGTTTATCAAATCCTGACCGGCATTATGGAGGAGGGATGCGTTGGGCGTGTACTGCTGTACCATCATCATGTCCAATATGCTACGAGGATCTGGATGTCACAGACTCAAGCTTTTTACCTTGTTTGTGTGGGTTTCGGCTTTGCCTATTTTGCCACAAGAGGATACTGGAGGAGGATGGGCGTTGTCCGGGGTGCAGGAAAGCATATGAATGCGAACCCATTGAGACAGAGGCAAGCGTATATGGAGGAAGCCTGACATTCCGGTTGGCCCGTTCTTGTAGCATGATTGAAAGGTCTTAAAGAGAGTCTCTGTTTTCATGAGTTATGTATGTCTCTCCTTGGTGCATCCTTTTGCATGGTCTGTATTCTTAGGTCTAATTTTCGTAGGTCTAGTATTTGTAGGGTTATGGTTTTTGAGCACCTTGGAATCAGGCTTTTTATAAATTGGAGTTTGATTATCTTTTTTATGGTGCATATGTTGATGTAGAAGACTCATGTTGGTATGTGAATAGATAAGGTGGTATAGAAATTCAATACATTATAAATGATCACTTCAACTTCCATCTGGAACCATCGTGTTTGATTGACCATGTTCATCTCTTTGCTCGTGTCTCAATGTATTATTTTCATGGTTTATTTCTTTTATAATAGCTGCTAATAAATTCTGATAGTACTTTTCACGGCTATGCTTCCCCACCTTTCTCTTTTTACTTGTCGAACCTTTGTAAGTACATCTGAGACAAGAACCTGAAAAGTGGATGAAGTAGTGATCTTCTGCTGATTTCTAGGTATATAATAATTAAGGAATAATATTTTCTCTAATCTTTCTCCATACATGCAAACGATTATAAGTCAAAATTATACTTTCATTTATATTTCATGTGTCTTTTGATGCTCTTTTTGCTAATAGTTGTGCGAATGTTTTTCTTTCTCACCTGTCGAATGTGTTGCAGAGATCCTCTGTCACGATTTCTTCAAGGGTTTCTTTCTGTTGAACAAAAGTTTCTGTTTGGACTAACAGTTCTGATCTGCTTTGTCATTGCAAAATCCCAAACTTTTCAATGTGGATTTTTCTGCAACTTTCCAGTCCTTCATCATATTCTTGTATGATCTAATGTACGCCATTGTTAAAGCATGTTCTCTCTTTTTTCTGTTTCCTTGCATTAGAAGCTTCGGGTGGTATGCTTCTTTGAAGATGAGTTGACATTGTAAAAACAGCTTCTTTCTATTGTTTGAAATACTAATGATATTTGAACATTGTTTCCTAGTGATTATCCCCTTGAAGCGTGTTTAGTACATAAAAGAAATCTGATTGGCTGGTCAATAGGGGTTTTTCAAGGTATGGAAATATCTTTTATGGCATAGTGATGTTTGCTTCTTGCGAGTTGCCTCAAAGGCAATCAAACAATGCATTTCTTCTTCTTGGATTCTGGTTGTCGCTTTACAATGGGTGTTTGGCCATTAACCAAGGATTTTAATGAATCACTGTCTCTTATTCTCATTACTATTATGCTATTTGTTCTTTCCTGCTCAGGAGACCCACAAAAATGTTCGCCATACTTTATTCGGGGAACTAGGAAATGGAGCCGTTCTTATAATTACATAAATATTAATAGAAGTCTATGTCAAATGTTTAATGGTATAGTAGATTGTTGAGATTGTATTAGCATTAGGAAGATCTTCTAATTGGTTAATTTGAACAGATGGGATATTGTTTCGTTGTTTCTCCTGCAGTTACAATTTAGGGGTTTCCTGTAACATAGACAACGAATTGATCGCATGAAATGAAAGGTATTGTATGATTATTTGTCTCAGCATTGTCTTTTATTCTGATTGTGGAATAAATGTTCAGAGTAATGGGTTGATCTAGCAATCTTCTTTTTTGCTGGAAAATCTATACTTGTAATATATCCATTCCCTTCCCATTTTGACGCGGTTGGTCTAATAGACAAACTATTGGAAACCAAACAGATGACACTTTTGCTTGAAACATATAACCATTGGGGCCTTATATAGTACCTTTTAAGTAAATGACAGAATATTATTAAATTAGATTTTTACAATATAAAAAGTACATTCCTGAGGTTTATCTCCTAAGATCTGTGTGATTTAGGCATGCTGATAAACGATTCAGAATTTTTACAGGTTATTTGGTACTTTCATGAGTAGTTAGTCTGCCCAGAGTATACAAGAGCTTCTGTACATTCATTTCAAGGTTTTGGAAATAGGAGGGAGGGTAAAGATCACATGAAGCTGCTCATTTGGAGTATATACTTACACTTTGTAGTAAAAGCTAGGTTCATTCTGTTTTAGTGGGAGAACCTTTTCGTTTTGGTGTAGCTATGATGTTGCCTCTCTGGCTCTGATAGTTGTATATATTAGAGGGATTTAGGAACAGTCTTCTTGTTTCCTCTATTATTTCTATTTTTCAGGATGTGTCTCATCCTCTTTGACATGCCTCTTAAATGTAGTTCTTTTATACCAAAAGCCATATGTTACTGTTCTTTGATCCATAATAGCTAGCTTGCCAATCGTAGTTTGGGCAAATAGTTAAATGGTAGAAGGGTAAAGCTTGTGTAAGCTGTCTGTTACAAGTTGTAACCAATCTTCTCTTTTTTGGGTTAACGGGGTTGGGTGGCTGACGCAGCAATGAGTAACGCTTACTTAAGCTTCTTCTAGTTGGATTTCTTGCACTTAAATATCATATATTGCGGCAAAGCGGAGCCCTTTGGGAAAATTGCGTCATTAACCAACAAACTTGTTTCAACCGACAAACTAACTATACTAATATCACAACATCAAACTTGGAAAAACGAAGTTGTACCATGATGCCAAATTCATATGCCTGTCCAGTGGCTACATCATCTCCTTTTCGTAAATCCGTCACATTCCATTCCACTCCTCCGATGAGGGTGTTTGACTGTGTTACGCGTTAAAGAGGTCTTTAATGCATGATTCTTCCTTATGTCCGGGTGGTTGTTTGTTCCACCATTCTGCAAAGGTTGAATCCTTTAGAAATACATCCTTGGTTAGTTCCTCTTTCTCAATCCACGTTTTGACTTGTCTCTCTAGTCGCTGTACCTGAGCCTTGATATCTTGGAATGCAACGTTCTTATTAGTTTTGCAGCAAAGCTCTTCCGCCTCAGCCCAGAAACAAGATTCAGAGCAAGCTCCCTCTTTCAACCTCTTGGCATGCTCCAACCATCTTTGGGTGAACCTATACCGTTTTGGCCTTGCCCTGAACATGTAAGGTCCTGTATCTTCATGCTTCAAATGGCGGTAGTAGTTGGCAATATCCAGAGGCTCAAGGAGGCGACGATACCGGGTCGCAAGCTCAACCCATTCTTCTCTGCCTTCAAACTCATCAGGGAGCTCGTATCTCTTTAACAACTCAATGATCTCATCCCACAAACCTACCAGTTTCAACCTATTCACATTTGCATGGAAGTCGTTAGAATCTTTTTGCACTTTAAAGGCATCATAATAACCCACTTTCTGGATCTCGCACGTTGATTTATACTCAATGATTTTTGTAAGTAATTTCTCAATGTCTTCCCTCTTCTTGTGAATTTCACCCTCGTTGTTGGATTTGTGTTTCTCCCACTGCCCAGCTGCCCCAAGACAAAGTCTTGCTCTTGTGCTCTGCAAAATCACAGACCACCACACAACGTTTAGCTAAAATTCAAAGAAGCATCTTTCTTATAATCATGCTAGTTAGTTTACTTACCACGCCAAGATCATTCAAGGCCGTGTTAATTGATGCTACATCGCCGTTGGAACCATTTGAAGACAAAGGAAGCTCCTCAAGTTGGTGTGAGTCTAATTCCGCTACGTTCTGCATCCCCAGGCATTCATCCAATTCAGATTCATAGGCTAGATGCTGTCTTATGCTTATACGGGCGACCTCATCACATTGTGCAAGATCAGTTAACTGAGCAGTGTAGAACATGAGCTGCAGAACAGCATCTGCATTTCTCAACACAACCATCTTCCCATTCCCGGTGCAGAAGACATAGGTCCCAAAGGGCCTATAAGGGCTTAAGTCAATGAACTTGGTTGCCGTTTCCAGCAACAAATTTGTGCTGCCCATAAGAGTACAGGCAGCATGGCTTGTTACCGTTGCTGCATTCCTCATCACATTCACGTAGAAACCAGAAGTCACGTTGGATCTTACAATGGAATTTTGCGTGGAAGTTTGCGATTTGGGAATCAATAATTGTAGAATTGGGGCAAAATTTTCCTCAATGATAGACAGAGGAGCAAGAAAGATTCGTGGGACTATATCATATCTCAAGACGAAATGAACGAAGAAACGAGACCAGTTTTCTCGCCTTGTTGCATGAGAAAATATAAAATTACCAATCAACGGAGACCCAAAAGTCACACAGAATAAAGAGGAGATCTGATTGGTGCTTCGGCACTTGTCCAATGCCCAGAGAGTTGCAAGAATAGCTATTGGAGCACCAGAGGAGTGCCCTGTAAACACTATCCTCTTATTGTCTGATACAGCTTTTTGTACCTGCAGAGTTTAAATGAAGGTATTCTTTCCATAAATCCAACGGAGCTAAAAAGAGAGAAAAAAAAAAAAATCAATTTTTTCTTTTTTTAATTCGGGTTATAAAGTAACTGAAATTAACAACCAAAAATTATCCTATTTCCGGAAAGGGAAGTTGGAAAAGAACATTAAATAAGTACCTCGGATTGAAATGAAGGACTGGTCAAAATGGATTGGAATCTGCGCAGGAAGGCTTGATTCACCAAGGCAGCTTCATCATTACTAACACTTCTCAACGAGGGAAACATTTCAAGATCTATCTTAGTTTCTCCGAAGGGTTTTCCCGAGAACCAATCATTGACACACCAGGATCCTGGGAAGGAGATAATAACTTGGGAAGAAGAGCTGCGACTCTTTTCGACAAGATAAGTCTTGTCTGATGACTTGTGAGCTTTGAAGGCCAGAATACAAGCCCTCTTGATCACCTCTTCTCTTATTCCTACCATCTCTCCAAACCTTCCACCAGCCATGTCTGTCTCCTGGACTTATAAAATTAGCACTCTGCAATTTTAGGAACTTCCCTAGTTTCTCTGCTTCGATTGTTCTTGATGATGCATCTTCAAAGGGCGATGGCTTGATCTTAAGTTACTAAAAGATCCCTGTAAATGATAGAGTCATCATGTATGTTTAGCTGAACTCTTTTGTCATTAACCATTATTGACGAAGACGAAGAACTTCGTCCCGTTGACTCCAATAGTGATTGGGCCAAAATGACCTTTCTTCGTCCAATCAAAAAGGAATACTGACACTTCCGCGTTAGATCCGAGGTGTCCTACTATGATATAGTGGCATATTGCCTATATATATATATATATATATTTGTTTTGAAATTACTTAAATATATAGATATGTTTTGATTGAAGTATAACAATAGGCAGCTAGAAAGTTACACGGAAATCTAGATATGCTAAAGCCATATCCAAGTATGCTAGATAGTATAGGTTAATGTTTAATAACGTAACAAAAATTAATTGCTTAATCTAACCAAAACCTTTTAACAAGATTATTATTATTTTTATCAGAACAAGATTATTAAACCATTCTTACATACATATAATTGAGGGTTTTTCAAACATAACATTTTGCGTAACCACGCTAAGTTTATGTTATAGATAGACAGCCAATTAAGAAATAATTATATTCTTACTTTATATCAATTAATAATCCATGCATAGTGCAGAAAAGGTAACTAATCTATAAACTAAAACCAAAAAAATAAAGAGTACATTCGTCCAATCTATAATTTTACAAATACTAAACTAATAATACAGAATTAGAAATGCCAATTAATTTCAAGATAATTAGCCTTTGTTAATGAGAGTTTGAACGGAGGATGATTCCCGGTGTTGTTGAGGAAGAGTTTCCCACCACTTAACAAAGGTTGATTTCTTCAAAAAGACATCCTTTTCCTTGGGCAAATCCTCATTATCAATCCATGTATCTACTTGAAGAATCTTTTCCTCCACACTTTTGTCCTTGTCCCTAATAAGCTCTTCCACCATTGCCCAATAGCATGATGATTCAATTCTAGTAACTTGTGGCGATTTCTTCTTCCGCAAACTATGCTCCAGCCATTGTTGTGCATACTTATATCGTCTGGGTCTGCCCTCTTTCATGTAAGTTCCTGGCCTTGGATGACGATAATAGTTAGCAATATCTAGAGGCTCAAGGAGACAGCGAAACTGGGTCCCAAGCTTAATCCAGTCTCTGCTGCTTTCAAATTCATCTGGGAGTTCATATAGGTAGAGCATGTCAGTGATCTCATTCCACAGAGCTTCCAGATCAAGCCTGTTAACATTTGCTTCGAAGTCCTCATCCTTCATTTGAAGCTTGAATGACTCATAGTACCCTTCTCCTCCCATCTCGCACATGGCTCTGTAATCCTCCACCTCTTTTAATTTTTCCTCAATCTTAGCTTTACTTTGATTGATTTTCTCTTGGTTTCTGAGCTTTCGTTTCTCCGACTCTCTAGCTGCCAAAAGACACAATCTTGCTCTTGTGCACTAAAAAAATGACAGACAAATGAATTATTACAGATCCTTATTCTCTTATACATTCTATAAATTATATGATTATGAAAATAAGTGTATCATATTCGTTACCATGGAAAAGATATTGCTTACCAGGCCAAGATCATTCAGGGTCATGTTAACCGTTGCAATATCACCGTTTGAAGCTGTATCTGCAGCCAAAGGAATCTCCTCAAGTTTGTCTAAGCATACCAAATTCTGCACTTGTATGTTTTTTAGAAAATCATGAATTAGATGGTCCTCTAGGCTTTTATAAGCGATTGCAGCAGTGTCTGCTTCAGTACTTAATTGGGCAGAAAACAGCAGTATTTGCAGGGCAGCATCTGGGTTTCTTGTGATAATGAAGTTTTTGTTTCTATTGCAGAAAACATAAGTTCCAAAGGGTCTATAAGGGCTTAAAGTAGTGAAATTTTCCAATGTTTCCAAGGACACATTTTTGTTGCCCATGAGTTTGCAAGCAGCATAGCTTGAGACTGCCGCTACATTGGGCATCACAGCAAAGTAGAAATCAGAAGCTATCTCACTATCAATCGATTCAACCAGGAAAGGTTTAGATTTGGGATTGAGGAATTGGTATATCTTTTCAAAACTGTGCTCAAAAGAAGAGGGCGGAGCAAGCAAGATTCTTGGCACTATGTCATATCGCTTGACAAAATGAATAAAGTAGCTAGACCAATTTTCTCGCCTTATGGCATGAGAAAATATGTGATTACCAACCAAAGGAGACCCGAAAGTCACACACAGAGGAGGTTTGTGGTCGATTGGAGATGTTTCCAAGGTCCAGAGTGTTGCAAGAATAGCTACTGCAGCACCAGAGGAGTGCCCCGTAAAAAATATCTGCTTCTTTTTTTTCATAGCTTTCTCTACCTGCAGATTGAAATATATATATTTCCTTAGATATAGGAGAATAATTGAACATAGAAAAAGATTGGATTTTAGATTTTAACCAAATCCAGGCACAAAGTAAGTGGCTGAAACTACGAGAAAACAAGAAACACCGTTTTGCATAACTAAACTCGATCTGTAATTGTAACTTTAAGGAACAATGACTGATTAAATACCTCGGTTCTAAGTTTTGACTTGCTCAAAATGTCTTGAAATCTCTTCAGAAACGCTTCGTTCACTAAGGCGGTTTTATTATTTCCAACACTTTTTAGTGAGGGAAATAGTTTAAGGTCTATTTCGGTTTCCCCAAATGGTTTTCTAGTTCCAGAAAACCATTCCTTGATAACTCCAACTCCTGGAAAGCTAATGATAACTTGTTGGGAGTTCTTTTCCACAAGGTAATGCTTCTCTGCCGACTCGTGAGCTTTCCAGGCCGCAGTAGCTAAATTCTTAATCTCATCTTCACCTATTCCTATGCCCTTTCTAAGCCCTCCACCTGCCATTTTCTCTCTTCTTCTATGTTTATTACTTGCTTGATTATATGTTTCTGGCTTTAAAAGGGAAAGGTTCGGTGTGAAATTACTAAAATGTTATTCATCCGACCATTGACGAAGACTTTGTGAGTCATCCATTGAAATGCCGCGTTAACACACGTTTACTACAAAGGAAGGAAGCTGCAACCTTCGTCGTTCTTGCCTGCAGATTCTTTAAGCCCATCCGTTCCATAAGAATCCCAATCTAACATTAAAGTAAACAACAACATTGTCAATAACATTTCTTTCCTTGTCATATTTTTTTATGTGCAACCTTATCATTAAAAAAATCATAAACTTCAAACGTGGGGTCTACCAAGGAATTTAGCAATTAAAGTGAACATTTCTCAAGATGCCAATTCTTTTTCTTCCCAGGTTAAGTTTCATCAGCAGCTAACCGTCTCTGAAAACCATTTGGAGGCGTATCGCTAAGAAATTGCTGTCTAGTTAACTTTCTACTCGCCAGAAAATAAAACTGAACAAATGCTATAAAATTTTCTTTTACAGTTGAAAGTTCGTCAATGTTAACTTTTTTATACAACATATATAAACAAAGAGGTAATCTCCAATAAATTTATTTGTAGTAACCTAAATTGTACTAATGTAGAAACCTGCTTCAAAAATCATCATCTGATTGGGTGAAAGATGCTGTCTGTGCCATGTTTGACAGATAATGTATTTCAAAGTTAGGGAATCTCAAGGATGCCTTGTTTGATGGTGAAAAAGGTGGTATTGATGCAGCTTCTACTCCAACATTCTTCTTTTCTAGCTTTTTTCTAAGTACTGTGCATTCTTGATCTACCATGTCAGCAAAATCTTTCACAATGAGAAACAACTGAAAGGGGTTTGACATATGGTGTTTGTACATTCCTGCTAGATAATACTCGTTGGTTCTCTTCACAAGCTCCATGATCCTTGTTTTCTCCTCACTTACCTCCTTAAGCTCATCCTCGCATTCTTCCAGGAACCCTTTCATTTCCTTGAAGAATTCTCCTCTCTCACCGTTGCCACAGTGTGTTATAATCTGTTGAATTTCAGTAACATGAGCGTCGAGAGTGGAATACATATTGATGAAGCTGTGATAATCTATGCTGGCTGCTCGCTTTACTTGAGATAACTCATTGCTTAGGCTTCCTAGTACTGTTAATCCAAGCATTTGATACTCTGTATCTCTTTCTTGTTGAGTCAAGCTATCTGAATTTGATCCATAATTTTTGCTTCTGTGGAGATTGTGGTTTTGATAGATAGCTTTTCGTTTACCTTCTGACTGAGCTACTTGTTCCACAATAAAGTGTAGCAAATTAGTCTTTCCATCAGTGCTTTTCACATCAGAAAGCTTTCTGAGAGCACTGAGGTTGAAACCTTGTGCATTGCCTCTTGAAGTTCCAGCATTCATTCTGTTCCCAGCTTTGAGAATGGCCTCAAGGAGTTTCAGAAAGAGACCACTTGTTCTCAGCTCCTTACACCCCAACTCTAGTGTCTTTAGGTATGCTTTAAGCTGAAGCACTTCACAATCATAGTTTGATCTGAATAACATGGCCTTTAAACGAGTGAATGCTGTTGGAACTTCTTTCAGAATGTAGTAGAGGAAAGACTCAGCATCTGCAAGTTTATCTGGGCTTCCCTTGAACTGCAAGATTTTGGCTGCTTCTTCTTGAGTTGGAGCTATTTTGGTGAGTTTCTCAAGTGTGTCAGCACTGAGTCCCTGGCCATCAAGGAGTGCATCCAGAATTTCTCTGCGAGAAATAGCGAGAGATTTTAGCACAATTGCTGTGTTCTGGGATTTGTTTGCCTCCAGAATGAATATTTGGGCAGGTTGGTTGGAGTTGGACCTAGTTGAAGTTGAAATTCTTTTATCTCTTATATGATGCTCATCGCTGGCTGAATATCCAAAGAGTGTCTCCATGAGTCGATTATCAAACCTAAATATCAAGTTATAAACCACATAGATTGTAAAGATGATTGAAGGAAACAAAAACTAGCAATATAGTGGCCTAAACATTAAGAAAGAATTACCGGAAAGAACCATCATTGATCTGATCCCACACTGTTGACTCATCAATAGTTGCTACGACCTTATCCCAATGTAGAGGCTTCAGCTTGGTTTGGCCAGAATCATTCTCTCTTGAGCTCTCCCCTGCCGTAGCCCCTCTGGTGTTCTTGAAGTTTGATTTCTCTTTAGGTGCAAGTGGGGGTTTCAAAGGTGAAATTGGACCAATGCCCTTTGAAGGTGGAGGTGGAGGTGCTCTTGGAACTTCTTTTCTCGGAGGGGATGGTGGTGGTGGAGGAGGAGGGGGCGGAGCAGGTGGAAGTGGTTGAGTTTTCTTCTCAAGAATCACTGATGAGGGTTGTGGTAGCGGTGCAGTCGGAGGTGGAGGAGGTAGCTGAGGTGTTTGTGGCAAGGCTTTTGCTGTTGGCACTGATGCTGAAACCGAAAAAGGCAGAATGGGCAGTTGTGAAACTGGTTTAACAAGATCCACATGAGCAATCACGCCTGGAGCCTCAGATATCAGAGTTTCCTGAGGCATAGATCTTTTGCATCCTTCAACAGTTACGTCTATTCTCTTTTCTTCTGCATCATCTTCATAACTAGGATTAAGTCTGCTATTTGGGTATATGGTCTTCAGTTGCTTACTCTCTGTTTCCATCGTATAAAGAATATCAATCCCATTTTCTTCAACAATCAATCCTTTCACGTAGTCAGTAAATTTCTTTATATCCTGACGTCTAACTCCTGCTTCTCGAAGAAAGCTTGCACCAACCTTGTGTCTCTGGCGGCAACGAGCAATAGCAAATCTGTGGAACAAGTAAAAGAAAACCCCAGCAATAAATAGCATAGCTGCAGCTGTAGCAGCAATAGCCTTTGCAACTGCATCACCGGATACTGACATTGTTCAAGTTTCGGAGAGTGAAGATTGGAGATTATTTTGGTGAAAAGCCAATATAGAGAAAGAACAAAGGAGAAGATGACAAGGGACCTAGTTACCGAAGAGTATCTTGAAGGTGGTATTGAATTGAAAGGGATGGGATTTTTGTTTTGTTGGTTAAATTGAGCAAGGCTCTGAATGCGTGCGGTGATGGTTGTTGGCAGTTTCAATAAGGTAGTTGTTATTGGTAGGATTTGTGTTACTCTCTTGAGGGTTTACTCCAGCTTCTGATCATAAATTGCAATTCCAAACAGAAAGAGTTCATGCATTGGTCGGCCAATTTTGAGAAAAGACAATTGTATTAATTTAAGCTTGCCTTACTTGTGGAGAGTTTATTGGTTGTCCTCTCAGAACAGTAGTTATTATTATTATAATTTTTAATGACGCATCAAATTGATGTTTCTCTTAGAGTAGTACTTCTTTGTTTGCCGTCTCTAAGTGACGGTTGGTTGTGATGATGGTTTGGACATTGTTGCATTTTGGTGGTTGTTAACAGCAAGAATTTATCTTTACATCGGACAAAGACAATAAATGAGGAGGTCACCCACTTGGGACTGGTTTGGTGAATTATGATACAGCATCCGAGAGTTAAGACTAAGAATCAACCATGGTGTTCACTTGTCCTTTCTCTCAAAACAAAACTAGGAGGAGTTCTTCTCTCCACGCCTCAACTATGGAATTAAAATTCATTTCCAGTTCTTCGCAGGACTACAATTCTAGTGCAGCTGAGCATAGTTCTATTTCTAGGGATGAAGCAACCAGCCCAGACATAAAATTGCAACCAAAATTGTCCATATTTCAAGCAAAACCCTTGGAATGCGGGATTTCCTTTCTTTTTCATAAATTTCAACTTCGACTGTACAGTGGCAAAAAATTTGGCATTACTCATCGCTATTCCTAGTCCTGGCACTCATGTCAGCAGTTCTACGAGCTATTGCAAAACACAGGATACATCGTGGGCTAATGTTATCAAAAAGAATTGCATTTGGACATATCAAAGGGAGTTTTCCAGTTCTGCTCATAATCTAGATTTCTTAGAGGGCAATGAAGGCGATGATGGATCGCAGGGATGAGACATTGATGAGAATGGAGTTGATAGAGATGGACTATAATCATCTGACCGTCTTTTTTTCTGAGATCTTCCCTCTCTGCTTTCCCTCCCTTCACCTCTCATGATGCAATCTTTCAAGCGTTTCACATCTGCCAATTTTACCGGCTTCAACAAAAAATCTTCTGCTCCTTCCTCCAAGCAACTGCCAATTGGGAACAAATAAATCATAAGCAAAAGTGTCTGGAAATAATGCCATAAACGTACCCAAAAATCCAAGTAATTACAACTTGAAATCCAAGTAGCCTTAATACCTAGCATAGTGCCAACCTAAACCTACGTATCAATCTAACATCTCTTAGGATCTTTAACAATCTGATTACGGTTCAGTTCTCTGGATTTATGCAAGGAGTTACATTCTCATTTCTGACAATATCCTCATAGGAGAAATTTTGGTCAGACCAGTTTACAACCTAAGTTGTGAAAATTCTAAACTCTAGACCAGGATGTTTTACAGTGTAATTAGTACCAAAAACGCGTAAGGATTCTGACTATACATACTTACGCTATAACTCTACATCAAAAGCACCAAAGTCCCAACAGCAATTCAAGCCTATAATGGGTTTTGATCCAAATACTAGTGCTTTCATAAAAAAATCAGATCGTAGATGCAACTTGGACTTTCAAAAATGTCTAAATTAGAGATACTTTCAGATCATTAAGAAATTTAGTCTAGAAGTTAAGCAGAAAAACTTATGCTTCCTCAAACTAAACGAACAATCAAATGAAATTAGTTATTTAATCAAGATCATACCTATCAATTCGAGTCAATATATTCTCAGAGGACATGATCACCACTGGGATCTCTCTGAAAATTGATGACTCCTGCAGAAAACAACATAAAGGAATAAGGTTAAGAAATCGATTTCCTTCTCGCTAAATTTTAAATTAGATTCTTCGAACGAAGCCAAAACACGCCTTTAAAAAGAATCGCAAAGGGGGAGAAAAGTTGTTACCAACCTTGATCCTCTTGAGAAGTTCATATCCTGTCATCCCTGGCATGGAATAGTCCGTCATTATCAGATTAACCTTCACACTCTGTAATTATAGCAATCAAATGACAAAGTTAGCACCAATTTAAGGCAATTTTTATCCAGAAACAGTAATGTGGAATCCATTGAGTATGGGAAAAAAAAAAGTTTAATTTCCATACATCGAACGCAACGGAGTTCTTCTCTCCATCCAACCCCAGATATTGCAGAGCTCTGGTTCCACTGTCTACCACAGTCGCTGCAAAATTCCAGACCCATTCGCCTCAAAAACCCACTCTAAAATGACCGAAAACAGCAAAAAAAAAAAAACTTTAAAGACGATAATTTAGATGTCCCATACCTTTGCACGATGAGATTTTTAGCAACCGTTCAATGACCTTACGATCCACATGACTATCATCAACGGCCAGAACATGCAATTCCCCTGAACCAGAAGGCGATTCCTCTAATATATGAGGCAAATTCTGCCTCAAAACATCGCCAACGGTAGCCATCTCCGATGAATGTATTTTCCCTTGTATGTCAACTCAACTGGGTATGGGCGAGAACGTCAAAAATGAAGGTCTATGAGCTTCAATACGATGAATTAGTCGAATAGAATAGACGAAGGCGGGAGGGGTCAAGGCTATTAAAAAGCGTGGTGGATGACTCAACTGGGAAAAGGAAGAAAGCGAGGGAGAGAGAGGTGGGGTAGCTCTGGCTTTGATTGAGCAGAAAAGGTCAATAAAGGAGAGAGATTCGGAGGATCCAAATCTGTGAGATCTTTGCAAATCTAGCAGAGAGGATCGTCCCACCTCCGCTTGTCTCTTCTCTCCTGTCAAAATCTAACCTTTATTTTATTTAGTTTGAGAAGAAACGGTGGTCACACTCTGAGAAGACAAAACATGTAACTTGTGCCTTTTGTTGTTTGGAATTGGAGGCAGCTTCATTATCATTTCCTCGTGGTCACCGCGGGTTCGGTCGAGCCTCCGGGTTTTGACTTTCCAAGACTTTTGAACCCAATACTTTTTTTTAAAAAAAAAAATTTCGGAACTACTAACAAATTAAAATAGTAAAAAAATAAAAAATAAAAAAAACATTTTCATATAAATTGAGATTATTTGATTGAAGTCGGGCGAAAAGAAAAAAAGCCAAATGAGATAATGCCATCGTTATGTTAAGAATTGAAAGCATAAAAAATAGCTTTATAGAAGGGCTTAATTGAAAGAGAATAATTATCAGTTTTATGTTTACCATTTTTTTAAAAAAATAGTTTTAATGGAGTGATATATAATTTAATATATATATTGAAAAAAAGAATATTAAGACAAGTAACATTACTGTGGACAAGTTGTTTTGACCGTACAGCACCATATCTTGGCTGATACGGTGGCAGGGCCCAGGTGATTGAGAGATTCTAAACTGATATTCTCTCCTCCGTTTGCGTGAACTGGTCAATAAATAATACATATACACATGTATATATATTTATTGATATAGATTATTGGAAATCGATTGCGATCCGATTCGCCATCTGTTATTTTTTCAGGAAAGCGTTGGGTTTTTTTTTTTTTAATATAAAACCTCTTTTTGTTCAGTTAAAAAATACAGTTTTTTCCAAAAAAAACATTGATAATAAAATCAGTCGTTAACAAGAATCCAAGTAAAAGTCCAGTAAGAATCCATTATAAGCAATCCACCCAATTCTCTTAATTAATAAATAATTTATAAGTACCATTAAAGTTTTTTATAAAAAAATATATATATTAAGCTTAGTCTCACTTTAAACATTAATTGAGATGGGGATGGGGATGGGATGCTTGGGATATGGATTCATACTAATTGATTTGTAGTTAAAGGGGAGACAGAATCATATCAGATATTGTAGAGGCCAGTTAATGGATAACTTTGGGATTAGAGAAAAAACTCTATCCATGAAACAAGATCGCAGTATTTATCCTTTGGGGTTTTATGGACCACCATTCAAAATATGATTTGATTCTATTCATATAACATTGTCGGGGACTTGGCCACCAAAATACACGAGGTATTGTTTAAGGGGAAAAATCCTTTAATTTTCCTCAAACACGCAATACTAATAACAAATAATATATAATTATATTCTTATGTAATGAAACAAAGATTCCTATATTTAGTAAAAATACATCAATTTATGCTTCTATATCAAAATCGTCATTTTATAAAACAACAATAAATGTGTACTAAGAATTTCCGTTTTTCAATCTACTTTATATAATTGAGTTGTGAACTTTCTTGTTAGAAAGATAGAACAAACAAAAAGGACAATGTAGCCGAAAAAATTGAAGAGAAATATGAGTTCAATAATTAACGAATCTTTTAATCAATTACTTTAAATTTCTTTTATTAAATTTTAAATCTATATATATATTTATCAAAATTATAATTAAAAAATTATAGCACGCTTGAAAAGACAGAATCTCAAAATATCAAAGCCAGGTTAAATAACAAAATGATTCTTCAGTGCTTAAAACTAAATAAGGTGCTATTACACTATTAAGTTATGTATTGTCATGTGTTTTTTTAAAAGGTGATTAATTGTTTATAAGACTATCTAAAATTAAATTTAGTTTTGACGCATAACAAAATTATGTTCTTTTAGTAGTTTTTTTATATTAATTTATGAATTAAATCCGTTTGCTGTAAAATTTAGTTAAAATCCATTTGTTGTAAAAATTTTGAAATGAATTGTTGTAAATGGGGATGGAGTGTGTGTTGGGAAAAAAACAGTTGTTTGTGGATAAAAAGCTTTATTTATTTTTTATTTTTTTTTTGGGTCAAGTCCACCCAGCATGGCGGCATTAATATAAGTACTGTTGGGCTTACACCACACTGGATGCATATTTGATGATTTTTTTATCACTCCAGATTTTTCTTTTCACACCCTCCACTCTTCCCAAGAATAAAATGGACTATAAGTGTTAAAAGAAAAGTTAATGGTGCTAAAAGTAACCAAAATGATTTTTCAAATATTCAAAGTTAATAGACCACATTTTTAGCCTATGATCCATTTTCGCATCAAATATCAAATATTTCAAACATTGAAGAATAAAATTAATTAATAAAATAAAATTCCATAAAACTGTACGGAAAAGGGTTCGTCAGTTTAACAGCTTTATGCAATATCTGCTGTGGTGGGTTGATTGGATTCAGAAATTGAGATCCATGAAATAGAGGAATTGAAGAATAATAATCGAGAAAAATGGAAGAAGAAAAGGCTGCGGCCTACTACGATGAGCTGACACGGAAAGGCGAAGGAGCTGCGAGGTTCAAACAAGGTCTGGGTTTTTCGGGTTCTTCGAGCAACGACGACGTTCCTCAGCGTGGCTCTGCCTTTGTTTCTTCGTCCTCGTTCCTGAGCAATTTCGTTAAAGCTTCCAGCCCTTCCAAGGTGTCAGAGTTTGAGAAGCAGGCACAGCTTCAATCCATTCAAAATAAGCTCAAGAAGAAACCTAGTTCTGAAGAAAGCGGATCATCTAGGGTTGCAGAGAAAACCCACAGAGATAGAGACTCTGGGAGGCCAGATAGCAGCAGAGAGAAGCAGAGGGAAAGGGGTAGAGAGAGACATAGGGATAGAGATTCAGATAGCAGCAGAGAGAGGCAGAGGGAAAGGGATAGAGAGTCAAGGAGGCGAAGTAGGAGTAGAGAGAGACATAGGGATAGAGATTCGGGGAGAAGGAAACGAAGGAGAAGTAGGTCAAGAAGCGACTCGGATGGGGATAGGCGGAAAAGGGGCAGAGGGAGAAGTAGAAGTATTTCTCCTCGCGAACGGAGATCAGATAAGGAACAATGGAGGTCGGAGAAGAACGGGACTGATATTGGGGATAGAAGGAAAGTGAGTAAAATTGGTAAAGAAAAGAATGTTGCAGTTGATTATGGGCGGCTGATTGAAGGTTATGACAAGATGGTATATTTTTCATTGTGTTGCGCAGTTTCCTGGAAATTGGGATGCACAATGCACGCATTTTGGACTGAAATTGAAGCTTTGCTTTCTCATTTCTTGCGCCCTGTCTTGGACTGAAATTGTCAATTTTCACGACTTTATCCTAAGAACCAAAACTAATTTTCTTTACTTTGTTGCTATGATACTGGATTGGTGCTAGTTGGTCTCTGAGGTGCCTTGTTTTCAACTTTAAAAATGCCCAAACCAAATCAACTTAGAGTATTTCTATTTGGTGACTAAAATGATGAATTCAGCGGTCATCGTTGATGCGTTTTTTTCTCTTCATTTTGCCTAAGCTAATGTGGGAAAAATGTGTTTTGTTTGTATCTTTGCCAGTCAGTATTGTAAAACAGTTCTCTGTTTTCACACTGGAACTCCAGCCGGGGCATTCTTACTTTCAGATTTTACCCTTATTTGTAGCATGTCATGTGTCCTGTTTCTCATGAGTTATATCGTTGATATTCTCAACAGTCACCTGCTGAAAGAGTCAAAGCCAAGATGAAGCTTCAGCTTTCTGAAACCGGTAAGTCCTTCATTGCTGTACCTGTTCATATATGGCTTTAATTGATATATTCTCTTGTAAGTAACTTTATTTTCAGGGTGAAACACTGAAATTGGTAGCATGCATGAGTTAAATGTTTTAAATCTTTTTTTTTTTTTTTTGGAATAAAAACATATTAAGAATGTTATGTCAAACTTATCTAAAACCGATTTAGGTTGCTACTTTCTAGCCAAATTTCTGAAACCATGGGTATTAGAATGTTTATTCGATGGTTGACTGGTTGAGATTTACTGTCAGTGAGTTGCATGACAGGTTCCCTAATAAACTTGCTAAATGAGATGGTTTATCCATATTGATTCTTTCCCCCCTTTTGTATTTACATTAAATGCAGCTGAAAAGGATTCGCTAAAAGTTGAGGGCTGGGAACGGTTTGAGTTCAACAAGGATGCCCCTCTAGACGATGAAGAAACTGAAGGTTAGACTTATTTGACGACACTGATCTTCTCAACAAAATATGTGGGCGTTTCTCAATTTGTCCGCACTTGGATTTGTTCTATTTGTTATTGCGTGGACTTCTGTCTCCCTCTGATTTCCTGATAATTTAATTGCGAAAAAAGAAATTTTCATATTGCTGTGAGAACTTTGAAGTAATGGCTTGTTAGTTGTTAACATATCTCAATTTCAGTTGTCATAAATTATAGTTTATTTGCATGATAATGATAAGACCTCTCAATGAGGCGTTCACTTGCTCATTTATGTATTTATCATTGAATGATACCCTATCCAATCTATTGCTTGTTGGCATTCCTGCCAATATTAGGTATTGATTTAACTATTTACTTGTCTACCTAATCTGCAGCTGCTGAAGACGATGCAACCTTGGTCAAGCACATTGGTCAGAGTTTCCGGTTTTCTGCGGTGCAGGTAAATCTGTCATTTCTGATGTATGGATAGTGAATTTAGCTCTTTCCTTCTTGGTGTGCTCTCTTGTTTCTTTTCTTTGACTTCATCATTATCTGTATTTGGAAGACTGCATTTAATTGTGTTGTTCTGAATTATTGTTTTCAATCTTATCTTGAAGGCAAGAAGAGAGGAGCAAATCCAAGCTGCTCACGAGGAGGCAATGTTTGGTTCAACAACGACAACCCTTCCTCCTTCCATCAATATTGACAGTGAGCCTGAAACTGAAGGGGAGAACAATGAGAAGGGAACCGATAAAGAAGACCGTGTTGCAACGAGCATATTAAGTGAAACAGTAAGTAATTTCATATGACAATGTACATGGATGATCAGCATGGCATATTATTCATATGACCCTTATCTTGGTTTCAGTTGCTGGCCAAGCACAAAGGGTCATGGCGGGATCGGGTTCGCAAGGCGTAAGATTTGCATCTAGAAGTTGATGGTTCTGGTGGACAAGTTGGCCAAAATCACGATGACTGCTGAGCACAGTCGCTCAATTTTGTGGCTGGAAAACATGTGGTGTATGATGTGGGCTTCAACGATGTAAAGAGCTTGATGTTTATGAGAAAGCAAGCATCTGCTTTCCAAGTGCCATTTTCCTCCATCTGGAATTAGGTGGGCTACATGTACTTCTATTTTATCTATTCGAAGAGAAAAGCAGGATGTCTGAAATGCCCTGAGTTCCAATTGTAAGGAAAGGAAAGCTTGCCGATTATGTGCAGCTGGTAAAGGGGTACTAGTAATTAGGTAACTAAATCCTGCTGTGTAGGAGCTAATGGATAACCAAATGAGATCCCTGGACATTGTGAATGGTTATTGATCTATTACGTTACATTTTGCATGCTTCATGTAAATTGTTTGGCATTAATTTGCTTTCCCTTTTACTGCTGTTAGTATCTGGATATCAATTTCAAGAACTCAGAAATTCATTAACCATGTGAGTAAAATATATGCAAATAGTTTGTGAATTATGGAAATTCTGACAACATTGGATATAGGAGGATGGACATATTAAGTACAATTCTCACTAATTCGGCTTCCCCTCTCTGCCAACAGAATCTAAAAACTATGGTCCCGAGAAGGTAATGTTGCCATCGTGGTATTCTTTTTTCATGTGGTAGGTTTTTCGTTTCGGCGTTAGCTTGTGTTCCACTTTTAGCGGTTACAGATTGAATGAAAAGCTGGACAATACTAATACTATGGGCGTTAAAACGATATTTAATTAACCTTTTTCTTGCTTCAAAATCCAAGAAAAACTAAGACATAAAATTAACCATCTTAGCTAGGTGGCGTTCGTTAATTGGTCAATTGATTTGAAGTCGGAAATTGTGAAATGAAATTCCGTCTCTATAAATAAATATAGCAATAAATAAATGAATTTTATATTCGTAAAGCTTCTCTACGAGTGAAGTTTAAAGTTCTACTCAGCCGTTCTTTTCACTCACCCACTCCAACTCCGCCTTTCCTAGCGCTCACTGTTTCTCTCTTGGATCCCTTTGCAACGCTGCAATGGCAAATCGTTGGTTGAGGCCTGAGGTACCACCCGATCTTTTCTTGATTCCTCTTTCGACGGCTAGAATAGTTGATGATTGATTGTTCATGCTTTTATTTAATTTATGTTACACTTTATAGGGTTTCATTTGAACCCGAATTTTCTTTGTACGAATAAATATGGTTTTTCACTCTGTGGGTTACTATTTATCTGTGAATGTAGGTTTACCCTCTGTTTGCTGCTGTTGGAGCAGCTATTGGGATTTGTGGGTTTCAGTTGGTTCGTAATATCTGCATCAACCCTGAAGTCAGGTCTCTCCTTTTTCCCCCTTCTCTCCGTTTTGTTCTTTTATTACGTGTAATGGAGCCTTGTAGTTCTCCTAGTTTTGAAATTGGAATTTTTTACATCTGGGTATGCTCTTGGCATGTGGACAGTCCTTGTCTTTAATTAGTAGCTGCATTTTTATTTGATGATGATTAATTTTCGTGCACTTCTGTGTTCCAAAAGATGGGACGCCATATGGTTTTCCTTATTGTTTGGTTGGATGGACATGGAGCAGTTGAATGACTAGAGTTCGGTGACAGGGGGTTAAAATCTTATACAATGTAATGTTTTAGACTTTTAGCTGAACTTCGCCCTTGAACTTGATAGGTAAAATTAACCCAGCGATAGTTTGTTTTTGCCTTTTTTGGTATGTCAACTCAACCGAATATGATATAATTGAGGGAGGTTGGTTAAATGCTGGTGGCTACACTAGATGGATAAGCAAATCAAAGATACATGGACCATTTGGTTAGTGCAGTGGAAGGTTCAAAAAAAGATAATTGAACTGCATTTCAAGAACTACAATTGGGAAAAGAAAAAGAATTTTCATTAAGAAATCGGTCAAATAAGTGTTGATTCTCTGCTTACTTAATATTTGGATAAATAAAGAGAATAATGACTTTGGTTTTTCCCTGAATGTATTCCACCTTAAATAGGGTAAGCAAGGAGGGCAGGGCAGCCGGAGTGCTGGAGAATTATGCCGAGGGAGAAAAGTACGCCGAACATGGCTTGAGGAAATATCTTCGCAACAAAACACCAGAGATTATGCCCTCCATCAACAGCTTCTTCGCCGACCCCAACCGCAGCTAAGTTTTTAAATAAGGAAGAGTCAGTTTGGGATGTGAACTTTGTTATGTTAAAAGCTCAGTTTATCATGCAATTATAAAATTGTTACATTTCAGATTGAACTGCCATGTCAGCTTTTTGGGTGATATCATAATAATATGAACTTGTGTCTGCCGGTTTGGCTTGTTTGCTGAAATATGAAATGTTGTTGTATATATATATATATATATATATATATATATATATATATATATATATATATATATATATATATATATATATATATATGTTTTTTATTTTTGTATATAATTGATCCTGCGATTGTGCTTGCGTACCTCGCCGTGTTATACTTTTATTCTCCTGCCATTTCTGGGGTTCATCTCTATTGGATAGCCTTAAATTGACCATGTGAACTTTCGCAACAACTGGGTGAATAAAACAATGCAGATATTATGTACGAACGCCGTGGCTATTGCAAGATTTCAGAGGAGGCCCGAGGTGATTTAAATCCCAAAGTAGCTCATGAAGATATTACTCGCAATGATCGGATCCATTGAAGCGTAGATTCTAGTTTTATTGAATATAAGTAAGACAAACAGGAATAACTTTCATGGCTAATACGGTAGGCTTATTCAAAGTAAAACCTCAATCTTGCACTGTCAGAAGCTAAGGAAAACTGGTTCATGGTTACTAGAGCTCTACAGTCCACATTTATACTTCGGTATTTATCTGTGTGTTTAGTTCAAAATGAAAAAACACTGAAATATTTGGGAAGTTGAAACACTCGAGCACCAGGATGCTCATATTCAAATCTATTATGTGCACTCCCTCTGTTGCGATGTCCATAATGCAGAAGCTGAAATAAGCATAGATTCCTGTGCTTCATCCTCAAAAGTTAGGGAGGGAAGTGCTCCACACCCATTAAAGGGAAACAAGATTGCGTCCATCTCATCACTCTTAGTAAACTCTTCGCTGCTTCTCTCTCCTGCAAGGATGGATAAAGAATTGAATTATATATGACTAGTTTCCAATTGAAAAACGTGCAGAATTCTGCACTTACCGGAACAGTATAATCCAGACGACGTGAGTATATACCTCTCTTCTTCAAATCTGTTCTGGGTTTTGTAATATTTTGCATGATAAAGTAAAGCCTCAACCATGTAAGGTCCTTCTCTCTCTTCAACTTCCATTCTCTCTAAGTCCTCCTTGTGGTAAAACGCCGCCTCTTCAAGGCGACCTAGATCAGCGTGCAGCTTCGCTAGCTGGTGCAAAGCAATTGCTTCCCTTCTATAACAATTTATTGCTTCATCAAGCATGTGAAGCTGTTCAGATTCATAACAGTGAGCTATGTTCTATCTTTAGTCTTCCGGGCAGAGAGCATTCCATAAGCACGAGGAGACATAATGGTCTTCCTGGCTGAAAAGGAGGACGTTGAGAGGGTTGAAAATCTATTAAAGGAAAGTTTTAAGGAGGGATAATTCAAACTCAAAACATGCCGGTTATATCCAAAGTTACCAAAATATGCGGTGGCAGAGACATTTAAACCCTCAGATCAGATGAAAGGGTTAGTAAAGTTCTTTTCTCCAATAAATTTTCAACGTATAAAATATATTTCGTGTGAAATATGTTTTTAAAAATTTAAAAGAGTAGGCCTGAAAAGAAAGGAAGCCCATTAGCCGTATGTAACGGCCCAAATATAGATCTATAGGGTAACAGAAAATAAGGAGGGAAAATTCTGAAATTATCGAGATGTTCTCCCGGCTATTTCGAACTAGGACATCATCTCAAGTGTACCTCTTTCCCCCTGCAACGCCACGATTTCCTCTTCTATGTCACCCGTTCACCACTGGCACTGGGGTCCAAGAGTCATCACCACTACCAGCGGCGGCGCAAGAGGCCGCCATAGCCAAGCTTATCATCGAATTAGATCCACTATCCCTTTCCGAAACCCTAGAAAAATCCTCTTTCCAATGGACTCCAGACCTGGTGGACAAGGTCCTCAAACGTCTCTGGAACCACGGACCCAAAGCGCTTCAATTTTTCAAACAACTAGACCGCCACCAGACCTACACTCACTCCTCGTCGTCCTTCGATTACGCCATTGACATCGCCGCCCGTATGCGTGACTACAAGACTGTGTGGACTCTCGTTGCTCGAATGCGGTCTCGCCGGCTCGGACCCAGCCCCCGGACTTTTGCAATTATTACCGAGAGGTATGTCTCTGCTGGTAAGGCTGATAGAGCTGTAAAGGTTTTTCTGTCAATGCACGAACATGGTTGTCGTCAGGATTTGAACTCTTTCAATACGCTTCTTGATTTGTTATGCAAATCCAGACGAGTTGAAATGGCTTATAAATTGTTCAAGGATTTCAGAGGCAGATTTAAGGCTGATACTGTTAGTTATAATATAATTGCAAATGGTTGGTGCTTGATCAAGCGAACGCCCAAGGCGTTGGAGGTGATGACGGAGATGGTGAAAAGGGGATTGACTCCGTCTTTAACTACGTATAATATATTGATTAAAGGGTTTTTTAGGACTGGTGAGCTCAAAAAAGCTTGGGAGTTCTTTCTGGAAATGAAGAAGAGGAAATGTGATGTTGATGTTGTTACTTATACTACCATGGTTCATGGGTTTGGTGTAGCAGGTGAAATTAAGAAAGCTAGAAAGGTTTTTGATGAGATGGTTAGAGATGGTGTTCTTCCCTCTGTGCCAACATATAATGCTTTGATTCAGGTTTTATGCAAGAAGGATAGCGTTGAAAATGCTATATTGGTTTTTGAAGAGATGATGAGGAAGGGTTATCAGCCTAATTCAACCACTTACAGTGTAATTATCAGAGGGTTATGTCATACTGGTGACATGGAAAGGGCGGTGAAATTTGTGGCAAGAATGGAGAAAGACGATTGTGAGCCAAATGTTCAGACATATAATGTCATGATCCGATATTTTTGTGATTCTGGGGAGATAGAAAAGGGTTTGAACTTGTTTGACAAGATGGGAAAGGGTTCATGCTTGCCCAATTTGGACACATATAATATTTTGATTAGTGCAATGTTTGTGAGGAAGAAATCAGATGATTTAGTGGTTGCTGGGAAGTTGTTAATAGAGATGATTGATAGAGGATTTCTGCCCCGAAAGTTTATTTTTAATCGGGTATTAAATGGACTTTTCCTAACTGGTAATCAAGATTTTGCACGAGACATATTAAGACTGCAGAGCAGATCTGGTCGTGTTCCTCGTCATTTGAAATTATGATGTTTGGTAATATTGGATTTGGTTCATGAGAATATGTTCTTCTATAAGCATCTGTTTCCCGATTGCAAATCATAGGTTCATAACTGGTTACTGGAGTTCCAATATCTTAAAGGTTTGAGAAAATGTATCAACTTTTTAGTGTGAAAAGCACCAAAGAACAAGTTCGGACTTATCAGTAATAGAACTTATATAGTATCTGAAGATGAAACTCTCTGGTTTGGTAAATGATTATTAATATTAATGATGGTACAACAATATACGGCTTCTTATTCTTGTTCATGGGGAAGTTCATGAACGAGCTTCCTCATAGAATGTGACCAAGGATTGTATGAGTAGAACAATAATAGTTATGATCTTTCGAAGTACATATTTGGCGCCATCACCAAATGAAAGGCAATGGTTAGCAATGATAGATCTTCAGTTCAGGTTCTTCTCCCTCAGCTATCTCGTTATTTTTGGCAGAATTTCCCTGATTTCTTTTGACCGAAAGATGTATGCCAAGTAGTTGATATGCTTGGTGTGTGCCACGAGAGCCATGGTGGAAAGCTTTTGTCATTAATTCGGTGGGCTGGGGTGGGGTAGGGTAGGGGGGATGATGGTGGTGGGTTAATTGTCTCGCGTGCTCGTAGTCATAGGTTTTGTTTAGTTTTTAAGGGACATCTACAAATGAGTCCATTGAAAGCATAAAGGTTTGATTTACAAGTTTTCAAACAATTGAACTTGAAATTGAAATATATATGTTTTGATTCGTACTTTTCCTTTTGTTTTTTGAATAAAAGTCTTGTTGCTCGTTACAAACTGTTAATACTAATAAGACCACTTCATATTATCTTTAAAACGAACGGGTTAAAAAAGGATTGATGATTGAGCAAGAGGATGGTAATTTTATTTATTTTTTAATGAAGAGAAGGATAGTAATTTAATTAGACAATTATTTTTAAATTACTCAAATTGACGATTGACAACTTCACTAATGAATAATGACCATTACCTTGACTTAATATGGGGTGAATATTGATTAAAAAATTAAAGTTTTTAATAAATAAAACAATAATTACAACCTACTTTTTTAGAATGATCAATTAAGAATATTCCTGATTAGGGTAATATATTAACAGCGTTTATAGATTATAGAACGTGTGAGACAAAAAGCAACAGAACAACAATAAGAATTTGGAGGGGAAAAAAAGCATAACGAAGTTGGGGTTAAAAACGTAATTATATATATATATATATATATATATATATATATATATATATATATATATATATATATATATATATTTTTTTTTTTTTTTTCTTCCCGTGGTGCGTCCGGTCATTGGTTGGCACTCGGCAATTCAAATTCCCGCTCGTTCAAATGAAGGGTCCCTCCCAAACCCAACGCTCGTGATTTGCGAATTTCAAAATTCCAACCCCCGCCAATGCGCACAAATAAACCCTGCCTCTATATTTTTTAACGGTACTCTCTCTCTTTCCACTGCCCTCTCTCTTCTCTTTGGCCTTTTTACTTCCCTCCATTTCTCAACTGCAAGCAACTTCACTGCTTAACTTGGAGATCTTCCTTCCATCAGATCTATGGCTTCCTCTGCCGCAATCCAAGGTTCCTCCGCCAAGCACTGCACCTATAACCGGAAACAGAAATCTCTGGGCCTTCTTTGCACTAAGTGCCATCTCTCTCCGCTATTTGACTTGTTGTTCCCTCTTTTTTCATCGCCATCTTCAATTTCTTATTTTCATTGTGCAGTTTCTTGAGCTTGTATAATCGTGATGGCATCCATTTGATTGGACTTGACGATGCGGCAGCACGATTAGGTCAATACACATCTGATTATGGTATTTTAGATTTTTCGTGTGTGCTTCCATTTCAATCAGAGCTAACTATCGTTCTTTTTCTGTTCTGTTTTCTTTTTTGGGGAAATTTCAGGGGTCGAGAGACGGCGAATCTATGACATAGTTAATGTATTGGAAAGTATCGGGGTAAGATCTGATTTCTTTTACACCTTAATTTTTTTCTATGTTGCCTCGTCCTTTTTCCTCTTTGTTTTCTCATATAGTTTGGGTTTGTTGGATTTATAGGTGCTTGCAAGAAAAGCCAAGAATCAGTATACTTGGAAAGGCTTTGGGGCAATTCCTGGAGCTTTGCAGGAGCTTAAGGTGATCTCAATTTTGATTTTATTCCTGAAAATTGTAGGCATGTGCTTGATATTAAATTCATGGTTCAAAAGATTGGCAATAATTTTCAGTTTGCGATTTGTGATAGGAAGAGGGTATGAGGGAGAATTCCAATGCCTTTGATGGTGGCAACGATGTTTACAATGGAAAAGTAAGCGTTGAGACAAATATTAGGAGTTGTCCCATCCCAATGAAAATTTGTACTGAAGATTAATACTAGACTAGATTTTACATGGTAAATCTAATGGAAATTATATGACAGGTGTCTGATGATGAGGATGACGAAGAAACATTGTCCAATCCAAGTACTGGAAGTCAGAATGACAAGTCTAATCCTAATTCTGGTCTTCTCAAATCCTTGAAGAATGGTATTTTTGAATTTTTAGCTCTACTGAAAATCTTTTCATTTTCTGTAAATTTAGCTCTACTGAAGAGTAAATTAGGCTTAGCATGTCTATTTCCTCTTTTGATGATTGTGATGCCATAGTGTCTGTCGTAAGTGTAAGATTTTGAACTTGAGGGTCACAGATGGATTTATCAGTAAGTTTACCGTGGTTTCCCTCTGGCTGGTTTCTAATTTTAATTTGGGGATATAATATGTGCTTATGAAGTTTATATATCATAAGGCTGTTATAAATAAGGTAGCTTTGAAATGCCAAACATAATGATTCTCACATCGTACATTATAATATTTTGAAGGTTGACACAGCTTCTATAATGTTTTGCAGATAACCGAAGGGAAAAATCCCTGGCAATTCTTACTCAAAATTTTGTCAAGCTCTTTGTCTGCTCTAATGTGAGGGCTATCTTCTATTTTTTTTTTGGTTGAGAACATCCAAATGCTTACTTTTCATTGGCTAATGAGTTGATGCGTTTATATTTCTAATACTCTCTTCAGGTAGTGTTGATCTCCCTTGATGATGCTGCAAAGTTGTTGCTCGGGGATGCTCATAATACATCAATAATGAGAAGTAATAAATACTGTACTTCGCTGCTTTATTTGCTGTTCAGACAATTGTGATTTGTGGAAAAATTTCACTTATTCTCTTGACCTTTTTGTCCTTTCAGCAAAAGTTAGACGTCTATATGATATTGCAAATGTGCTGTCTTCTATGAACTTAATTGAGAAGGTGATATTCCCTGCATTTTCCCCTTGGAAATAGAACTGAATGATTTTCATATTTTCCTTTTTCTCTGCAGTTATTTAAAATTAAGCCTCATAACTGATACGTGATGATTCTACAATTGATACAGACTCATACATCGGACACAAGAAAGCCAGCATTCAAGTGGCTAGGTTTGAAAGGAAAAACAGAGAGTGAATCTGCTCCCAATTCAAGTCTTAATGAATCCAGGAAGAGGGTGTTTGGAGAAGATGTCACAAACATCAATTTTAAGAGGAGTAAAGTGGATTTTTTCATCAATGGGGATTTGAACCAGAACTCTAAGATGCAAAATAAATTGAACAATGGCAGTTGGTTGGGTCAGGCAGATAAAAGTTGTTCAAAGAAAGAATCAAAACAAACTTCAAGGGGTTATCAGTTTGGTCCTTTTGCTCCCACAATTGTCCCTATAGCGAGTGCCTCCGAGAAGAAAAATGTGAAGCAGGTCCATGACTTGGATAATCTAGCATCTGCTTTTCGTCCACAATATCACAACCAAGGTAATATTTCATGCTTTTCATAACACAGATGAAGTTATGTAACTTCAATGAAGTATGTAAGTTCGCTACTGCTTTACCATCCATTTAGCCTATGTAAATGTCATTGTTGCGTTTGATGTGGTGCGGTGTAACAAGTCTATATTTGGCACAGCCTTTAATCCAAAATCTTATCTGCTTTTCATCCCAAGATTTACTTGGCTAGGAGTCATACTAGTCAAGCTTTATTGACACGATTATATTTACCTGTCTATTAGTATTCAGTGGCACATGGCAGTCTGATTTATATGTGGAATGGTTGGCTAACTTGGCTTCGTCGATGTCCATTCGTTGATTGGGCAGACTGTTTCATGAGTTCAAGCTTTATTATTAACTTCACTTTATTACTGAATTATTGTTTGAAAGTTCTAATCTGATGTTGGATTTAAACGCTGTGCAGCTTTGAGAGACCTATTCTCCCATTATATGGAAGCATGGCAATCATGGTACTCTGAAGTCGCTGGAAAGAGGCCAATACAAATTCTGTAATTTACTTATCCGCAGCAGAGTCAAACTAGTACAGCTTCCTCAGAAGAGACAATTCTTGCTGGATGCATGCTCTCCATGCATCAGCTTAGAGCTGCCCTCAAAGGATTTTATTAAGTGATGCTTTTATAAAATTTAACATAGTCTAGGATCACCTTAGGGAATTGTTGCAGATTCCCTTTTCCCATTTTGTTAAGCTTCTAGAGTTTCTGTAAATTTACGGCTTTTTTTTTTTCCTTTTTTTGATTTTTTAATCCTGTGCATCTTCGAGTTAGCACTTGCGCTGTAGGAGGCTAACTCTCTCTTGCCGCTATGTATAGTAGCAGACAAGATATGCTGTTGACCCATTAGCTAATTTATGTAATTTGTAGATGGGCAATAAATTGATGAAATTGGTTGTCTTGTTACAAGAATCCACGCAACTGAGTGGAACAGTTTAATTCTTTTCAAATCGCTAGTGATTTCATTGGCTGCTTTCTATCTTTTTTTTCTTAGTTGTGGCATGATTGAGCCATCCTGAATAGTGAATATTAAGTGATTTAATAGGTTATTGCGTTATAAATTGTGGTCAAAAGTTGTTGGTAGTCCAGGGGAAAAGAGAAAGGGAAAGAAAGAAATAACAAGAAGTTTGCAGAGAACATGGAAATCTAAAGGATCGAGTGAACAAGTAACTTTGAATTCCATCACAGAGGATAGAGGTTGTTCGTCTACAGCAGTTGCGAAATGGCGTTGCCAATCGGTTATAGCCTCGTAACAACGGTGATGGTGGAATCAGTTTTATGTCCTTTACCATCAATTGTATTTTAAAACAAAAAGTATAACTCACTTAAAAGAAGCGATTCACTCAAATGCAACTGGCAACCATCAAAACATATCCACAGACTAGACTAGTTCTGCTGTTGTACATGTTCTGCTTCCCAACTTTCAGCTCATAGTCCACCAGTCAAAATTGTTGCGCCTTGACCCTTCCAGTTGAGATGAACTTCAATATTTTCTCGTACTTTTGACCACATAATCCAAACATTAGATTTTCAACCATCTTTGTTCAAGACAAATAAATACTTACATCAATAATAATTTTAGCTTCCCAGACCAACAAGACTATTATGACAACAACATACGATGCAAAAACGTAGAGTAAAACATACTTTATTTTACTCACTTCAATCATGATCATGGTATGTACACTAAAACTAAAATGAAGAAATTTGGAAGCTTTAAATGAATTCTATTCGGACATAGTTTGTTTAATGTCTTTAGTTTAACGATGGAGCATAGTGGAATTTTAGGGAAACAAAAACTAACGAGATTAGAAAACTCCAAAAATCTATCTGATCATATTCAAGCTAGAATCGGATCGACCAAACTGGAAAAGCTAATCATAAGAAAATACAGAGATATCTAATCCATCATATTGTACACGACAAAGAATAAATCAATGAGATCACATATAGAAAGTAAAATCGACAAGATAAAGAGGTGTGTGTCTGTGTTGGCTAATATTAAGGTTTGTGGTTGGTTTTATTGCACTTGGTCTTGATCCAATTGATGCCGACAGAGGTGCCGTCCTTCAACTTCTTCATGCCGTTTGATGCCACTGCTTTGGTCTTTGCGAGGCCTTCTCCAACCTTTTGCTTGTGTTTTGCAGTTCCGCTACTGTTATTGTTAACCATGACCGGCTCTGGACCGTCGTCCCACTGGTCAGCCCACGAAGTACCATGCGATCCGTAGTTTCCTTCCATTTTTCTTTTTTTCTTTTCCTTCACAGACAAGAGAGGATGGAATTACTATACGAGCGAGAGAAAGGGAGGGAGACAGAGCTGGCAAACGATAAGATTACTAACGAGAATGAATGTGTCAATCCGTTGCCTTTACTATATTTATAATATCACCGTAGAATCAAAATCAAGCAAATCTCGGCATCAAAGTTATTCTCCGCGTTCACGCGTATCGCAACGCCTCTGAAGATTACTCGTTTTTCTCCATTTTATTTTCTATTGGACAAAAATACCCCTTCCTTGTAAAATAATTTTATTTTATGATCAATATCATTTAATAAAAAACCAAAAATACAATTTAATTTTATGTGAAATAAAATAATAAAAAATTATAAATTCCTCATAAAATCGCTGGTATTATTCTAATCAATAAAATTCTATACTCTCTTGTTATAATAATTGCGTTCTCTATTAATTCAAGGAAAATTCTAGCAAGTATAGAATTGAGTCTAGTTATAAATCCAAGAATTATTTTTGATTGTCCAAATCACAAATACTACTCTTTTAGTAATAGAAGCTTCTCTCGTGCTTATCTTTTACTATTAGTTTTTCTTTTTAATCTACACATCCTCTATTAAGAAATGCTTTATCGAAAGGATATAAAGTAATTTCGCCCAGTTAACGTCTAGAACCTTCTCGAACTCATTTGTCGGTCAAACACAATATTTCCCAGATTACTTACACCAGTAGAGATGCTATTACACGGTTACGAACTTACGGTTACCTTCCCAGTTTGGATGGGGAAGGTTCGCTCCTTGGCGGCGCTCTCCTTTACCGGAAGCTTCCATCGCCCATCTAAGTTTCCCAAATTCAAGAGTCAAAAGAACAAAAATATAGAAATCAGAAAGTCAGAATAGAACACCTTAAATTCATTGAGCTCATATGTTTTAATCTGATTTCCTACACATGGGAAGAAAGCGCGTTCTCGTTGGATAAAATAACATGAGAAATAAAATATGCCCGAATTTTTAAAATATTTATTATCTACATAGTGAGGTTTATTATAACAAGCTTAATATTCTCAAATGAATAAAATGGAAAGAATAAATTTATCCAAGATAATTATAAATTCATATTATTGTGATAGCAATTCTAGCTACTAAAAGAGATAGAGTTTGGCTTATTATCCTTAATATTTGTGTTGCTTTTTATATTTTTAATTAAATTTATTTTTTTAAAAACTCTTGAATTAATATTAAAACATTTTTATGTCAAATCAGATGAGCCTAATTAAATTTTAGTATCTTTTCAACTGTGCTAGTTTGAAGTTCTTTCAAATTTTTGGTTTACATTGCATGGTTACGAGGGGACAAAATCAATTGCTTCATATGTTTTTATTATATATTAATTAATTAATTATGTAAATATTAATAGAGTTAAAATATTATTTTATAATCTAAAATTAATCAAAATTAATGAGACACTGCAAATTCTAAATTGATATTAAATTATTGGAGGGAAGTAAACCCGGATCAGTCTTAAAATAATCTCATTTTCATATAATAAATAGAATTCACTGAATCGTTTTTCATTTTGCGTTCTCTACGGTGAACCTGTAACCTTGGTCTCAGAACTGCTCAAGTATTTTGTTGAAGAGCAATCTAGAAGTGCTTAAAGCATTCTCACTTATCTTTTTAATCAAATCGTTGTATGTATTTTAAGTTTTTAACATTTTCTTTTTCATGCATTCTAAATGTTTTAAGATTTAAATAGAACAAAAGATAAAAGAAGAGAATTAATTTGGTTAAACTATATAAACAAATTGAAGTACATAAAAATTAATTAGAAATACATGAAATGTTAAAATATGATATCTTTCAGATTTTTTTTTTAAAAAAAATATTTTGCTGATATATCTTTGAGCAACTGAATATTTTTTTTTCCCCTGGCCTACTACAAGAGGCTTATCTAGAGGGTCCCAAGCCCAAGTTAGATTTCATAAATCGAAACTTTTGTAGATTACCAAGCAAGGGCTTAGCATCTTTTTTGGGCTTGACGCTGATCAACTATACGGCCCATACAAAAAAAACATTTTTTAAATGCCAAATATGTTGAATAACTTACCACTTCACTGGTAGAAACTAAGAAAAGAGTACCAAAGGAAATGAGTTAAAGGAATGGAAAAGAAAATGATAGTCTTTGAGTCTATTTGGTATATAATAGAAAAGAAAGGAAATCTTTTTCTTTATAATGTTTGATTTGCAAAAAAATTAAAGAAATAGAATATATATATTTTTGTGTAAGTACAAATTTACTCTTCCCTTAAAATTTATATATATATATATATATATATATATATATATATATATATATATATATATATATTTATTTATTTCTCAGTTTGATTAACATAAATTTTATGATTGATATTAAAAAAAATAAAATTAAACATTTATAATATAATTTTATAATTTTTATAATTTAATTTTAATTTTATAATATAAAATTTAAACTTTCATCAATATACAAAGTTATATAATGTAATTTTAATTTTATAATTTAGATTTTTTTGTAAATAAAAATTTCTTTTTTTTTTTCTTTCTTTGACTTTTCTTCGAATTTGAAAGGAAAATTGTAGCCTCTAAATGATAGAAAGTCGTATCCTGAGAGAATGAGTTTTCATTTACCTTAAAGCTATCAAACAATGTAAAATAAAGGAAAATAAAGCGCATTCCTTTCCTTTCCAGCGTACCAAACAGCCCTAAGAGCAGCCAGGCTCAACACCATTAAACCAATTCTCAATCTTATACTCAAAATATTTCGTGATGGTAACATCACATGGTGATAGATAGCTTCCTTGTTTGTTTTCAGGACAAACTCATTTGGAAAGAGAGTACATTCTAGCACCTGGCACTTTAACACCCATATATTCGTAATTAAAAGCTAGGGCCAACATCATATGATATACCAATCACTTCCCACTACTATGGGGTCTAATTAAATTTGGACCTTTCAAAAACAAAATAAAAATTGAGATAAAGTAATATAATTAATATTGTAACATATAAATTAAATTAAGACCTTTAGTTATGATCAACGTAATATTTACTCAAATTGATACATGTGTTTGCTGACTTATCTGTCATTGCCGTTTGTATGGGACCAATAACGACAATAAAGGACAAGTTCTCCCAACTTGTACGAAATGTACATCTTTCTGGCTGCATCTTTAGTGGTTGCAAGAAAAGTAGGAAAAACTGGGCTATATTCAACATGAAAATCTACTATCTCCACTGACATTTTTACAATCAATAGTTCTATTATCCATACCTTGAAAAGGGAAGTGGCCCGACGTACCACCAAATGCCACTTTATATAGTAAAACTCTGGTCTCAATTATAGAGGGTAAGTTTCTTTGTAGTTGCCAAAGACTAGTCGTCTACACCTTCATATACAATTGACGCTCAAGGCTAAATGATTGCATGCGGAAAAGCTTATTTGCATTGCTGTGTTACTTCGGAAATCAGCACTACAACTTGGAATAGAAGGATTATTACATGAAATTTGAACTATAAATATCTATGTAATCACAGGCTTTCATCACCGTGGGACATTTGATAGTGTTTTCCTATTTATAGGTTCATATTCTGTCTTCTAATTGCAATTTCATGCCATTTATGGTTAGAATTCACCGTAAGACCTAATATTGGTGTTCTTTCTTTTCGTAATCATCTTTTTATCAAGTTTCCACATTTACTTTTCAAACTATTAGCTTCCTTTCACTATCCAAGTGCATGCACCCATGTCCTTGTTCCTTATATCAAATTTTGGCGCGTGGACGCAGAAACTAAAGAAAAACTCTAATGGAACTAACTATCTTCAAGAAGGCAAGCTGATGATTTTTGACTAAGAATGAGCAAGACAGTTTATTTGAACATTGAAGTCCAAGCCACATGTGAGTATTTAACATAAGGAGTGAAATACAAGTGGAATCAATGTCAATGAGGTCACAGCAAAAAAGAATAATGAAACTGCATGTAATTTGAACAATAGTAGAATTTAACGAGAAAGGGATGACATTATTTATCCGCTGAAAAAAGAACAGAAATTACCTAGTAGAATCTTTCTCTTTCTCTTTCTCTGCTTTGGGTGAGGGTGGATTAACGACTATTCCTTACAATTATCAATCGCAAGGTGAAAAAATGGGAGGTCAAATGGGCCAAACTTTGTTAGTGAGAGACATCCATCCTATCACAACGAACCTCGGCTTTCATATTCGTACTCAATGCTAGCATTCTAGAGAGTATGATTTTGAGGTAGGTGTATGGGTTCATTAAGAGTTAGATTCAAACAAAAGCATCATATTCATTCTCTTGGGTCCATACATCTTTCTCATTATCGCTGGTCGTAGGTTAGTTGACATATCAGCAAATAGACGGTAGGCCCCAAGTGTTGCGAAAAAAATACAGTAATTCACTCTCACAGTTCTAAGGGAGAGACGAGAAAAAGATGTAGCATGATAGCTGAAATTAGTGAGACATGGAAATTAAATGAAGGATAGAAATCAAATCAGTATTGGAACAATTCTATGGATCCAAAGGGGCATGAAGAAATTGAGGGTCCAAATTAAATTAATGTTCAATGGGTATATTTGGAGAAGCTAGCCTCCAAACTCAAATGACATGGGAGCAAGAAAACTCCACGGAGGGGCATTAGTGACAATTGGCACTGTTCGATTAGGTCCATATGTTCCAATCAGAGATCCCTCTTAAGACATCTGATTATACATTTAGGGTATCAAATTCGTGAAGAAAATAGGAAGTTCAATATTGAGCAAAGTGAGAGAACCATAAAACAAAGAGCTGTGGCATGCTTAATAAGGAACAAGGGTTACACCAGGCTACATACATGATTCGACTAGACCTATCCTAGCTAGAAATCTCATTATTCTGCAATATGTACTTGCCTATGTTTTTTCATTGCAACTGCTTACTACATATGTTAGTAACAAAGAAAAGTATTTTAATCAGCTAATACCCAAGCATCATACGAAATTTCAAGATCTGATTTGAAAGGCTATGCCTCACACTAATCTTATCCATAAGGAGGTGGGACATGGAATACAAGTAAAACATGTCAGCATAGTCCTGGAATGCCCAACAGCATAATAAGACTGATATGTCCACAGCTGGTGCAGCCCTTTAGACCTAGATATCTGTTCACTATTTTTCTTCTCTTATTGCTAAAACTGTTCTATATTCCCACTTTCTGTATTGATTTCTACACACCATTATGCTATGTCTTTTAGATAAAATGAAAACATTCTCGTGATGTCCTCGGAAAACTCATGAATGTCTAGTGCCAACTTAACCTGTGGCATTTTGGAATTCGGTACTCTCCAAGTCTCCCTTATTATAGCTTTTTTATTTATTTATTTAATTTTTTGGGCTTGGTCTAGTTTTCTTATCCACAAATTAACTATTTGACCAGTCTCTGTCAATGATCTAGACCTATAAAGTTTTAAAGGCCGAGGCTTTTGTTGCTTTAACTTGTAGTGACTACTGTTTATTTGCTGGGCTGTTCACCAGCACAAACAGCTCCTGAAGATAGTAACGCCCGTATGATACTGGTGAGCAGTCTATCTAAACCATTTACAATATACTGAATAGATTGTTTAATGCGATTTGTTCGCAGCCAAGCAGAATTTTCCGAGAAATTTAGATCACAAACCCTGGATCATTCACACAAGCTGAACACCAAACAGACAATGGGTGGAAGGAACCTATGGATGCTAGCCGAAAACCTCAAATCTACCGGAATTTTATTCATATTTTGCAGATTATGTAGGTCAAATTTGTTAAAATATTAAATTTACCAGAAAGAGAAGAGCATAAAAGTTGCACTCGCTCTTTCGGCCTGATTCTTGTCACCACTCTTTAACTCAAAACTAAAGGGCCATTAGAAATGACTTTTTGGTGATGACACCCCAGCTTTAGTTAAGAAAAGATTACGCCCACCATTGTAAATCTCTTGTTTTAGGATGGACTTAATTGAATAAACAAATCTTGTTTCACCTCTTTGTCTCTACATAGGTCCCACACACCCAGCAGGTGTAGCACCCTGTCCCCTCATAACTAGAGCAACCTACCTCGGTAAGCCAATATCAGCTATATCTTTCTCTTCAGTTATATACACACACGCACAAATATAGATATATTATAACTTACTTAGTTATAATTCCCTTTCTTCTATCCCGTTTTCTCTCACCTTAACATGTGAATCATGGAATACCATCGATCTTATAGTGACTCAGGCTCTTCGTCCCACTCTAACCACCAAACACCACTAATTTCTCTGACTTCACAACGCAGCCTTGCATCACTTCCTTCCCTTAACTTACAATCTCATAACCAGCTAGTAAACCATCCTTCCAACGCCTATCACCACTGCCTCACAACTCTCAAAGGCCACACGTCCTACATATCCTCTCTAACCCTTTCTGGGAAGTTTCTCTATACAGGTTCATCCGACAGAGAAATCAGATCCTGGAATCGTACCCCTTTTCACTCTGAATTCGATTCTGAACATTCAATCGCAAACATGGTAGTTGCTGGAAAGGGTGCAGTGAAGTCCCTAGTAGTTCAATCTGATAAGCTTTTTAGTGCTCACCAAGATCACAAAATCAGGGTATGGAAGATCAGCAACTACGAATCTCACCAGCAGAAGTACACCCGTGTAGCCACCCTTCCAACATTTGGTGACCGTGCCTCAAAGGTTCTGATCCCTAAGAACCATGTGCAGATCAGAAGGCACAAAAAATGCACCTGGGTTCATCACGTTGACACAGTTTCTGCTCTGGCCTTGTCCAGAGACGAGAGCTTGCTCTATTCAGTTTCATGGGATAGGACAATCAAAATTTGGCGAACCAGGGATTTCACCTGTTTAGAATCCTTAAGTAACGCTCATGGTGATGCCATAAACGCAGTTACACTTTCTGATGATGGGTATGTTTACACTGGATCAGCAGACAAGAGAATTAAGGTATGGAAGAAAGGCGAAGGAGATAAGAAACATTCTCTGGTTGACACATTGGAGAAACACAATTCGGGGATAAATGCGTTGGCTATCAGCAGTGACGGGTCTCTGTTATATTCGGGTGCATGCGACAGATCCATATTGGTTTGGGCGAAGAATGAAGATGGCAAAATGATAGTGATGGGCGCGCTTAGGGGGCACACCAAGTCCATACTGTGCTTGGCCCTGGTCTCTGATTTGGTTTGTAGTGGCTCTGCGGATAAAACAATTAGAGTCTGGAGAGGTGTTCATACAGAGTATTCTTGTTTGGCAGTTTTGAAAGGGCACAGGGGTCCGATTAAGTGCCTAACTGCAATGGTTGATCGTTATAATCCCCCGGAAGAATCTTTTCTAGTCTACAGTGGCAGTTTGGACTGCGACATTAAGGTATGGCAAATTTATGTTCCAACTCACTAAATCTTATTAGAGCTTCTTCCGTTTCACCTTTTTTGCACGTAAAGGGATGATCTGAGTATTTCGGATCATTCTGTGCTGCTCGCGTTTGACTGTAATTATCTGTAAAAGTAGTATTTCCAACCCGTCGTTGATTTATCACAAGGGTGAACGTTGGAGCTTCTTAAGCATCGTCTTTAAGCTAAACTGTAATGTGATATGATATAATTAATCTGTGAACGAAAGGGAGTTTGGTACACCGTTCTCTTTACTCAAGCATCTAGGATACCTTACCATACAACATTTAGTCTATACTAAACATCTCTTAGAAGCACCCAATGATACCAATTTGCAGGCATTCTGTTTTTCGAAAACAACTTAAAATTTCAGAATTAAATTAAATGAATCTCTAACAACCTTTTTACTATCCTACTTTTTCATCTTACCGAGAGATTTAAATTAACCAGGATTAATATTTCTATTCAACTAAATTTCTATTAAACATATTTAAATCATTTAATTAAAACACCTACAAATGATATCACTAATTGAGTTAAAATTAATCTTGTTTTCTTTTACCCGTATGGGCTTGCCATGTCGTGGATATCTTTTGAAGTTTCAACAAGTCATAGATCGCGTTAAAGTCCACATCTAAAATTAAAGTTACAAAACATCAAGGTTGGGATTAATTTTTGCACCCTTAGCTATGCCAACTTACCAAATCACTAAAATAAAGTCATGTTATATTTGAATTTTCGAAATGCCAATTTCAACAGTTGCAAAACTAAAAACTTTTCCTATAGTTCCGGAATTTGAAAATCCAGAACAGAATAGAAATTCTCAATGCCGGAATTTCAGATTCCGAAACTGAATGTTTTTTTTTATAGTTCAAGAATTTCAAATACTGGAATTAAAAACTTTTTTAAAATTTAAATTTCAAAACTGATTTTCTTTTATTGTTCCAGAATTTGAATTTCCAGAATGGCCAGTGGTGTCGAGAATGTTGTGAGGGGTATTTTAGGTACAAAAATTAAAAAGAAACGGTTGGGTGCAACTATTAAAAATAGGGAGTGCAAAAAACAACCCCCATCAAGGTTGGCCCGCTGTTATTGTATTCTTGAAGTAGATTCTTTCAAGAAAAGCACAAATACACATCACCGACATGAGAAAAAGCCACTAGAAGGTTACACCCCGAGACAGCATAAATAATTAACGCCAAGCAATGAAACTTCCATACTTTCTTTTAGAGCGCAGCTAAATCCCCTCGCTTTCGGCAAAAGATAATTAAGACTACAAGGGGGGGGGGGGGGGGGGGGGGCGGCGCGGTTAGGCACATCCTCAGTGTAAAGAGGACATAGACTATTAACTATAGGTCAAAATTAAAGATTACTTAAGCTTACACAAATTATACTCACCTAACGTCATTTTCTACATGAAATGATGAGCTATAAATGTAGAGAATAATATTAATCAAAAAATTTTAACTACAGAAAGACATTATTTAAAAACTTAATATTCATTTTGGCTAGTGCTATAAAGCCTCCCTAACTATATAGCGAGTTTTGCACAAATATTTTCCTAGTTGTATTTGATTACACAATTAGTTTGAGATCCTCACAAGAGAATTGAAATCTGAAATTCGGATCACCATTTTTCATATTTCCAACTTATAGACTTAACTATTTATCTAACGACCAAAATATGCTGCTTATGATTTTACGGATTATTAATTTGCCTATAAACCTTTTTTTAATGTCATTCTCTGCAACTGTGTTAAAATGAATCTCCACTAACTATTAGAAAGGAGTTCCAATATTTCGTCTTCATTTCTAAGAATTCTAAAGATATACTTAATTACTTAAAGTTTTGTATCTTCATAATCAGAAAAAGAAAAATATTATGAATGTAATCTACATAATTAAAACCTATGTTTTCTCCATTTCCCTTTTTCTCTCCTCCTCATGTAATTTCTCACTTTTAACCGTCTCAATTCTTCTTTAAGGAAGTCATTGCCGCACTTTTTATTTGATTTTTCAAATACATAATCAGAATATACTATGCTTCTAATAAATGAATACGCTAATATAACATAAAAAAATAAATAAATAAATAAGCGGGGGGAAATGATGAGTACCCAAGGTCCAATTAATTGAGCACGCATTAGTTTCTGGAAGTAAGCGTGACCATTATATATATACACTCTTCTTTTTTCTCCTTAAGGATGATACATCATAAGATAAATTGTCAATTCTCATAATCCTAACTCAACTAGTCTTCATAAATGTTTGCATCAGTCATAAGAGTTCGTAAGTTGGCGTACCTGGATCGCGAGGATAGCTCTTTGGGGTGGGATGATCTGTCAAACATGTCACAGCAGTTCGCTGACTATACGGGCCTTGCTATTACGCTGTCCGCGACGACACGTAGTTAAGTCTAACAATGAATTGGAAAGAAATACAAACTGTCCTGATAAAATCAACATCACCAGCATAGCCAAAATTCTAAGGGCTATTTTAGGAATGCACGGCAGCAACGAGCATAGTCCACGAACTTATTCTTATACCAAGGAAGGATGAAAAGGTTATGTGAAGTTCAGGGTTTGGAGTAACAATGCTATAGTTGTTGTTATTGTTATTTTAAGGTTTTAATGATCAAGACTATGTCATACTAAGGACTTTGAATTTCCTGTGTCATCTTATGAATTAATCCCTTTCTTTGCAAAGATATTTACAAGCTTGTATTATTTAGAGAGGTTTTTCCCAGAGGACAATGTATGAACTTAACCGACTAATAAAGTTTAGCCACAAATCTTGAAGATAAAAATGATGAGAGAAAAAAATAAAGGCCACTTTGCTGAAACTTTCCATAGGAACGGAATCAAGCAAGTTTCATTCAATGAAGAATATAATAATCTGAAAAAGATAATGATTAAAAAAATTTGAAATGAGTGTCATAGTAGTAAAGTACCTCACGATCGTGCCTTTGCAGCAACAAACAATCCACCACACCAACTCGAACCAAAGGAAGGCAATACTCAGTTGGAAGTCCAATAACAAGAATATACTAGTGTTGTAGTATTGAAGACTGTAAATTAGGAAATCTTCAAGACAGTAAACTAGCATTAAGCAATTACACGTGAGTTTCAAATCTTGGTCAGTGATCGTAAACAACTAGAAGACAATGCGGAAATGCTTTTGTCCAGATTATCGACGTTTCAGCAATTAACAGTTAAAGTCAATCAAAGAAAAGGTGCTACGTTGCAAGTCCCTGCACGTTTCTGAAAGCCTAGTTCTTATGAGTTCACTTTTTCGGTTTTTCCTTTTATGAAATAAGGTGTAGTGGGAGACCACACTTCCAGAATGGGAATATCGAACCATATAATTTCCAAAGCATACAATCATATCTCCAGCTAATACCTTCAATCTACTGTAATTCACTAATCCACTCAGTCATTGTCTCTTGCTACTTTCAGACATTATTTTGACAATGACAATTCGAACCCCCCTCTTTAAATGTATGCAGGATACCATGATACAGAATAAATATATGTAGGCACAATTATGTCAGAGTTATATGATAAACCAAATTTTTATTCCATAAAGCTTCGCATAATGCGCAATTATTCTACCAGTCTTCTCTTCAATATTCATTATTCATGTTACACAGTCCAATGCTTGTCATTTTCACGGCCATCACCAGAACTTGAACACCAAATACCGATAGCTTCTTGGAATCGGAAAACATAACAGCTTTCGCAATAACCAAATATATGTCCAAGAAATTAGTGAACAACCATAGCTAGTAAGTCTATAGTTTCCAATGTTGCTCCTTTTACCATGATTATCAACAATGACGACTTCCATGCCTTAATGATTAAATGTAGAATATACTTGATGAATCATGAAACTGACAATTGAACTAGTAATAGCTTTTGAACTACCAAACTAATTGTTCCATCACGAAATTCAATTTTAAGCCACGTCTCTGCATAAGTTTGAAAAAATTACACTCAACATTTTTCTCCTTTTTCTTTCCTCTTGAAAATAGGACCTAGAATATTATTGGAACACTGAATTTATATCTTGAAAAAACACAAATGTTCAACAGAGTATCTTGCAATACTGTAAGGAACACTAATTACTTAAAAGTATTGTAATAATCTCGATATAAAATCATTTATTTGCAATAAAAGGAGGAGTAAACTGGAGAGAGAAAGAAAGAGTTTACCTCTGCTCTTCCTCTGACTATTTAAATGTTCAACAAACCAGACACACTAGCCGAGTGCTCCAACGTATCTATGAAATTCATAGATTACAAAAATGTTACGTCCCATTCTATGAATAGTGACGAAGCAAAATTACACAAAATCAACACAGATATATCTAACTAACTTATCAAATGATGTTCTTCTTTGATGAGTTAGATATATTTTTGTTGAATTTGTGCAACTCGGCTGCATTGCAATTCTCCAGCTATAGCTAAATGCCTAAAACTATTCCAGGAAATCCCGGACCAATTTCAACATTGACAAGGTGATTGAGTTTATCATAGGAAGCTCTGCGATGTGCGTCATAGCGAATTCATTTACATCTTTTAACTGCAGTAAGATTCATATTCTGCCATTGCAAATGCAAACAAATCATTCTGATTCATTCAGATCAGAGAGAGGGAGAGAAATGGTACAAATTGAAATGGAAGGAAAAGATGAAGACGCTGAGATATTTTTGCTTGCGTGCGTGCGTGCGTGCATGCCGACCTTGTTCCTCTGAAGAAGAGCGTCTATGCAGAGATGAATCTGGTCCTTCCGACGGGAGGTTAGGGTTTACAGATGCAAAAGAGTAATTGTGGATTTGGTGCCGGTTCTATGTGGACAGAGTGTAGTTGATTTCCGTGTCTTCAATTCAATCGGAATAAACGGGAAAGCATACCACGAACGACTAACCAGCATTTCAATCGCGAAATTTTCTTTGCTCTCTCCCGCCTTACAAGCGTACACTACACGCTTTATCCCATTCTATTGAAATTTGAATTTAAACTTGTGCGTTTATTTATATAACCTACCCAATGGGCTTAACAAGAGTAAATACTTGTTGAGCCCAGCCCAATCTAGCACGTAAGCCCAAAGAGTCCCGATGTTGTTATCCTATATATGACCTTGCATCTAAGATGAAAATGGGGATTAATTTTTGCATCACCTAAATTAGTATTCGCACCACTCTTACACTTCCGGAAGTCAAGGGGTGGTGAGAATACTGATAAACGTGGTGCAAAAGTCAACTCTCTATGAAAATACATAGCCAAACAAATGGACTTTGTACAAGACTCTAAGAATATGTGATAATGGGCTTACAAGAGGCCCATATAAGTTGCTACTAAAAAGTCGACTTTGTTAGTATTCGTTTGTTCCTTTCCACGGGTTGAAAAACCTGCATTTGCTCATTGTATGGGGAAAAAAAAAAAAATTGCCAAAGCAACCTTACGATGTTTGATCTTAAGCAGCCATATCTAATTTTTAGAGGAGTATTACATTAAACAATTTTGTTAGATCTAGTCAAATGTAGAAACTTCTTATAATGTGATTATTGGCTCATTGCTAACAGTTGCACATCATGATAAATAATGAAAAGGTTAACCATCTAGCACCTCATCGAAATCCATATGGCTACTGGCAAAGAGAATATATGTTCAGGGAGTTCATTGAGGACCATAATATCTGCATAATTGAGAAAGGATGTTTGACTCTTAATTTTTCCAGATTAGTTTCCTGCAACAGCTAAAAAGTAAGACGAAAAGCCAGTTAATTACTGATACTAATTACATCTAGCTGAGAATAATTATGATATGAGAAAGAAAAGGTTTTCCCAGGAAAAGAAGAGCAAGCCACAGCATGGACCTGGTGTTTGTTTTTAGAATTTGGGAAATTACTTTTGTAAATTGACACAATATTCTAACCTTTCATAGAAACCAATAAATATGCATTTTGTATAGTTTGAATAATTTCAATAGAAGTAAAAAGTTGCACCCCCCAAACAAAATAAATAGTCAAAAATGAATGATGAAATATACAGTTGCCAGGGGAAAAGATTTGAGTGCTAGCTAGGTATCTCCAGGTCCAATTAATATTTCTGTAAAGACAAGGGAACATCGTATACTATATATGCACTTTTTAACTTTGGATTTAGACTTTGTTTCGTTTCAAAAAGATTTGAATCTCTAGAAAAAATAATTATACTTTTATTAGAGTTCCACTTTTACATCAAACTATACTTTGGTTGGCCACATTTTTCTCCCACTCATAAGAGGAGAAAGTGGAAGCTAATGCTGGCCTCATGCGTGACTTTATTCAGGGTCAAACATAAAGTCATAAATAAAGGAATAGAAGGGTTATTTTCTAGGACTATTCTTGTCCTCTATGCACTATGCTCAAACCCGCCACCAGCTAGGTTAGAACCGAAAGAACCCTACGTCTAGTGGGAACACAAAAAAAAACACGAAGTCGAACCAGAAAATGAAATTCTGGGATTGGACCGATAAAGCTCACACTTACTGAATTTTTCTTACTTGGCCATGGAAAAAGCCACAAAAGAGGAAGATATATATATATATATATATAAGGTAATTACCTCAGGAATTTTCTGAATTCTGAGATTTAAAGAAAGCGAACCTAGAAAAGCAGAAAAGATGGCCCGGTGGGGGGCGTGCGGCCAAAAATGCTAAAAAAAAGTGAGAAAGGACAATATAAAACAAAAAAAAATTAATGTTTTATAGACATAGATACATATCATACGTTTGGTTTGAGCAGTGCGAGCATCAGGAAGTACCGGCAGACCAGGTATACTTCTGGCATGTGTTCAAACAAGAGTAATGCTTATCTTGGAATCTTTCTCTCTGACTCTGTAAATACACAATGAATTATTGCTTTCAAGCCCGAAACGATATTACATTATTTGAAGGGCAATTAACATTTTTGTCCCCATTTTTATTTACCAAAGTGCTTTTGCAGAAGGACAGCCATTACATTCAAAAGGACACATCCTCTCAAACTCTGTCATTCTGATCGAGTTCTTTTGATGAATATTTGTCATTGTTTATTGTTATGGGTATAGTTGTCTCTGCCCCAGCTGCCAAATATTCCTTCTTTAACTAAACCCTATAAAGTTTATGCACTTGTATATATCATCTACTTCATATACAGTCACAAACAGCCTTTTACTGTTTTGAATATAAAACTACTTATAAAAATATATAGTTTAAAAAATTTGTTCAAAAAAATGGCATAGAATTCAGCTACTACTATATCTGTATCTGTCATTCTCTCATCTTCATTCAACCCCAAGCCAATGATTCTGCACTTTTCCAATGCAGTCATGTGGCCACACTATCCTCACTTGCAACAAGTCATTTTGATTTGTGTGAACAAGGTGACTAGATGCAGGTATGTGATTGGTGGTGGCCAGGTGGGACAGTGGGAAATAAGAAACAGTCACAGGTGATAATTTCTTATTTCTGTGTTTAGAAAATGAAATGGGGTCATGTTTCCTTTTCCTTGAGAACAAGAGCTGGAGGGCGTGAAAAATTTAGCAGCACGAGAGAGGGTAGAGGAGAGAGAAACAGAGAGAGAGAGAGAGCTATCAATTAGTCTCTTTCTTTCTCTCAGAGTGATGGCACGAACTACCTTGGATTTTTCTTCAAGCTTTCAACGGCAGCGCCCAACAGCAATCATCATGCCCTCCTCCTTCTTGCCCCTCCGTAACCATCATCATTACTCCCTCAAGGCTCCCACCACCTCTTCTTCCTTTATCATCATCATCCACCAACCCTTACCCTATGATCACAACCACAACAACTCTTTCTCACAAAGTCAAGGCAAGGAAGAAAGAGAGGGTTTGCGTCTGAGAAAACCCTACTTTCATTTTCATATCTAGCAGCTAGCTTCAGTCGCTGATATTTGAGTAAAGGGGTCTTTTGCCACAAAGATCCAACAACTCATATTTGACTCTCTCGGGGAATCAAGCGTCTCGGTCCGATCCATGGCCCTTTCCGTTTTGGCTATAAGGGTTAAGTATAATATTATGCCATGTATTAATTAATCAAGTATCCTTTTCTCTCTTTTTTTCTTTTTCTTTTGGTTATAATTTTGAACCAATTTTAGTTTGATTTGCTATTCTAGAAGACAGTAGAAGAAGAAGGAGGCACATGAGGCAAATATTTTATTGCTTGCTAGCCAGTAATTATACCTAGCGTGCTATGTATCATGGTCTGCCTTCTTCCCTCTCGTCCTTCACCCTTTCTCTTTTTTCTGAGAGTGCAAGTACTATTTCGATTGAAAAATCTTTGTCCTGGAACTGCATGTTTGGTGCCATATGATTCTGAAATTTTCCTGCTAAAGCCGTTGATGCAGGAACTTGTTTGTATGGAGAATAGAATTTTTGTAATTAATATTATTATTTCATGATTTATTGCAAGTAATCAATGGCTTTCTTCTTTCATGAAAACACAGACTGAGAATTGGAGTTTCCCTTCTAAACCACTTCCTGACTTGTCATTATACAGTATTTTTGCTTTTTCTAGGCTTAGGGTTTTCCATCGACCTTATCATTTTTCATCTTCTTTATCCGAGAATGTATGGATGAAAGATGAGAGAGTGACGCGTGCTTTTGTCTATGCCATTATCATTGCTGACTCAAACGAATCTGAGTAGAAAGTCTCCGAAGGATCTCTTATTTCACCAGGATCCTTTCCCTTTGAAATTTTTCCATCTCTAGTTGTAGTCCTTATAATAAAATCTAAGTCCAGCTGTGTTTTCTTTTTTGTTTTTCCTTTAATTTTCTTTTTTCTAATCAACCATACAAAAGTTATTCGTCAAACCTCCTAAAATTGAATTCTATGTCCATGCGCAGATCTATAATTAAGTAAGAAGTTGTCTAACTATCCTGTTAATTTTTTGATGAGTTATATACGTTAGCAACTTAGAAACATATATTTCATATGAATCTCGAGCTTAACAAGCCTCGAAGTGGTCTGCGTTTACTTCACATCTGACTGAAAAAGAAAGAGAAATTAATTTATCAAAGACTGTGGCACGCTTAAATGGAAGTCTAGTCCTTATATAAGAGTAGTAGTCTACATGTTAAGCTAGCAAGTTGATTTCGAAAGAAAGTGTGGTGAAAATGCTATTGTGTAAATAAGCTGCTGAACTTTTTCATCATCCCCTCTTTTAAAACAATAATATGTTTGATGCGTGAGAACTCACAAGAGCAAACTCATTCCTTATTTACTTTTCCAAGGTCAATGCCCGCCCAAGTAAGAAAAAGAAAAAATTACACTAAAAGGTGATGGGGCAAGAATGTCCCGTTTCATCAGCAGCTATCTAACAGCACCAATAAAAGCCATGCTCATGCTCCCGACTGTGATTAGCCATCCAATCTGCACATGCATTACCACTTCTAAGTGTGCATTCCATACAATCTTTCTCTATGCTTTCTCTGGAATAAAAGAGCTGTGATTTCAGAATAGATATATAGCATTATAAGGAAACGAATGAAATGATTGTATATATATAGTTAAATGTTAATTAAATTTCCATTGCATTATTCGTCAGGGCAGCATCATGCGTCAGTTAGCCGTTCGATACCTAACCTAAATACGGGCTCGACGGAGCCCATCCTTTTTAACTATCATTCAGGATCTGTACATAGTTGGGCTGAGCCCAATAACATATCCTGGAATATTTTCTCTCGTGTCTTCTGAAAAAATAATGTACAAAAAACTATAATTAATTCAACAATTAATAATTTCACTGTGCAAAAAACTATATATTGATCATTTTAAATTTTTTACCCAAAAAAAAAAAAAATCGCTAAAAGAATGAAGGGGGGTAGACATGAACGTGACAGAAATTGAGTTTGTCATATCAAATAGCTTAGATCCCGCAGCCAATGTAGATTTAATTAATTCCATAGGTTATACATTAACATATAATAGTCAATACCTTGGAAAGTTAATTACAAAAGAGATTTAGCCAAAATGAACATTCGGATCTTTTTCTTCAAAAAATGCATCCTCTCGCCTTTTCAAATGTGAAGGAAAGTGATTAATTGATAAGTAATTTACATTCCCTCAATCACTAAATGCTTTATTGGACCATTAGGGGGTAGGTGGAAGTCACTTCCTTAGGGTGAAATTTCTATTTCTAGAAGATGAGTCTCCAATTCCAGATGTAAGACTGGAATTTGGGGCAATGTCAACAGCCCCAAATGCCAGTTGTGATATAAGCCCCCATCTTGTACGTTATGACTCCTGAGAACCCTCAAATCCAAAGTCAACGGGTTTCCATCTCATCTACTTGGACCAATTTTTTTTTTTTTTCCTTTCTCACAAGTATTGATGTGATAATAGTCAGGTACTGACGTGTTCTTTTTAATTTGTTGTTTTCTAAGAGTAATTAATAAAACATTAAAAATGGCTTCGTGTCAAACTAGGCTCGCGTATGTAATATCGGGGATATTTGAAATTTGATCAAACGTTATCCTTTTTCAATGAGGTGTATCATTATTCATTTGTCAATTTATATTAAAAATAAAAATGGCTTAGTCAAAATGTATAAAAATATCCAAAATCATTGAACATAAATTTTGAAAGATATTGTTTGTTAAATTCAGGTATTTATCTCATTATTAAATCATAAAGACTAAGTCTTGCCACTTTATTTTCACTAACTAATCATGAATATTATCATTTTTCATACGAGTGCCTCAATCATTTTTAACCTAATAAGACAAAAATGTAAAGCAATGTACACTTTTACTTTTTTACCCTACCCCCTATATTCTCTCGTGAATATTATTGTGATTGAGAGTTATGATACATTATACATGCTTATCTGCAATGAAACTTTAGAGAAGACGAAAGGAATAATAGTATATCTTTTTTTATGTGTGTAATTGAAAAAGGACACCTGACTTTACGTACATTATTATTATTGATTGATTAGCGTGAGGTCTTTCTAGTGTATAAGCAATGAGCTCCACCAGCATCGCAACCAAGTGGCAAAACCTTTTTTAAAGCCTTCAATTTTTTGTCAAAGTAGTTCAATATAAAGCATAACACGACAGTGACATACTATATTACTCTAAGCAAAATTGTAATTGGCTCTTCTTTTATACGCTCGAAGTTTCTACTTTTTAAATCGGTTTCATATATAATAATACAGACCAAGAAAGAGAGCCAAGAGGCAAAGTGGACCTCAACGAAGCCACCATTGAGAATCATTGTCCGCTTGCTTGCTTGATGAGTTTGTAAAACGTGAATAAAAATAACTGAGTCAATGGTATCTACAATTCAAGTGGCAATTTAATATCATATCAGATCATAGACTCATAAATGCAGTGATATATTGGTATTCAAATGACTAACTGGGTAGGGTAGGGTGCCTTCCCTCATGTAAGCTTGCAAACGTGAGACTAGCTAGGGTTTACTTACGCACTTTTTTAATTATTATTACTATTATTAATGTCTTTGGTCTGTATATGTCTGGGATCATAAGGAAAAGGTCAAAACTCACTTTTTAATTTATGATAACTCCTGTTACCATCACAGCTTAACATTGCCAAATTCTGCAGAATAAATAAGTTAATTAACAGCCAACATAAAATGTGGCATCAATGATAAGTAAATTATATTTAATTAATAGAATACTTGTGAATAAAAAATCAATTCAGCTAATAAATAAACAGGATTACTCGGTGCAACTTTCTCTCTCCGCGGACTCAGACAAAATTTTATATGTCAGTCAAACTACAAACAGGATTCTCTCCATAATATATTATCTTCTACTCTATTGACTGAGATTCATTTTACTCTATTGTCGCTTTAGGGAACCATAATATTTAGAGAGACTGTCCTCTGACTAATGATTTTATTAATAAAGTAACAAGGGTATATGTTGGTTCCATTTGGTATAGTTTCATCTCAAAATCGCACAAAATTAATTTGGTTGGTTTTAAAAAAATTACAAACTGTTAATTTGAGATTTAAGATGATTTTGTGCAATTTGATTTTATTCGAAAATGGTTTAAAACTATCAATTTATGTTAGTTTATTAAATTTCGTAGATTCATCTTTTTTAAATGGTTTGGAGGCGGTTTAGAATAGCTTAAGTCGATTTTAGTTAATTTTGGGTGGTTTAAAATAAAATTTTATGATATACATGCATAGTCAATTTAGTTAGATTTGGAATAGTTTTAAATTTTTTTTAAACAGAAACCAAACTGTATTGATAGTTTAAAAATATTTGAAATATGTTCAAACTACGTTTAGTTTGCTTTGATCGATTTTGGTGCAGTACCATTTTGTTTGGTCAATTTGATACGGTTTAAATTGATTTGTAAACACCCCTACAAAAAAGGATATTATATACTTTTAATCAATATTATTAAAACTAAATCGACCTAACTGGTCTAACTAATTAACCTGAGAACTAGACCTTAAGCTGGTTTGAATAAAAGCATATCGTTTTTTACGATCAATTCAATCAAAGATCGGTCAAACCCCAATCAGATTGAGAATTGCAACTCAGGCAATTTTTTTAAAAACCAAATAGTTTGACTATTTAAAAAAAAAACGTTTTTTAACAAATAATTAAATTAAATTACTAATACTAAAAATAATTTTAAACTAGCAAGTTCTCAACTTTAATGAAAAGATGAAAAGAACTACTAGTAGTGAAGATATATCCCTTTTATAGGCTCTTACTAGCTCTTCAGCCACTTACAAAAATGATGTAGGACTCAAGTTTTACTCCCATGCTCCTTTATTTATACGTGAAGTAAATGTATCCCAAACTTCTCTCTTTGCATTCTAACTATTTAAATTATTACTTTTTTTTTTTAAAAAAAAAGGGACACAATCTCCATTATTACTTTTTTACTATGCATGTATTTTAAAAATTTTGAATTATATTATTAATCACATAAACTTATATTATTGAAATAAATTATATAAATTTGTATTAATAAATTGAGTTTTTATTTTATATTTATTAAATTTATATTATATATGATTTATTTTTTATTATAATAAAATATTTTTAATTTTATCCAATTAAATTAGAGACTTCTCTAGTTAATGATCGACCTAATTTTTAAAATTATACTTTCAATCACCCAAATTTGAGTTTAATGAATTGACATTTTTCTTGTAATGGGTAACCGTCCTACACTTAAAAATGAAGTGTATTAATCAAATGAAAAAAAAAAATGAAGTATATATTAAGATGTATCAACAATATTATATTTTATTAACGAAATATGCGAGTATCACAACAATGAGCTATTTACAAATTTGAAAATTGAAATAAAAATAAATCACAAGGAAGGAAAGGTTCCCACCCACGACAACTTTTCAACTATTTAGTATATGCCACATTTATTTGGTTCCATTCGTTTTTTTCCTTTTACGTCACCACACCTTGCATAAAGTCGCTTAATTGATCCGTGCCTTTTTGTTTCACCGTTCATTATAAACAAAATTATTACTGTACTTCTTTTTATACAGTTAATAAAATAAGATTGAAACCACAATTCTTTCAAACTCCTAGTTACAAAATAAATTAGTTCTCTTATATCAAAGAAAAATAAATTATTTCCCTAACATTGAATCCTCCATAAGAGCTATGCTTGCGATGATACTTTACTATTTTGGATCTTGTTTATTTGGAATAGGTTCTTGAAATTAATAAGAAGAATTCCTATACTTTTTCATAAAACGATAGGATGGAAAATTCTCCGCGTGGTTGATAGTTGACTGGTCAAATTTGTAACTTTCCTTTCAAGCCACAAGGGAGCAATAATCCCAACCCCAACCCACACAAAAAAGAAAAAAGAAAAGCAAAAAAAAAAAAAAAAGTGATTATAAACCATAAACAGACAGCAACAAGCTTTCATTATGATTTTGTTATTTTTCTAACGCTGATTGAGACTTTAAGAACTGATATTTTTCCTATAAAAATATAAATAATTTTCTTGATTAGTAGAAGAGTAGCTGAATCTCGTAAATACCCTTCGTAGTTAATAAAAGAAGCAACGGCAATTCATGAAAAATGTACAGAGGACAAACTCAGGGAAAAAAAAAAAAAAGAAGTTGCGAAGTCCTATCTATTATCCGTATCTACCCATTGTTTGTCCTCAGTAGTTTTTTGGTTTTCCGTTGGAACCCCGTAGGAGTTCTGGTGCCGAGGTTGTCGCACTCATCTAGTCATCTATCTCTCCCTCTCTCTGCGGACCCAGTCTAAAATCTCTCGAGATCCAGTGTTGTTCAACATGCGCGACTCATATTCGTGCAAACTTACGCGCTCTATTTCAGAATATTTATTAAGCTCTCAAGCATAAAGAAAGTAGAAAAACCAGCCAAGTTTTGAATATTGAATATTGCAATAAATATGGGTGGCAATCGCAAGCACAGGTGGAAATTCTCTTTCCATCGTTCTTCGTCCAACTCAAAGCTGGATTTGAAGCAACCACCAAAGGAGTTTACGTGCCCAATCTCTGGGGTTTTAATGTCGGACCCAGTAGTTGTTGCTTCGGGTCAGACCTTCGAACGAGTTGCTGTTCAAGTATGCAAAGATTTGAACTTCTCCCCGAAGCTGGAAGACGGGTCCAGACCCGATTTCTCTGCCATAATTTCCAATAATGCATTCAAAAGGACGATGATCCATTGGTGCGATCAATCGGGAACGGAGCACCCGCACGCACCCGATTACAGTTCCGTGGAGAGGGTTGTCCGTGCAGCAATGGCGTCCCAACCCGATATAAAAGCTTCGGAGAGGGAATTGCTCGAGGGCGTGGCTGATAACCCGGCGGTGATTTACTCTCATGCTGCGACCGAGTTGGGTCGCCGGGTCACCCACTTCAACTCAAGCTCGTCCGAGGAATCGGTAATTATTGCGGCGAGTCCTGGAACCCCTCTGCCTTTAACGATTCGTCCCACCTGTTACTCTTCGGCGTCGTCTTCCTCCGAAATCACAGAGACTGATATCCAAAACCCTAGTGGCCCAGCTTCAGAGGAAGAGGAGAAATTGGTCGCGAAATTCAGGAGCGAGGAAGTGTTCGAGCAAGAAGAAGCCGTGGTTTCACTGAGAAGCATGACCAGAAGCAGAGACGACAGCAGGGTCTCCCTGTGCTCCCCTCGACTGCTCTCTGCCTTGCGACCCTTGATCGTCTCCAGGTACTCTGTTGTTCAAGTGAACGCCGTCGCTTCATTGGTCAACCTTTCGCTGGAAAAATCCAATAAGGTGAAGATCGTAAGGTCAGGATTCATCCCCTTTCTTATTGACGTCTTGAAAGGGGGATTCCCCGAGTCGCAGGAACACGCTGCAGGTGCACTATTTAGCTTAGCCTTAGACGATGATAACAAAATCGCTATTGGTGTTCTTGGCGCATTACAGCCACTCATGCACGCGTTGAGGTCCGAGTCCGAAAGGACCCAGCATGACTCGGCGCTGGCGTTGTATCACTTGACCTTAGTTCAAAGCAACCGGGTCAAACTCGTAAAACTCGGCGCGGTGCCGACGCTTCTGACGATGGTGAGATCGGGGAAGTCGGCGAGCCGGGTTTTGCTAATTCTGTGTAATCTTGCGGTGTGTAACGAGGGGCGTACGTCGATGCTGGACAGTAATGCGGTGGAGTGCCTGGTGGGGTTGCTGAGGAGTAGAGAGTTAGAATCGGAGGCGACTCGGGAGAACTGTGTGGCGGCGTTGTATGCTCTTAGCCATGCGAGATTGAGGTTCAAAGGATTGGCAAAGGAGGCAAGGGCAGTGGAAGTGTTAAAGGAGATTGAAGAGAGAGGAACAGAGAGGGCCAGAGAGAAGGCCAAGAGATTATTGCAGATGATGAGGGCAGCAGGAGAAGGAGAAGATGATGACGGAATCGATTTCGATGGGATTTCGGGAACTGGCGGGTTAAATCGAAATCGGTTTCGAGTTGGAGGAGGCAGAAGTTCGAATATCCCCAACACAACTGCATTTTAGATTTTATATTTTTTTTTTCTTTTTATCATCATATTCTTGGACAGTTGAATTTGTTGGTTCAGTAGGAGGGTGTAATTACCAGTAGTGAGTTCATAGTTTTACTGGGATTGTGGGTTTGGGTTTAGGATGTTCATCAATGGCGGAAAATTTCATGCTTGCTAATTACCATTCTAATTTTGTTTTTTTGGGTCTGTATGGTTTGTATGTGAAAATGTGTACATAATTAGAAGACTTCCTTTCTACTTTGGTACACAAAAAAAAGAATGATTAGTAATTTGTCAATGTGTTCATCTGTGAAAGGTGGATTAGCTCGTTCACTCAAACGCCATTTCTTGTAATTTCAGGTGTCAAGCTATATTTTAATGCAAGATTAGAAGGTAATCTTTTTCATCACATTTTCCTCATTTGCTTCCCCCTTGTCATTTTCTGTTTTTTCTACACACCCACACCTAAGAGAGATATATTAACTATAGGAAAAGGTGAATTTAATACCAATTGTTAAAATGTTTTTTACTTGAATTTTGGATTCAGATTAAGGTTACGCTTAAACGAAGTTGAGTGTGAAGCTATATTTTTTTTTTTTTTTTACTGTACAGATTAAAAACTCTTTATTATATTTTGGAGATAGTACTACTACTTATTGAAGAATTACACTTATTCACCTAAGAAAAATTGAGATCAGGCTGTTTAGCCCAAAAAAACTAATAATGATATTGAGGAGTTCAGAAAAAAAAAAATTATAAAATAACATAGGGCAGAGGAGAAGAAAAAAAATAGTTTTTTCATAATTAGAAAAAATAGACAATTACGAAACAGTAATTATTTCTCGAAGCTGAAAATTTTGATGAATAACATAGGGCAGAAGACAATGGAAAAGAGGCGCAAGAGAAAACGGGTTGAGCTCGAGGGAGAGTCAAAGTTGAAGTCTTCCAACAAGACCGGTGAAACCACAATTGGCGCGAGTAACAACAGCGAAGTGAGAGAGCCATACCCAGATCATGGTCCACCCACCCCAGAGGAATGCCGAGCCGTACGCGACAGTCTATTGGCGGAACACGGTTTTCCCCAAGAGTTCGCCAAGTATCGCAGACAAACAACAGAAGATGGTGTGAAATCGAAGCCATTCGATGATGCCCAAGAGAGTGTTCTGGACGGTTTAGTTAGAACTGTGCTCTCCCAGAATACTACAGATGCCAATTCCCAAAGGGCCTTTGCCTCCCTCAAATCCTCCTTTCCTAATTGGCAAGACGTATTGTTTTCTCTACGATTCCCTTTATTAAATTATTATTCTTATTATAATTATTATTATCTTTATATTCCCCTTTACTAGGTTTGTATGCGAGATCGATACATTTTGCTGCATTTGGAAAATTTCATTTGTTTGAGTTTTCTAGAGTTATTTTCACGCGCTTTATACGGTTCCTCTGTCTGTTGAAGGTTCTTAATGCTGACTCGAAAGATGTACAGAATGCCATTCGATGTGGAGGTCTAGCCCCAACTAAGGCTTCTTGTATTAAGAATGTATTAAGTTGCTTGCTTGAGAAAAGAGGCAAATTATGCTTGGAGTATTTGCGAGACTTGTCTGTTGATGAAATTAAGTCTGAGCTGTCACTTTTCAAAGGAATTGGTCCCAAAACGGTAATATTCTGCTTCTGCTTGTTGCCTAGTGTTTATCTACTATTAGGAAAAACTAGCAAAAAAATACTGCTTGAGTTCTTTTGCAATGCTGACTATCAAGGATCTCGACATTTATTTGGCAAAGCATCAATTGGTTATTGGTTGATAAAGACAAAACTTGTATTTTCTCTCATGAATACTTTTGCTCTTCCTCTGGCCTTAATGGAGGTTACTTTCTATATTAAACATCTACTAATATACTAGCTCCGAAGATCATCCTCTTTCCTTTTCTATCTTTAATTACATTATCAAGTTTCAAATACAAGTGTTCTTTCAGTAATTCAATATTTCTATATACCTGAGAATACTTAACTAAATTACATTTGAACCAACGTACAAAGTACCGTTTAGTCATCCGGATCCAATGGCATTGCTATCAATAAATTTTACTTTGTTGACTCACTTATCTGGCTATATGTGTAGTCTCTGTTATCTTGCTCTCTGAATTGATATGTTCTGATTAGAACATACTAAAGACTACGAAAGGTGGTAACACAAATTTACGATATAACTATTTTCTGCGCATGATCTGTTTTCATTTCCAATTCTACCTTCTTCCTTTCTTTTAAAAGTCAAAATTGTCCAATATTTTGAATTGATGTCCACATCTGTCTCCTTAATATCAAGGAGGTGGTAACTGTGTTAATCGGGTACATTCATTTAGTTTACTTTCATCAGCATAGTTTTCTGTAGAACCAAGTTGAAAGATCCTGCCTAACGAAGCTTGATCGTGCATCCACAGGGATGTACTTATGTGCATCTTGTAATATGAGGAGCTAGGGCAAAACGACTAGGATATTCGGAATTGATTAACAGGAAGGTGTCTAGTTTAAAGAAGAATAGGAATAATTTAATTTCTTGGGTCTAATTTGATGCTAACCACCCTTGTAGACCATCCTGGGATTGTCTCCGTTTACGCTTACCTTTTTGCTATTTGCTTATTTGTAACCATATTTTCTGCCTAGTCCTGTAGGCCATTTTGGGAGTCCTTCTAGAACCCTACTTGGAATAAGCTAACACAGGGTAGTTAATTCTTACAATATATCTTATTAGAACTTTATGGATTATCTTTCCCGAGAGATCTTGTTCATTTTCCAAATTAGAACTTTAAGGATTGTTGGGTTACATTCTCTTTTTGGAAAAATTCTAAATCTTGTCTTTTTCCATTTTTGATGTTTAAAGATTTATGTTCTTTGACTTGTTCTGAGTGCAGATGCTGTTTCTCCCTAGAATGAAGTCATCTGTTCTATACTTATTAAGCAGCACTCGCATTCTCTGTATATACTTGTTCCTAGTGTAATAGGCGATAGCCTCCTAGGATAAAAGAGAAAGATGATTGTCTTTTTAAAATTCACTCGAACAGGATTGTCTATTCGTATTGATTTTTGTAAATGATGGGATTGATAATAGGTGGCTTGCGTCTTGATGTTCAATCTTCAGCGCGATGATTTCCCTGTGGACACGCATGTGAGTTTGAGTTCCAGTTTTTTCTATACCGCTTGACTGCATTGGTTTCTTCTGATGCTAAAATATATATGCAGATATTTGAGATTGCCAGAGCGATGGGTTGGGTACCAGCTGCTGCAGACAGAAATAAAACATATCTTCATCTAAACCAACGGATCCCAGACGAACTCAAGTTTGACCTAAACTGTCTTCTGTTTACTCATGGTAAGCTGTGCAGAAGATGTACCAGTAAAAAGGGTAACCGGCAAAAAGAAAAGTGTTGTCATAACTCCTGTCCCTTATTGAGTTACTGTAAGGACCCAGTTTGAAGTTTGAACTTTAAACGGTTCATTCAAATTTATGTTCTGAGGGATTGATTCTGAAAGTCTCTATCTATGGATCTTACCTTGACCTTGTGTTTTCTATTTTTCCAAACTATACAGAATATTATATTAGTGTATCAGCCTCTTTATTCAGAATGTTCTACCTCTAAGCCGTAAACACTACCGTTGCCACGAAATTTACTGTATGATAGTTTTGCTTAATGTCAAACGCGAACGAGGCATCGAAAAGATGAAAAACAATTTACATTTTAAAATTAGATTTTTGGCGTAGTAATGCAAAATAGAAGGAGAAAAAGGCCAAATCAATACTAAATCTTTGAAGTCTCGCTCTCTGCAGACAGTGGAACATAAATCAGTCCGAAAGAGAGAGAGAAACAAACCAGATTAACTGATGGAAAAATGCCAAAGTTACCAAAGTACGAACTGAGGCTGGCACTGACGCTGATTGTTACAAGAACTCATCTTATGCATAAATGATCGGGTATTTTACAAAAAAATAATAATATGATTCGCCAAATATTTAATTAGATTTTTCGATTTTTTAATAACTCAAATAATGTTATCTCAACTATTGTTCAGTGTCAGATAGTTACCTACTAAACGTTTCCATTCGACTCAGAATTTTTTACTGTAGAAATCTGTGCAGTTAATTTTGTAATTGATTACAAGTTATTTGATCTATTTATTATTATAGAGTCAATAATTAATTACATAATAATAAATAAGTCGGATAATTTACAGTTGATTGCGCCACTCAACCAACTGCAAGAAATCTATTTTCGTTTCCTTTAAACTAAAGAGGTCATTCTTATTGATTGATTATGTGAAATTTCGTGAGTTTTGAATTTCATGTTTCATTTTCTGTTTTAGTGCTCACTTTAATTGATTGATTTTTTTATAATTAATTAAAAATAAAAAATTAATATTACTTTTTCACTTTTCAGAAATTATATGAAATTTAATCCTCTTTTTAGGTAGAATAGAACTAGAATAAAAAATAGATGGGATGATCTAAGAAGCAGCTGGATTGGCAGCAGCACTGTCTTGAAAATACAGAACAGGAATCTCAGCATCGGGGGTATGATTCAGTCTGCCAACACCCAACGACAACTCGTCTTACCCACTTTGATAGTACGGGTTCTAGTCTGGGGACGCGACAAGAATCAGATATTTTAGAGTAGAGATATGCTGTGGGTCCCTATATTTCTATACTCACTTTCTATATATATAATTTTTTTTATTTATAATATTATTTTTACAAAACAAATAAATAGAAGTAAACATGAGTTTGGTTCATTCGAGTCTTCTTTTTAATCAACTCAACCGAAAGTGAAAATATGATGAACCGAAACCGATCGAGTTTTCACAAAAGCCAATGGATCGGTTAAAATTGGGTGACCCTTGGTTTCTGTTTACTGACTTGAAAACCAAACCTGTAGCAGCTTGGTTATGAATTGTCAAACAAATGAAGAGAAGATACAACAAATTCATCTCAAGAAAACAGATGATGATTAAAGACCGGTAAAGTGATTTGCAATTAAATAAGAAATGCCCAAAGAAAGCGACAATGAAGATCATTACTCACTCGTGTGGAATGGAAGCGAAGCTAGCAAGTCACAAAGCTCCAAATTAGCAAGATGAACTTGAGATCGAAGAAATCGACTTCATGAAAAGCATGAAAGGCTTGAAGCCTAAAATGAACTTGAGATTAGGAGGAGGAGGAAAGTTTAAAACGTAAAAATTAACTAGAAAGAGAGGTGATCAAATTTTTTAATAAAATAAAATATAGAGTAAATATTTATTTTGGTCTTTTTCATTTAAAAGTCTTATCAATTTAATCTTTCATACTTTAAATTTATTAATTTGGTTCCTTACATTAAATCTTAATCAAATTCGTTCTTTATATTTTAAATTTATCAATTTAGTCCTTCACACTTTAAATTTTTTATCAATTTTGTTCTTCAAATTTATTAATATTTTTAAAATATGAGAAATTAAATTGATAAATTTTATAAGTTTAAAAGACTAAAATAATTATAATTTTAAGTGTAAGAGACCAAATTGATAAACTTAAAATATAAAAAATTAAATTAATAAATTTAAAAATATAAAAAATTAAATTAATAAAAATTTTAAATTTTTTGAATCAAAATAAATATGAATATAAATATATCAACTCATTGGACTCTGTGGTTTAACTTTTGCTTAGTACGGATGGTTGAACCGTGACTATTTCCTCCCTCTGACTGTCTTTTTTACCCTGTTTTCCCGCTCTGGGATAACCCACTGTCACTACTGCTTCAGTCATGCTTACAGGGAGATCCAGCTGTCTCCAATCAAATGAACGCCCACTTGGGTAAGTGCAAACTTCTAAACGGAGCAAGTATCGTACTTACACTTATCTACACATACATATACATAGTCAGATTTAAAACCGGAAAAATAAAATATTGAATTATTTAGTGTGAACTTAACAAAGTTAATTTCTTACTCGTTTCTTGTGTCGTGAAATTTGGAACACATTAATTAAATAATTAATCTGAAATTCCTCCTCAAAGTAGACTAGCAAGTCTAGCATATAGTGTTCACCGACTCATGCTCGGTACCAACTCCCACTCTTTTGAGACAATTAAAAAAGAAAAAAAGTGCTTAGAATTTGGCGAGTTCAAATACGGTGACGATGTTACCACACAGTCGGGGTCGGGTGATTTTGGTCAATTCAATTAAACTTAACCGTTTATGTATATATATTTATATGCTAGTGCTGTTTCCAATCAAAGTTCAAACCTGGAACACTAAGCCTTTGTTTTGAAGATATCTGCCTGCTACCGCTAGTGCCATGGCAATGCTACTACGCATGCTTCTTGTGTTGGGGTTGGGTATGATGATGTTTTTATGCTTTGCCGAGGTACACTAGATTATTAAAATCTAATAATTTCCTTTTACAAATACCCTTATAATGAAGAATTACTGCTGCTCTCTTTCTGCTTTCCAGCGTTAGTTTTTGCCATTTGAGGCTGATTTCTTTTCTTTTTTTTTTTGTTACGCAGGTTTCACCTGATGTCAAGACAGAAAAGGAGGAAGAAGTTGGCCTTCTTGATCAGCCAGTACCGATTCTTTCTTTCTTTTTTTTTTTTTAAAAAAAAAATTCTAGTAGAGTTGCTAATTAGTTTAATTTAGATGGGTGACATGGATAGATATAATACATAATACTTACTATAATATAATAAATGGTTTGGTTATGAGTTGTGTTGTGAATGGATGATGCAGGTGATAGTCAGAGGCGAAAACAGAAGGCTAATGGAGGAGGTAGACTGCGGAGGGCTGTGCAAGGCGAGGTGCAGTGTTCACTCAAGGCCTAATTTGTGCAAGAGAGCATGTGGGACTTGCTGTGTCAGGTGCAAGTGTGTGCCGCCTGGTACCTCTGGGAACAGGGAGCTCTGCGGGACTTGCTATGCTGATATGACCACCCATGGCAACAGAACCAAGTGCCCCTAATCATTCCCTTCCCGGTCCATTAGGTGCTTGGGTTTTCTTTCCTCCACAAATCAAAACTAGAGTGAGTTCGTGCTATTGTAATGCCGTGTTATCGTCTCTGCCACCTGGTTGATTGTTATCATATCAATGTCGTGTACAATGCCCAGAAACGATTACTCCTAATTTTCTCTTACTCTACTTTGTTATTGTTGTTCGGTTTGATTCAAGAATCCTCGGCCTAAAAGATTCTAACATGTTCAACAATTGCAGCACGTTTAAATTTGATCTGTATTACTATGACCAGCTCAGTGAACCAGTGGTTAAGAAAAGCTAACAGGCCTAAAGCCAACAAAAAATCAAGGAAGACTGAACTTTCTGCTGCTAGCCCGCGAGGGGGAAATGGGCCTCTGCCCTTTCAATTCGTCGTTAGACTAAGTGGGCTAGCTACACACCAGATTGTTTATTATGGGCTTTTCTCTGTTTAATTAGCACTCGAGAACCTTACGTGGTTTCTTACCTTCAACGTGAAAAACACAAATTTATACAATGACACTCTTGTCCCTTTGAATTGACTAGAGCATGGAGTTAAAAAGACGCCAATTTTGGGTATATATTGGCAGCTTTGGGCGGGTGGCATGATTGTTTTTAAAAGGGAGGGGTTGAAAGATTGATGTGTCGAGGAAGATTCCTGGAAGCAGATTAATAAAGTTGATGATATAGAAATAGCGCATGATGTCTGCCTATCACGTTTGTATTCATTATATTGTACCGTGCCCATGATCCTTCCTTTCGAAACAAATTGTTTAAGAAAGCGACATTGTCTTACGAATCAAATCCAAGTAAATTAGAATTATTATTACCCACGTGATTATAATCTCATCATGATGAATGAAAAAAAAAAAAAATATATTTTATCATTAATCATTGTGCAAAATAGCAATAGCTAATTAGTTGTTAGTATTTGAAGAAGTGATTGTTATATGGATGTTTGTTTACATTTTATTATTTTTATATTTATATTTATATTTTTCACTTTATATTTAGAATTTTAATCTCATAAAAATATACAAATAAATTTATATCAATAAATATAGAAATATATTTTTTTATTAACAAAGACTGTCGTAATTATCTTCAATAAAGTATAAAGAGAATATTTTATTAAAAAAAACTGTACTTATTTTAATGTTTTATCTATCTCAAAGGAATTAATTTCAAAATGTCCATTAAAAAATAAATTTGGTACAAACTAAAAAAATAACATTTTCCTTTTGATGGTATTCAAATCAATATATCTTCTTATAAAATTGGTCTAAACTTATCGCCTTTTTTTTTTTTTTTTTAAAAAAAATTTATCAACTCGGGCATTATGCATGGAAATACTTTCTCGTGAAAATTTAAATTTGGTGCAAATATAAATAATACAGTAAAAATTGACAGTTTGATTTTTGATTTTTGATTCAACAACCCGAATTAAACCACGTTACAGCTTTATTTGAGCCCCCAAATCCAAATTGTTTAAACTGTTGGCAAACTTGATTTCACCAATAATCTACACGTAGTGACCGATCATGCAGTTTGGTTGTTTAGAAACTTTGAATGGCTGAGTCACGTCGCACGTCGGATTAGCTCATGGAAATGCGCGTCCAAAATGTGGACCTCCTGTTACATCGTCGTGAAACGCGCTTTCGTGGACCCACTTTGAGATGGTGAGGCCCCTCTTCCCACAGTTGCACGCCAGAAACTCTTGCTCCTCACTCTGCATTAATCTTCAATATTCTACATCCTACATGGTAGCTAGCTAAATCGCTTTTGTGAGCATGGTTTGCCAGTCTGCTTCGAGCCAAAGGAGCAAGAGGTAGATGACGAATGAGCATCAGGGCCGAGAAGCATCCCGCACCAAAACAAATTCAGATAATGGTTAGAAAAGTGACACACAAAGAACTCGAACCTTTTTGGAGTGTACCCAATTATTACCATTTATTGGCGTTATATATTCTTGTCTTTTTCCAGTTCTGATTCTTCATTCTTGAGTCGCATATATGTTGGTCGATTTGGATGCTCCTCAGCTGCACCTACCACATAACTTTTTGTGCTTTGCTGCGCTTCGGTGATGTCGCACAAGAGGCGCCCCGAAGATGGTAAGGCTAAATCAGATTGTGGTAGTCCTGAAGATAAGCGTAGGAGGGTTCCAGCTTTTCACAAGTAAGACACTTTGTAATTCTCCTTCTCCTGCTCATGTTTATTGGCATTAGTTTTGGGAAATTGGAAGACTATCTGAGAAATGAAGAGGGAAACCAAAACTTCATATTAAATCTGTCAATCATTATCTTTAACATGGTGAATGGCTCCTATGATGGGAATAACCAACCCAAAGTGTGTATATGAATCTAAAATGAACTGGTTTTTCTTCCCTAACGAGAATTAGCTATGAATTCGCTTTATATATCATAAATTGGATTGTGATTATTTGTTCCAAGTGCAAAAAAGCATGATATTAGTAAGGTTTAGTTGTTGCTTAGAATTGTTTTTTTTTGGTGTTTCTTGTACTTCACTAAACAGAAGTAAATTGCATTTATACTAAATTAAATGTATGGACCCCAAGGTCAACCTAAATAGCATTTGTTTATGTGGAGAAGATCACGGTTCAACAAAATGCAGTAGATGGGTGGAAATGCACTTTGATAATGTATTCAAGGCCTTTTTTTAATATATTTTATTTTATTAAGTGCATCTATACATTGCTTTGCCTTGTTTATTAAAAAGTTATTAAAAAGTGGAACTGCTATACAAGTAAATAAATTCGGCTGGCTATATGTGAAGGAGAACCCTCGCCACGCATTTTCCTCCTATAGGCTCAAGGGATGAAAAATGAGCATCAAATTAACCCTTTTAGTGATAAATTTGAGTGTGTCTGGTTTTATTTCTAAAAAGTGAAGGAAATATCTAATGCACTGTACTATCCAATTTTTCTTTTGACATTTTAATTTGACTTGCTTATATAATGTTCAGTGTGGTGCTTGAGGTGATGAAGCTACATTCAGCTCGGCATTTGCTGGAGCCAGTTCTGGAGCCCTTGATTCGTAGAGTGGTATGGAAATCCCTTATTTGAGTTATCATAATGGGTTCGTTATACACAATCATGCTACTGCGTCCCCTTTTTTCTCTGTTCACGCTGTTTCATGGATGTATGATAGTGTCTATTTTTATAATTGAACTGAAATCTGATTTTGATATTTTAAGTCAGATTCCAATTATAGATGTCACATTTTTGCAGGTTAAGGAGGAAGTTGAATTGGCCCTAAAGAAGCATTTAACCAGCATGAAACAGTAAGAAATAATCCTATGCTTTTGAGTGAGATAGAGACGTTGGGCTGTCAAGTAAAAGGAGTGAGGATCATGATAGAACAAAAAAAAAAATGTAAAGTGGTTTTTGAGTGAGCTAAGTTCATTCAGTTTTTTTAATGCATTTTTACTTTTCTTTTCAGGACCTATGGAAAGGAGGTACATACTCCTGAATCAAGAAGCTTGCTACTACAGTTTGAAAGCAGCATCTCTCTTCCAGTCTTTACTGGGGCTCGAATTGAAGCAGAAGATTGCGCCAACTTAAAGATAGGTTTAGTTGATTCCATAACAGGGCAGATTGTTAGTTCAGGACCTGAATCCTCAGCTAAAGTGGAAATTGTAGTCCTTGAAGGTGATTTTGATAGTGATGAAAGTGACATTTGGAAGCCGGAAGATTTCAGGAGCAATATCGTAAAAGAGCGAGAAGGAAAGAAGGCTCTTCTTTCAGGAGATGTAATTTTGTATCTTAAAGACGGCATTGGTACTGTGAGTGAAATTTCATTTACAGATAATTCAAGCTGGACAAGGAGTCGCAAGTTCAGGCTTGGGGCAAGAGTTCTTGATGTCTTTGATGGAATTAGAATAAGAGAAGCAAAGACAGAGTCATTTATTGTCAGGGACCACAGAGGAGAATGTGAGTAAATATATGCGAAGTTTTTTTTGGGGCCGGGGGGACAAAAGAAACAAATCACATTCACAAAAGCATTGGTTTTCCTTGATCAACATGATTTTTTGTGGAAAATTCAGAAGGAACTTAATTAGTGATTCTATGCTTTGTTGATTATTGGTTCTGAACTTCATACTTCTCGTTCCATTTTTTTATTTTCTTCTTGGTGTAAATAGTTAATTATCTTACATCCCATACTTTTTGGCAACACTTGGAGCCCGTATATTTTTTTTTTTTAATTGCAGTTCATATCATATAAGAGAACATATCTGAGCTTTTCAAGGTCACTTAGCTGAAATTAATTTTTGACTACTGCTTTTTGACTGCAGTGTACAAGAAGCATCATCCTCCTAATCTGTTTGATGAAGTTTGGAGACTGGAAAAGATTGGCAAAGAGGGAGCTTTCCACAAGCGTTTGAGTCGGGAAAGGATCCATACTGTGAAGGATTTTCTCATACTACTCAATCTAGACCCGGCCAAGCTACGAAGTGTAATAACTAATTAACTACTACCTTTATTCTGTGCAATTTTTGCAACTACTGGGAATTCAACTTCGGTCTTTCACATCCAAAGTTTAGTCATTTAAAGATTCTAAAAAAGCTTTCGTATTTCAATTTAGTTTCTCTACTGGTTAAATAAAGACGTTAGATTACCTTCTGCTTTGTCAACTCAGACATGTCCCTGTTATCCTCTCCACGCTCCTATATTATCCTCGCATGACTGGGCTGTTCAGGAGCCACATCTAAGAGGACACGTGCAATGCATTATCCTATAAATTTATATTAGACTTTTAGTTTATAGTTCTAATTCTAATTGATAAGCACTTCTTGAAGTATTCAGTTTCCCTAGGCAAAAGAATAATTTCTTTGTTTTGGTGCGTGCAGATACTGGGCACAGGTATGTCCACAAAGATGTGGGAAGTAACAGTGGAGCATGCTCGAACATGTGTACTTGATTCCAGGAGGCACCTCTACTTCCCTCCTCAGTCTGAACCAAAAACTGGTGTTGTTTTCAATGCCGTGGGACAAGTGACGGGGCTTCTTTCGGAATGCCAGTATGTCCCTGTGGATAAGCTGTCTGAAACTGAAAAGGCACTCTTATCTGATAACCTTTTTTTTTTTCGTATAATTTTTTATTTCCTTCTGTTTCCCAGTTCTTATCTTGTATAATTTCATTGTCCATCTTCAGGTTGATGCTCAAAACCTGGTATTTTCTGCATTTAAACAATTGGAGGGTGTTGTCTCTTATGAAGATGAGAACTCTCTTATGGATGGATTTTCACAGCTAACAAATGTATATTACACCTCAACTTCATCGCGAACTGAGGGATCTAGTGCCAGCAGACTTTTGACTCCCCAGAAGACTGCAGGATTTGATTATACTCAAGCAAGTGCTTCTTCACCAGATATCATGTCATCTATCTATTCCGTTGGTGCAACTAGTGGCATGGATGATTTTTGCTTGCAGAACATTGACAACTTGGGTCTTAGATATGACCCTTCTCTCAGTTTTCCAGTTCAAGTTGGAAGCTCTTTGATCTGTGACTCGGATCCCATGATCCATACTTTTGACGATGAAGATCATCTACAAATTTTTGACAATGATCTTCAGTCTCATAGCCACATTCTGGAATCCCGAGCAGATTTACAGAGTGCTGTTGATGGCTTCCTACTGGCGCAATCTACTGTTAAGGCTCAGAGGAGATGGAGAAAGCTTTTCAATGTACTAAAGTGGTTCATGCTTAGGAAGGTTGGAGAAAGAATTCACCGTCGCCAAATACAGTAATGGCTTGTGAAAATCCATTTACAGTTGCACTTGTACGCTGTGTTCATGAGTGCTGCCTCAAAAATATTTAGTGCAGTTATAGAGAGAAAAATGTGATGGTTTCTTTTAGATGTAAATACAGCTTCTATGTCATCGGTTCATATCTCTTGCTTGCGAGGGCCGTATTCCATTTTGTTAACTCACTGTACATAGTATGAAACAAGAGAAAAAAAAAATGCAACAACTTTTTATTTTTAAATAAATAACGATTGTAATTTTAACTAAAGTTATTTGAAGTAAAGAAGAGAATAAGCAGATAATTTGCAAATAAACTGAACGTTTTTTAAAAAAATGATAAAAGAATTTATTCATAAATGTATTCAATTCCGAGTTAATGTATTTTGAGATTGGTAGTGCCATGAAATACTATTAAGATTTCTAAAACATTATGACTTACTTTCATTGGTGGAAGTAAACAAGGATCCTTCACTAAATTTAAAAAAGTTCCTATAATCTCGTCTATTTAGGTATTGCGATATCGTCCATTGTGGGCAGGTAACAGATGACGATACGATCTGGAGAAATTTGCAACTTTCCACAATTTACAGACTACGTGAATGTGATGAATCCTCTCTCTGGGTCCAGACTCGAGGCATTTTCCTATGATAGGTTGATTGAATAGATACCTACATCAGGTCTTGGATTCTTATGTAAGTAATAAGTTTTGTCCAAACTTCAAACAGAAGAAGCCAATTTTGAATTTTCTACAACACTCAGGAAAGCAGGGCCTATAAATAAATGTAAAACCAGCCTGAGTAGAAAAATACCAGTTTGATAGTGAGGAGAAGATGAACGAGCAAAAGGGACATGTGATTGTTCTTCCCTATCCTGCTCAAGGGCATATCAACCCAATGCTCCAATTTGCAAAACGCTTGATTTCCAAAGGTGTCAAGGCCACTCTCGCCACCACTCCTTACACGATCAAGTACATAGACGCATCAAGTGTGCATGTTGAGCCCATATCAGATGGGTATGATGAAGGTGGATTCAAGTTTGCTCCATCTGTGGAAGCATACCTAGAGTCATTTAAATCAGTTGGTTCAAGAACTTTGAGCGAGCTTATATTGAAGTTCAGGGAATCGCCCTGTCCCGCGAACTGTATCGTATACGACTCTTTGTTTCCTTGGGCACTCGATGTGGCCCAAAAATTTGGCATCTATAAAGCAGTATTCTTGACTAACTCTGCTTCTGTGTGCTCCATTTATTGGCATATCAAACTGGGTCGCCTCAATTTGCCTTTGGATAAGGAAATGTTTCCCATCTCATTGCCTGGGCTTCCTCCACTTCACTCCTCTGATTTGCCCAGTTTTATTGCACGACCTGCGGATCACTCTGCTTATCTAGCCGCCATCATGGAGAAGTTTGAGATTTTGGAGCACAATGACTGGGTACTCTGTAACACTTTTCAAGAGCTGGAAAGCGAGGTATGGTTGGGAACTGTTATTAGTTCAATAACCTGCGCTCTGATTATTACTAACCTTTAATTAACCCAACCTTTTGAGTTACTATTCGTTTTCTTAGAAGTTGAAACACATTAAGGATACTTAACTAATAGGATGCTTATTTTTTGTGATGCAATAATTGAAAAAAAGATAAGAAACATATGTCTTGGCTTCCAATCTTATGTTTTTGACAGCTAGTGAAAGCCATGGATGGTCAATGGCCCCTTCTAACCATGGGCCCAATGATTCCATCTGCCTACCTTGACCAACCAACTGAAGGTGATACTGCCTATGGAGCCAGTTTCTGGAAGCCAAGCAGAGATAAGTACTTGAGATGGTTAGAGACAAAAGCACCAGGGTCCGTGGTTTTTGTGTCATTTGGAAGCATGGGGAGTACCACGGCTAAACAAGCTGAGGAAATTGCGCGTGGCTTGAAGGCAAGCAAGAAACATTTCTTGTGGGTTCTGAAAGAGTCCGAGTCTGAGGAGAAATTGGCACGAGAGTTTCTAAGTAGACTAGGTGATGATGGGTTGATGGTGGCTTGGTGCAACCAAGTGGAGGTGCTGGCTCACAAGGCTGTGGGTTGCTTTGTAACCCATTGTGGATGGAACTCAGTGTTAGAGGCATTAAGCATAGGGGTTCCAATGGTGGCAGTGCCGCAGTGGAGCGATCAGCCTATGAATGCCAAGTTTATTCAGGAGTGGGAAGTAGGGGTCAGAGCCGAAAGGGATTCTCAAGGGATACTACTGGGGAAAGAACTAGAAAAGTGCATAAGAGAGGTTATGGATGGAAGAAAAAGTGAAGATATTAGGAAGAATTCATTCAATTGGAGCCAAACTGCAGCAAGAGCTACTGGCGTAGAAGGGAGTTCAGACAAAAATATCAGCAATTTTATAAACAGATTGATGGCAAAAAACATCTAAGTGGTCGTCTCGTTATGTGTTTTATTCGTGTAAAGATAGGCAATTGAACTGCCGGCATATCAATTACCTGTCTCGTTTGTAATAGGTACAATTCCTGTGTAGTCCTAAAAGATAACATCGAATAAGAATATGATAAATTACATGTACTGTGGAAGACAAGATTCAAGAACAGAGCTGCCATATACAAATTAATATTTTACAAGCATGGTTGACTCTGCATACTTCACCATGGAAAGAACACTAACCAAATACATATGGGCGCCCAAAAAAGAAATCATACTTCATATTATTGATCATTTCTAACTGAACTACAACAGTATCAGAGCAGCATAGGCATCCGCATATGTTTTCTTTAACCTAAATTGATGGCTCCAGACTTATAATTAGACAATGAGTTATAGTTCATGCTCGGATGTTCAACCAGTGCATCTGATGTCCAAGAATCATGGCTTAAACATGTGATATAAACGGATGGTATTAGGGATTGGTAGGCAGCTTGCGTTCCCCAAAAGAGCGAAGAACTTCTTTCCTTTAACCCGGGATTCTTGTAGCTGACATCACCTTTTCAGGTTAATTTTTAAAATATTAATTATTTTATAAAAGTATTTACGTAAGTTGTTTAAAATTTTAAGGTATTTGGGTAAATTAATTGGGTCAATTAGCCCTTCGGGTCATTCGCCATATTCCATCATCGAGGGTTCTACTTCTGGTCTTCTCAGTTACGCTCTTACTCGAATTTCATAAAATCATAGCCAAGGGAAAATCATGACGTTCTTGTTGAACAAAACTGGCATTACCTCGCATTTCCGAGCTCATTCTCAGGTATAGTTATTATAACTCTATCGATCGCCAATTTTTTTTTTCTTTTTTTGAGATTTTACTTTGGATTGCTATTTCCTTCTCTGATTCGTTTTCTATGACAAAATCGCTACGGAGAGAGCAGAAGACGGAGGATGCCCTTTTTCTCTCGCGGCGTGGATTCCACGTGGAGCCCGGGGCTCGTGAAAAAGCTGTAAGCTGTAGATTTTTTTCTTAGAAATATTTTCCATCATTGAATAGATTTTTTTTTTTTTCTTAAAACGTGAGTGAGTTAGTGGTATTGGATTTACCTTATTGCAGTCGTTTTATAACCGAATAGGAGATGCGAGGAAGCTATAACCTAACTGAATTATAAATTGAGTGACATATAAAGACAATGTATTCTGAGCTGAGTTCGACAGTGCTAAGGACATTATTAATTATCTTTGCTACTCGTTACAATATGAAAAAGGCATAATTTTGATATTTCATATCAGTGACTATGATTCTGTAAGTTGTGTTCTACGCGTCACTTGGATTTTGTGATTTCGTTACATTTGCTTGTGTTGCATTCAATTTCAATTGCCCTACGTTGCAGCTCTTGGCGGAAGATCCATCTCTGAAGCCATTCAAATCTTACAAGAAGAGTGTGAAGCGTCTCAAAAGAATTGGAGATGTACTTACAATTGTCGTTGTTGCGGGTATGCTCTCTTTTATCCTTTTCTTTGGGAAGGGGTGGGGTGGGGGTGTAGAGGCGCAGACGGGAGGAGGGATTGTTCTGTATGCTTTGTTTATGTCATCTCGTATGTAAAGGGGCCACCGAATGAATACAATGATATTATGTAAGATGATAGAGAACAAAAGTAGAATGACAGATTTCATGAGTTTTGCCTCGTTCTATGACAATACTAATTATAGGCCTTACTTATTTTATTTGATATCTTTGAAGATATTGGGTTTATCTCAAGAGTTTCATGATTGTCTTTGGATATCCTAATTTTGGTTCCAAGATCAATGGCCGGATCTCGTATTAATGATTATGATTATACTGTCATTTAGCATTTTATAGTTGTAGTTTTCGCCTTATTGGTCAAACTATGATAAGCAAAATTATGCTGATTATGAGTGTTGAATTGATTCTTACCCTGTTCTCTAAGGGGGGTGTTTACCAAATTAAACAGACCATGTCAGTTTGACATATCATATAGTTTTGGGGGTGGGTGGGTGGTTGGGGTTGCAATTCTAAAGTTTAAGTATTTAGGTGAAACGAAAAGGTAAAAAAAATCTAGTTTCATATTTCAATGTCTCGTGGCTAATATTGGTTTTCCCTTGTTCAAATGTGTAACAGAGATTTGACAATCAACGTTAATGATTTAGAAATCCAATATGCCTTTGCTGTTCGGTTTTAAGTAACAAGAATAAAAATCATCATTGAAAAGGGGAAGATCTTCTATTCATCCCTAAAATATCTTGGAGATTGCCTTTGTTGCAAGTTCCATACTTCCATTTTGTCAATTGGTCATATTTCTTCGTGTATATGTGTCTATCTACATTCGATTTTCCCATACGAATGAATGATTGCATATAGGACTTGTTTGACTCGTAAGGTGCGTTTCCCCAAATAGAAGTAATGGAAAACACTGAGATCTGCTGGCAGTTAGGTTGATTTAAATGCTTGTTAAAAAATTTTGGACTATTGCATGGTGTGTTTGAATCTTGAAGTTCTCAGTCACCACTACTTTTCCTCCTTCGAAAAATCGAAGCGGTCATGAAACTTCTGGGAACAGAACTCGTGAGTGGACAAGGACTGCATGTGCTCTGACCATTTTGCATTGCATGGTTGCATATGCCCGTGTTTCTTATTCCACCTCTTTGAAGTAAATGCTGATATTATTTATTCCTCCTGGTGCATTGTGAAAAGAGCTGCCTCTGTTCATTTCATGTTAGCACTGTGTTTGTGTTATTTTAGATTTCTTGCTGTGGAAGGGGGTGCTTTTAGATTGGATATGCCTAACCTCTTACAGATTAGCTTTTGATCCTCACCAATTACATCATTTGAATGATTCTCGTATGTTTCTTCAGGCTGCTGTTATGAAATATATGTGAAAGCAGTAATGAGAGAAGAAGCTCGGAAGCAGGCCCAATCTGAAGTTGCATAATGAAGTGAATTTTTTGTTGTCTGTCGATTTCATTTTGCTCGTTAATTTTCTGGAAACATTGTGGACCTGCATGGTTGGTTGTTAGAATAAACAAGAAAGCATTTGAATCCAAAATTCTTGCACCTCATGGTTTTTCCAGCTTCTGAGATGTTCACTTCTCGACGATGAAAGATACTTGGAATATTAAAATTGAGTCTTTTAGGTCTCAAAATAAACCTTTGCTCATGATAGCCTGAAAATTTGAAGCAACTGTCTCATTTTTTTAATGGAGACAATTTAATTTTTATCACATAAATATGCACTAACTACGTTACGGAAGATTAAAAAGAAGATAAAAAAAGGGAAACAATCACATTCATTCATAAGCCATGAGTCTCTTGCCGCTTCTCAGAATAAGAAGATGACGTCACGATTGAGTTGAAACAGAATGAGAAAAAGGAGCAGGTATTGAATTGAACAGGTCTAGTTGGAATTTTTCTTTTCTTGATTGCACATGTTGATGAGTTGAATTTTAATTCGCTTATAGTGCATGAACCCATTTTATTTTTGTGTGATGAAGCAGACTTTTTTGATTTTTACTAACACTATCTATCTGTTTAAGATCTTATCATAATGACAAAATTCAAAATGTAATCATAGAGATGCCTAATTATGATCCATGGGACCTATCAAGCAACATAATTCGAGGATGGTAAACTACACATCCCCAGGGAGCGTGTATTTAAGACACATCATTTAGAGTATTTGGACAGTTCTTGATCGTTAGAAAATAATCTTTTTATCAAAATTATTTATTCAAGAACAAAATTCATTAGTGTTTTTATACAGACTATTCAATAACATTTAACAAATTTCATTCTTTAAAATTTTTATCTCCCTCCCCTCAACATGAATTTCACCGTCGACACGGAAAAGCGGGCGTGTATCTTCAAGAAGGTCATTATATGTGGTTTGAGCAGAGCTGTCGTGAGGAAGTTCAAATCACCAAAGCGTCCATTATTAGTACAGATAACAAGGATTATTTGTCTCCATGTTCAAAACGTCGACCCTTGATCACCAATTTGTTAGCTGCTCTGTCTAACTTACTGAATATTTGAAAGAAACAGAGGAAAAGAAAGTCATCTCCTTCACTAAACAATTGCTTAATTTTCTGATTCTCGTTCAATCCTTGGAGTTGGACATCAAGTGAGAGTTTTGAATCTCAATTTGGACATGGCAACATTTGCAGGGACTACCCAGAAGTGCAAGGCATGTGAGAAGACGGTCTATTTGGTGGAACAGCTCACGGCTGATAACAAGGTCTACCACAAGTTCTGTTTCAGGTGCCACCACTGCAAGAATACTCTCAAGGTCACTTCTTTTCTTCTTCAAAGACTCATAAGAGCAAACACAGGGCATGCTTTTTGGTTTGTTTCCTATCTGTTTGATGAATGATACATTTATCCTGTCTTCTCCAAGCACATGTTTCTCACAATATTTTGCAATTCAGAAAGGCTTTGTAGCTTACAGGAGTCTGTTGCTCTCGTTTTTGATTCCTCAGTGCATGGTCTTTTGCAATATCCTCATTCTCTTTCTTATACATCTCTCCAGCTAAGCAATTATTGCTCCTTTGAGGGTGTCTTATATTGTAAGCCTCACTTTGATCAACTATTGAAGAAGACTGGCAGCTTGGACAAAAGTTTTGAAGGTGAGTTGCCGTCATTCAGTTGTCTGTAATACATAAGTTAATTATGATTATTTTTCTGTGTTTGTCATTCTTTCCTCTAGCTTATCTCTTTGTTACTTACTCGTAGGTATTCCGAGAACTGCTAGAGTTGAAAGATCTTCTGATAAGGTATTTCCACTTACTAAATTTGTCTTTCCATCCTAAGGAATCTGAATGAATTTTTTTGGTGTATCCATAATAACTGTCTCTGAGCGGGAACTCTGTAGGTCCAAACCAACAGCAAAGTTTCAAGGCTTTTTGCTGGAACTCAAGAGAAGTGTGTTGCTTGCAAGAAAACTGTGTACCCAATTGAAAAGGTATACGCATATACGTGATCAATTTTACCATCATATCGTTAATGAACCTTGTTGAAGTTATTTGTTTCTTAAATTATTATATATAATATGAGGAATCCATAGGTTAAAATTCTCTGTATGGTTTCATCAAATTGTAGTTATATAAGATATCATATTCATCAAATTCAGCAAGAAAACTAAATCGAAATCGAGTCAAGTGTAAATTAGTAAGACCAAACGAGATACATCTGGCAGGAGCAGTAAGTAACCTGTTTTTCGATTTTCTAATGTGATAATCCATAAGAGAACATTTCTCATCATGACACGATTTTCTGTTATCTATTATCAAGCACTGAACAATAATACATCTGACAGAACAACAATGACTTGCAAGTGTCAACTCATAGAAGTCCTTTCTTTGGTTATGCCCCTTGTTATTGCAGCAGAGAGAATAGGAAGAGACAGAGCTGTTTTTACTTAATAATAGTTGAAACAGTGCCTTAGAAAACATTACACCATGTGTTTTATTCACATTATTGGAGTCCTATGAAATGAAACTGCCTCGAGTTGACTGATGACACTTACCACTGCTCTTTTTCAGGTGGCTGTTGATGCCAAATCTTACCATAAATCTTGTTTCAGGTGCACCCACGGAGGTTGTGTAATTAGCCCTTCTAATTATGTGGCCCACGAGCATCGTCTCTACTGTAGGCACCACCATACTCAGCTCTTCAAGCAGAAGGGTAACTTCAGTCAACTTGACAATGTGGAAGGGGTGACTGAGAAGACACAACCCATCACAGTTGAGTAACACTATGTATGTACGTATAACTCCAGATGGTCGTGACTCATTTTTACAATACACAAGAACTTTCATTGCTTTTCTCTTTTCTTTATTCTATTCTATGTGTAATATTTGTGTGGCGAATTAATTGTAACGAGAGAATTAAGTTTGATCTTGCAGCAAAATTTTGAGGGTGAGAATGGAGATCAATTAGTAGATAATAGACCCATCTCTCTATATAAGTTGTGTTTGCTTTTGAAGCTTTATGAAATTTGCTACTTCTCAATGGCTGTAAATGTAATCATATTCTTTTGGCCCAGCAGAACTTTAAGATTTCTAACTATTGAAGTAACTTTAAGCAATGCCAGTTGAAGAATCTGCCCAGCAGAAAGAACAAAAAGACTTGCTCTTTTTCATTCCTGGTGGAGGCACTTGCATGAGACGACAAACTATGGACCATGATAACCTCACTTTACTTGCTAAGATAGAAAGATGCATATATACATATATATCTTTTAGTATTCTTTCTGAAAGAACCAAAGATATATAGCTTCAATTTGGAAAAACTAAAATGTATGCTTCGCTCGAATACCTATGCGTATCTTCCATGATTGCTCATTACGCAGAAGGAACAGGAAAATCGACAAAAAAGAAAGGAAGAAAGAAATGGTGTGAGATTTATGGGTTTTTTTTTTTATAAATCGACAAACAATGACAACGCAACTTGAGGGGAAAAAGTTAATGGAAGTCGAAGCTTGGTGGGCATATGGAAGTAATTAGTTAGCCTTACATCGATACTATTTAGACTCGTATCAACTTATACTTCTATCATAAGTATAATTTAAAGTTTATATTAGTGACTTAACATATTTTTATATAATGAATATTTTATAAAATTATCTGATAATCTAAATAATATTAGATAATTATTACTTAAATTTACTTCAACAAATTATGATAAAATAACAAATTAAAATTTATATTTAAAATAAATTATTACTATTTGTTTAATATGCTTATAATTTTTACAAAAATATATTTTGAAATAAAATAACTTTAAAATTTAATTTATTATAAATAAAACTATAACATTCAACTCCTTCTCATAAAAAAAAAAAAAACTCCTTAATATAAATATTTACTTTTTTTTATCAACAACGTATCAAAAAATAACTCTTTAAAATGACACTTTTTTAAGTGAATTTTTTTTTTTTAATTTCTGGAAGTGAATTAGTGTGAGAATTAATTAATGTAGAATAAAGCGTTCTCTTTTATGCATTGTTGATGGAATCTGGAGACCCCTCGCGCAGTGCAAGTAACTTTCTTGCTTAGGAAAGTGTACGAGTAGTGAGCTAGCTGGTTCCAATTGTCCTTTTCTAATTTTTTTTTTTTTTTTCAATGACTTGGATCAACATCTCTTATATCAGGGGAAAGAAAACTAAAATCAAATAACTAAAAGAAACAAAAACAAAGGGGAAAAAAGAATGCTTTTTTGCTTTGCTCAATTTGCTAGCTATAGACAGAAAGAAAGAAGAGGGAATAATAATAATGCAATGGGCCATGAGGGAAAATTCTTCTTCCCTTCTAATGCAACAAAAAGATCCTTGGGTGTGATATGGATGTTTAAAGTGAAAAATATGCTGAGGCACATTGATTGAAGTTGTTTGAGGTGAGCCTTGTGTCCCATCTTCCCTCTCATTAGTCCTCACTTTTCCTTTCTTAAAGCATCCAATACTAAGTATGAATTCAAATTCAAATTGAATAGGATAAAAAAAAAGCTTTCCTTCTTAAATTTTAATAACTTATATGACAGAAAAAAGAAAAATAAATAAAAATAGACCCATCTGCAGTTCATTTCTATTAAAATAAAATTCCAAGTTCTGCTGTTGTTGGTGGTTAAGACATAAAGCTGCAAATATCTTGTGTGCATGATTTGGTCAAACCTTGGTCTATAAACCAGAAATATGTTGCTTGAATAATAAATAGCATTATCTTTTCGCCTGTGGTAGCTAATCTGTCAGATATCAAGTATTGGTTTATTTTGGACCAGAAGAAAGAAAGAAAAAAAAAAAAAAAAAAAAAGTACTAACGGTGATTGTGAATTTGTAATGTGGAAGCCTAATTTCATCAGATTGTAGTTTCTGATTACATTAACTGATGTTGGATATGTCAACCTTCTCTATACATAGTTATGCAAGACCCAGTTATTCAATTGAAGAGAACTTTATCTCTCACTTGTTACTGGCATCTCTAAATATACTATATATGATTTTCAAGGGTCTAAGCATGCAATCATGGAAGGAATTTCTGTGCTGGCTTCATTTGAGTAGTGTTCAGTTGCTTCTATGTCACTCCCTCAGGCCACATGCAGGGAAGATTGAAGAACGCACAGATCAGCTGTTGGCCTCTGAGATGCTGTGTAAAGAGGGTTGCCATGCTCTCGACTTCGCTGGCGCACTGCCATTATTACTTGAGGCTGCTGTTCTCGCCTTGTGTCTTTCAGCTTTGGTAGCCTGAAATTTGTAACACTCTTAACAGATCAGATTAAAGTTAAACTACAAACTAATAAGCATTTAATGGATCTATCTCTCTTCCCATTCTCTTCATAAACAAACTCTTTCGTTAATTTCTAGTAGTTTAACACCATAGGAGAGAGAAAAGGAAAATTATAAGTAGCAGATGTCCAACCAAACCAGCCAAGGCTAGTTGAGTATAAATAATTTGAATCAATATAGCAACCATCTCTCAAAACAGCCCAATAATTACGTTATGCTACTGTTCATACATATAATGTCGCTTTAGAAAAAGTTGATTGACGTAAGCAGAGCAAGCACAAGTTCATTACACAGTTCCTCTTTCTCAGAAATCTGTTGATGACATCAACGTTATACTAATTGGTGGTAGAACAATAAAAGCAAGGACGAAATTTTGATTGAGATTTACCTGGTTATCTTCCGGTTCACTGCTCCTTGCTGCTTTGTCCTTTTCCAATCCGGGTTTCTCCTTCATCAAATCTGGCTTGTATGCTGATACTGACATGTTTTTCTTCATCTTTGCTTGTTTCTTTGACCAGAGACCCCTCATAACCTCTGAACCCAAGAAGCAGAAAGCACTTATATGAAGCATATAATTGGAAGAAAGCAAGGAACTTTTAAGAGTAGACAGCTAAAACAAGAAATGGTGTAAAAGTTGCACTAACCTTGAGTATTGATGAGTCTATAAACTTGTCCAAGACCAAGGGTATCTGTGGGCTTGAGGAGCTTGATGCGCGTTATGCGAACTGGGGTGGGGGTGTTGTTGTCATTGCTGCTTGGGCAATTTTCATTTGGCTTGGAATTGGATTGACACAATGTGGTTGTGGAGATTAAGAGAGCAACATAGTGACCAGGGTTCGCCTTCATAACATCACCGGCACTAACTGGCCAATACATCCTCTCTACCTTCCCACATGGGTACTGTATCACTAGTGATGCTGCATCAATGGCTTGGCAATTTCCCATCTCCTTCTTCTTCTTCTTATTCTTGTCTCAGAAGCTGGATTGGAGGGGACGGTTAAACGAGTCCAAAGCCTGGCCTTTCTAGATTATAGCAGCCACTGAAACCCACAAGTTTTGAAGAGACATACTGATATCTAAGGAGGAGGCTTAAATACTGGATGGCAGGTGGTGTTAACTTGGATATAGAACCAACCTAAATTAAATTTTTATTCTGCATAAAAGTAAAAGTAAAAGAGGCACTGTAGCGAACAGATGGAACCCAAAATTGTGGTGTGCTAGTTTAGACTAGGACACAAGATGAAAAAGAAGGCAAACTGTTATCCAACAAGGTATGATGTGGTAACAGGGGATGATGTGATGTGCAGCTCTCAGACGTTACATTCTCTTGGTCTACCCTCTTTGGCTAAATGATATGTCACCGTTAACGTGGTTATTTTGCCATCCCAATTACATAACATCTCTCTCGCCTCTATTCTTTGTTAAGTACATGGCAGCAACACATGGCAAGCTATTGCATACTTGAAAATATCATATGCATGCATGTAAAGCAAAGCTATGAATAACCTATCTATCAATATACTGTACATGTTAATGTTTATAGCTTACTATTTTTAATGCAAAATATTTATCGCTAAATCATACCAAATAAATTAGTGCGTTATTGGTCAGATATGCATTCAGGCATGCATGAGTTTGTGATGTTGGACAATTCAGCTAGAAATAATGATTATTGTCAAACGTTTGATTGCATGATCCTGGTCGTTTCTTTTCGAATTCTATATATAAATCATATTCATAAGTTGATGTTACGGAATCGGAATATGTATAATGACGAAGCAGGATCAATGATAAATAATAAATAAATAGAATAGAATAAGAAACAGTGGATGTGGATTTCACTTTCAAGAATTATGGCCAACTTGGGCGTTGCATTATTTTCACACAAAAGACAGGACCACACAACACAGAGAGTAGAGACCAGAGAACGAGGAGGAGACTTTTGTTTCTTCTACTTTCTTAAATTGTACGTCAATATTATGTATAGGTCGTCGTGAATTAGGGAGGAAATCAGAATCCAATGTTGCCGTTTCTGCGGTAACGCTCGCCCTCATTCATGGCGTGAAAGAAAAAGTAAGGTGGGGAACGTTTCGTGTTGGCCACCGACCAAGTGATGCGAAACTGTTAAAGCTGCGTCATTGTGGGCCCAGCCCAGAATTACGATCATCTTCGCACTTGCACTCGCAAACGCAAACGAAACGACATGTAATCAGTGCGTGTCGCGGCAAAAGCTGCCTTGCGCACTCTCCTTCGCTCTTCATTGCGCTTTAAGCCGTCAAACGTTTACGTTATAAAGGATCATCCTCTTAAGGTCCACCGGCCTTCGTGTGTGGATGCGTGCATGTGTTATCATGTTCTTTCTTTTTCCTGTTAATATTTTTCAATGTTAAACGAAATTTGTGTGCCAAAAAAATGTTTGACAAATTTATTTTCTATGTATTAAATACTAAAAATGTGTTAGAGCTGATTTTGTCTTATCAATATTATTTATTATAATGTTTTATCAACCTATCATTAATACAAGTGGGATTATTATATGATTTATTGATTATTTATATATGATATCTACTTTTTTTAAAAAAAAAAAAATTAGAATTCGGTTGGGAGAGCCGAAAGCCCACCGTAAGATATCAAGTTCCAAAGCGCACAGGAACATAATGAAGAAGGAGATTGGTCAATGCATGATCTCGATGGAGGTATATTATTATTATTATGGTGTGGGGGGACCATGATAAGGTTCAATACTCGGTTGTTGGAATAGGGAACAAAAGATATTGATCTCATCTAGTGCTAAAGCCAGCAGCAACGTGTCAGATTTCCTGTCTTAAAATCTTTACATTCACAGATTATGTGGCCCCTCTCTTTTTCCAACATACTAATGTTATCTTCTTAATACTAAAATAATAAAATTGCATAATTAAAAGCGACTAATAAATTTTTTGAACTAAGTTCCTATTTTTTCTATAAATGAAAAAAATCTCAGAATACTATTGATTAATTGATTCTTATTTGTATTTTTCTTTTTTATATTTAACATAATAACTACATAATAAATAAGAATAATATATTTTATGCATAATAACCGTATAATTTCATAACATCTTTTGGTGTAAAAAAAAAAAAAAAAAACTATTTTGATGAAAACTTTTTTTCCTAAAACGTTTAAGTATTTTCTCTCAAGTATTAAAATTTAAGAGTTAAACACAAAAGCTATAAATATCAAATCTCAATTCTCACCACTCAATTATCTAAAAAGGTAAAGCATTATTTTGCAGGCAGTGTATAATCATAGACGAAATTTTATTGTCTCAAATCTAAGATAAGCATCTCATAATGTGCAATTAATGGGTATCTAATCACGTGAATATTAAGAATCATAGCATCTATCCCTTTTTAGTTTTAAATGATTCAACCCCTTTTTTTTTGTTCAATAATATATAGAAGGAAAAACCAAACACAAAAAAGAAAAAGAAAAAAAGAAGTACACACACAAAAGGACCATACCATTAAATATTACACGAAAGATCATTGGTATTAGGAAGGATATGAATTGTGTAGCAATTGCTTGAATTGAAGGGTCTAAACTAAAGGCTCTCTCAGCTAGAGAATAAATACTGTCCTATTTGTATGGATTACTCGGTATGTCACTGTTACTGTTTTTAATATGGAGTTGTTTTTGTTATTGATGATCGAAGCAATTAAGAAATGGGGATAGAGATCAATTTTGTTCTCATTTTCATGAATTGAAGGCCATGGCCTCGTGTAGGTCCCCATGTCACTACACTACTTTGACATTCAACGTTCTAAACCAAACAAACAGCGTTTTAAGCATCTTTTGGGATTTTTGTGGGATAGGAGCAATGCATGCTTCTATTCAACCCCGGAAAAGTAAAAGTCTTCAGCTTTGTTTTTTCTCTTTTGTTTTTCCTTCATTTCCTTATGCTTTTTGATGAAAGAATGCAACCAAAGAAAGTTTTCAAAGGTTCGAAGGATTCATTCCAAAAGTAATTATAAAGTTTCTGACATTTCAATTTCACCTTTTAATGTCATTCAATGAAAAAAAAAAACTGAAAAGGCACCATTGCTAGTATGCTATTCTACCATATTAAAAAAGATAAAGATTTCTGAGTGTTAAGAAATATGTTGGAATCACAATATTCAAAAAGAGAGAGCTTGATTTTTGACCTCTGGGTACACCACATACTATGTAAATCAAAGGAATAATAAATAAAACTTGCACATTACTTCCATGATTCACATGACTTGTCGGATTTACAAAACTGAAAGCATTAAAATAAATGTTTTTATATAACAAAGGAGACTATTCATATAGCTATGCTATAAAGTGTGATAAGGTCAAATCTGATAAACAGAACAAGATCAAGCAACGACCTTTCATAGACTTGGTGAAGCAACATTTGATGAAGACCACCTTAATAGTTTCAACTCTCTGCACAGTTACACAGATGGGAAATATTTGTTTAAATTGAAAGGCAGTGAATAGAACTCCTCGCTTCTTGTGTCACCCTTGAAGGACTTGAACTTGTCCCACCAATGCTTCCCTCTGTCTTTCCTAATAGCACCATCTTTCTTATGTAACGTGTTGTCCAAGAAATATGCCACGACACCAGCAACAAATGCTTCTGATTGGAAGGGGACATTTACCATGTCATTGAACTGCCCAGGTTCATGAAAATGTCAGTGCATGTTTAGACTCAGTACAGAAAGCTAATAAAAGAGTAAAGAAAATTTGCAGATCGATTTTATTTATTGTCTCCATACCCATCTTGAGCCTGTGTGGACTGGACCAAAACCATTAATTGCAGTGTATTCATTGAAGTACTGTGGGATAGACAATCCAAGGAAGATAGAGAAGCCTAATATGAACTTTGTACGGAAACTGTTGAGGTTGCAGAACTGAAGGAAACTAAGACCTCCAGCACCTGCACATAATAAAAGAAGGTGGGACATGCTGTTTTTTGCAATTATTGAAACAAATAAAGGGCCTCAAAGTCCACGTGAAGTAGACTATTAAAGCAGACATACCGACATAAGCAAAGAACAAACAGTACAGAGCAGCAACTATGGGTGGTGGTATTGAAGCGAAGACTGCTCCAAATTTCCCTATAAAATGAAGGTGAATGAGAGGGGGTTGAAGAAAAGAAAAATGTATAAGGAAACTTGACATTCAGTTACACTACACACATTGTGTAAGGATTGTTCTTCAACTCACCTAGAATTGAAAAGAAAATCATAAATCCAGCTGAGATTTGCACAACTCTTCTACTGCCAACACGGGTCAAAGCCAAAAGACCAGCATTTTCTCTATAGCGAAACCAAGCAAACTCCTTTCATCAACATGGAAATAGTGTTTCCTCTGAATTGAGGTAGAAAATTCAAATAGTAAAATTTCATTCTTACACTGATACAGAGGATCCATTGCCAGTTCCAAATAATCCTGATAACAGAATACCAACTCCCTGAGGATAGAAATAAGTTTACACAATCAGAAGAATTTAGCATAAATATCTAGCTATAACTAAGTAAAATTACTATTGCAGGATGCTGCTTTAAATGACAGATAACTACTATACTATGCACTCTGCTTGACAATGACACCTACTTTTAATTGCATGATGCATGATCATCATTATTACAAATTGCTACTTCCACTACTATTGTTACTTTATTTTAATAAATGCATGATATTTTTATGCACAAACATTTTAAATGTGCAAGCATTAGCCATATTTGCTTACCTGCCAACCAATACCCCGACTGAGAATAGATGGCGGTAAATGAGTTGCACTTGCATACCTATAAACAGCAATAAAAGCTCCGCTGGACTGCTTGTAATGAAACAAAAGTGTGAGATAATAATATAAACACAAGTGAAGAAATGTTATTGTTAAAAGATGTATTTCTGGGAGCAAACAATACTAATTCCCAGTTCATCCATAAGTATACAAGTCACATAATCCCAACCCATCATGCATATCAATCAACACCATCAATCTTCGTTCTCAAACATCAAATGACTAATGAAACTTTTCTCAGGATGAATAACTCCAAATAGAGCACCAAAATTAAGACACCAGGTTATCAACGTCGTGAAAATTTTCAAACAAATTTCAGTAAATTGCAAGGAAGACGAGTCTAATAAGCTGATAAACTTCCAACTTCCAAGAAGACCAAAGAACATGAATAAAATGAAGAAATGGAAGCTACAAATATAATTACCAGACAGGAGAAAGAATACCCATAGAGAAACAAAACAGGGAATTCCTGTTCCAACTTAAAAAAACCTAAAAGAAAAGAGCTCAAGAAAAGTATCACCTCTACAAGAGCAACAAAGGATGCCATCATCATGGCAAAGGCTTCACCAGCATCAAATGAAGGCGCTCCCCATTGAAAGGGATACGGAACTCTTATCCTGAAAATCCAAACTCTAAAACAAATTATTTCCCAATCATTTTAACTCTCATCCAGAGCTCAAATGCAACAATGTATTTGAAATCAATACATGCAATAAATATTGAAGAGAATTAGTACTCAGAGATATAAGGGCGTTGGTTTAATCACAAAGAAACACCACTTCGATAATCTAGTCCACAAAACCGCATAACTCACCATGGAGCAGCATCTATAAGCCCAGCACGATCAGTGCGGCAGGTAGCCTGTGTTTTAGGCGCAGCATGGTTATATGCACCTCCAACAGTGAGTAGATGAGCGTAGATCCACACAATTGCAATTGTAAATATAACAGCAAAACGGTCGAAGACATGTTTTCCTGAGTGTAGCACATGAGGCATGTACTGCAGGATAACCATAAACAGTTTACAAAATCTGATAAAATATATAACTCTAAAAATGTAAAAAACATAAAATGAACTGAAAACATAATACTTAGAATTAGAAATGTTAGAAGACATTAGATGTATCACACGTTGAAGAACTCTACCTGTGAAACAAATACTATCAAGATAAGCTCCGGCAGTCCAATCTCCACACATTTAGCAACCTATACCCAAGGCATGCATCAACACTGATTACTGAATACTCTAATAAATTTAACATAAACAAGAGCATATAAACATGTAACAAAAGGCTTACCCCAGGAAAACCTAACTCATATAGCCCAAAACCAACCAGAGATACCAATGGGACTGCGGAAAGCGGACTTAAAAACCTGAGGAAAGAAATTGAACTTATATCAGTTGAATGGATATTCAAATTTTCTTTCAATATTTTCTGTTTCTTGGGCTTCATAGTTAATACAGAAGCTGCTACACAAATCACTCAAACATATCTGTGTGATGTGTACTTCATAACGATGGCATACACTTCAATCAAGAAGCATACATACAGACCAAAAAGTAGAACCCAGGCTCTTACTAAGAACTGTAGACCAACCTTGCAACATTACGCCAGAGGCCACTAAAGCCTAATACTATCTGAAGAGTTGAAGCAACAATAAGTGCTCCCTGGGTTGCACGCATTATCCTCTTGAACTTCTGAATAGAAGAAATAAGCAGAAATGAAAGTGATCATTCTGTTCCAATCAAATAAGCACTATTATCTCTAATGTCTTAAACTGGCACTTGAATTAAATTTTATTTCTATTTCCAAAGTTCTTAAGCGTAGCATGGTTGTTAGTCTTCTGACGAAACATTTTTTAACATAAATACTACGAACTGAAAATGTTATAACAAATCATACGGCATTCTGAGCATTGGTTTATGTCATTTCACAACAATGTAAAGTACTATAACGAGCATATCAACAATGAACCATTTAATAAAGCAAGATGCATTCTAATCAAAAGACCTCTGTAGGGTCTGTAACATCACTGAATCGACCAGAAAGAATAATTGAGATAGTGGTTGGCACAAAGGTATACGACCCTCCAATTACTGCAGGCAGTCGAGTTCCAAACAGTGATTGCAGCAATGTGTTTATACCGGCAACAAAGAGCAGTGTTTGGATAACTCTTGCCTTCTCGTTCTGCAAAAGCAAAAAGGTAAATAATTAAAATGAAATACTATTCCTTTATTTAATTATTTTTTATTTTTTGGTGACTACTCGGAGGCTCAACGCCCAAACCAAGACAAGAAATACTATTCCTTTATTTATTTATTTATTCATTTATTTTGGCTAGGATGAAAATGCAATTTCAATAACATAGTCGAAGAGCCCTTTCAAGAATAGTCCACGCTTAAAAGCTATTGCTTACATTTCCACCTCCCATCTGAGGAACAAGAGCAGTGGGGATGAGCACAGTTGTGCCAAGCATCACAAGATAATGTTGAAAACCAAGAAGTATGGCCTCCGCTGCATCAGAAAATCCCCAAATTTTTCATCAAATTAATGAAGAATAAAAAATAATAATAAAAAAAAAAGTAGGAATCTTGATCGCATCAACCGTATGATCATTTGATTCAAAGCCATCCAATCTTATGGGGTAACCTCAATAAAATCTCGTGGAAGTTTAGCATATATTGCACCAAAAATGTTCCATGATCTTACTAAACCACTTGGAACGGCATTGGATATGATAACCTATAATGACCAAACAATCCAAGTTGCTTAAAAGTCCTCAACAACATTGTTCAATTAATAGTTATTGCCTCTGTGATTTTACAAAATGTCCGACAAGTTTAATGCCAAATGATTACAGCTGGTGCAAAATTAACTAGTAATTGGATTATTCAAAAAGTATCCAATCCGAAATGAATGTCATAGCCCCATATTCCATTCAGGAGTCCAGTAAGATTTCTCCAGCCGTCCAAATTACCTAAACAAACGGGAAGATTCTCTGTAGAAATGCTAGATTTACGATAGGATAGGCGAAGTTCTAGGTTTGCAGAGATAATTAACTTGAGTAATTTCAATCAATCGTAGATAGGTCGAGGATTGGTTTCAGTAATACATAACATTCTAATGCCCCTTGCACAAAACCAGAACCCAAGTTCCTATATTTTGAAAGGCAAAATTCGAAGCAGACTCAGAATTAAAATAAATGACCAGAGCAACCAAAGTACAAAGGTAGTTCCTTGTTTTCTTATTTTCGCCACATTTCTAAGCATATAGGTCTAATCAGCTTGTAAGGACCATTTTTTTTAATGTTAAGAATATTCTTCCTTTGTGTAAAGCCTTAGAGAGCGTATCAACAGCTTTCTGGCAAAATAAAAGGAAAGAATTTATAAAAGCCACTTTCTTTGGGCAATTAAATAGGAAGATAGACTTGTTAAAAGTTCCAACAGATGATGTCAGAATAACAAAACATGCCTTAAATATACCATATGGATTAAACTTAAAAGCAAAAGTTCTGTCTTAGAAATGGTAAGATTTTTTGAATCGAAAGATGAGAGGAACTCACGCCATGGTGGAGGACTGGTAATGCAGTAAGAAACATTGGGTAGCTGATCCTTTGGTGGGTGTGGCTGCGGCTCTGATGGCTTGGGTGCTGCCATAATTTTCTCCCTCTATCTCTATAGCTCTCTACGTTTTTGCTTTATTCTGAAGAATAAACGACAAAATCAATGAATCTAGCAGCCCTGAGAAACCCAAATCTGAGACTAACCCCGATCCCCAATCTTACAGATAGCGCTCAAGAGAGCAACAATGTAAAAGCGCATTCAGAAACAAGAAGACACAGAAGAGTTCAGCTACCTAAATTACCAGCTACTAAATAGATAAGAAAATGAGGGGAACAAACACCGCTGAGATGAGAAAATGATAGTTAACTAGATGTTCGGAGAGTGAAAGTAATGGTTGCAGAATTCAACAAACAAACAAAGGATGAGGAAGTAGGAAAAGTGCCTTTTAACAATGTTCAGTAAGCAAAATGAAGCGATGGAATTAAAGTCAGTAACTGAGGTACCCCACACCCAAAAAATGTTTTGAGTGAAAAGAAAACCCAGGTGTTGTGATGTGTGGAGTAAAGCAGACTCCAGTGAAAGCCTGCAAGAGGAAACGAGACGGGTCTATGCAGAACGAGCAGGAAACGGAAGATTCTCTCTCTTCATTCACTTTCTCTTTCTACCATACCATACGTAATCGTTTCAATCGTGTATGCTTCTTCCTCACTGCTCAATACTGAAAGTAAAGTCTTTTTCTCTCTCCATGAGGTAGGTACTGTTTGTCTTCACACTAATTTAATTTCCAACAAACCTTTTTTTTTTGACATTGATGTTTGTATATGCTTTTCTATTTATTATTTGTTTTTCTGTGTTATCTTCTCACTCAGTTTTGCGCGCCAGTAAAGAGAAGCAGACGATAAATGGGGTACCGACAAGGTAAGTCAATATTAGTAGTATCTCGGATTATACAAAACGACATGGCTGAAGTACTTCGGACGACATTTACTGCCTCTCTATTCACCTGTGTGAACCATATATTTTTTCCCATTGGAATCTGAACCTTCAAGCTCTGATTTTCTGCAACTACTCATCTTCACCAGTACTGTGCGATCACTTTCTCATTCTTTTGGTAAGAAATGCATGCAAAGAAAGAAAATAATATCTTTTGCAAAATGACTCATTCATTTAGTATGTAATTTGATTTTGAAAGAAATTATTTACGAGGTTGTTTGTAATGAAATTTACTTAAGGAGTTTAAAAAAAAAAAGTGGTGAGTTTTCTAAACGGTGTTTTGAAAGTCGTCGTTTATTTTGGATGTACCCGTACGATTTGCGCGTCGATGTTTTGAAACCAGCAAAAAGGTCATGTGCAGGTTTTGACAAAGCGAAGCCTACTTGGACCGGAATGACGAAAATGTCCTTTGTAATGGGAGGTCCTGTGTCTCTAACGATCGTCGAATAGGTGTGTTGTCGGTATTTGGGAGAGGAGGATCACGTGCGGGGCGTAGCAGAGGAAGAATATTGGGGCGCCTTCGAGATAAAGTTTCAAGGGAGAAAGAAAGGGCAGCCGACAAATTCTCTCATTCCTAAAATCACAGAATCCCCAATCGGTGTTTGTTGTCCCTTATTGACTTACAACTGGCAGAAAAAGAATTTTATTTTCTTTTTTGCTTTCCTTGTGATCAATATCATTTTAATATATATTTTCAAATTTTCATATTTAATTCTCACATATAATTTTTATTACTAAATAAATTAAAATATATTTTATTTGTTTGCAAAAATTAAATTTTTGATGATTTTAAAAAATGCATAATTTACATCAACTGGATACATTTAAAAAAATACAAAATATTAAGCCCAAAGAAGAAATTTATTACGTTATCATCATTGTGCTATAAACTCACAAACAAACTATTGTTTAATTGAATTATTGAGTACGTTAAGTTGTTAACACTAAACAACATAGCTAATTAATAAAAACTTTTTGTCATGATATATAATTGATAAATTGAATTATATTGTAATAAACAGTTCATAATGACATGATCTGAGTATATTATTAAAAATATAAATGAACTGATTCTGTTGATTATAGTTTCTAATGTTAAATGCATCTTTTAAATTCTGTAAATGAATAAACGATACGCCGATGGTTTTGGTTGTAGCCATGGCAACTTAGCAAAAAGTTGGCGGTAAAGGTCCTTTTCTAGTAATTGGATTATTTTGCAATGATTTAAAAGGTGGACCACATGAGCTAGTTAGGTTTTTAATAGATTCTCCCACTTTTTTTTTTTTAATAAATAAATAAATTCTTTAAGACTTTTTTTTATTATAAAAAGAGAAGACTCATAGGAGCGTATTGAGAAAATACACAATGATCAACTCACGATAATAGGAACGCAGTGACAAAATACACAATAATACATGCTTGTCAAGTATCAACACACAAGAGTTTTTATACGTAAAAAAAAAAAATGCATTTAAATAATTCAGGTAAACATTTCATGATATTTTAAAAAACTTGTCTTTAGTATATTATAGGAAATTTTATTTAAAGCTTGTATGGAAAAATCCTTGCAAATTGTGATACCATAATTTTAGAAGGGTTTGCTAATTTAATTGCGTATCTTAATATATAATAATTTACTTTGCTTTATATAAAAATAAATTATTTACCGAAATCTGAGTATGGTCCCTCACAAGGAAGTATGTAGTTTGGGATAGCTTGGCGATGAAGTTGAAAATGGTGATTCTTATTCTTAACGCGATGGGTTTCTGGCGTGGAAAGAGAATCGAGTGGAACCCCCTTTTCAATATTCCCTTCCCAATCCCTCGTATATCCTCTACGCCAAGAAAGTAAATCCCCAAGCTTTAAACCTTAACTTTTTAAGTATCTGAAAGCTACAACGAAGCTAATGCAATGCAAAATTACAAAGTATATCCAATATTTGAATCCTTCGTCTTCTGAATACCAAAGGAAAATATTTAGATTTAATATTTATTTATTTAGAAAAATAAACTGAGTAAGTACTGAGGCAGGTTTCTAAGCCGAATGATTTATATATATATATATTATATGGTAAGAAATCTAACTTGTTGAATGTGATTAGATTAAGGAAAATTTTAGCCGTTGCCGATTTTAAAAGGAACTTGCTTTGATAGACTAAGACAAAACCAATACGTAATTAATTTTGATTGAACAATCAGCGTGCGGTCTTGATTATAATTTCTTATCCCGCATGATTGTCTCAATTATGTCATATAGAAAGATTAGGTGGCACAGCCACATACTGAGTTGGTCCCGTACATAAATTGTCTTTATTGGACTAAACCAACCAAAATGAATTTTGCCAATATAAAAAATAAAGGATTTCAGGACTTGATCTGCATCAGCTTGTCCTTTTCGTACCTGTCCATATCAGCTTTCTCTACCACTTCAACACATGTCAAAATCATGTTGGTGTTTTCTTTTGGGATCAATGGATTAATTCAAATAAATTAGTTGAAACTTGAAATTACCAAACCTAAATTAAGGGATTAGCATTTGATATTTTATTCGTGAATATTTTTTTAACTATAAAACATATAATAACTCTTATGAGATTTGAAAATTCAATTCATTTAAATTTATTTTACCAAAAAAATATAAATAAGGAAATTAGTACAAGGCGTTTCAATCTTGGAAATAGGAGATAGATATTGGCGTTGGCGCCCCTTTGTTGTCCATGTGCAAAGGGAAAACATGTACACATGTTATATTCAAAATTTTCGATATTAATTATTTTTTTGTTATTGAACAAAATTATTACTATAATTATAATTTTATTTAATAATTAAGAGATAATTATTGTTAGACGGAAATCCAATTTCACCTATATGAATCTAGCTTCTTGGCGTGTATCAACTTAATAATGACTCGAACTCAATTATATACAATGACGGCGGACCAGACTTCTTTCACACCTTTTTGACCTTTTTTCTTTCGCCACCATACAAGCATTAGGCTTTTGTTGTTTCAGTAGCCACATCCTATCACATGAATGATAATAATTCAAACATAAACTGTGTCACAATCGTCAACCACTCGTGTTGATGCCTACGTAATATATACAATACGAAGGCAATGTTTGATCCAACTGTACCTAAACCTGCCTCAATTACTTAGCACTTAATCAAACCATTGGTCTGTCTCAATCCGACGACTTGCTATCTCCCTCAATTCAGCGCTCTGGCTAGTGGCTTCCTTGACTCTTTGCAGCTCACCGCAGAACCTGTCATCTTCGCTAGTCTTCCCCTTCCGCCAAAAAAACATTAAAAGGAAAAGCGAGTGTGTTTGTTAAGGAGGGAGTCTACTTTTAATGGGCTATGGAGAAGGCCTATTGGGCCCCCGTAGACCCAATTCTGTGTAAAAGCCCAGTGTTCGGGCCCATTTTCTTCGCTTATCAGCCCAAATTAGTTGGCTATTGAGACTTGAATAAACTGTGGTCTATGCCCAGTATTTTTGGGCTTCCCGCCAAATCGCCCATTGATAGGTTTATATTTATTTGGGCTCGGATTAATCATCTGTTGGGTTCTCCTGGATCAAGAGTGAAAAGGAAATAACGGAGACAATGCCAAGTGTTTCTGGAATCGAGTCTATGCCCCGTATCTTAAATTGCTCTTCATCGTTCCCTGACCCGGGATCCTGCTCTCTGTGATACGAGCGAATAGAGTCGAATGCGGCAGTACAGCACGCCGGTAAAAGCATTTTTGGCACCGTAAGCCTCCAGGTTACCATTTTTTTACTTTCCCTTTCTTCAAAGCGTTCTCAAATCTGTTCTGTTGTTCATTTCATCTATCAAGATTTTTTTTTTTTCCTCATCGAATTCTCTTTGCTACTGATTTTGAAATGAATTCTATATGTTGGCTTTGTCGTCAACATCGTTGTCTAACTTTAGAGATACTTAGATTATTAACTTGAATGCTCTGGTTGATGTTGCCGAATTGTTTACATTGCGCTATTGTATTGTGACTTACAAGTGAGCAAGTGTCAACACATGAAAATCTGCATTGTTCTTTGCCCTTTTTTATGGTTTATATTTGCTAGCACAATTTAACCGCTAGTATATATATATTTGAAGTTTGGACTTTGATTTGTAACAAGTTACACGAGAGTACCTTTACAATTCGTATGCTGGTTTCCTTCACATTCTGTCTAATTGTGTGATTCTGTCATGTTTATACCTCAGTTCCCGTTGTTCCTGAAAGTTTATTACGTAATTCCTCAATTTTTATGAATTTTCCGCTGGTGAAAACTTAATATTTTGACAAATTTGGTTTATATAAGGGTTAAAGTATGGAGTGCCGTTTCATTTCTTGTTTCGTGCAATCGTGCAGCAAATTCATCGCAGACATGTTTTTGACAAGAGCATTTGGAAGGACACTATTTGCTGCTGCCAAATCAGAAGCTTCTGCTTCTTCTGCTGCTGCATCTAGACTAGGACATAATCCTCTGGAGGCGTTTTTTGAGGTAGATAGGACCCCAGAAGATGACAAACCTGTAGCCTATGGTATGGACTTGTTATTTGGTTTAGTTTGTCGTACTTTTACTTTGGTTTAGGATACAAAATATTTTTACTGTGTGACGTAAAACAAAGGACACTGGCCTATATTTGATTTTACGTACGAGTGGGGCTAAAGGGTAAAAGAGAATGGTGGTAAAAGCAATATGGGAAAACTTCTGAGTGAAACAACACAGAATCAAGCTCTACATTGGTCGATGCATCTCTCAGCTGATATCCCCATTTTCTTTAAGTATAACAGGCAGTGCAGTGATGAAATTATGTATTGCTTATTATGGCGTCAGATTTGTCCTCTTAGTTACTCCATAACCTCTGATTTCAGATATCATAACATCCTTTTGGAGGGATTGTTGCGAATTTTAAAGTATATCAAACTATGTTCTTTTTTTTTTCTCTCTCCTTTATGTCCAATTCATTATAAAGTCATTTTATACAAGTTCACTAGTCCGTTATAGTCTGATAATTGTGATTACCCGTCTTATATCCATTATAATAAGTAATTCTCCAATTAGACTTATTATCTCACATCTAACAGCTAAATCTCTTTCCCTTCGTTAAAACCTGTTTCCTTCTTGTTGTTAGGTCGGAGTTGGAAGGCCTCTGAATTGCGTCTGAAATCTTGGGATGACCTTCATAAGTTATGGTATGTGTTGTTAAAGGAGAAAAACATGTTAATGACTCAACGCCAGATGCTTCATGCACAGAATCTACGTTTTCTTAACCCAGAGCGCATTCCCAAGGTACCCTTTCTTTTTTGGCCTTCTTGAGCTTTTCAAGTATGCCGCTCTTGTTGCTCTAGGCTACATCGATGATTGGTTTATAACAAGTATCGTATTTTTTACCCCCTTCTATGTAGCTTAGAAATATCTAGAGTTTAGACACTCATCACTACTTTGCATTGTTTAACAAAACTATTTCCAGTTGGGTGGAATTAGCTCAATTCTCTTATTGCCATCACGCTGACACTGCCATATAGAATGGGATTTGCATGGTTTATGAAGCAATGGAGAAGTTCATATATTTTCCTTTAGCCTTTGGCAAATTAAAAAGAGTAGAAAACTTAGATTAATTGAAATATAGCGTGAAAGTCTATAAACTTCTTACTTATATCCGAAGAAATAAAATATGTGAAAGTAAATAAAGTGGAACTAAGGAAATGATTGGCTTTCTGATATGATAAGAAAGTACTCGCAATGATTTGATAAAGATCTTCTAGTGTCTGTGGCAAATAGAAATTATAACCTTCCGTAAGTTTCCAAGTTCTAAATTATCCTGGAAAAAGGAGCGCAAAAGCTAATCTTTAGTTCAGTTTATTATCTGAGAAATAGTGGAAGAAAAGTAGCATCATATCAGGATGGTTGTCTAAATTTAATTTCATCTTTTCACGCATTTCTTCTTCTTGATGGCATTGGGTCGATCCAACATTTGTGGGCAATATCTTGTATCTTCCTATTCATGTTTCAAAAATTTATCTCCAGTTGAGATCGTTGTAAATGCTTCCAGTAAAAGTTATATGCTTTACTTTCAGAATAGCTGTGCTGAGAAGTATTAATCGATAAGAGTTAGTAGTACCATAGCTGAAATCATTCTATAGCACAATATCTATCATTCTCTGATAGGTATGTCTTTAACGGCGCCCTTGATTGTACTCGTATGTGACCTTCGGAGTTTTATATAACCCTTATTGTGTAGCAACTTTTCCTCTATGATGATGAACCTCCTTTTTCGTCTACCGCAAGCCTGCTGGACTTGTGAACTTTGCCACTGTTTGCAGCCTTCCCCGGTGAAGGCAGGTTTCAATCCAACATATAGTGTTGTCACATAAGTGGTCAATGACCTATGTGCGCCCTTTTGGCTTCAGTTATTCTCCCCACGCTCCCTAGTCCTTTCTGTGGCGCTTCAGACATGTGCCCTTGTTAAGTAATGTTTTTTCTGTTAGAAAGTATAAATTGTCAATAGAACAGAGCCGAAGCAAGATAAAGACGACATACTCAATACGTTATAGTGTCCTTTGATTATTGAGCTAACAAAACAACTGTTAGAAATCTAACCAAAGCAAGATTGATTTCTGTGAATGTTTCTTGCGTTTGTTGGGATACCAGGCAAGTTTTCACTTTGTCCTGGTAGGTTGTCAAGAGAGAATAAGAGCGTAATTAAAATATTGAACTTTATGACTGCCTATTGCTTCATCTGTCTACCTGACATATGGCTTTTATGATTCTATCAGGTAAGAAAGTCCATGTGCCGCATCAAGCAAGTGTTGACCGAGAGAGCAATTGAAGAACCAGATCCCAGGAGGTCTGCTGAGATGAAGAGGATGATAAACGCTCTTTGATGACTTCCAATGATGGCATCGTTGGACATGATTTCTACTGTACGAGTGTAATACCGCTAGCACAGGGTGCTTATCAGAAAATACTGTTTTTTGGGTTCTTCTGTCTTAGATTCGGTTTTAGTCTTAGGTCGTCAGTAAGCAGATAATGTGTTGTTGTCACTGATATTCTGCAATGGTACCTCGGGCTTTTTCTTGGGCGCAGGTCTAGAAAGGATACGATGCTGCAAAGATGGAGATGCATTTAGATTATACATAATAGATAAAAATAAAATACATGGTAAAAGAGGTGTAGAGTCTCATATATTTATTCCATCAGTAGTCATGTTGCATAATGATGATTAACATTGTTATGGACCAAACTAACAGAGCCTAAACATGTCCAAAAGTCTACATCTGATCATCTCTATAAAAAATAGGGAGACACGAACACATAATATCTAACCTTCACAACAAACATGGTTCTTAATATCGTTATTTATTAATACACATTATCTCCTTGAATTTAACTTGTACTTTGGAAGTGAATGGGGCTTACGCAGGTAAGCAGAGTCTTGTCTAAATGTAGCATTCTTCCTCCTTTCCAGAATTTCAAAGCATGAACAAAAGGGTGTCGAAGCAACAACGGTCCAGTGGTGACAGTCCTATTATTCGTGCATGAAAGTCTGGACTTTTTAAATTATTTTGTAGTTTTAAATGAGTAGTTGTATGAGAATCTATGCTTCACAGAAATTAAAACTAAATGATGTTAAAATTAATGAAAGATTAATTTCAATTGAGAATTAAAAATTAAGTATATAAAATAATTTGTTAATAATTACTATGGTAATATTAGAAATAATTGTAGGAGAGTCGATCAAAAAGAAAAAAGACTGTAAGAGAAAGTAACAAAAAGGGGGTCTGACTATCTGATAATTTTAATTGGCATAAATTTTGTAGAGCCTATTGTAGGTGGAACCTCAATTACAATCATTTTCCTGCCGGGAAACAAACATGAATTTCATAGTCATACTTTATTACTTCCCGTAACATATGTTGGAGCAATCAAAGACAACCTTAACTTCCCCATCATCTTTTTATGTTAATCGAAACTGCGAAATTACTCGTTTGCCCTTAAGAAATGACCACAATACATGGTGATTTGACCTGGCAGCCATCGCTTCAAGCCTCGAGGTAACACACAGATTTCCCAAACTGCCCCACTGTGGAAAAGACAAGAAAATTAAAAAAAAAAAAATCAGAGGAAAAGAAAACCAACAAACAGACAAAGAGACCAGTTTGTGTCAGATTCAGATTTCTGAGTAATCGCTTTATGAGATGCCCTTTGAAATCTGAGTGCAGGCTGAGAAAATGAAAGTCAAATGGCGATGGACCAGTCAACTTTTGTAACTCCCAACCCCCAGTCACATTCTCTACACGTCGGCTCACCTGCAGGTGACGTTATCATTCTCTTGCCCGCGCTGCCCCACTGCTCTACCCAAGTACCAAGTACACCTTGCCTTTTGGCCGTGTACTTCTCTCTCTAAGTTTCTCTGTCCTGATTTTTGCTCTTAAGATCGAAAGGCGGCTTCTAATTCGCGCATGTATTTCTTCGTTGGATGGATCTGAGCTTCAATTCGATCGCTTTATCCGTAAAGGAAAGCCGGGAAATTTTAGAGGGATTCTAATTTTTGCAAGCATTAGGGTTCCGTATGCTTTGGCTGAGATGTGGCTGGAATTAGGGTTTTTGATGGATCTAGGGTTTCGCGGAGCTGTAAATGGAAGAATTTGAAGTGGGTTGGGCTTCGTCGTGGAATTAATGTGGGATTGATGGTACTCGTGAGGTGTGAAAGTGGGATCGAAGCGCAAATTGGGGAAAATGCAAGGCTATGCGTGGGAGTGGAGGTGAGGAGAGGAAAAAGAGTCGGCACATGTGGATAACCCCCACATGCGGCAACCAAATTGTAAGCGCTCCTACCGATGTCTCTTCTTCTTCATCGTCGACAGCTAATTCATTCTGTAAGGTATTACCTTTTCCAGTGTTGTGATTTTTTTTGGGAGTTTGGACTGGTGGTGGTGGAGGTGGTTCTATATCGTGGATTTGGTTTTTGTTTTGTTTGTGAAAAGGTTATATATTTTAAAACTTATCGAAAAAATAAAAAAAGTAACCTTTGTGTTAATTCAACATTTCTGCATCAAAACTCAGCTGCTTTGGCTTGTGGAATGCATTACTTAGATCATATAAAATAACAATAACACGAACTTAGTTTTTTCCTCTTTAGGATGTAGTCAAAGACTAAACCTGTGCTCTCCCAGTTATATTATGCTTTTCTTGGTTTCTCTTCGATGGGCTTTTATTCATTTGCCACGTAATTGTTTTTGTATGTTCTTGTAAAACCCAAGGTGCTATTTAGAACTTGATTACTTAAATAGTATTTATTGATAATTGAGAATGCTGCTTCTAATAATTAGTTGTCTATCTTAAATGGAGTAGGGAATATTCTAATTTAAGTCATAACATGACAGAAAAATTATATTCCTATATCATGAGAATAGCAGTTTTTGGTTAACATTATGATGAAGTTTGGAATCTCACTGATCTTAAAATCTTTAGTTCAGAAAGGAAAACACAGAGGTATTATATTGCTCGATCCTTAATTTTATAGCTTACTGAGGATTTTATTTCTTTTTCAACTCATAGGACGGTCGCAAAATCAGTGTCGGTGACTGTGCTCTTTTTAAACCAGCTCAAGATTGCCCTCCTTTCATTGGAATAATTCGTTGGCTGACTACTGGTAAAGAGAATAAATTGAAGTTAGGTGTTAATTGGCTCTATCGACCTGCTGAAGTAAAACTTGGCAAGGGTGTCCTATCCAACACTGCACCAAATGAAGTTTTCTACTCCTTTCATAAGGATGAAATTCCTGCGGCATCACTTATACATCCTTGTAAAGTTGCATTTCTTCCTAAAGGTATCGAACTTCCATCAGGGATTTCATCATTTGTGTGTTGGAGGGTTTATGACGTTGTGAACAAGCGTTTACAGTGGCTAACTGATCAAGATTATATTAATGTAAGTTTCTAATGTTTTGGAGTTCCCTATTTAATGTTAATTTTATGGTGTCTAGTACATTTTTCTTATGTCCTTATTTTGTCCCAAACATCCCAGGACCTTCAAGAGGAAGTAGATCAATTGTTATACTTGACTCGTATAGAAATGCATGCAACAGTGCAGCCCGGTGGTCGATCTCCTAAGCCAATGAGTAGTCCAACATCAATATCACAGTTAAAATCAGGTTCAGATAGTGTTCAGAACCGTGCCTCTTCCTTTCCTTCTCAAGTTAAGGGCAAGAAAAGGGAGAGAATTGATCAAGGATCTGAGCCTGTGAAGCGAGAACGTACAATAAAAACTGAGGATGGAGACCCCAGTAATTTTAGGCAGGATAGCATTTTAAAGAACGAGATTGCAAAAATTACTGAAAAGGGAGGGCTCGTAGATACTGAAGGGGTTGAAAAATTATTACAGCTCATGGTTCCAGATAGAAATGAGAAAAAGATAGATTTGGCTAGCCGGTCAATGCTTGCAGCTGTTATTGCAGCAACAGATAACTTTGACTGTCTTAGTCGGTTTGTGCAGTTGAGGGGTTTGACTGTATTTGATGAATGGCTCCAAGAGGTTCATAAAGGGAAGATTGGTGATGGTGATAAATCCACTGAGGAATTTCTCTTGGTATTACTTCAGGCACTTGATAAGCTTCCTGTAAATCTTCAGGCTCTGCAGACATGTCCTATTGGCAGATCTGTGAATCATTTGAGAAGTAATAAAAACCCTGAAATCCAGAAGAAATCTAGGGGCTTAGTTGACACATGGAAAAAACGTGTTGAAGTTGAATGGAATATGAATGATGCAAAGACTGGTTCTGGTCAGGCTGTCCCCTGGAGTTCCAAACCACGCCTTCCTGAAGTGGCTCAAAGTGGAATTAGACATTCTAGTGGGTCATCTGATGTTGCCACAAAGAGCTCAGTTACTCAGGTTTCTGCATCCAAAACTGCTTCTGTGAAGATTGTCCAGGGAGAGAATACTACAAAATCTGCACCAACATCTGGATCTCCTGGATCTATGAAATCAGTGCCTTCCCCTGCATCTGCAACCATGAACTTAAAGGATGGACAGCCCCATGGTTCTCCTGCTAGTGGAGCTTCTGATCTTCCAACAACAAATACAAGGGATGAAAAAAGTAGCAGTTCTAGTCAATCTCACAACAACAGTCAATCTTGTTCTAGTGATCATGCTAAAACTGGGGGTTTTTCAGGAAAAGAGGATGCTAGGAGCTCTACTGCAATGAGTGTAAGTAAGATATCAGTCAGTTCTTCACTGTATCGGAAGTCTAATAATGGATTCCCTGGTTCAAATTCATCTGGTGGCCTAAGGGAGACTGTATCAAGCAGAAATTCTTCCCTGCACAAAATTTCAACTTCAGAAATATTACCACAATCGGGATTAGCTTGCGAAAAGGCACTTGATGGTCCTTCACTTGAGGGGAATACTCACAAGCTGATTGTTAAGATCCCAAACAGAGGTCAGAGTCCCACACAAAGTGCCAGTGGAGGTTCTTTTGATGATCCTTCAATCATGAATAGTCGGGCTTCATCTCCTGTCCTTCCAGAGAAGCAAGATCAGTTTGAGCGTAGTTCAAAAGAAAAGTGTGATTTTAATCGAGCTAATATTGGCTCAGATGTTAATACTGAATCCTGGCAGAGTAATGATTTCAAAGATATATTGACTGGGTCTGATGAGGGTGATGGCTCACCTGCTACTGGTACCCATGAAGAACGCTGTAGAACTTCTGATGATTCTAAGAAAATATCAGAAGTATCAAAAACTGCTTCCTCATCATCTGGAAATGAAAATAAAGCAGGGAATTTGCAGGATGCTTCTTTCAGTTCCATTAATGCATTAATTGAAAGTTGTGTCAAGTATTCTGAAGGTAATGCTTCTACATCGATTGCAGATGATGTTGGAATGAATTTGCTTGCAAGTGTCGCTGCTGGAGAAATCTCCAAATCTGAATTGGTCTCACCAGCTGGATCCCCAGAAAGGAACACTGCCACAGTTGAACAGTCCTGTGCAGGTGACGCTAAAGTCAAGTCTTCTGAAGAAGACCTTGTTAGAGATGAGTGTCACTTGAATGATGGTCCTGATGATGAACATAAGAGACGGGGTATATCTGGTGATTTAGGGAAAAGCAATGATGGTAAAGCGTCAGAAGGGCATAATAGGCATGTCAATTCGTCTTCTATGGATTTGCGGCAGGGTACTAATGTCTGTTCAGAAAACAAAGGAAAACAAGATGAAAAGCCCGGTGCTGCTTCGGGGGCTGCCTTTCCTGAAAGTATTACTCAAGAAGCCAGAGACAGTGACAGTAGCAAACTTCTCAAGGAGAAAATGTTTGTTGGAGGAGTAAACACCAGTGGAAATCTTGATGTTGGGGTTAGTCAAGTCTCTAGTGAGACTAAGATGGACGGAGTTGAAAAAGCATCACCATTCCCCTCCTTAGAGGCTGATGTGAAGGCTGATACTTACACTACCGAGGGATTAAGCAATTCTGGACAGACAGCTCCAAAGCCTCCATCCATTCTTACACCATCCAACTCAGAAAAAGAGGTGGATGAAAATGTACCCCAACCTTCTGCTGTTAGTGTTGATAAGTTTGCTGAAGACCTGAATGAATGTGAAGCCGGAAAGACTGATGATATGTCTGCTCAGGTACCTGCTAGTCAATTTGAAAATCAAAGAAACAAAGCAGAAAGTAATACTCTAGCAATGCCTGAGAATAGAGGTAAAATTGGCTTAGGTTCAGATGTTACTGGTCGTGCTGCTGAGCATGTGGAGGAGAGTTCAGAAACAAAAGAGGTTCATGATGATGAGTCAGGCCTGCACCAAGTTTTGCCTAACTTTCCTTCAAAAGAAACAGATTTGGATTCTAAAGGATCTAAATTGACTCCCATGGAAACAGAAGAAGCTGAAGAATGCACCTCTACCACTGCTGATGCTTCTTCCATGTCTGCTGCTTGTGTGTCAGACATGGATGCAAAAGTTGAATTTGATTTGAATGAAGGTTTCAATGCAGATGATGAAAAATGCAGTGAGTTTAATAGCATTTCCAGTTCCACACCCCGATCTGCAACTGCTGTACGATTGGTCAGTCCAGTGCCATTTCCTGCTTCATCCTTGTCTGCTGGAATTCCTGCCTCAATTACTGTGGCTGCTGCTGCAAAGGGGCCCTTTTTGCCCCCAGAAGATTTACTAAAAAGTAAAGGGGAGCTTGGTTGGAAGGGATCAGCAGCCACTAGTGCGTTCCGACCTGCAGAGCCAAGAAAAGTTGCGGAAATGCCACTAGGTACACCAACTACCACAATTCCTGATGCTGCAGCTGCAAAGCAGAGTCGACAACCATTGGATATTGACTTGAATGTGGCTGATGAAAGAATACTAGATGATGCTTCTTCACCCGTTCGCTGCTCTGGAGGACTTGGTCTTGACTTGAACCAGGTGGATGAAGCTTCCGGTGTGGGTAATTGCTCTACAAGCAATAGTCATAAAATGGAGGTACCAATTTTACATGTGAAATCTTCATCTGGTGGTACCCTAAATAGCGAGGTGAGTGTCCGGAGGGACTTTGATTTGAACAATGGACCTGTGGCTGATGAAGTCTGCGCTGAACCATCATTCTTACCTCAGCATGCCAGGAGTGTGACATCTCAACCTCCTGTTTCTGGACTGAGGATGAGTAATGCAGAACTGGGGAATTTATCATGGTTTCCTCCTACTGGGAACACCTACTCAGCTGTCACAATTTCCTCTATTATGCCTGATAGAGTGGATCAGCCCTTTTCAATTGTTGCACCTAATGGACCACAGAGAATACTTTGTTCTGCTACTGGTAGCAGTCCATTTGGACCTGATGTTTATAGGGGACCAGTATTATCTTCTTCTGCTGCAGTGCCATATCCGTCTGCTCCTGTCTTCCCTTTTAATTCCAGCTTCCCTCTTCCATCGGCGTCATTTTCTGGTGGCTCAAGTCCTTATGTAGATTCAACATCCGGTGGGAGGCTCTGCTTTCCTGGAGTAAATTCTCAGTTAATAGGACCTGCTGGTACAGTTTCTTCTCAATTCCCCAGACCTTACGTTGTTAGCCTCACAGATGGTAGCAATAGCAGTAGTTCTGAGAGCAGTAGGAAATGGGGAAGACAGGGTTTAGATCTTAATGCTGGGCCAGGAGGTCCAGACGTAGAGGGGAGAGATGAGAATTCACCTCTCGTTGCAAGGCAACTTTCAATCGCCGGTTCACAGGCCCTAGCTGAGGAGCGAGCAAGGATGTTTCAGCTGGCTGGTAGCATTCTTAAAAGAAAGGAGCCCGATAGTGGGTGGGATAGCTACAAGCAACCTTCGTGGCAATAACAATCTATTAAGCATACAATCCGATCACTCACAAATGCTTATAAGGGTTTGTTCTGTATATTCAACAGTTTGTAACAAGTAGGCACTTGACAAAGAGGATATCTGAAAATGTATCCTGAATTGTGCCGATGTAATTCAGTGGAGGGAGGGAAAGAGATTTTTTTTTATTATTATTGAAAAATATATATATTTAAATGATAGAGGAATAAGTGCTATTTTAGTTTCTTCACGTCTTCTCTGTCTCATATTGATTGAAAGATCTGAGCCTCTTTGGCAGGGTTTTCTGATCTTTTTTCGCTTTGTTCCCATAGACTCCGACCCCGATTTCTTTGCTTTTCAACATCTTAAATGAACGTTTCTTGGGAGAACACCTGGTTGCTCCTTCAATATTCTCTGGATGGCTGCAAATGAGTTTTCCCTTTGTAAATAGACATGTGAAATATTGTGTAAATGCCCCATCTCTTTGCTTTTCAAGTCCTCACCAAGTTTTGCAACCGAGACTTTTCTTCGTCTGTTATGGTTACCCGATATGTGAAATATGGTGTAAATGCCTGCAACAGTATACTAAATTTATACTGAGAGTTACCCACTGTTAAATTTTTAGTGATAAATATCAATGTTTATCCTACATCCTTAACCTTAAAAGACAGAATATATAAATTTATCGCGAGTGACGACGCTTCTGCAATTTTGATTTCGTTGTGATAACAAGTCTGAAGACATATGTCCAACTTGTAAATGAACAGAATGGCCAAGAGGAATAGATGGTAACTCGCCACTGTCTTTTCTTCACAATGTGCAAAATTCCTATTTTCATTTTCCGTTAACAGATATAAATCTATCTATAAAGAAATTAAATTAAATGCCCAATTATAAGAAATGTCAAATTTGAAGTTTCTACTGTGACTGTCTGATAGAGAGTAGTAACTGACTTCGCCCATAGCATATAGCCTTTCCATGTCTCATTGAAGACGAACAATATTCCTTCCACAAAGGACGTTTCTGCAGGCAGAGGTACAATGAGACGGAACAGGATTAAACCCACGAAAGACAACAGAAATTATATCACAAACAAAGACACAAGTGTAAAATTCTGATGGAATGAATGTACTGACATTAGACACCCTCGGAGTATTTTTCTCTTCTTCTCATGCTGTTTTTGTGGCGGCTTGATGACCACCTTGATGGCAGCATCAAAAACTGACTTCACATTCTGCACTTGCATTCAGAATACGTCATATTTCAGAAACCGTCTGCTAATACAATCTAGGGTACAGCTTGATTGAAAAATTCACATTCGTAGAGGAGACGCTGATATCCAATCATCCTAAGAAATTATTAGGGTGTACAAGCACTTAGCAGATTGTCTCAAGAAAAGTAAACTTTCTCAAGCCACATAGAGAAACCTCTATGCCATGGTATGGTGTCTGCACATAGTTGACTTATATTCCTCCTACATAATCAAGTTTGTTTTCAGGCTAAAGCAACTTGATTATTCGGGAGTTTAGTTTTATAAAAGAGAACACAAGCTATTTTCCTCAAATATATTATATTATAAGAATAAAATCCTAGCATTAACAAACCTGCTGAGTTTTCGAGCTGCACTCAATGTAATACTTAGCTCCAATCTGTTTACGGAGTTCCTCGCCCTAGTTTGAAAAAGAAGCAAATAGTTGCAGTCACTATTGACTTTTCAACTCTTTAAATAGCTAATAGAGAAAGATATTATACCTGCTCAGCAGTCACAGGCACCAGGCCAGGATGATCGGCCAAATAATGTTTGTCTTCTCGGAGATCTGCGAGCCCATGAACAAATTATTACATGTAGAGTGTCAATGTGTCAGCATCCTGAATGTTGATTTTTTTTGTTTTTTAATACACATGACTTTGTCTTTCAATACCATGCAAGATACTGCATAGTGCCATTCAATGAAATTTATGTTTCAATATATAAAAATGCCAGAAAAATGAATCTGTTCTGTGATTCCATCTGCACAGGCATGTCGCGGTGGCTCTATTGGAAGAGAAATAGGATTGGGCGGAGACGAGTTTTAAGATCAATGCTTGATAACTTACCTAGTTTGGTGCCAACGAGTACCACAGGGATGCCAGGGGCATAGTGCTGGAGTTCTGGGATCCACTGAATAATAAAAGCATACAAATTAGAGAATGGAAGACAAGTTTCAAACACAAGTTAAATTTTAGCAATAGAGATATACAATACCTTCTTGAGTACGTTTTCATAGCTTGCACGACTAACCAAAGAGAAAGCCAAGACAAAGACATCTGCCCCTCTGTAGCTCAAAGGTCTCAGTCTATTGTAATCCTCTTGCCCTGACAAACGCGTTGGAATAAAACATAAGAGCATAACAACATTTGCAAGTCAGAGAAATCAAACATAAGATTATTCCAATTAACAATCTTATTACGGTAGAAAACTGGGAATACCAGCGGTGTCCCAGAGGCCTAAATTGACTGTTGTGCCTTCGACGACCACATTTGCGCTAAAGTTATCGAACACCGTAGGAATATAATCCTGGACAGCAAAACCCAATCGGAAACTCAATCATGGGAGAAGAGACAAAATCGATCGGGGTCCAAAAGATGGAAACATTTAACATCAGCATGAAGAGCAACAGCAATTTCCTAATGAGAATTACGGGGCTAAAGTGTTACCGTTTTCCCAAATCACAGGCAAACCCAGAAAAGAAAAAACTAGAAATTCTGAATATTAGACAACACAGAAAACCGAAAGTTTATAAATAACAGGGGAAAGGCAAATACTGAAATAGATGTTTGGAGGAAAACAAACACCACCAAAAACATACCTTCGGGAATTTATTGCTGGTATAGCAAATAAGCATGCATGTCTTGCCTACAGCTCCGTCTCCAACCATCACACACTTGATGAACCTTGAACCAGTGGAAGCCATTGGAACAAAGAACATAAAAAGAAGCTCTTAGAATAACACGAACAAAACAATTAAAACAGAGGGAGGTAGGTTTGTTGGATCATTTTACAGCTTTTGATTGATTTAGAGACAGAGAAAGACAGAGTGGCGGCAGTTCACATGATTCTCACTCATTCACTCCTTGCTGCACCAATTTCTTTGTTTCTTCTTCTTTTTGTTTTCCGCTTATTATTGCTTTTCTGTGTCTTTCTCTTTTTGAGCTCTTTTTACCATTTACGAAAAATTATTAAAAGGGCTTTTACTCACTCACCACTGTTGATTGAATTTGTTGATGAAGATTCTTTATATTGATGGCATTTAAAAGTGAAGATGGTACATTTACTACTAGCCCCAGGGCACCGGGAGTGCTGTGTGAATAGAGCTAATCCCTGCTGAGAGGGACGTGGGCGACTCTGACTGTGACCCATGCTCATGGTGGCTTTAAAGAACGAGGATGTTTTGTCGGTCACAGTCGCGATCGGATGGTTGTTATCAATCTTCAGATGTCTCGATATATTTTTTTTTCTTTTTAATATTGACGAATCGACGAACGAAATAAATTGAGACAACTAAAAATTAATGATAACCGTATGATCGCGACTACAAATATTAATTATAAACGCCCGACTGCAAAATATCCACGTTACTTTGAACTTCAATGCGTACTGCTGCAACCGCGGAGGGACAAAGTTGGCTCAGAGATTGAGAACCTCAAAAGTGCAAGCTTACTCAAAAGGATCAGATTTAATTCAAAATATAAAATTTTTATTTAAGGTGCACTATTATGTTAAATTATTTTTTTAATATTTAAATTTATTTTAATGTACAATCTAACATAAATAATAAATAAATATTATACATTTCCCAGCTCAGTCTAATCCATCGACCAATGGATTTTTTTATTTTTTTTTTGATAATGACCAATGGATTATTTTAAATCAGCTTCTTCTTTTCTTTTCTTTTTTAATTTCTTTGATGCACTTTATTATTAAAGTGTAATATAGTCAATATATAAATTCATTAAAATTCTATTACAAAAATAAAAATTACTCTGGATGACCAGTTTGACGAAGGACTCCCTCCCCCTTTACAGCCAACTCGGCCTACGTGGCACCTCATCAGCCGGTTATGTAGCATTAATTTGGTTACCCAAGGACCAATAGGCTAGAAGGGGGCTTGATCTAATGGTCAATTGTCCCGCAAGCTGTTTTGTCTTAAGTTTAACTTTTTTAAAACGGCAAGCTGAAATTCCTGTTTTATTTTATTTTCTTCTATTTATTACAAAAATAAAATAAATATCCATGTTGAGAATATCTTACTCTTGAAACATTTTGGAGAAAGCATAATGCATAAATTTGTAATTATAACTGAAACATTAGAATGAGCACATATCCTAAATTCGTTACTAGTTAGAATGGAGAATAATGAGTCAACCACGACGCCATAACAATTCCATAACATCAAATTCCATGAACCTTTTAACCTTAGAGTGAGTACATATCCTAAAAAATATATTATGGTATAAAAATATAAAGCAAAATTGTCTAAATATATTCTCGCATTTATTTACCACCAACCACGCTTAAATGTAATTTTTTGTATCTTTAATCAAAATAAAAATGATGCTTGAAAATAGTTTTAAAAAAATAACTTTTAATGTTTCAAAAAATGGCAGTGATAACTCAACAAATTTATTTTAAAAGTAAAAATACCTTCAAAAAAAAATATATATGAAACAACCTTAAAGCCTCACTTGCCACGTTTTAACGCTTTAGTTTTACTACACGTTCCATAGTCCCACGTCACCATTCATCTCTTCAGGGCCTCTGCATCTGCTATCTCGCCACCTCCCTTCCCTATATATGACTGAGTCTCCTCCGCATATCTAAATTTCTACCCTCGGTTACTTTCTTCTTACCCTTTCAAACCATTTTGTATCTCTGACCTCTCTTTCTATTTCTCTTGCAATTACTCTCTGATCAGAAGCTTGTCATCAAACGCCCAAAGGGTTCCGGGGATTCTTTTTCCAGAAATTTTAGTATCAGTTGTAAGATACCGATCGGCATTATCTGTCCATTTTCTCTGGGTTTTTGCAGTAATTAAAGCATACTTAACATCATAACATTGCTTCTTTTTGCTTTTGCTTATCTGGGTGATGGACCATAGATCATTTGCATCGGAATCTATATGAACTTTTTAACAGGGAATAACAAATTACGTATTGGAATTGTTCGTAGTTAATTGATTACAATAAAAATATCGTTTTCCCTGTTAATATTTTGCATTTCCTTAATTTTGGTTTCCAGGAAGTTGTTGAAAGTAAAGCAAAAAAAAAAAAAAAAAAAGCACCCCAGGTTCATCTGTGTTATGAATTGAAGTACCCATCTGGTAATAGTTTCAACTTTTATGTTATTTGTCCTCGGTGGTTCTGTTGTTGTCAAAGTAAGCATGTAGTTATGCTTTGAGTAGCCACATTGTGGATCACACCCAGTGTCTCTCATCTTTTTGGGCATTTTTTGTCGCTCATGAGACCCTTCTATCGGTTCGTCGTTGTTTCTGAGAGCAAAGATAGTCCCTTCAACTAATAGGAAGAATCAACAATATAGGGGCTTTTTGTTCTTTTAAATTTCATTAATGTGTCACATGAAGCTTGGGAGTGAATGTACTTCTAAGAGCTCTTCCATGATAAGCAGAAATGAATAGCTAAAACGCATTGTGCATAGATTCCATGAAGCTTGTTATGCAGTCTCTCATATTGTCTGTCAGTTTGTATCCATAGTAAATTACTAAAAAGAAGGCTGGATGAAATTAAAGCTTGCTGTAGTACTAACCTATGTGTCTGGTGTGGATGTCTAAGTGGGTGATATTTCGAAAGCTAAATCTGTTAGTGAAGATTTTGAGCGCCACCAATAGTATTACTTCCATAATCTGAAAAATATCTTATTTTTTACTTTATTTTATTTTTATATAATACTTTAAGATTTTGAACATGGAAAGCATTCATTGCACTGAGTATCATGTTGGATTAGTTTTCCTTTTCCTTTTCTATTTCGTCGTGTGATTTGATTGATCCACGTTAACAAATGAAGATCTTGCTTTGTTTGACATCTTGTCTGTGGTGTATGTCTTACCTTGATCGACATTTGCGAATGAAAATCTTTTGTTTGTTTTATTCTTCCTATTGCTTTGTTTGTTTTATTGAAATATTAAATTTTCATATTATATGATGTCTTTGTTTGCTGAGATGGTTTCTTTTAATGAATCTATAGATACATCTTTTGATCCTGGTTTTGACCTCAAAACAATTCTGAGGTTTCTTGTACTTGGATTTTATGCTCTGTATCATATATCAGTATCTTCCGAATTTTTGTTGGCAATTGTTTGTGTTGTTCTGATATACTCAGTGATAAAGAAAAGTATCCCCTTCTCTTTCTTAATTTACTGGAAATGTGTTAACGCTAATGTTCTTGAACCTTTTAATTATAGTTAAGATGTGGAGAAACTGTCTGTTCCATAGTTTACATTTGGCTAAATACTATTTTTTTCTCAAATTTCCTTGTAGCAGGTCAAAATAAGTGATTGCTGATTTGTTCAAATCAAAATGTCATCTCCAAGCAAGAGAAGAGAAATGGACGTGATGAAATTGTAAGTGTATTGTTTTATAGAATGATTGCCTGTGGTTTGTTTCCTCCCCTTCCTTCCAATACCAACCAGATTTTCTCATTTCTGATGCTCTACATTACATTCTCAACCATAATTACAAAATTTTCCTTTTAGCCATGGTAGTTATCTCATTTATCTGGCAACTTATGGGCTTCTTACCTCAAGTGAGGTTGCTAACTGCTATGGTAAGAAATGCAGTTTTGATGAAAGATGCCATGTTGATCCCTTGCTGGGTGTTTTGGGAATCTTCAAAGCCATATTTCTCAAATAACTATCCCTTTTTCTTTCAGGATGATGAGTGATTATACTGTGGAGACGATAAATGACGGGCTCAATGAATTCAATGTGGAGTTCCATGGTCCAAAAGAAAGTACTGTTGACATTCCAGAGATAATTTCAGCATTCTCTTGATAAAGTTTTCATCAAATCAATTACTTGTTAGATGCAGAATATCCTTTTTCTTAGGTTAATTTTTGTTTAGTATTTGACGATTTGCCTCATGTTTAATTTATACTTTTATAGAATTGATCGTCTTTTTAAATCTCTAACTAGGTTTTGGGAGTCCATAGACTAAACACTTGATCTTGAGGTGAAAAAGACTAAATCTCTAACAATGTGGCTTAATGGTTATATGCCACACGCCATAAGGTGTCAGAGCCCTCAATTGTGGGTTCAGACGCTAAGTGTGGCAAATATTTGCCTTCCCTATATTATGTAGTGAAAAGGACTAAACATTCATATTTGAGAAGAAGCCTTCCTGCTTCCTCCTTGATTTGTAATGTTTATGACACAAGTCTAATGGTTGCAGGCCTTTACGAAGGTGGGGTCTGGAAAATCCGTGTTGAGCTTCCCGACGCTTATCCATACAAGTCCCCATCTATTGGATTCGTGAACAAGATATTCCACCCAAATGTTGATGAACTGTGAGCACCTATATATATATATATATATATATATTTGACTTTATACAAGAGGGAATGATGAAATTGCTTATATTATTAAGAAACAGCAATTTGCTGTTTCAAAGGTTTAAGTTTGTGTCCATATGGATTATGGCTGACTATGCTTTATATACTCTATCAACTGCAGATCTGGCTCTGTATGCTTGGATGTCATTAACCAGTCATGGAGTCCTATGTTTGGTAATTATCAATTATAATGTTTATTATAAAAGTTTCAAGTATCCAATGTCTGAATTTCTAGGATTTGATATGTGCATGCATAACCATCTGTGAGAAATTCCAGGGAGCCATATGGCATGTCCACCTCTCACTTTGGTGCCACATGTTCCTTTGATCTTTTTTAATAGTATTTGTTTTTATAGGTTACCATGCTTTCTGTTTCTTCAGATCTTCTAAATGTCTTTGAAGTATTTCTTCCACAACTCTTGCTGTATCCAAATCCTTCAGATCCCCTTAATGGTGATGCAGCATCATTAATGATGAAGGACCGAAAGCTATATGATCAAAAAGTGAAAGGTGAGTCAACTGCACATCATAGGCTACATTATGGTTGTGTGATTTGTCTTTGTGATGAAAGGCCTTGTTTATTTTAAACTCTAGGCCAATCCCCCTGTTACGAGTTATGTTTCCTTTCTGTTCTCTGAACACACAGAAGTTAAACCATATTATCATGTAGCAATTTGGTAGCACATGTTCTGAGAGAAGGCCCGAATTTTCTAGTCATATATTTCTTGTAAATTGTTTTGCCAACTTTGTTTTAGTGGATTAGCTTAGCTGCTTTCATAATGACAAAAGATAAGTAAAATATTGCTTTGCTATCTATCTCTGGGGACAGAGTACTGTGAGCGGTATGCGAAGAAGGAAAACATTACCAACTCTACAGGTGGAGAGGAGAGTGACGATGAGGAGGATATCAGTGAAGAGGAAAGTGCATCAAGTGACGATGAAATTCCTGGCCATGCTGATCCTTGAAAAGGGTTTTAGTGGTCATAGCTTTGAACTCTTAAACTTGAATGTAGTTGTAATAAAAGCCTTATTTTATATTTACTTGTCCATTTATAAGTAGGGTTACTTCACTGTCTTCCTGTACAAACAAAAATCTGAAAACACTACATTGAATTAATTAGGGAATATTTCAGTTATGGAGAATATAAATAATCTGTAAGTTTTAAGGCCCCGAGTCGTGTTTCTTCTGTTTCATGTTCGCGTGGTTGCTATCTGCTGGTATGTTTCAGCCTTAACGTTGGCATCATAAAGGAGTTCCTTTCTACAGGCTAATAATTTTTCTGAGATGTTAATAACAATTCATACTTTCAAAATAGAATAATTAACATGAGTCGAAGTTCATTTATATATATAAATTATTGGTACACTTGAATGTTTAACCTGCACAATCGAGAAAACCAAGAGCTGCTAGTTGACCATCGGCGCGGCGCTATTGAATCAGCACTCCTGTTTCCGGTAACTGTTACCATCGTTTCTTTTTGCAAGATAATTTACATCAATGCAGTTATGCTTATGCAGGGTACCCCATTAGAAGCATCAAGTATTTCATTAACTAAATTAAATATAGCTTAGAGTAAAATCATCAAACACTGAGACTGTACATTTGAGGTAGAGGACATACGACCATTTCAAAATGCCGCTACTAAACCACGAAATGATACATTTGTGCCCTTCCCGGAGTCTTCATTGCCAAGGACGTCCAGAATCTTAGAAAGCATCGCTGGTATATTAGCCATTTGGCAACGTAATTGGTCTTAACTGATCCTCTACCATTATTGGCATATTCTTCTCTTAATTCCAAAAACCCAGAAAGAAACCAGAGGTAAGTTTAGAGAAACCCAATTGTTGTGCGCCGAGAATGGATCGAAATCCGATCTGGGTTCTCTTTATTGTGATCCTCCTGTTGTTTTCAGTGGCACATTCAGAAGAAGAAGAGGTCAAGAAGGCTCTGGTGGGATTCGTGGAGAAACTTGCTGCAGGAAATGGAAATGCTCAAAGATATGTCAGCTGGGGTTGGAAACTAGCATATGGGCTGGAGTGAAATGCGATGAAGACTCCAAATTTGTCAGCAAATAATTCTTCATGATTCAATTTAAGGGGGATTTTAGACGCCACTTCTCTTTGCCAAACCAGGTATCTTCAAGTGCTTGACTTAAAGGTGAACAATTTACAAGGATTGGTTACAGAAGACATAGGAAATTCCAAGTCCTTGACTCACTTGTATTTAAGTGGGAACAAATTCTCTGGGGATCCCCGTTTCCCTTGCAGAGTTAAAATTTTTATTAAAGCTCGATGTTTCAGATAGCAACTTTTCTGGTGAGCTTCCTCCTATGAATCATATTACAGGGCTGATTTCCTCCCTTGCTCAAAACAGCATGTTCAGTGGGGAAATTCCCAGTTTTGATTTCTCCAACCTTGAGGAGTTCAATGTCTCCAACAACAATTTACATGGTCCAATTCCTGATGTCATGGGCAGTTCCTTGCAGACAGCTTTTCTGGTAATCCTAATTTATGCGGAACACAACTTGGAAATGCCTGCCCTCCTTCTCCCTCATTAATTCAGAAGAAAAAGAAAGGATCAATCCGCGCATCAGCGAATATGGCCTTATGGTGGTTGATAATCAAGATCCATCTTCCCTTCCTCGCAGCATAAGTTTGAAAGACACCGGAGCCCTTGCAAACAGCAGCTTCAGGGCTGATATCTATGCCTTTGGTGTGATCGTGCTGACAGGAAAAGTGGTTCAAAATAATGGGTTTGATTTGGCTAAGCGGCTGAATTCAGTGGTCAGAGAGGAATGGAGAGTTGAAGTTTTTGACAAGTCCCTAAGGTGCCAGTGAAGAGAGAATGGCGAACTCGTTGCAGGTAGCACTAAAATGCATAAATCCTTCGCTAAACGAGAGACCAAGTATGTCTGAAGTTGCAGTGACGACAATTGCGTGGAAAGAGAGATCCGTAAGCAAGAGTTGACTTATCTCCTACGACACGTCAAATCTTGGAAATCCTCCTAATTCTCTCAGTTAATTAAAATTTCTCTAAGTTTCAAGGGACAATACAACAGTTTGCCGTTGTTTTTGTCATGTCATATTCCAAGCAATTCTTTTTATAAAAATTATATTTTTAAGGAAAATGAAAATGAGATATTATCAATACAAAAATAATTTTAAATTGTTCTAACTCAATAAAAAGCGACAGCACATATTCTGGTGACGTTGGTTTGTGAAAAGTAGAACAAATAATAAACTTTCGCGTCTTCTTTGAAAGACAAAATAAATGAAGAAACAAAACACGCTGTCGTTTAATTTATACGCAACTAAAGCACAAACAAATGATACGAACTGAGAAAAAAAAATATATATATATATATATACAAAACTTTATATATATATATATACGAACTGTATATATATATATATATACATAATAATGCTACGCCCACTTTAAAAATTATTAAAACCAGAAAGAGCAAAGTGACGCGGACGCTGAAACCGAGCCGCCAAACCATGATAACTTGGCGCAATCAACCGGCCCTTGCGCAGCTGGGTGTCTTGTCCAGCTCATGACGAGCACATTCCAGCGCAGTTTCGAACTGGCGCAGCTTAGCCTGCACGGCGCACTTGTTCTCTCTCAGGCGAAAATTGCCACGTCCTTATCCTGCATAACCGCATCCGTCGAAACTGACTTCACCGAAATCGAACCGGGAACAGCAGCGTACCGAGTTGAGAAGTTTCGCAAGCCGGCATAGTCACCTTCTTCGAAATCAGCGTTCTGTCCCTCGTCGAAATTCAAGGCGTAACTCATAGCGTCGTATTGGCACTTACCATGCTTACATCCACCGCTTCTATTCCTATTGAACCTCCGGATAAAGGTTTTCCATCTAGGTCCGGCAACAATTTCCGACCACTCGCGGAGTTTCTTGAGGACTCTGAAGCCTCGCGACCACCAGTGGTCCTCGGCGCGACGCGTCTGAGACCAAGATGAGGTTCGAACGCGTTCCCACCATGCGACGCCAACGTTTGCAGATCGACGGCGGCCAAAGCAGGGGAAACAGAAGGAGCAGCGCGTGTTGCCTAAGAGACTATTGGATCTCTCTTCGCCGGTAGATTCTACCTCCATTTGGGACATAATGGGTCCTTCTTCTATTTTCAACTGCTATGAGTAGAAGAATATGAATGAGGGGAGCGATGCTTTCGCTAACTGAAAAAGGGGGATTCTTTCTCGCTCTCTATCCTCTGCAAAATGCTCCAGCAGAGAGGCAAAGCTATGTAGTTGTGGCGAAGGAGAAACCCAAAGGCCGAAACGGATCCCAATCCGTGCTGACGCTCAGTACTGCTCAGCCCACAAAGGCGAGTTTTGTATAAATAATTGTGGTAGTGACTACTGATTAGTGCGTCGAGGGTATTTTGGTGATTTGAGTATGCGAGACGTTGAAGATTCGAGGAATGATTCGGTACTTTAAAGAGTAGACTGGATCAAAAAGCTTGTGGGCCCCCGTCTTAGGTGTGACCAATTGCGGTGCGGTGCGCTTTCTTAAACGGTGGATGATTTTATTTTATAGAATAGAATCCAAGTCCAAGGATAGATTAAGGGTTTTATTCATGGTATGTATACGTGTCGCCGTCTACTCGGCCGCCAACCGCTAATGAACAATTTTGAGGACCAGATAACAGAGACAAACACACACACTAACACTATGGCTCTTTCGGCATTAAAATCCATATTTCAAGGTAGGAAGAAAGTGAGTAATGGGCAAGACATTCTTTTTAAAAAATGGAAAGTGGGGATATAAAGTATCATTGCAAGGACGAAACCAGATATAGGAATCAAAATTTTTACCAAACAAATCAGCCATAGGAAGATTCTTTTAATTGCTTTTTCATCTTATCCTATCCGCTATGCCAAAAACAATGTTTGCTTTTTGATCAAGTGACTTAGGAATGACTCTGCAGTTTTACTTTTTTATTTTGATCTCGATTGAGTGAACCCAGGGACCACAAGAAGAAAAATGTCACCTTTTCCTGTTACGTTACAGCACTAATAGCAAGTGGCATTGGTTTGAGGCAGATAGTCATCTCGGTCGTAGCTCGTGACAGAAAGGGTGGCGGTGGTTTCGCATGAGCTGCGTGAGTGTTGACTTGGTAGTCAAAGTGACAAGGTGGGCTTTTTCAGGCCATGTGTTGTCGCGGTAGCTGCAACGGCTTTCTTTCCATGAAATTACTTAGAGATAAAGATGAACCAACGAACGATTGGCCTTGGAGCGTAGCATTTGTCCCTTCGTTCATATCAAAGTAGCTTAGCTAGCAGGTAATATCAGAGGCAGGGCGACGATCTAATCTCTTTCAAACACGGGAAAGGATCTTTACAACGTCACCTTAGACTCGTGTCATCGTGGGTTCGATTCGAATACGTAATATTTTCAACTGCTGGGTGTATAGTCTGCCGATTTATGGGGAGTATCGTATCGGTCGTTTGTTTTGTTTGGGTCACAGCACGAAAACAATAAAACAAGACGGTCTCCAGCATCATCTATCAGAAACCCACATTTCTGACTGAGGAAGGTGATTATTATGTCCGGTCTCATTCATGAACACTCATATCTAGCTAATCAAAATCAATTTGACCAAGGTAACTAGCTAGCATTTAAAAAAAGTGTCCTCAGTGTCAGAACTACTCAAAGTTGAACTCACAGTTGTAGACCTCACCACCGTGAACAGCCCAGGAAATCTGAGTTTCCAATAACAATAGCAATCGCACCAAATTAGATTTGAACAAATGCACCTCAAAACCACATTAGTCCGGCGTGAAATTCTACAGCATCCCATTTACATTACAGTACACGAGGATTCCGCATTGGATACTTCCCATTAATACTCTGGGACTCAGATCTACAGTAACAAACACAAATGAAAAGAGATTTTGAAATTGAAATCACATTAGCACCCAGCATGCTCAAATCTCTCCTCTGAGAAAGAAGCAGCACAACCAAGAACGGCTCTTGAAGGTGTAGCTAATGATATAAATAGCGGCAAATTAAGAGTAAGAGAACCCACTCACTTCGCCTCAGGAAATATAGAAAAAGGAGAATAGAAATAAGCGATGGAGAACCTGCATATGGGTAGCATCGAAATGAGTAAAACCGCTAATTAAGAGAAGCCGCCGGATTGCATTTTTTGGACTTGACAGCATTTCTTTTGGTCGACCAGTAAGCTCTGCGCCGGTGTGAAAATGAAAACGACACGCGCAGTTCACAAAACGTTGTTTCGTATGAACACAGTACAAGCGAAGCGAGGAGGGGGACATTTTGATCTTGCTCCCCTTTTCTCTGCTCTCACTTTTGCGTTCGAATCATAAGAAAGTGGTGCATGACATGGAACGCAGAGATCCACGGCACATTCCTCGGTATTCTGTGAGAGAACTGGAGGAATATGAAATTTTGAATGATTTCCCTGTATTAACCGAACTAGTTCAAATATACAAACAATGGATTCCTCCTCCCTCTAATATATAGTATATATAGAGAGAGAGAGAGAATTGAGGTTCTGAACCTGGATATAATCATCAATACGACGCTAAAGCTAGCAGACATGCAACTGCCCACCGAAACCAAAACGGTACCCTCAACTAGTCAAATGACATTAGTAAACCAATCTAATCCCGGCTGATGACTATCCAGAAACAGGTTATAATCCAAAGAAAAATTTGGTTTGAAACTATTTCCTGAAAACCATGCCCTGTATACAACTGAACCAATGAACCATCAAAGCTATCGCCACTGTATTTCTAACCTATGCTGCCGCTTAGACTGGGAAGGTGCGTTTGCACTTCCAGCATTGTTTTCGAAACAGACTTGTATCGTTTCAAGAGGGCTTCTGCACAGCTTTTGGATTTAGCTGCTGCCTTCTGAAGCAGCAGCAAGCACCTGAAGCAACATCATCACATCCACAGTATCGTCTAGATAGAACCTAGCTTTGCTTGGTTTTTGCCCAACTGTGCATGCAAAGATTTCTGTAGGTGAAGTAAAAGTTTTGGTTGATATGCTCTCAAACATATCCTCGTCAGATCTATCATCCCCAATGCACAAGACAAAATCTGGTGTTTTCCCATTGTTGGTCAGTGTAGACAGAACTTGTTCGGTGACCAATCCTTTAGTTATCCCCTGCGATGTCAATTAGCCAACGTTAGAACTCTTGAGCAATATCATAAGTCATACGTCCCGACACGAAGAGATGACGCACCTACCTGTGGCTTAACTTCAACAATATACTGTCCCTTTTTAACAATAACAGGCTCATTTGCAAGGACATTTTCAAGGTGATCCAACAGCTCAATAGCCTGCCAAGTTCCAAAATCATGAGCAGCGTCATAGTAGTGCCACACCAAGGCACTCTCCTTGGCCTCTATATAGGAGCCGTCTGTTGCCTCAGTGTAGTGTCTCATCACGGGTTCAGTGATCATTTTCCAACCAAGATCTGTATTTACGGGGCTGCTTTCCCAACTTGACTGTTTGCCCCACCTACCATAAAACCAAAGAAAACTTACTTCAGCAAGTTCATAGAACTTGATAATAACTTGAAAACTACTATGCCAGAAAGGAGAAAACTCTAGTAGAAGCCTACTCTAAAGGATGAATTCAACTATTAATGTCATATAATATTATAAGTAAATCTAGGATGAAGCCACTACGTAGCTTCCTTCTTCATTTTCTCAATTTTCTTTTTGGAGGCAGGAGTTCGATAATCAATAAGGGGCAAACGATGATATAAGTATCTAAATATATAAAACAGACATACCTTATAAGATAACCATGCTCAGCCGCTATACCAAGATCCTTACACTCATGGAACCATTCACCTAATGAGGTCTTCCCCCTGCCACTTACTATAAACACGGTGTTCTTAGTGTCACTGCAGAGGTTATTTAGAACAGATATGACTTCAGGACTGGGGCTTTTCACTATAGAATTTTTAGGCACAATAGTACCATCATAATCCAAAAATATTGCCCTTTGATTTGTCCTCTTATATGCAGAAACAATGTGATCCATGGACAACTTCCTAAAACTAGGGGAAAGGAATAAGACCCTGAAACTCATGCCAAAGCCAATGCCCCAGCAACGTTTACTATAATGGTCCTTGCTTGCTCTCTCCAGATCTTGCATAAAACTCCGGGCCCAGTAAGCCACATCATGAGAGCTAACATATCGATAGTGCTTCTCATGGCGCAAATGCTTCTCTTCACTGGGCATTCTGATGGCCAAATACATTGCATCAGAAACAGCATCAATGTTCCACGGATTCACCCTGATTGCCCCACTAAGAGATGGCGAGCAACCTATGAACTCAGAGACAACAAGTGCACTAGTACGAGGGGACTCAGAAGCAATTTCCAAGGCTTCATCCATTTTGGGACTCCCCTGCCTACAGACAATATACTTGTATGGAATTAAATTCATACCGTCCCTCACTGCATTTACAATGCAACAATCTGCCAAAGCATAATAAGCTGTCTTCTCATGAAAAGGAAGAGGATGATCAATGATAATCACAGGTTCATAACCGGGGGTTCCAAACCTTTCATTTATCCTTTTGGCAGTAATGTGTATCTCCTTCTTTGTTTCCTCAACATCTTTGCCAGTGCTCCTTGAGGGATTTACAATTTGGACCAGTATTAGCTCACCCCTCAGATAGGAATGCTGCTCCAGTAGTTTTTCTAAGGCCAAGAGCTTCAAACTGATGCCTTGAAATATGTCCATATCATCAACACCAAGAATAAGCTTTTTCCCCCTAAATTGCTCATATATTTCTCTGCCTTTGACAGAAGAAGATGGGTGATCCAAGGCAGATTGAAGTTTACTCATATGAATCCCTACAGGCCAAATTTTAATGTATACTGTGCGGCCAAAGTATTCAAGCCCAATGTAACCCCTTTTGGATTCATATTCCAAGCCAAGCATCCGACTGCAGCAAGACAGAAAATGACGAGCATAGTCAAATGTATGAAATCCAATCAAATCTACATTAAGCAATGATTTCAAAATTTCATCTCTAACTGGCAGAGACCGATAAATTTCTGATGAAGGAAATGGACTGTGAAGAAAAAACCCCAACTTGACCCGAATGTATCGCCTCCTCAGGAATGTTGGCAGAACCATAAGATGATAATCATGTATCCATACATAGTCACATTCTGGATCGATAACCTCCCTAACTTTATCTGCAAATATCTTGTTAGCAGAAACATAAGCCTGCCAAAGCGACCTATCAAAGCGATTGCAATGGTCTGGGTACAAGGGCAGCATGTAATGGAATAAAGTCCACAAAATTTGCTTGCAGAATCCATCATAAAACTGTTTCTGGAGCTCTGAAGGTAGAAAAGTAGGCACACAACTGAATTTCTGCAGCAACTCAAGAGAAACATTCTCTTGCTCACTTGCATCAACATCAACATCCAGTGATCCTACATAGACAACTTTAGTTTTAGAAGGGAGTCCATCCTTTAGCTGCAAAAAAATTGAATCTTCATCATAACTAAAGCACCATCTGCCAGAGTTTTGATCCTTTTGAGCATTGAGAGGAAGATTATTTGCTACTACAATTATCTTTTGACTGTATTCTAATGAGGGATCCGATAAATCATCACCACTATGTTCTTTGCCATCTACATCAGAGATAATTCCTGGAACAGTCATAACTCGGGGAAGAGCCCTTGGACTTGGAGGGAAATTTAAAATATCCCCTGAAACCAAGTCCAACAAATTCATACATGACCTTGCCATCATCTTTACCGTAATTTCCAGCTACTGAGCTATAGGAGTGCTGAATTATGAAGGATTGACAACTGTGTGATATTGAAGAAACAACCCACATAAAACAAGAACCTGTGGAGATAGATACAAGAGAAAATTTTATAACTACAGCCACAAGGACTATATGCAGGACTATAAGACACAAGTACATAACTCAAGCAAATTCCACAAGTTCAGTTAGTCAGCAGTTCAAACATCAGTAGATAATCAATTAATGCTTTCTGTAAATATGTTCAACCACATGGAAATATGTTAAACCAAAAAAATAAAAGACCATTTTACATGTAGCAGAAAAGGAAGAGAAAACATCAATTTAGGTACAAAATAAAATATAAGGTGTCACAGAAAAACCTTCCTTCAAGTTGTATCTGACTGTCTAAACAAAAGAAAGGGGGAATCATAACAATGTGTGGATGATTATCAATCAATGTCATGATTATGATCCTACCACAGATAAATCTTCCTATTCCTCCCAATTATTAAATTTGAAAAAAAAAAAAAAACTGCCCAGATTTAAACAGACAAGGGTTTAACCGATTCGATTCTACACAATTGTTTAGTCAACCAAATCAATCCAGGAACAATAAGAGTTCAACGAAAACATAGAATCGCAAAAAACAAGAATCATTAGAGCCAAAAATCAAATGAGATCATGCAGATATATGCCTGATTCACAAGATTCGACCGGAAGCACCAGAATCAGAAAATTAAACAGAAATCATTAGAGAGAACCAATAAAAAAAAGAGCAGAAGAGAGATCAAAGAGATACATACAGAGTTTCAGCTGAAACTCATACAGCTAATCTCATGAACATCTCCCAGTGCATAACGCTCTCGTTCGGAACCTATGAGCAAAAAGGCGTTACACTCGAAGATTGCTAGGTAAAAAGGAAGTGCATTAGACCTCATTCGCATTCCCTTTTTATTACTTAAATTTGCAAAAATCATTAAATAGATTTTATCAATTTAACACAACCAATCAATTGGATTCATCCGCCCTTTGAATTGCGCTGTAAAAACACAGGAAAACCGAAATAAATCCAGCTAATAAACTTAACATGAAGGGCATGTGTACCAAAAAAAATAAAGTAATATAGACATGAGGAACAACTTCCAAATAATGCAAGAAACAGATAAGACTTTGGAGTACTCATGGGATTCATCCTTATCTTAAAAGGTTGTTCAATCCATCCCTCAGCAAACCATAGAAGGAAAGTGGGAGTGTAAACGTGGAACATCCAGTTGCAGCTAATCAAAACTATTCGGGTCCAGATGTTTTGTTTGTTTCTGCACAAAAGATTTAAACTATGGATTACATTTCCTATGTTATTTTTCATTCATTCTTTAAGTTTCATGAATCCATTTATATATAATCCATACATGCCGCGATAACGAGCTTGGGATACATAGCATTATTAGAAGTATTTGCATGCAATAATCTGGCTTCCATTTCTCCATGACAGAGATTTTTCTGTCGAATTTAAACAAACAGCTCCAAATGCAAATATTAACGGAACCCACAAGAACCAAACAACTAGAAAGTCAACGAAGAGCAGGCATTTACCTGAGAAGTATCGAAATATCCAACGACAAAGATTTTCCAGTGACTGTACAGAAATTTCCTGCAGGGAAATAAACAAATAAAAGAAGACCATAAACGCATTTCCCTTTGATCGCAGGGAAATTAACCGAACATAGGTGAAAAGAGAACTCTGCTATCTATGTGAAGCTAATTCAAAGCAAAACAAGTCAAAGAAATTTCAGCAAGTCATTACCTTGTTCTTCACTTTCCGAAGAAGAAAACAAAACCTTATGAACAGTGAGAAAGAACAAAAATGAAAGAATAGGAAAAAATTAAAATGGATAATTGAGAACCGAAAAGTGGGTATGAACAGAATTGCCGAAGTGTATATTTCGATATATCGGATAAGTGTTAGGTTCGGAACCGGTGGGATTGTTGGGTTTAAAACCAACTTAAACAATTATAATTAATAATTTTAAAAACGTTCGGAATTTTTGTTTCCGAGGTTTCGTTTCATTTGGTTTGGTCATGGGTGTTTTTGTTTGCTAAAATTTTTTCCTTCATTCAAATAAAGGATGCTGAGATAGATTATACTGGGAAAGTCAGAAAAGAGAAAGTTACGATATGATATTTGGATAAAATAAAAATCTATGATACCCACAGTCGGATTGCAACTCTAGTTGTTCTTACGTCATAGTCCCGCCAACTTTACTTCCATACCCTAAATACCCTTCTCATATACTCTTATTTACCAATATAGTAGTGACATATATTCTGTAATGTTTACTAATTCATGATTTATGCGCGGGTACAAAGTCACAATAAATAGTAGTATATGCCAGGGGAATTTATCATAAAGTTTATTACTCCAAAAATATTAATGTATAGGATTAATTCAAGCCTAGGACTGAAGCTTTAGACTCATTTACTGAGCCAAATATCTTGTTGATTTTAATGGTGCACAAATATGCACTTAGGTTTCTTTAATGTTATGCATAATTTAGCTATAAAAATCTAAATTTGTTTGTTTAACAATTGAAAGAATACGTTAAAAAGGCCAACAAATGTTAATTCAATTGATATAAGGAAACAATGAATTTAAATTTATTCAATATACACGAGAAATTTAGCATTTAAATAATAATTTTTACTTTTAAAGGTAAAATTTTATCAATTATGTTCACAAAATATATATATGATTAATTACTTAGAACTCTCGAATTAATTTTGAAATGAAGCAAAACGATAAAAGGGTAAAGCCGTCATTCAAATAGGAAAAATAATAAATAAATTGTTATCCGATTCTTTGTTGCTGATATTTATCTATCTTGATATATTGATATTGATGTTTGTATTTAGAAAATAAAACTAGACTGACCACGTCTATTGTCCGGTCACATAAAATAAATTTGAAATGACAGCATGCGGATAAACATAGAGTTGTCCCCCAAAGTCAGAGCATTAATCAAAATATTGGACACAACCTTCTAGTACATCAGAATAATTCATTGCCCTCTTTCCTCAGTAAATGCCTTTCCTTTATTTTCTGACACACAGACAGCTTTCTTAATAGAAGATGGAGCCATTAATGGGAAAAAAAAGAAGCCGCAACATAAAAGTTGATATTCATAGAAACGCACGCGGCTGCTCGACCATGTTTGTTATCCATCTTACCATACCCATACCCATCTATCCTTTTCTGTCTTTCTCGTGTTTCGGATTTCTTTTTCTGGGATTTGTCCGTGTATGGAATGGCAATAAGGTAAATACCGAGGATAGGGAGGCCCTTGATGGGTTGTGCAATTGAATTCGATGTGGATAAAAGAAAGGGGGACAAGGATCAATGAGTGGCTTTTTCTCGGACTCCTTCCATTCTCCTCATAATTCCCCTTTTAGTATTTATTTTTTCCCCTTTCTGTCCTTTTCCACACACAATCTCGTACGGAATCTTGACAAGACCCCTGCCGTGTGGGATCCACATCGTCCAACAGTGACAAAAGACGGTCCTTCTGTTTCCACATGGCTTTACGCTGTTGGCTATTTCACACCATGTCACCATTTTCTTTCTTCTCGATAGAGCTGCCACGTTGTTATCATAATGACCAACGACGTGGCCATGACTCGATTCAACTACTTTTAATTTAAATAGGGATATTAAGTAATTTTTTTTATGTACATATATATTTTTATAATTTTATTTACATAAACAAAAGGTGTGCACGTAACTTTTTTTCCAAGCTTAAACACATCAACAACGACAGATTACAGATGTTTTAGGAAAAATATTGGTAAAAATTATTTGTGGAATTTTGATTTGATTGATAATTGAAGAACACAACTGAGACGGCACCGGGCTGTAATGGGAAGAGAGTGGGACCCGGATTATCCAGCGGGCATGTTTCACGGTAGAGTGTCCGAAGATGGGGAGATCGTGTCTCTGGCGGGCGCAGGATGGGTGTAAATAATAAGAGAAATGTTATATTTTTCTATTATTTATGTTTATAAATATTCTTGTATTTATTTTAAAAAATATACGATAAGATATTTAAATTTTAAACTTTAAATTATAACACTCTAAAACTCTAATTTTAGAATTTAAAGTTTTACGTGTCTTTTCGTATACCTTCTAAGGGTAGGCTTTTTTAAAAAATAAAAAATACTTAAATGATAAATATATGTGTCATCTTTCAAATAAATAAGAAAATCTGTAGCATAAATAATAAGAAAATATAATATTTCTCAAATAATAAATAACGTAATTTATACACCAAACAATGATGGATTCTTCATTGACACTGGCAGTGGATATGGAGCCGATTATAGTCTGCGGTCTCAATCCGTGAAAAGGTGCATTAGCATAGACAGAAAAAAGAAGAAGACGTGGAAAATACACAGCATGTGGGCTCCCTGCTTCCTTGGGATGCTCTCTGTTTTTTTTGGATCAATTGTGGTCAACTTAAATGAACAACCAAACAACGCCTTTCTTCTAACAGGAGAAAAACAAAACCTGCATTCATTATAATTTTTTAAAAATATTTTTTTTTTTTCTATATCACACTTTTCACCTTCGTGTTCTTCTCGATTCAACGGAGGGAGTGTCCTTCTCCGTTTTGTTGGGAGGCGCTACAGCTACTTCCGCCTTCTTGCTCTCCTTTTTCCCCCAACAAAAAGAAGGAATTACTTTGTTAAAGGGAAAGCCCAAGTTCGTTAGCTTCTGTTGGCCCATCTCAAATTATCAGTCTGGCCCAAACAAATTCAGAACAAGGAATAACCTTGGAGTCTTCGTTGATTTTCCTTGTTTCCTCTTATTTATAAAAAAAAGACAAGGGGGAAAAAAAGAAAGAGCAAGATCCCAAAATTTCTTGGTCCTCAAAAGCGTATGCTAAAAATATCAGGTTTCTGCTTTATTGATGGATTAATCTGCCATTCTTATATAAATGGCCTTATAGGGAAGACTTGGTACATGCTAAGTATATATCCCAACATATTCAAAATTGTGTCAATTACAACCATGCTATTTTTGTATTAAAGTTATTGTTAAGGAAACAAAAAGACAAAGACTAACAAGATATGATTATGATTGAGGGGTTTTTACAATTACGAAGGTTCAAGATTGGTTCTATTTTTAGAATAAGAATACTTATGAATTTTTTTTTTAAAAAAAGAAGAAGAAGAAGAAAGAAACCGAAGCATAAAAGAGGATGATTAAGGAATTAGCCACCACATCAATAGTTTAAGTTGAGAGAGAGTTTCTCCATAGAAGATATGGATGTGGATCACATGCATGCATGTATCTATGGAACACACACAATGGATTATTGTTCATTCTTTCCATCAATCAAAACCAAGTCAAATTTGTGCAATTTCACACTGTTTTTTCTTCAACAAAAGGGAAAACGAAACAGGAAAATTAGAAATTCGACAAAGAAAATAAAGACTAACAAAAAGCAAACACAGTGTGAATCAATCAACAACCAACGTTGTCCGGGGTATATATATAGTGCTTTCTTTATATATATATATTGATGTCAGATTTTCGAATCTTTCACCTAATCTAATCTCTTCGCCGACAGGAGGTGCGTGGGTGCTTGAGTTGAGATCGAACCAGAAAATCACTTTATGGGGATTCAGATCATCTACTAATCTAAACGCAATCTAATCTAATATATTTCTTAACCAATTTGAACATATATATATGCATGAAAATCATTAATTTATTGACTAATATTACAGCTTAAAATTCATCATACTTCAAATGACATGCCTTTTTCAACTCGGTTGTTGGCCCAAACAGAAGACAATAAACTGTGATAGTCCATAGTAATTAAGGTGCACAGAGTGGGTAGGCATTGGAATGTGCTTGCTTTCAAAGTACTAATAACATTCCTCAAATTCCCTTTCGGCTAAAGGCAGGAAGGAACATGTGATCCCATGGCGTTGGGACAGTACAGGGGAAAGAAAGACAATAACTCAGTACTACTCGATTGCATTCTCTGATTTGGTCATCCAAGAGCCACGAGAGGGAGAGGCACAAAAAATGAATCAACGTAATACACATAAGAGAACAAGACGGGCATATATAATAATGATACATATCTGCACCAATATCTTGTTAGTTAGGCTCAATCATTTTCCTGTTAATGTCGGCTAACACCAACTCCATCACTATCATTGCAATGCAGATCCATTGATTTATGGTCTAGTAAACAAGTTGTACCTCAACTCTTAAACTTTTATAATCACTTCAAAATAAATAAAAAACAGAGAACAAGTTGGGAATAAATGATCTTTTACATCGATTAATTGTTTTTGCTTAATGCCAAAATGTATATGAATACAAAGAATGGATTTTTTTTTCTTTCCCTCCTTTCCAACAATTATTTTTTAAATGTAGAAAACACCAGAAGTTCTCAGTGTAGCGAGTACAATTAATTCTCTCAAAGTTCCAGACATAATGATAACACGAGACTTGGCATTGGCAAAGCTTATTGTCGGAATATGCCTGAATGGTAGCATGCAATGTTGTCGGAATGGTGGCTTATGCTTCACATCTTATCCGGTTAGTGCCTCTGCCTATCAAAATTCGTCACCGCTGCTCTTAGCTTCTGTAGCAGTGAACTTTTTGGCAAAAGATGGCAAGCAAAATGCAGCTGAGTGAACCTGAAAACGGACACCCAACGAGGAAGAAAGTTATTAAAAGCACCGAAAGTCAATATTAGACTGAAATAGAGTTCAATCACCTCTGAGGTGTAAAACTTCAAGGGTTGCTTTGATATGCCATAACTTTCTGGATCTATGGGGTTGATTGGATCTCTGAAGTCCACGCATGGGCCATCAGTTGAACAAAGCAAGAAACCAATGACCCCACTGAAATAAAAGCATCTGTTAGGTTAAGCTACAACTACAATCAGAATAATAAGCTAATGTCAATCCTCCACCATGATTATTTTGACCATTTGCTCAGAATGAGTAAATACAATCAATTCCCTTTTAGGCAACTAATGAAGATATGAGAGTATGATGGTGTTGAATAAAGCAACACAGCACTACTAGGCAAGGATGAATGTGATGGAGATTTGAAGTATGCTTTGCTTGCCTTGGATATGCAGGAACAGTAGTCCATGCATAATCAACACAGCCTTTGAATATTTGCCGACATTTTGTGAGAAGCTGTTCAATGTCAAGGGACTTGAACCATATGCTCTCTGCTTGGATGCACAGAACTCCACCTGGGCGGAGAGCTTTTGAAACCAGTTCAAAGAATTCAGATTCAAAAAGCTCGTGATCAGGCCCTGCACCATGCACCATATACGAATACACACATATATTAAATATGATATGCCACTGAAAAAGATATATTGTGGATGAGAAACAAGAAATAAGATACTTATTGGATCAAAGGCGTCCACTATTATTGCATCGTAGATGCCACTGGGGACAGAATTCAGAAACAAAGTTCCTGCCAGTTTCAAGAAGGAAATAATTGTCATAAGAGTAGCAGTAGCAAGTAGCAACAATAACAATAAGATAAAAATGTGACATGCCATCTATAACATGAAGCTTTACACGAGAGTCCTTATATCCAATGGCTATATCCGGGAAAAATTGTTTATACACCTGAAAAGAGGGAATTTAAACTAAATTAAATTAAATGTCAGTAAAGGACTAGGTATTTGTAGCTTTGTTGCTTTTGTGTGAAGTTATAGATATTTTAGAGCTAATAAAAATTTGAAAGCTACTTATGCAGACCAGATAGCAAAAAAAATTAAAAATAAAAGGGATTAAACACTTTGCTTACATCAATCAGCATTGTATCTATTTCACATATGTCAATTTCTTCCACAGATGAGTGGCGGGATATTTCCCTGAGAATGCCACCATCTCCACCGCCAATTAGCAGCACCTGCAAGACAAGATATTCAACTAAAGTAGGCTCATTCCACCAAATCTTTGTTAAGAATTCTTCCTTGAAATTATTCCATTTAGTGATTTCCACAATCTGTAACCATCATCACTATCAGCAATTATTTATGAAATATTTTTTTTTCCAAGATAATTAGAAAAAGCAAAAAAGGAACCTTTTCGGGGTTTGGAATAGAGCAAAGGGGAAGGTGGGTCATCATTTCTTGATAAGAACATTCGTCCTTCTCAGTGAGTTGGAGTGCTCCATCCAGAACGAAAACCTTGCCGTACGTTGACGACTGCACTTCCATAAGTATCCATATTCAGCAATGTAGACCAACCGTGTCATCATGCTTATACAATACAATACAATATAATATCAAACTACAATCATATATGTTGTTGTGTGAGGTATTATCACCTGAAATACCATCATACTTTGGTATTCAGATTTCCCTTGGAACAGGATCTTCTCTACTTTCAAAAAGTGTGCTTGCCCTGCAAGATACATTTCTTTCAATTTTATATACCATTTTGGACCACCTTTAATTACTGGTATAGCAGCGTTAAAAACATTATCATCTCCAATCTTTTATGATTACAAAACTACTATTTTGCTATCATGGAATTAACAAGGGGAAAAAATAAAATGATAAAAAAAGACAGTCTAGAATGAAAGACCAAAAGCGTGGCAATAGAATTCAGCCTTGTGTACTTAGAATGTTTTTCTAAAGAAAGTTTTATACAGCTCAACATGTGCCACGTTTATCTTTTTCTTGCACTCTATATACAGGATGTGGGGCGGGGGAGGAAAGGATTGAATATATCTATGTTTTAAATACATTGCTCCGAATATTGTTTATATCAATTCTGCAAGCAAACTAATTGATAAAGTACTTATGAGTGTCAGAAATTAACAACTATATGAAGGCATGCATGCAAAAATATGATATCTATAATTCTTTTTTTTTTTTAAAAATAATATAAATGACACTTGCACTTGAAGCATGCATGGACCAGTTATGCTCCAACTCGATTAATGCATGCATATATGCAAGAAATTCACAAACATGATTCATTATATGAAGTTATGAAGATAAGTTTTAAATACATCAAAAAAAAAGAAAAAAGAAACTTCCCTAGGATTCATATTGTTATAATGGGATGTTCATGTGTCTAAATAATTCTTAATTAAAAAAATCCAGGAAACTTGGGGTGGATATAAAGAAGGACGATTGAGGAAACTAATCTAGACAGTTACCTGGCCATATTGGAGAATACTCAGAAAACCATCCAGGAACTTTGGGGTGGGTATAATTAGTAGGCTCTTCATTATTCACTTGTGAAGCTTTGCTTGGTAGAGCAGTGACACCATTTTCGTCAGTATAGATCAAACACGAAGAATTAGGAACCACAAAACTGGCGATGCTGTCCATGAGGTATAGCTTCCCTCAAGAAACTCAACTCTGTATATGATAGCCGGCTGAAACCCGTGTTCTTAAATTGGTGGTAGGTTTGCCTTTTATGTAAGAATCAAATGCCTTCGTCTTCTAAACTGCCATGAAAAATAAAACGTGCCAAAGCTACGTGCTAACCAAAAGAAATGCGAAGATCTCCAATATTGGATTCTTTGCCTAATTAAAATTTAAAAGCATGTATACGATATGGTCATGTATACATATATATATATATGTGTGTGTGTGCTTGTGTGTGCGCGCTTTTGTAATAATAGAGTGAGGGGAGGTAAGTTAACGGAAGATGTCAAAGGTCATTACCATTCAACGTAACAAACAAGAATAAAAAGGAAAATCATTGCCTTTGCCTGACAACTTTAAAATAAGAAAAAAAAAAAAAAATCTATATTAATCAAAACATGTCATTGCTTAATTAGTTGTTGAAGTCTTGATAATACCGCGTTTAACCATCATATGAATATGATGCTATGTATATATCTGCTACTCTCACCACCTTCTTTTTTCCCTCTTCTTGTTCTGGTTTAACACTGGGTGGTTGGGCCTCAGGCTGAAATCCAACTTATAACTTGGGCATGTTGAATGCTGAAGCCCATGGGTAGATATTGGATGGTCGTTTCTTTTCTCACCCTCGTTTGTATCAAAGTGAATCACACAAGATTGGAGATGATAATGATAGGATGTGAGGCTAAGACAGACCTTAGGACTATCAAAGGGAATCTAAGCATTTTCGTTTGATGAGAAATATAAACAAGATTCTTATTCAAAAAAAGTGCACATAACTAACTCCTTAATGACCAATTACCATGCTCTTTCAAGTGTAGCGCGTTAGCCGTTAGCAGGGTTTTTCTCCACGATACCTCTACAGAGCTGCTGCCACACTTGACACGACCAAGATTTGGTAATGACTAATGAGTATGAGTTTCTCTGTTAACAGTGGTTTATCGACGGTGAGTGATTATTCCCAAATTCTTTGTGTCTTTCTACCCTTAAAACCAAAACTCGGTGCTCTGCTCTGCTCTGGAATGGATTACTCGAGCTTCTTAGTCAGTACAGGGAGGTTGCAGTAAAAGTTGATGTGTCAATATATCCCAAACATTTCTACTATAGTTTTTGTTTGTTTGGGCTCCTAGCCCCGTTTTTCCCGCAAAAAAAAAAAAAAAGCTTCTTCCATGTCATCATTCTTAAATGCTTTCTTAAAGTAATAAATGAAAATTAAAAGCTGCCTTCATATCTCAGTCATGATACATCAGTCATAAATGATTTTTTTTTCTTTCTTTCAAGTAGTAATAAATAAAACAATATATAATAAAAAACATTTAAAGATGATGATGTATAATAAATTTAGGTCTCTCGTAAAAAAGAAATGTCAACCTTTTATTTTATTTTTTTAAAGTTGAGATATTCCCATTATAAGTTGGTAGAAAATCCTAATATAACTCGTTGATATATATTGTATGTGTCCATGAAAATTTTATTAAAAATCATTTACTAAAAGAGACAAATTTAATTCACCAACAAAAAGAGAGATTTAATTGAGATGATCTTTCAACCATGTTTTAAATAATTATTTTGTTTATATTTAAACCTAATAATGACACGTATAAGTAATTACGTATATAAATAAAGGGAAAAGCATAAAATGTCTGTAAAAACTTCTTGTGTTTAAAATTTTTAAAATATAGACTTAACTTGTTTCAACATGCACAATGTAATGTATCTTCTGGTGCTATATATTGTCACTCTCTTTTAAGTTTGAAGGACACATGATATATACATGAACAAAAGAAAACATTTTGAATGATCACATATAACATAAAAGCAATCATTTTTGTCTGCTCTTCCAAATAGAATCAAACTACTCTAATCATTAACGGCTATGTGTTATAAATAGAAAATTGTCTCCATCACTATAATTAAGAATAAGATAACCCCTTTGCGGTTCGCGTAATTCTATGGACAAATGGGAGTGGAACACGTAAGTTATTAAGTCGGTCGAAGCATCATGGCACCTCGTAAGTTAATCTTGCTGCTTCCTTCGTGATCACTTAATTTGAGTTTTGAATACGGATCAATGGTGCAGATCAATAATGATGACTTATCCAACCGGCTTGCTTATTTTTAATTCTCCTGCTCATGGTCATGGGTTTAAATACAAAAACGAAACAAACGACCTAATTCTACCAACCATAACAGCTAGTTTTACTATGAAATAGCAACGGCCACCGTGACAAGAACAAACAACACATCCCTTGAACACCCGCGTAACGCACTATTCCTAAGACCCAGGCTTCCTCTGTCCTTAACCAAGTCAGTACATAACAACAGAAATATCCAAGTCGGCTGCATATGTAGGTTCGTAGGATCACAGACACTACCTCGAAAAAACTAACAAACAAAGATGGAATAAAGAAATGTCATTCGTACGTCAATTATTGTTTTGGACGTTGTGCACAGTTCTTCAAGAAAGAGCAGAGAATTGTTTTCAAACCACGTGGCATACAAAAATAGATTTTTAAAGAAAAATAAATATCTTATAACCCATCGTACTCAACCACATGCCAAGTTGAATAATGTGTGGTTTTTGGCTAATACGCCAAGGCTAAAAGCCAAAATGTGCAGTTCCTCTCTTATCCTATATCGTATCATTTTCCTTTTAAACCCTAAGGCCTTGCCACCCATTAAAAGAAAGAAAAAAAAAAAAACTGTTCTTGTTTTCCTTCTCTTTCTTTGTTGTATCAATGATTACTACTAGAAAAGAATGCAACAACCACTGCTTTTGGTAACGCTTCCCTAGAGCTACAAGTCTGGAACTGAACACTCTGCTTCTCAGGTCAAGAATAAGAAGAAGAAGAAGGAGCGGCTGACATTGTTTTTGCACCAGTCCTGCTTGGCTATGGCAGCTCGCAGGCTTTCCTCACTGCTTTCCCGCTCTCTATCTGCTTTTCCTTCTGCTGGAGCTGCTTCTCTGCTTCACTCACAAGGTGCCATGCCCAACCCACTATCTTCTTTGTCGTCTTCTGGTTTTGTTATTCTTCACCATCTCACTTTTCTTAGGTTGCTAATCCTCCCTAAGGTTGATGATGATGGGTTTCTTAGATTGCAATTTCTTTTTGCAGATCGAACTTCCTTCTGATAAATTTACATGATAATTCTGAAGCTATTTCACAAGCGCCTTTTTTTTTTTTTTTCCTTTGTTGGCTGTGGGAGCTGATTTAAGAAGAGAAACTATTTCACGGGCTCCATTTGTTTAGCTCTTCAGATTTATGCTGAATTCCTGACACAATTAAAAAAAGTTTACCACAGAAAATTCAAAAGAATCCTGGTTTCATGAATCATTTAAAAAGTGACTTTACCCAATTTTTAATTTTTTAGATTGGAGTATCTTCTCATTAGACCACTTGCTTTTCTTTATCTCTTTTACTGTGTACATGCGCGGATTATGATTATTTTTATCTTTTAATTTAATGCAGTGACTAAGGAAAGGATTACAGCATAAGATTGAAGTCTTTTAATTAATTTATTAAAACTTGCACTTAGTATTTGTTCCCTTCCCCAGGAAGAAATTCTGGCGGGTGGAGAAATATTAACAGATATAGCACTGCAGCAGTAGCTGAAGAATTAGTCACTCCACAAGTACAAATAAGCTACACACAGCATCTTATAAATGGGCAATTTGTAGATGCCGCAACAGGTATCTGATGTGTGTTTCAAAAGAAGAACCAAGTCAACTCTGTTTCAGTTGATGAATTATATAGTATAGTATAGTATAGTATAGTGGACCTTGACCTTAATTGGACTCTGTTTGTTTTATTAGGGAAGACTTTCCCAGCATATGACCCTCGGACAGCAGAAGTAATTGCTCATGTTGCTGAAGGTGATTCAGAAGATATCAACCGTGCTGTATCGGCGGCTCGAAAGGCCTTCGATGAAGGACCATGGCCAAAGATGACTGCTTATGTAGGCATCTCCCGAATCTCCCCATTTTTCTTGGACAATCTGGGATTTATTTATTTATGATATTCTTACAATTAACTCCAGGAAAGAAGTCGGATAATGTTGCGCTTTGCTGATTTAGTCGAGAAGCATAGCAATGAGCTTGCTGCTTTGGAGACATGGAACAATGGGAAGCCTTTTGAACAGAGTCTCAAATCTGAATTACCAATGTTAGTGCGTCTCTTTCACTACTACGCTGGTAAGATGAGTGAGGCTAGTTTACTTAGACGTTAACTTCTTACTATGTATACATCTTGTGATATTCTTTTTACCCTGATAATTCAGGTTGGGCGGATAAAATCCATGGTCTGACGGTGCCTGCTGATGGAGATTACCATGTGCAAACATTGCATGAACCGATTGGTGTTGCAGGACAAATTATTCCATGGAATTTTCCTCTTCTCATGTTTGCTTGGAAAGTTGGGCCAGCTCTAGCTTGCGGAAATACTATTGTCCTAAAGTCTGCAGAGCAGACACCGCTGACAGCTCTTTACGTGGGAAAATTATTTCAAGAGGTGGGCTTACAACCATAAGCTCTGTGTCTCTCACACATACACATAAACACACCCTCATTTATAGCTGACATGCTGAGCCAGATACCAGAATCAGATTATGATTCTGAAGAATATTTCTTATGTATGATGTTGCAGTGAATGGTTTAACTTTTAATGTTGCCTTGATTTTTGGCAGGCTGGTCTTCCCCCGGGTGTTCTGAATATAGTTTCTGGGTATGGTCCAACTGCTGGTGCTGCTCTTGCCAGTCATATGGATGTGGATAAGGTAGTTTGGGGAACAAAGCATCTTAGATTGCTCTTGTTTGATATAGTATTTTGGAGACTTCATCCTCATCGGGGATGAACTAGGATTCATGTTGAGGATCCTTAATAAATGACTTGAAAATTATCAGACACTCATTTTTTTTGCGTTTCCTTTTCTTATCCAGTTAGCATTCACTGGATCAACTGATACTGGAAAAATTGTACTGGAATTGGCTGCAAGAAGCAATCTTAAGCCTGTGACATTGGAACTTGGAGGGAAATCACCTTTCATAGTGTTTGAGGATGCTGATGTTGATAAGACTGTTGAACTTGCTCACTTTGCTCTCTTCTTTAATCAGGTTTGTGCAATCCGTTCCCTTAATTTCTTTAATATGCAGATGAGTAAAACACGCTTTTGGATTTTGCTCGGTGCATTTTAGGGGCAATGTTGCTGTGCTGGGTCTCGTACTTTTGTACATGAACGTATTTATGATGAGTTCCTGGAGAAAGCCAGAGCACGTGCTCTGAGACGTGTTGTTGGCGACCCCTTCAAGAAGGGTGTTGAACAAGGTCCTCAGGTATCTTCTCTTTTCAAAGTTATCATGTCACAGACTGCTCCCCAGCTTGATGATGATAAGCACATTCTGATGTAACAAATTAACGTTGTCTTGTTTCTTGGCCATTATAAAATTCCCAGATCGACGCGGAACAATTTGAGAAAGTGCTTCGCTACATAAAGTCTGGTGTTGAAAGCAAGGCTATCCTTGAATGTGGAGGTGGCAGACTTGGTTCAAAGGGCTTCTTTGTTCAGCCAACTGTCTTCTCTAATGTTCAGGTAATGATCATTAGGCACAATGCTTCGATTATGTGGAGAATCATCTGACACAAGTTAATGATCAGGATGATATGTTGATAGCTAAAGATGAAATCTTCGGACCGGTTCAAACCATCTTGAAATTCAGGTGAGCCAAATTAAAATTGTCCGTATGTTTCTGTTGCACTTGCAAACTAGGATTTTCAATCTAATAAATCCTGAATGTTCATCTAAAAATTGAGGCCTTGCTATACTTTGTTCTAGTCTTCTTCATACGATGTATCATCATAACCTATTTTGGGTGAATTGGCAAAACGAGAAAAACAGAACACCATTTTTTGAATAGAATGCAGAAGGAGAAGCACATTAAACACAAGTAACTTTGAGGATGGCATTCAGAGACTGTTGTAATTGTTTTTGGTTTATAATAGGGACATTGATGAAGTAGTACAAAGGGCAAACGCAACCCACTATGGTCTTGCCGCTGGTGTTTTCACTAAGAACGTGAACACAGCCAACACTATGATGCGGGCACTAAGGGCGGGAACTGTATGGATCAACTGCTTTGATGTATTTGATGCTGCAATTCCTTTTGGTGGGTACAAGATGAGTGGGATAGGCAGAGAGAAGGGTATCTATAGTCTTCATAACTACCTGCAGGTCAAAGCTGTGGTTTCCCCATTGAAGAACCCTGCATGGTTGTAACTTGTAAACTGCTCAACTTTGCTTTTATGTTTAGAATAACAGCTGCATATGAGGCTCAATTTGTAACTATGGATTGGAGAATATATTTCTGTTGTTACCTTTTCTCGAAAATCTATTTAGGAAATGGAAAAGGCGTCTCATCTTCTTACCTTTTCTTTTTCTTTTTGTGGACAATCCCTCATTTTCTTGCTTAGTTGTTTTAACAGTAATATCAATTCAACATACTGACCAACGAGAAGAACAGAGAGCTAAAGTTGGCAATTGGCAGAATACGCAGTCACAAAATAACCATGTGGCCTGTGTGAAGATGAACTCAAAAACGGTGACTTTTGGCACCCTAGATGGGGTAATGGCTGAGGTCAACACAACTGCAACCCATCGTTTTGCTAAAGATCAAAATCTGGATAGGGCTTGCATGGAATAATGAGTACGTGGACCGAGGGAAGAAAGGAAAAAACGCTACGTGTCAGGAGAGAATAAGATGGTGAGAGTGACGATGAAAACGATGACATTATTAAATAAGCCTTTATTTGATTTTGTTTTCTATTTTTGGCTTCTGCCTCTTAGGTTGGAAACGCGATCGTCATTTCTGGACCAGTTGGGCAACTTCGGTGCCTGCATTGTGCTAGTTAATTATACAGAAAGAAAAAAAATCTTAAGTACAAAGAGCGCAAGTGACAAGTCTGTTTGACCATGGCTACAAGCAGACTTACTTCGATGGCTACTCGCACTTTGTCTGTCTCTCCTTTTTCTTCTTGCTTTGCTTCACTCCTTCGTTCACTAGGTGATCAGTCACTACTTCACTATATATCATGTGTTTTCTCACTATCCTAGTTTAAAATTCTCGGTTTTCTTTACTTGATATATATATATATATATATATATATTTCCTCAATCATCTACGCCTGTTACCTTGGTTAGAATCAAGGTTATTAATTATCAGAGTGTTCATGAGCTCTCTTTCTTTGTAACGCCAACTTTATTCTCCAAAGTCAACGATCAATGAAGGTCTGTACTGCATCTTTGTAGTAAATGCAAACAGAGGAAACTTAGAAAACAAGAGGGAAAGAGAATGTTCGAAGGAAAATATAATAATGTTCTTCAAGTAAATATATTTGTATCCTCCCTTACGCTTGTTAATGTGCTAAAACGCAAAGCAATTTAAGTACAATTTCCAATATCTTTCTTGTATTTTTGGTAGGAAGAGACTGTGGCAGGTGGAGAAGCATCAAGAGATTTAGCACAGCTGCGGAAACTGACGAATTAATCACACCACCATTCCAAATAAGGTGTACCCAGCATCTAATTAATGGGCAATTTGTGGATGCTGCATCAGGTTCACCCAGTTTATATTTATATATGGAATAACAAGGACTAATTAATTGCCTAGAGTGTGACTTATTATTCTGTAATCATAAATGAATGATCTGACAAATTTGATGGGAGTTGTAGGAAAAACTTTCCCAGCATATGACCCACGCACTGGGGATGTGATTGCTCGTGTTGCTGAAGGTGACCACGAGGATATTGACCGTGCAGTATCTGCAGCTCGCAAGGCCTTTGATGAGGGACCATGGCCTAAGATGACCCCTTATGTGGGAACTTAACTTGCTGCCTCATTTTTTCTTTGTTGCTCTGTTATTCGTATCTATCTTGTTTATTTTTTATCAGCTGCCTCTAATCCTTTCAGGAAAGATCACGGATGATGCTGCGTTTTGCTGATTTGGTTGAGAAACACAGTGATGAGCTTGCAGCTCTGGAAACTTGGAATAGCGGAAAGCCCTACGAACAAGCTGCCAATGTTGAATTACCAATGTTTGTACGTCTGTTTCACTACTATGCTGGTGAGATCACTTTAAAAAAAACCTTGTTTTCTTTTTGGCAGAAATTAGTATTGTGAAAAGTAACATTGCCTTGAAACTGATTCAGGTTGGGCGGATAAAATTCATGGGCTGACAGTGCAAGCAGATGGGAATTACCATGCACAAACACTGCATGAACCAATTGGCGTTGCAGGACAAATCATACCATGGAACTTTCCTCTCTTCTTGTTTGCTTGGAAAGTTGGCCCTGCCTTGGCATGTGGTAATACTGTTGTTGTCAAGAGCGCGGAGCAAACTCCTTTGACTGCTCTCCTTGCAGCCGAGCTATTTCATGAGGTTGGACTCTTATTCGATACATGTGACAATTAAACGTATATATTGTATTTGTATCTAAACTGCATATACAATATATATTATAACAGGCCGGTCTTCCCCCAGGGGTTCTAAATGTGGTGTCTGGTTATGGTCCATCTGCTGGTTCAGCTCTTGCAAGTCATTTGGATGTGGACAAGGTAGATGACTCTATTAAAACATTACTTGTCCTTTTCACATCTCAATACCTTAACCGCTAAGCTAATCTTATGTTGGGCAGATAGCTTTCACAGGATCGACTGGCACTGGAAAGATTATATATGAATTGGCTGCAAAGAGCAATCTTAAGCCTGTGACATTGGAGCTTGGTGGAAAATCACCTTTCATAGTGTGTGAAGACGCTGACGTAGACAAAGCTGTGGAACTTGCACACTCGGCTCTCTTCTTTAATCAGGTCTGTTGTTGTTTGTTCCAAGAATCCTTATAGGTTTCCAGGGAACACGTAAATAAGGTTGTTGGGGTACCTTTGTTTTAGGGTCAATGTTGTTGCGCCGGGTCTCGTACTTATGTGCAGGAGAGAGTGTACGATGAGTTCCTGGAGAAAGCAAAGGCAATTGCTTTGAAGCGCGTAGTTGGTGATCCCTTCAAGAAAGGTGTAGAGCAAGGTCCTCAGGTATTCTCTCTAACTCACCTATACTTAAAATTTGATTTGCAACTGCTGCTGACTATATATGTTGTAATTATATATGTGAAAATACACGTTAACCAAAGTCATTAATTATAATAAATCCATACTGGTAATTGCAGATCGATAGCGAACAATTCGAGAAAATCCTCAAGTATATCAAGTCAGGTATTGAAAGCAATGCTACTCTGGAATGTGGAGGCGAGAGAATTGGCAGCAGGGGCTTCTTTGTCCAGCCAACGGTCTTCTCAAACGTTGAGGTGCAAACGAAGGAAATTAAGCAAGCTTATTTGATAATAATGATTATATTTCTGATGCAAGTGATTATTGAACAGGATAATATGTTGATAGCGAAAGACGAGATCTTTGGCCCAGTTCAAACCATCTTGAAATTCAAGTGATCAAGTTTACTTACTAGAAGATTTAAATTGATTAGAGTCATTGATTGATTGGTGTGAGGCTGAGTTTAATTTATATTTGAACGGTGGCAGGAATACGAATGAAGTTATAAAAAGGGCAAACACAACACGTTATGGCCTTGCTGCGGGCGTGTTCACTAACGAGTTGGACACGGCAAACACCTTGATGCGGGGACTCAGGGCCGGAACTGTATGGATAAACTGCTTTAATGTGTTTGATGCTGCAATTCCCTTTGGCGGCTACAAAATGAGCGGCGTAGGCAGAGAGAAGGGCATCTATGGCCTTCAAAATTATCTGCAGGTCAAGGCTGTGGTTACACCTCTCAACAATCCTGCATGGTTGTAGTTTATAGGAATCTAATCTTATCCTTCAATAAATGGCCTTTGTGTTTGGCTCAAAAATTATTATATCAGTTTCTTTATACTATAATACCAATGCCTCCGTCCACTTACAAGAAGCAACCAACGCATCCATCGGTGACCCACTAGTTCGAATGCATTCCATTCCTTCAGAAAAAGGGATTTATAATATCAAAGTAACAATCATAACAGCTGACAGCACCCCAAAAAGATTACTACCCTATAGACGTGTGGCCTTACGTCGACGTATTCACCATTCACATGTCTCACACCAGACCGCATCAGTTTATTATATTTGGAATTCAATCTCACATTTATCAGTTTTAGTTGCCAAGTACCAATGCCAATTACGGGCCAGTTTTTTTTTCTCCTTTAAATTATTGTGATGCAGAGCACAGACGCGTTATACAAGGCTTTCCGTGACTGGTCCACGTCCCAACTCCCCTGCCTTGCTTTTCTATCAACATCACAGTTTTCGTTTAATAATTAAGCTATGCGGTTATGAGATTAGATTATGACCACAAATAAGGAAAAATCCCTATTTTGAATTTCGTATAATCAAATTTTCTTTTGCATGGGACCCCCTGTACAAGTTCAATAGAAAAATCTCCATTTATATTTGACCAAATATATAATTCTTCACCAACCAACATTTAGAATTTTCTTCTTCGGATCTTACTTCCACGGCCTCTTTTTTTTTTTACATTATATTTTTTTGTTTATATTTAAAAACCTTAAAAAATTAATCTCACATTTAATATAAAAATATTTTAAATTGATTCAATTATTTTTGAGAGCTGCATATATCCTATCCATTTCCTTGATCTCGTAACAATGCCGACACTTGTGGGTAATAATTAACCCTGCGACTGCATGCATCTGCTATTGTCATATGAAGAAATATGCTTTGTTTCGTGTACATAATTACATGCACGTTATTAACAATATAAATATTTGTTTAATCATTACAAAAATGACGTACTTTACTATTAATAACTAGTAATCGGTCAGTGTCGTCTCGAGTTAAGTCGGTTGGAACACGCTTGCCTTCCAGTTCCCCTGGGCACACGTCACTACATTATATGTCCACCTGTCAGGGCGGTTAATGGGACCCACAACATCATTTCTTCTATCTTACTGCCCGTACGACCCGAGGCGAAATACAAATCAATTCCCATTCCCATGCATGATATGATAAAAAGAGTAAAAGACAAAAGCCAAGGTGCCCGCAACGGATTAGGTCTAATGGAAGAAATGATGAATTTAGCAAAAAAAAGGTTAAGTTTAATTAAAGGATTAATTCGTAAATTTGGATTTAAATTTTAATTTAAAGAAGTGTTTAAATTTAATGTTTCAAGGTGTTTTGAATAAAATTATCTTTAATTAAAAAATATTTACTAAAACAAAAAGTGGAGGATCCAAGAAACGCCCGATCAACCTGTCATAGCTACGTGTGTTACCTTCCACGTGTCATTTTTCTTATGAAATCTTTACAGTCCACTTCATTCCATACCGTCCGAGTCAACTCGGTAAACCCCTCAAATAATAATCTGCCACGTGTGATGAGAGATTTCCCGAGTAGCCATGGCCTTCTTATAATTAATGACTTGATCCAATTCAGCATCATATCCAAATGAAAATCTAAATCCTTGACAGGAAAGAAGCTCAAACATTTTTCCTTTTATTTCGCCTTGAAATCAAAAATGAATACGGTGAATCATAAACTCAATCAAAGAGATCGTCGTTTCCTTTCATTACCGGCGGTGCATCCTTGCGAAGGCGTATCTCCTGCCACCCTTGTGACCTCTTTGATTACCCTATCGCAAAAGATATGTAGTTTCCAATCCAAATTGTTTCCCATCCAGCGACGAAATGCCAGAGAAACAATACGCCAAATTGGTATCATTCTCATATTCCTGGAGGAAATTCGAGAGCGCGGTTTGATGATCCCGGACTCTGTTGTTCTTTGCTTCTCGGAGCTCCACGTCTGCTTTCAAAAACTTCACTTTTTAATGGAAGACTGTACTCGTGATGGTGCTAGCCTTTGGATGCTAATGAAATCTCAATTGGTCGCAGCCCAATTTCGGCAACTAATTCGTTCGGTAGCCACTGCTCTTGACGTTCTGCCCTTGCATCTCATCGAAGTTTGTGGTGAAGTGAAAGAGTTAGTGGAATTAGTAGCCAAGCAAGCTCGGAAAGTGAAGTTCGAAGTCGACCCAGATGACGAACGAACGAGCAAAATGGTTCATTTTGTTTTGAGTCAGTTTGAGAGGGGAACCGAACCCGATTCGAATACTATGCAGCAAATCCTTGATTACCTGGAAATTAAGAGCTGGGCTGATTGTAACCAAGAAATCAGATTCTTAGAAGATGAGATTAGTTTCCAGTGCTCTGATTGTGATGAAAGAGAGCTCCCATTCTTGAGCGATTTGCTCGGGTTCTTAAACTACTGCAGGGGAGTGATATTTAAAACTCTGGATTTGAGCATAGGCAACGCCACGGATCAATCCGAAGGTAGGTGCAGCACAGAGATTCATACTTGCATAAATCCAGAGGATTTTCGGTGCCCAATTTCCCTGGAGCTAATGACTGATCCCGTCACGGTATCCACGGGCCAAACTTATGATCGAGCTTCTATTCAGAAATGGTTCAAAGCTGGAAACATGATATGCCCCAAAACAGGAGAGAAGCCAACAAGCACAGACTTGGTCCCTAACACAACACTCAAGAACCTAATCCAACAGTTCTGTGCTGATAATGGCATTTCTCTCACGAAGTCCGGTAACCAGAGTCGTGACATATCGAGGACCATCGTCCCGGGAAGTCCAGCCGCAGCTCAAGCCATGCAATTTCTTTCTTGGTTTCTTGCACGGAGGCTTGTGTTCGGAACAAGTGAGCAGCAAAACAAAGCTGCTTATGAGATTCGTTTGCTTGCAAGGTCCAACATTTTCAACAGGGCTTGCTTGATTCAAGTGGGCACAGTGTCGTCTCTACTAAATCTTTTGAGTACAGATGATAAATCCATGCAAGAGACCGCAATCGCTGCTTTGGTGAAGCTCGCAAAGCATAATGATGGCAAGGAAATGATCATCGAAAGCGGAGGTCTGACACAGGTCCTTATTGTTCTCGAAAGTGGGCTAAGTTTGGAAGCTCGGCAAAGCGCAGCTGCTGTTGTATTTTATCTTTGTTCGGTGAAAGAGAACAGGAAATTGATTGGAGAAAACCCCAAGGCAATTCCAGCGTTAGTAGAGTTACTCAAGGAAGGAACGACTCTGGGGAAAAAGAATGCTGTGGTTGCCCTTTTTGGGCTGCTTTTACTTCCCAAAAATCATCAGAGGGTGCTTGCAGCTGGGATTGTTCCTGCGCTGCTTGATATTTTAGCTACCTCAGAAAAAGCTGACCTTGTCACTGATTCTTTAGCGGTTCTTGCAGCTTTGGCCGAGAATGTTGAGGGAGCATATGCTATTTTACAAGCCTCGCCTTTGCCTTTAATCGTTGGGATTTTGCAAACATTAACATCCCGTGCAGGGAAAGAGCACTGTGTTTCAATTTTGCATTCGCTGTGTGTGAATGTGGGTGCAGAGGTGGTGGGTGTTCTCGCAAAGGACCCTTCTCTCATGCCTTCGCTTTACTCGCTCGTCACCGATGGTACCTCTCATGCAACCAAGAAAGCACGTTCCCTCATCAAAATTTTACTTGAATTCAACCAAGCTACCAGTTCTCGATTCATGGGTTCATCAGTTGCACAAGAACGATCCCTTCACGTTTGGTGATTTTTTTAGATCTCTCTGTAAATACCTCTAGTATTCATTCCACTTCACACATTTGAAATTATGGAATTAGCTCCCTGCGTTTTTTTTTTTTTTCCAAGAGAGCTAATTCATTCATTCATTCAATATGTAAGCGTAGGTTTACTTACATTTTAAATTTCTATTCACTCTACTGTATGTACAGTTATAAACAAAATATGTCAAAAATAAAATAAAAATAAATGAGAAAGGCATTTGTTGTGAATGGTTCATATTGTCTGGGTTCGGTCCATTTCCATTTACTTTGGCATACAATTCATTGATGGCCTTGTTCAAATATTTATACGCAATCTTACCTATTTGTCCTTGACTTTTGGCTCTGTATAAATACTAGGCTTCGTACCTTCATTTGAAGGTAACAACATTGACTTTCTCATCAATTGCCAAAATGCCACAAAAGTAATTTGCTCTTATGTTTCAGAAACGTCGAACGAGAGTTAAAAATGCAAAGGTCTGTAACAATTAAAACCCTCCCAACTCTTTTTTTCTCCTTTGAATAGAAGGAATGCACTTATGCTGTCACAAAAAAGGCGGGGAATTAGTTTAGTTATCATCATTTATGAGCCCATTGGGTGTACAGAAACCAGGTCCAAACAAAGCCCATTAACTTCTCCATGATACGACGTCGTTTTGCTGAGCCCTGCACTGGACTTCTGCCGTTATAAGCACAGCGTTCCGGGTTGGTCATCTAGTCTCTAGACACTTAAATCGATCGATATCTTCGGTGTTTCTAATTTCTAATTCTAACGTGCAAGTATGGTTTTTGATAATAATTTTCCGCACTACAATCCTACACCTGTAATTATCTTTTTTAGGGTTTTTGCTTCCCCTCTTTCTGGTTTCAATGGTTTAGACTTTTTTTTTTGATTAATCTTGACTGCAGATTGAGTCTTTGCCATGGCGACCGAACCAAAGCCGGCCACCGAGGACGTCAAGATTGATCTCTTCGAAGACGATGACGAGTTTGAAGAGTTTGAAATCAATGAAGGTAAATCTATGTTATTCAGTTTTATTTTTGGAACATCTTTTCAGAATTCTTCTAGAGCTCCGATACGCTGATTTTTGTGATTGATCAAATTGGCATGCTACTTGATTACTCATCAATGGCCTCTCTATTTTACCTCTCATAAATTAAGAGTGTGGGTTTGTTTTGCCATATTCAGCTGCTTCACCGGATGAACCTCACACATCCATTACTTTTATCACAGACGTTCCCCGGAAGATAATGCTTATTTAAGAATTGAATTATTTCATGATTAAGGAGGAATTTGAAGTTTTTTACAACAAATTCATGTGGAATATTTGTGTCGCTGATCCAGTATTAGACTATTTCACTAGCCTACTAGTGCTATAAAAGAACTGACTTAACATATTGGTGGACATCCCAAAATTGGTACAATACATCCAATTTATCAATTCTATCATTTTGTCTATCATGAATCATGATTATTGATGCTGAATAATTTGAGTCACTCATGGTGTTGATCTTGTTACTACAGATGACAAAAATCTTTGTTTCATGTTTAGTGTGTAATTTTTTTTTTTTATGCTTTATCGAGTTTTGCTGTACCAGACTTTTAGCTTTTTAGCCGTAATTTTTCTGCTGTTATTACGAGTATTTGAAAACTTTTGGGTCACTGGACGTATTATCTCAATTGATTTGTTTTGGAAGTTGTATTAGAAGCATGGATACTTCAGCCCTTGTGCTCACTTTCATATCTTTGTTCTTTTTTCTTTTTCCCTACGTTGTTATACAACTTGCAGAGTGGGATGGGAAGGAAGAAGGAAAAGAGGTGACGCAGCAGTGGGAAGATGACTGGGATGACGATGATGTTAGCGATGATTTCTCACTTCAGCTAAGGAGGGAGCTGGAGAGCAATACTGAAAAGAATTAATCAATCCCTTAGTTGTTTGCTTGATGTTAAATACCCCTTGTGATTGATGTATTTGAGGTCAGGAGTTTTTTCTTGGAATATTGACTGCGAAAGAATTATGCATATGAACACTACGCCTAGATACCAAGGAATGTAAGATGAGAACAAAAGGACGTAGTTGTCCTATTTTCAGAATGAGCATCTACGTAAAATCTTGAGAATATTTGTTTGTACTCGAGTTAAATCTCAATTTGGCATCTGCCTCTTTCTTTGACTTGCTCTGTCAAATTATTCTGGAATCTGTTTATTTGGGTGCTTTCCTTGAGCAATTGCCTCTTTCTTAACCCTTGTGATTGAATGCTGGTGGAATCAGATAGAAAATATCGGCAAAGAACTTGTAAAGCTTTGAAGATTTGGCCCTTGATTATCAATGGTTTTTCGTACTTCCAGGCCTATGAAGTTCTTTGGCCTCTATCCAATTCTGTTAAAAATTCTCACCCCATCCAGAGCCGTTCCAAGTTTTTGTTCACCTTCCCAAACTAGTAATTGTATTATTAAAATATCGATCATGGCGAAAAGTAATCTTGCCAGTGATGCCTGTTGATAAGTTTAGATTCATTAATCGTTACATGCATGTCGAGTGAAATTTACAAGGTAACTAACTGTCAAGAGAGATATATTTGGATAATGTATCAGCTGATGTACAAGAGCAAAAACTACGACTCTGATTGTCCAACATTCTTACCAGATGGGGTGAAAAGACAAGAATGGCTTACCCAACCATGCCAGTAGCTATCTGAATAAGCTTGCTGAGATTTTTTCATCGGAAAAATAAAATTCATCGACCGAAAGCGATGCTGGCTCAACTGAACACCGTGATCACCCAAAGAGGAGATATTTGCTGTTAAATTTTAATAGGATTGATTATCCAAACACATATATAATGGTTTAAACCAATTCAATTCTAGCGTTACTTTCTCGGGTCAAAGTCGAAACAGTGGGAACCATTCGGGAATCGACCCAAGTTCGACAAATTGGGCAAACGGGTGTCTTCAATATCCAGGAAGCTATGCACTTGACATGGAAGCTATGGCTGCAGTTAGGCAATAACCTACAGGGTTCACCAACCTTGAAATTCTCTAAGGCAAACAGCGCAATCCGCAAGGCTAGCTCCTCTCTCTGCTTCCTTGTAGTCAAAGGAGAGAAGTCTCTTCACTTCTTCCCTGGACATCCTTTTCGTCCCAACGTAAATGCTCTGCACTCGATCACCATCTTCATCCCCTCCCCCGAAAGCCCTCAGCACAATACACACATGAATCAACACCAAAACAACAATTCCCGCAAACAATAGAGTCAAAGAGACTATAATATCCATCATCAGAATTCACAAAGTCCGCAGCTGCCACTTTCTCGCTCTTGAACCAAAAGGGTTCAACCCAGATTGCAGCGAACGCCGAGCATCCTACCTAGCCTATCTTTTCTCTTGTCAAACAGAAAGAGACCCAAAAGCCGAAACATTTTTCGCAGTTACTATATACATTGATATCATCGAGAGCCTATTACGCAGTCCTTGAGTTTGAGTTGATATAAAACTCGAAAAACAAGTGCAATAAGGCCAGAGGCAGTGTCTGTAGTTGCTTGAATTTGTCGGATAGTTGAGACGGTTGGTGCGTACGAAATCAACTGGAGGTTACGTTTGGTTACCACTTGGCTTGTCATGTCTTTTTCCTGTTGCTAATTTTCAATTCAAAATAGCTTTGGAGACTTGGCATTAAGATTAAATTACAGATTAGCTCCATATACTCAGGATGATATTCATGTCAATTCTCAAGTTCAGAGCTTTAAATTGAGGGTATTATTAGTATAATCCAAGGAGACTGACTGGTTGGTAAATTTAGTGATTGGCAGTGTTAGCTTAAAAAAGAAGACAGATGCATGCTTTTTGGATTCAAATGGCTGTCCAACATTTCTTTTTTCCATTTAATCGCCGTCTGTCTACCTTGAGTGACGGTTATGGTTATGTTAAATTATCCATAATGAATATTGAATAATGCCTGCCTAGCTAGGTGGAATAAATTGACTAGCTTAAAATAATTATTAATTAATTTAGGTAACATTACCAACAAAACAAGTAATCAAATCATCATGCAGTGTAGATTACTTAAGAAATAAACGGTCTTCTGATTGAAAGAAAAATGGCAGTTGCTGATGATATTTTCAGAAGATTCCTACCGAAACTAAAATGAAGCGTTAACACAATAATCATAAAACAAATAACACCCTAATCATAAATTACCCTATACCTATCTATCAATGATTGTACCCTGACCCACATTACTTTTTGATTGAACCAGGCATTCAGCTACCACGAGATACGTCAAATGATTGGAAGATTAATAAATAATAAATGGCTATTTTTTTTACTTTTCTTTTCTATGAGAAAATATATTTACTAGTTGGAGGTGTTTTATTACATTTATTTTTTTGTGAAGTATGTTTTGCTTTTCTTTCTTTACTTTTTCTTTTTCAAAAATGAAAATTTGAACTTGCATTCAATAGCTACCTTTACCCATAATAAAAACAACTCGTTGGAGTCTACTACCAGTTAGCAAGGGAAATTATCTTGTCTGTTTCGTAGGAGATTAGGGACAAATTGAAGATGAACACATTTGTAGCAGATGCCAACCGGGCATGCCTCATTGCATTAGTTCATATTCCTTAATTTCTCCAAATAACAGAAACTCCATTACTAATTTCCCATGAACTTTTAATTAGCTGTAAGTTGTAACTACACTCTGGTTCCTTGTATGCATGAAAGCTGGGTTGATATCACTCGTTGCTCATCAAATCAATTTTGCCTCAATCAAACACCAATTCGATCGTTTTGTTGGGAGCAGAAGAGAATCGTACGGATTCAATTTCATGATATGAATGAGGCTGACAACAATACAATATAATATACAAGGAGGAGGTTACAAGGCCAATCTGGCAAGGTGGCCTCCAATGAAATCACGTGTAAAGCTCCTCCAGATTCCTATACCCGCGTATTCCTTTCATCTCATCTTGGCCTCCAAATTCTTGTTTTCTCGCTATAGTTACATTCATTCTTTAAATAATGAATAATGAAAAACGACTATAACCCAATAATACATAATCTGATTAAACAACTTTAAGGCCCTTTGTACTTGCGGAAGCAAAGACAGCCCTGAGCTTCATCGACGGGGATCATACCTCCACCTTTTGATGTGTCAATAGCCTCTAACATAGAAACTACCTCGTCCATCTCTGGTCGTTTATCAGGATTGGCATCCCAACACCTCTTCATTACGTTTGCTAGAGAACTTGGGCAACATCTTGGTATATCTGGTCTCAGGTTCTGTGTTTTAAATTAAAAAAAAATGGATTCATTTTGACAAACATCCGTGTTTTCTAGTTAGACAGACAATCACTAACCTGGCGAACAACTGCTGAAGTAATCTCTGCGAAACTTAAGTCAGGATATGGCATGTCACAACAATATATCTCCCATAAACAGATGCCCAAACTGTACACATCACACTTCCTGTTATAGGGGTTGCCATTTAAAACCTGTAGGTCACCGCCCACTTTACAACGTTAGCAAATGTATATATTTTTTCCTTTCAGATAGAAACAAATAAGAAAATATTCAACGTAGAACTTTCTCGTGTCAAATAAAACTCAACTTGCCAACTTTTTCTCTTATCATTTTAACACGCTGTTTCTTGACATATATAGGATTCCAATCAATATACATATATTGAAGAACTCCTATTTATGTACAACACTAGAAACTGGAAGGACCTATTCCCCATAAAATTAATTGTGGTTTGGAAGTGGCAAGCCTTTGCAGAAAGGCTTCCAGCCAGTCATCATAATGTAACATACCTCTGGAGCCATGTAACCAAGAGTACCGGTCTCCCCAGTCATGTCATTGGGATTTGAAGCCTCAACACGTGCTACCCCAAAGTCAGCAATTTTAACTGTACGACTCTTATCCAACAACATATTCTCTGTTTTTACATCTCTGTGGACAATTTTCTGAGAGTGAAGATAACTTAGCCTACAAGATAAAGTGAATTCCATTTGAGTAATTATCTGAACAAATCATGAGACAGTTCTTAATTTAAGGGAAAAAATTCAAATTAGAAAAATACCCTCTTGCAAGATCAAGTGCCAGCTGGATGACAACCTTAAATGCTAACTTCCTTCTCCTGTTTTTTATCAGGTAAGATTTCAGGGAACCACCAGCGAGATACTCCACAACAACACAACAGACACTGCTTGGCATGCTAATCAGACCACTATCTGTTTGTACCTGAAGTTCTGTCGACCCCATTATTGCCCCTATAAACTGAACATGCATATTGTTTAAGAAACTACTATTAAAGTTCCAGATAAGATCATGATTTCCTTTCTTAAGAAAATCTATAACTGCAACTAGCAAGGTGCTGCAGGAAAGAGAATGTAATGAAGTTTTTTTTTTTTTTTTTTCTTGTGGGGAAGCTATTAGTCTGCTCCAAATTACTGTGACAAAAAATTCACTCTATATCAACCACTATTCAGTCTATTCTTAACATTCCAATGTCAGGAATTCTTGAATACTAAAAACCTATTAGCATGACATCAATAAGTATCCTAAATCACTAAAGAGTCCTCGCAAGACCTACTACATAATATATGAAAAAAAGCAGAAAACAGAAAGCGTGTATACAAAGACAACAGCCATTGTCATAAGCTTTTTCTCAAGTGTGCTAACTACTGGGGGAAGGTACACTCGTAGAAAGAAGATTGAACATCCTTCTCTTAATAATTACATGGAGAGCTGAAAATATTCGTTTTTAACCTAACCTCCCCCATCTTTTTCCGACAACAAAAGAACCCCTCCCCCTTAAAAAACAGACATCCTAAGCATGTAACATATTGAAATGCACAAGCTTGTCTAATGATACCGAATGATACCGAGAACAACAAACAAGAAAAGAAATTGAAATGGCAGAACTTGAAAGTAACCTTAGTAACATTGGGATGATTCAGTTTTTGCCAAACAGCTACTTCTTGTATAAATGCTGACCTCAGTGAAGCAATTTCACCTTCCGTCCTGTGGCCCTCTTCACCCCAGTCCAGCAATTTAACTGACCAATAAGAAATTAATCAATGTTGTCAGCCAAATGAATTGATACAAACCACCGATTCTAGTCAAATAACGAAGCAAAAGAGATTCCATGTGGATAACGACTCTGACAAACTGACACCAAAGACATAAAGGGGGGAAAAAGAAACAATAATGTTATCAACCGTATTTACACTTGTTAAAAAGATAAGAAGACCAAGACCACCGACTAGGATCACTTGAATTTTCAGATGCAGAACACCATCTAAGTTGTCGCTGTTCTGACAAATTCAACCAAGTCAATGCATGAGTCACGGACCGTAAAAGAATGGATCCGAGAAGGCACATCAACAAATCACAACGAAAGTCAACTCTTTTCGAGAAAATTCAGAAATTGGCCACTGGAGTTGGCGGAGGGGAGATGAAAACGGGCAAAGGGATTGGAGACGGTGGGTGATAAAGATGAATCTCCAATCATCCAATAATCCATCGAATTCAATAATGATCCGACCAAATAGAAAGAACAAACTAAAACTATTAAATTGGGAAGAAGCGAAATCATCTCTGGAAGTGAATATTCGGAAATCGCGAGAAAATAGGTATTCATAAGAAAATATCCTAATTTGGTGGGGGAAACTAAGCATTAGATAAGAAAATTTATCCCAGAAATAGGAAGAGATAAAGCGGTGAAGTTGGGACTGACCAGCGACATCTTGGGCATCATAGACACCGCGGTGAACAGTGCCGAAAGTGCCACGAGCTATAACACTCTTGACAATTAGCTTGGAAGGGTCAATTTCCCACTCCTGCGTTTGCTTATTGAAGGTAGCGGCAGCACTACCAGTAATTTTAATGGGAGAAGCAGTGATAGTATTAGCATCTTCCTCTTTCCTCTTATTCTTCTCCATAACCAATACTTTGTTGAGATGCCTCTCGAGCTGTTCATCGATGGTCTTGAGATCAATCTGATCGGCCCTGACAAACCCATCACCGCCGTCCTTCATCTTTGCTCCTTCTTCTTCACTCTTTCTGCCCTGTTTATCTCTGTATAGCAGAGAACAAAGAATTTGGCAAGCTATCTGTCTTGCCAGATACGGCGAGGGTGTTCAATCGTCGCTGGCGTGGTGCTTCTTCTTCTTCTTCTTGCTATTTCTCTCCAGTCATCCATGTGGGCACATGGAATTGCCTGCGCATGACGTGTGCTTCTGACCCACTCGGGCTCAATCTCCTTCTCAATATTTATTATTATTATTATATTTGTTTTAATAAATATTCTTTTTCTTTTTGAAAAATATTATCATTGACTTCCCCAAGTTTTTTGGGAATTTCAGTTCTTTCCCATCTTTGGATCTACCGTCGCAACGGCACTAAGTAGGCACGTGTCCTCGCGCAGGACGAAAAAATGGACAAGAATTAAAATAGGAAATTATTGGGTTAAAAAATAAATTATCCCAACCATACGCAATCCAACAAGTTTAATTCCATCTGTTTTGCTGAATAATTAATAAAAAAAAATGAGAGAGATTGGTCAAATAAAATTATTTGACTTTGTCAACGTATTCTCATGTATTAATCCCATTTTGAATAATAAAACAATTTTTTTTTTTAAAAAAAAAGTGAGTTGAACGAACAGCTTGTCATTATCGAAAGTTAGATGGCCCAAGTGTGTATTATATTGATATTAATAAGAAATTCTTAATGTTTTGTCTGTTTTTTCTTGAACGTAATAAAAAATGTTTTTGAAGGTCAACGTAACTTTATGTTAATTGATGGTGACAAGACAAGCAACTGCTACTCAGAACGGCAAAACGTAGGGAGAATGGAGAGTGTCGGAAATACGAATCAAATGAGGCTGGCTACTAGCATTCTCATTCACACTCACACTCTTCTAAAATTCATCACATTTAGCCTCCAGACAAGGCCAACAATGGAATTCATCTCCAACACTTCACTGGAAATTTCTTTCTACTTATTCAACAAGAATTCTGCCATTCAGACGTGTTTCTATATTTTCCCACTGATGAGGATAACATAACGTAAGACATGACGAATGTAATGTACGGCTCAAGAACTGGGAACAACCATTTATACCTGTGTGAACATAATATTGGTTGGCCGAGGCTCAGATAAAACATGTTTCAAAAAATAACCTAGAGGTAGTCAATTGCTTTGGGCTGTTCGCGTGGTCCCTAAAAAGTATTTGAAGCCCGGTGTCATATTTTATCATTGGACCAAGTCAACTGCTAAGTGGGCCTTTTTCTCATATCAATCTTCACTTTACCACTTGATTTAGCTTTGAAACCAACTCATTCATTCTATATTAATATAATATTCTAATTTAGCAATCCCTGTCTTTTGTTTTCCCATTTATTGTTCTCAAACCTTATTAGCTGTTCTTCAATCACATGTCCCACCATTTTTTTTTTCTACGCCTCTTAATTTTTTGTTTTTTAAAGGGATTAAAAACTTAAGTAATTGGCATAGTCAGGGTTGAGTAGGTATATGTACAATTGCACGTACGCTAACCAAAAAGTCATGTTACAAGTGTATATTTATTAGGTATCTTTTATTTATTTATAGTTTCGCGTTATAAATAATTAGAAATTGTTATGGGTATTACTCAAGGTTAATAAGGATATGAAGGTTAATAAGGGGACGTAGGATTCTAGGGTCTCGTTGGGTGGCGAAGTTATAAGTCTAGTGGTGATGCGAGCTTTTACTACTGTTAGGCGCGGCGTTAATAGGTAAGTCTGCCTTTTAAGGTTTTTGGAGAGACCTTATACTGGTGTGAATTATGAGGTTGGGCCCCGCGCCAGGCCCATAAGCAGGGCCCAGTGGGCCTTGGGAACGGTCCACATCAAAAATAAAATACACCTTATATATATAAAATAAATAGATCAACATATAAACATATTTCATGTATATACAAGCAAAATAAAAGGTTTATTATTAGCTAACAAGACAAGGGTTATAAGTTACGATACATTCTTAAGCTTTATAGGGGGATTGGCCAACATTTAATAAGTGTAGTGAAGCAGGGACGCAGGTGGGCTACTATTTCTGGGTAGCTAGGGGGAAGCTTCGAAGTGAAGATGGCATGTGAGTTCACTTGAAAAAACAGAGACAAAATGATTTGGCATTATAGTAGAACAGACGCCCTCTTCTTCCACGTGCTATATAATATCTTATAGAATCAAAGAAAGCACGTTTGAGCTTGACTCTTTGGACATGTATAGACATTAGACAAACCTACCTGCAGTATTTGACGCTCTCATGCCACTTTCCTCAATTCCCTTTCTCTCCCACTCAAATATATATATTTAGATGAAATAAAATTTAATTTAATTGAGTCTAAGAATTTATTAAGATATGCCTCAATCTTAAATAGAAATACTTACAAATAACTTATAGTATAAATTCAAGTATTTGTGGAACACGATTGCTGTATTTACTAACTGAATCAATAATATGTGTTATGCATGTGAACATACTTTTAATTCTCCTTACCAAAAATTCAAATATTTCAGCTGTCAGCATGCCTTTCTTTATATTTACACTTTAGGGTACAACATGTTACTTTCTGTTTGTGGATATAATTACTTAGGTTGTCAAGTTTTTGCTCGGAAATGACTAAGTTGATAGCTATATCAATTACTCCATAAAAATGGAATTTGATAAAGAATTGTTTTTACTTTCTGACTCGTCGTGCATATATACTTTAAATCTCTATTTTCCAAGAACAAATGAATGTAATTCCGGAATAAGATGTTTATTGTCAAGAACGATCAAGTTTTGAAGTTAATTCACGTACGTAGTAAAAACTTATAGAATCACGTCCATCCCAGCAGGCCAACATCAATGGCGGGGAGAGAGCTTAATTGGTATCAGGAAAAGATCGATAAAAAGTAATAAACTTCAAATCATTACTTCGTTTAAACGTGAGTTACACCATGCATGTTGTTCGTGCATCAAACAAATTAATTAAGCACTAGTTATTGTATTCATTTGATGCCTAGCTACCCCATGTGACCAAGTGATTCTATAATTTTACATCAAATGAAAGATAGCAGCTCTCGCAGTCAGTCACAGAGACCAAATGCATGGGCTAGCTAGCTTAATTCATATAATTACAGGAAATATTTTCTTCATAAATTAGGTCTTCTTCACTTCGGCGCAAAACTCTCTTAATCTGAATCCCCCTTCTTCTTTTTTTACTTTCCTTGACAACTAAATTCTATGCAATTAGAGAGTGGCGTGATTTCTTCATTAAACACAGAAAGAAAACCTTCTTCTTTTTTTTTTTTCTTTTACAGAAAATACCAAAACATAATAAAAATAATTATGTTTTAACAAGATATTTTCCACAACTACAATCACTGCTGGCAATCTGAAACCCAGTGCAGAGCTCATGCTAAATAGTCCCAGCTTTCTAACGGAGCAATCAACTCTCGAAGCCTTTGATGAACCCTTGAAGACTCTATACCAACTCTTGAAATTTTAACCTGAAAAAACATTGAAGATAAGATTTATCAAAATGACGCACGTGAACTTAAATGGATAACGACAAGTCATATACGGGTCGAGATGATCGAAAGGAACACGTACATGCGCAATCAAATCAAAATCAAACAAAAGCAAGATGGGATAGGACCATTCAGAATTAATGAGGTAGCTCGGTTACCTGGGCATGAACAGTGTGAAAAATCTTATCACCAACGGTGGAGAAACTAGCACTCACGACTTCAGCACCTTCTTCTTCGAGGATACTGATAACTTCATAGAGCATGAAGTTCTTGTTCAATCCAGTTATGAGCATAACTTCGATGCAGGAACCCATGTCTCTTAATTCAAGTACAGGCAATTTCGAGGCAATAAAGATTTGGTTCGTTACATTACTGGTACTGTTTGATGCGCTTGACCTTAAGGCTTGCTCCTTTTGCCCCTTTAATTTTTCTACTTTTTCTTTCAGATGGATTATGTAGGCAGCTGCGAGGTCAAGCTGGTCTTGCTGCGACATCATATCCTGAAATTACAAGCAAATTAAAACAATAGAACGAATTAAAATAGCCGAAGAAGAACGGAAGAAGAAAAGAGTTAGAAACCTTGGTGGGTTTGACGTAGTGGGAAGGAATGAGAGTGCCGAGCTTGAAGCAAAGAGCTTTCATGTGAATTCTACGATTCCTCTCTATGGTTTTGCGATCAAGTTTGGAGGATTCAGAATTGCTGGATTTCTTCATCTTTATTAACAAGCTAGGTAGGTATTACTTGAGAGTTTACACTGAGGATCGATCGATGATTGAGCTGCAGGTTCAGGTTTGGTAATTTCTTGTTAATATTTCTACCGAATTAGCAAACGATGAGGCGACAATGCAGCGTTGGAAGTGGCAAGAGCAGTTGGTTTATATAGGGATATGAGGAAGAAAGATGGATATGTTTGGAAAATGACAATTTAAGCCCTACAAATGAGTGAGACGAAGGAAACGTCTGGGAAAAGTAGGGGTGGCCCAGTTTTTGAGTCCAAACAACGAATGTGACGGAACCGTGTTGGCTTAATAATCAATTAGATTCCCTACGATGCGGTTGGCTGTTCGTCGAAAATTTTCTTTAATTTTACTGTATATATATTATGCTTTTCTGTGTCTCCAAAACAAGGGCTGTGTGTATATATATATCTTGTTAAAGCCGCTAAACATGACTCTTGACTTGACCTTTAATTTGATTCCTCTCCTCTTGGTCCTTATTTCTTTCTCTTCCTCTTCCTCTTCCTCTTCCTCCCCAAGAAAAGAAGTAAACTCCGCGCTTTCTCCGACCACCTGCGTAACAAAATTTCAAGTGAATTAAACATATATATTTTTAAATTTAGTTGTATGCATGCTTACAAATAATTAAATAGTGTATATTTACAGGTCAACCCATTTAATTTTTAAATTCTACATGATGTTTGCATTCTTTGTCAGCTAGGGAAATCAATATGGTAACGACTTGTATGTATAGTGTAGGGTTTATTAAGCTCAAATTCCAACTACATGGTTGTAACACAATGCGGCGCATGCATGTTTGTGTGGGTCCTTCCACATGGCTCTGATTAAACCTGACACGGACATTAATTAAATCATTCATTAATTATGCTTGGTCAATACGCTGCAGTAAGTAAGTGTAGAATAGAGAGAGACAGAGCACAATTCAACTACGCACGTAGGCTACAAGTTTCAATTTGGCTTCTCATTTACAACACATACAGTTAACCCATTATAGCTGGCTAGCTTTGGCAACTGTCCTTTTCCTTGCGTGGCCAATATTATCAATGCAATGCAAAGCGAAGGGAATATATGATCGTGAGGCCACACCAGTTTCGGTTTGACAAAAAAAAAACAAAAACTCGGTTGTTAGCAGTCCGGTCTCGGGACCGGCCGTAATTGCAAACCCTTTATTCAACGATCGAGACCCCATACCCGCATAACACATCATCGATCTCTGTGCACACACCTTACTCTATAACCAGCTAGCTAGTGAAAGGAAAAATGATATGCAAGTACGTATCTGCTAGCTCACCCACTCCTTTCTCAGATATTCTCTCGTCAAAATCACACTGAACGTGCATCCTTGCTTAATTTCCATTAACTTGCTGGCCGGGATGGATGAATTCATTTAGTCATGTTCAAAATCCTCGCGTACATGTGCGTGACCTCATTCCAATTGCATCATCCTTCATTTAATATTCTCTAAACAATTCTTAATTAAAGACTTGGTCCTAGCTAGCTAATTCTAGTAATTAAAATATTAATCAGTTTAATTTGAGTTCAACTTTTGAGATTAGAACCATATATAACCTGTAACGCGTCTCTCTCTCTCTCTCTCCCCATACATATATTTAGTAGTTAATTATAGCATTATACATACATGTTTAATTATAACTATATATAGGTCGAGTCAATGCCGATATTTTCCACTCAAAATTGAGAAGTTGACGATGATCATGTTAAGCAGAGTAGGGATGATGATATCCATGGATCAAACGTCTAAAATCACTGGCCATTTTGGTCAAATATCAAGTAAGGAACACACGTAAAGATGACTTTGACCGGTCAATAATAGTGTTATAGATTTCTAGTCCAGCTCCAGCTCTAGTACTAACAGTATACGTAATGTGACTTATGCAGTGCCTTGTACATGAAAAACACACACTAGTCTCCATATGCTACCTACACTATTTTTTAAATGCCATTCTCATACATTAACTCCTAGTCGATCGCAAACGAATGTTAATTTTAATTGCTTTTCTGAGGATTAATTGGGTTCATTCATATTTTTAAGCTTTCTCGTACTAAAAAAATTAAAAAATCTTAATGTCCGTCTGACATACTAATTAATTATTTAAACTTTGTTTCGTATATACGGTGGGCCCTGCATGGCCTGATGATATTCCATAAGCTAACCAAGTTTCCTTGCATGGACACCATTTTCCTGCTTCAGCTTCCACATCTTTTTGTTGTCCTTCATCTGCCGGCCTACACATTTGACCGAGAGATGGCGCCTTGGTAGACCCTCATTTGGGTATGTAAGAGCCCAAGGAGGATTCACTTCTGTGACTTGAAGAAGCTAAGCTGGCCCATTAGTGATCTGGCCTGGCCCAAGTAAGTATATATATATATATATATATATATATATATATATATATATATATTTATTTATTAACGTCAATCTAAGAACTAGAATCTCATGTTCTTGCAAAATCAACTTTTTATTCTTATGAATTTCTTTTAAAATTTGATACAATTTTCAATTTTAGATTTCTAAAATTAAAACATAAATTTATTAATGTAAGAATAGTATGTAATTTTGAAGTTAGTAGTCACAAGTGAATGAGTGAGCGAGTCAATAATATATTGTGGCCGGTATTCGTTTTAGTTCGCCTTCCGGGGCAGTAACTACTGTTACTGTGTTTCCCTCTTGCCTGCCCGTTCTCCACAGTTTCTGCGCCTGTGGGTGTACTTCCGCCTTCGTTAAACGATAACCATTTATGAACGATCCCGCACCGATCCTGCTCTCTCGGCATCGTGCATTTGCTTATGTCGTGGCGCGGATCGTTGAACTGCGCCTCATTCTAGGGTTTGCAAGATTCTCTTCTTTTGTTTGCACTCCGTGGCTATGAGAGGTGCCGATTTTAAGTGGTTCGTCTCAATCTTTTCTTCCTTCTTCTGTTTTTTTTTTTTGTTTTTCTGCTGTGATTCTACGTGAAACTGCAACTTGTCTCTCGAATTCGGTGCTTGCAGGTACGATGGCTTCTTCTTGTCGATGCTGGCCACCAGCGTGTATCCTTTCATCTGTATTTAAGAATTAGGGTTCTGGATTCTATTGATTGTGTTCTTGTTCTGCATTTTAGGTTTGCACGCCTTTTCTTTCTTCTTTTTCCGCCTTGTTACTTCACTGTTGCTATATAGCGAGCTCTTGTTCTTGTTTTATTTTATTTGCATTACTGTTGTGACAAAACAAAACTTAGGCAAACCAAACTGAGCAAGTAATGCATCACTATAATTCCTCTCTCTCGTTTACCTGTTCTTGTTTTATGGTATTTCGATTGGCATTGTACGTAGGATAATGTTTATATATGTCGTCTTTAACTATTTTGCATATAGAGTTATAGTCGCAATTAATTGGAAGCGGTACCGTTCTTGTACATACCCCTTGCACATATGGATTATGGTGGGTTCCTGAATATAACGTTGCTTTTGAGATTGCTATTCTCTTTTATTGATAAGACGAACTAGTTTAGTAAATGATTTTTCATTTTTTAACTGGTTCAGGTTGACTACACTGTTGTGTTTATTTTTCGACTGTTGATGTTCGTTGATAATGGACTTGCTGCTGGGATGGGATTGTAAGGCCTTCCTTCTTAAACTTTTGAGGTTATTGTTGACTATTTGATAAAATTTTAGAATTTGGACTATAAAGTTATGACAATTCAAGTCATATAATTTTCCTTGCTTTGCATGTATAAGTCAATCTGGCCATTTTCCTTTAATGGATAACTTATTGGATGTCGTTATATAAATCTTCCCTAAAGAATTTCTGGACCATTAAAATGGAATTGACCTTATGAAATCAAATAATGTTTTAATAGCTTATTTCCTTGTGGGTTTAACGCGATACGTTTTTCCTCTTCGAATTCATATACATGTAGAGATTTTGGCTGGCAACAGAGATATGCTCGTTTCTGTGGGAGATTAGTGGTTCTTTCAATCCTTGCATTGCTACTCTATCCATTTCTTTGGGCTTGGACTATTATCGGTACCCTGTGGTACAGTAGTGCCAACACCTGTGTACGTTTTATTTTTATTTTATCCTCAATGGTAATTTCTTAGACAAGCTTATGATGTGTAGTTCAGATGATTACTTGCAGTTGCCTGAAAAGGGTCAGAAATGGGGATTCCTCATCTGGTTGCTCTTTAGCTACTGTGGACTTCTTTGCATTGCTTGCATGTCACTAGGGAAGGTTTGCAGTTCTCTTTTCCTGTTCTGACTTGCCCATTAGATTCTTGAAAAAAATATACTTTGTACCATGACCAAAACTCTCTTCATTACTATGCATGTTCAAATGACCTATTGACTGCAAATATCTGCTTAATACTATTGGTCTTAGCTATTTCCATTTTATGTATGTGCTGATCTCATCCTTGTTTATTCATCTCTTATGTTGCAGTGGTTGACACGAAGACAGGCACACTTATTACGTGCTCAACAGGGTATTCCTATATCTGAATATGGGGTAAGCGTTATCTTTTCTGTGCGATGTACTCCTTGAAAAGTATGGAGCCTCTTCCTGATATGTTTCAAGGATTTGGGGGCAACCTCGCCAGTTTCTGTCCGCTGCTCTTTATACAGATTTATGTCATGTTACTTTTCTTAGGGTACAGCCTTTGTGTTTCTTTTCTTTGTACGCCCAAAAAGAGATCTTACCTTTTGCTTTACTAGGTTCTGGTTGATATGATCCGAGTGCCTGATTGGGCATTTGAGGCTGCAGGTCAAGAAACAAGGGGCATGGGCCAAGATGCTGCTGCATATCATCCTGGACTTTACTTAACTCCTGCCCAGGTAAGTTTCAGTGATGTTCTGTAAGTCTTGACCATTATTACGAACCCACGTTAAGCAGTAGTTTGCATGCTGTTCTGTCAAACAGTGTAAACTTTATTATTGCATAGAATAGTAAATGAAATCTAGTGCTTGATTTCTTTCGTCAGCGTGTCATGCAATGACTGGCATTTTTGTATAGCATACTTCTTGCAATTTTATTATGTGATAATATCTTCTGAATTTCCTTTCTTATATATACACATCTAATATCTGATATCAGTTTCATGCTGGTGGTTGGGGTTCTTTTATGTGTTTGGCACAGAGGGAAGCAGTGGAAGCATTAATTCAGGAACTCCCGAAATTCAGGTTGAAGGCTGTTCCAACCGACTGCAGTGAATGCCCAATCTGTTTGGAAGAGTTCCATGTCGGGAATGAGGTATGCTTTCCCCTAATTAAAGGTCTAAAACAAGGTTATGCTTCAACTTGTCTGCAATTTATCACTCAGAAATGTATTCTTATTCAGTTATTCTGAATACTGATTGATCAATCTTGATGACTATATATAGGAAACAATAATAAAGTTATTGTATCTCGTATCCTTTCAGTCAAATTGCTTTGTATCATTCCTTTGGATTCTGATGCAATATGTAGCATAAGGAGGTTCAGCCAATGATCAATCTCACACACACCCCATTCTTCTAATTGTGCAATTAGACCGTTGCTAGAGTAAATTAAAATAAGTTTCTAACTTAAAAGTGGTGCAGGTTCGTGGCCTGCCTTGTGCTCACAATTTTCACGTTGAATGCATTGATGAATGGCTTCGACTGAATGTGAAATGTCCTCGGTGCCGTTGCTCGGTATTTCCAAATCTGGACCTTAGTGCTTTGTCCAATCTCCGCCATGATTCAGAACGATCCTCTGCCAGCGTTGTTACAGCAACAAGATATGTGAGAGGCCAACCTTCTAGTCAGAGTTATCTGTTGAGATTGCAGGGCCTTCTTCGTCCAGTTCGTACTGAGATTGCAGGGCCAGGTGGTGACACAGATAATGCTCTGGAAAATGCCGAGAATGGAGTTGTACCAGTGGTGACTCTTAATGCATCGACTAGAGAGGAGGTCCCTTCGGTTGAACGCATTCCTGTCAGTCATTCCAATGCACAAAATTAAACTAAACTGATTGCTGGCATGTTTCTAAACTTTAGCTATCCTAACCCAGTGCTAAGAGAGTTGAAGGGCGAGCACCTTATCTGGCCATTGATTCAAAGTTTAAGAAATGGCCTAAATTCTAACAAGAAATTTTATTGATTGATCCATGAAGTAATGGATCAGTTTTCACAGGTGGATCAAGGAGTGAGTGATACACTTGGATGATGGAAGGATACCTTTTTCTTTTTCTTGCTTAACTAACATAGATTAGAAATGCAGGTTATGTAATCATCTTTCTTGTTCTAATAAAACAAACGGTTGAAAATTCTGAGAATTGCGTTTCTCCTCCTCTTTGTTGGGATAATTTTTGTTTTCCTCATTCGGTAATCCGCTGGTTTCGCATTTCGATCAGTCATTTAAGTGTGGTGTAAGAATCGCCCTATGTAAAAATGACTGGTTCTGTTCGCGATGATGTTCTTGTTGGTAGAACCAACCACTTGAATTGTACTAGATTTACAAGCATGATTCTTAGTCTCTAATACCAGACTTGGTTCTTTGCGTTTTCTTTCAACATCGTTTTATTCCCTTTTGTCATTTTACCCGCAATTTGGGCGATGGCACTGCTTTCTCCTTTAGAGTTGTCTTGCTCGTCTGCCTATACGGTAATGGAAGTCATTAAGGAAGAATATTTATAATATAAATCTCCGGCCTTTTGCTTTGCCGCAAAATAATTCTTCAGCAGAAAATATTTATGTTCAGACGGATGCATATATAATGAAATCTCTTGTAGAAGATTGAATACAGTCTGACGAGGTATCACGTGCTGAGCACTAAAGCAATTGGAGATAAGTTGGGTAGAAAAGGAGATGCTTTTCTTGGTTCTTGTAGGTAGATTTCTAGCTCAATAAACCTATATTCTTCTTGCTATTGGTGGGGCAAGAACATAAAAGGGTGGGTACATTGCCAGATATGGTGGAAGAGTTCCAATATTTAGCAGCTAGCCTTTCTTCTCTCAATTCGCATCGTTGTTTTATATGAATGAATGTCATTGGAGGAACCTTTACACTTTTCGAGCGCTAAGATACTACTGTTTAAAGATTGGAGGTACTTGTGCCTTTACTGCAAGAAAGATAACCCACTCGGAAAGAAAGAATCCTGATAACTTTCTCTATTAAAGATTAATGTTTTAGATTTTAAGTGGACCCGCTTAGATTTTATTTTCTTGCATTCATTTTTTAAGTCACACATCTATTTATAAACCTTTTTTTTGGAAATATATCAAACATCAAATTATTTATTATTTTTATATCACACTAAAATAAAAGAGCCTAGCTAGTAAAAAATTTGCTCAGCGCAGTCCTTTCGTTTGCTTGACAAAGACCCAGACGGACGTAAATGCAAGTATGACTATGAAAGTCACATTCCACAATCTGTATCACTTTAGCGGAGTTGACAATATCATGCGAAGAAGAGTTGTTTCCTTTTTTTGTAGTCTACAAATGAAACTATGCCACCTGGAAATACCACCTCCGACAATGCAAGCTCTTATCATGGAACTAACGTGGAAAAAAACTACTGGTTTCTATCACGAGGAACTATTACGATCTATGGGTTTTTCACCATACGATCGCTACCCTTGTTGACGATAGTGGAAGAATAGAATCCACGTGGCATGGACATACACGAAAACACATGAAGCTAAAGTCCCCTACTTTCCTCGGCACTCAAGCACATATTTTCTTTTTTCCTTTGTTGTTAGCTTCAATTTTCTCTTCCTTTTAAAATCCGCCAACTGAAACACAGTGCCAATACCGCCGGACGTCAACTCAACCATGAACAAATCATCGTCGATAAATTCCGAATCGTCGACTCTGGACTCTCCACATCGCTTTCATTCCCCTTTGCAATGGGACCAAGGTGATCCACCCGAGACGCCTCCATATCATTCGCCGGAAAACTCCCCGGACAAGCAAACGGACAATTCCAGAGCTATCGTACTCGTTGAGGATTCTACTCAATACCCTCCGGCAAGATCCACTTTCTCTCCTCCTGAGCAGCGAAAGACGCCCGAGAGTACGCCGCCGGCGAAGCAGCCATCGTCAACGATGACGCTTAACCGGTCGGCGAGGGAGGATCCTCCGCCCTCGGTGACAAAGGTAGGCCCCGCAAGCGGTGGTGGCTATCGCGAAAGGTCGAGGCCTGCTACGTCGACGCCGGGATGGTCGAAGAGAGACGAGATGTTGAGGAAGGCGGCGCTAGGGTTCAGGTTCAGTGAGTTGGTTTTGTGCCTAATTTCGTTTTCGGTGATGGCTGCTGACAAGACACAAGGTTGGAGTGGTGACTCCTTTGATCGCTACAAGGAATACAGGTACTAATTTTTAACTTACTGAATGGAAAACAAGGGGGAAAAAAGTCTTTTTCTTTCCTCCAAATCTTTTATGGTCTTAAGCTTCGAGGCAGATTATCAAGGAGAAATTATCCCAATTAATCTACCTTAAGAGTGTTAAATTGGTTTAAGGAAGATAAGATTTTTAGTGTCAGAATCTGCTGCTTCATTAATTAATATCTTTCTGCCCACCTATTTTTCCTTTCCTGTCCTACTTTATAGATGAAAACCGGTAAGGACTGTATTGCTAAATTTGGCTTGAACCTTTATTTTTCTCCGGATCTGATAGTCCATGTTTGTATAACTAGAAATGCCCATGATTTTACTCCAACTTAAGAGATGCATTGGTTCTGACTTGTTTTTTAAGCAACAAAAAGTGAGTTAATCTTGTACCCGTTTTCATCAGAGAGCTGCTTTATGATCTTAGATCTCTACTTTTCATGATCTTAATATATAAAACATTTTTCACTTAAGATTGGGAAGCAGCTGTCGCTGCATTAGACTTTCTAGAGACTAGCAGGCGAACACCTCAGGTGACAATATTCACCAAATTACGCGATCAATTGAGTAAACTCTGCTTTGTAGTGGTGGAATCTATGTAAGAATTACAGGACTGGTCCCAAAAACTGTGATGGCGATAATAGTAGAAAAGAGCTGATCTCCTGAGAATTAAATTTATCTATCTCCCTCTGTCCTGGTATACATGTTATGTTAATTGTAAACGAAGAGTAACCCCCGATTAATATGGCAGGTATTGTTTAACAGTGAATGTTATTGGATTTGTATATGCTGGATTGCAAGCGTGTGATCTGGCCACTCAAGTGGTCACAGGGAAACCCATAATCAATCTAGCCCTCCGCTATCACTTTGATTTCTTCATGGATCAGGCAAGTGAGTTGACTTAGTTATGTTTCGAGCAAGTTCATCCAACGAAATCTGACGAATTGTTTGTAAATATGAATATGATGAACAGGTTCTGGCATATCTTTTAATATCAGCATCGTCGTCGGCAGCAACACGGGTTGACGATTGGCAATCAAACTGGGGAAAAGACGAGTTCACGGAGATGGCGAGTGCTTCAGTTGGGATGGCCTTCCTGGCTTTTGTTTCCTTTGCCATTAGCTCACTCATCTCTGGCTACAACCTTTGTACCCACAGCTCTCTTTGAACTTGATATTTTTTCCTTTATGCCGTCAGAAAACTCATTCAAGAAAATATCCATTCCAATCATTTTCTTTTTTCACTGTACATAATAGGCATATATTTATATAGGGAAAGATAGAGTTGCAGCATTTTGTTTTCTTTAGTATTTGTATTTGTAAGCTGGGGCAGGCCTTCTTCAATCTTTACATGTGCGGTTGTTGTATAATCAGGAGATAACAAGTTTCACCCACTTGGGCCTCTCTTTCTGCCATTTCATTATTTGCTCAAACTTTTTTATACCCAAAATACAAACTTCTTTTATCCAAAAAAAATTGGAAGCCATTTTCTAGAAAGTAGAAACTGCTTCTCCTATATTAAAACTTGGTTATAAATAAATCATTAAAAAGAAAAATACGTTGTCTCAGCTTTTTGAAACAGAACTACAGATCCTGTTACAATTCACGATCACAAGCAGATATAAAACTAGACTTTACTTAAATTTAAGTGGGTGGAGAATTTAATTATATGCCACTGTATCATTGCAATAAAACTAACATATTTTTATTACTCTTGAAAATGATACTATATATCTAGCTGTCATAAAAAAGATAGAAGGAATTATTTTGGATTCTGGTAAAGGACAAGGAAAAACAATAAAGTTATTTCTCTCTTGTTGTGTGACTAGCTGGATGGACAGATGGTATAAAAATTATTTAGAGAGACATTAAGAATAAAAATGTTTGGTAATTGATCGATATGGAATTGGATTTTGGCGATCTATTGTCCCAATCCAACAACTCAGTGCCACTCCCTCTCTTCTTCTACGCAACACAAACAAAACGACACAAACTATAAATGCATTCTTAATTATTATCAGCCGACAAACTATAATAACTGCGTTCCTCAATTTTCTTGACGCTTGCATCCACAATTCTACCATTCTTTCTTGCTTCTATGATTTTTTTTCTTTTTCCATTTAATATTTACTCAAACATATCACGTCAACTCTGATACTGCATCGTATGATTTTGCATTTCTTTTAAAAAAATATACCATTTTCCAATTTGTTATACTAAAAACCCTGAAAAATAGGCAGCCATTGAATTTCGGATTTAACAATTTTTTTTTAAAAACTATTTTATGTATTTTTTAAATGTTAAAGTGATAAAAAAAAATGAGTAGTAATATGTGACTGTACAACGAGTTGAATTTAAATTTGATGAAACACATGTACATCATAAATAATTATATCTTACTATATGCAAACATTTTTTTAAATATAGTTTATAAAAGTATCAGTACTTAATAATAAAATTCATACGTTATAATTGCAAATTTGAATTCCTTGCGATAAAAATATAAGTTTACTAATAAAATTTGACTAATTAATAGATTATTAAATTCATTAAATATGTTTAATAGTAGTCTGACTTGGAAAGGATTTTATCAAAAGATGTTAGGCTCACTTTATTATTTTTTTATTCTAAAAGTGATTAATTCTTAATTAATGATTCATAATACTCTTAATTAATTAAAAAATACACATATACATTTACTATAATAATACATTTGATCCCTCCTTGAAATCTGAGTAACCGCTTTTTACCGGAAGAATCCTGAGTTGGTACGGCCACTCCTCTATTAACCGCAATCTCCGTTTTTGGACTAACTGACAAATATTCCTTCGCCGGATTCTGCTTTTCTGAATTCTGACCAATGTTCAACTCAGTCCTTCATCTTTCGTATACAGGGTACCGTACGTTCTTACTTCTTACTACACACGCCAAATCTCAGCCATTCGCTTGCAAAGTCAATTCGGATTTGGATGATCAGAATTGATACCCAATTATTTTAGTGGGTTTAATCAGCACGTCTCAACCATGATTCACTCAATTAATTCATTTCATTATTACTATTATTATGCTTTTAAACTGCACGCCCACGCTAATTAAGTACGGTTAACGATTACTCAACCACCAAAGGTTAAATTATTGCCAATCATATTCCAACACTTGGCATTTTGTCCAACATTATGACGTTTAATGCATGTGCTTGCATCCCAAAAGATTTTTGAGAAATCAACAACATCAAAAATCAGTCCTAAAAATAAACAGCTGTCACTATGAACCTTAGATGAGGAGTTGTCGCCTGCAAACATTATCGCGATCATTGGCTAGTCTTCTATAGCCGTTTGGAATAAAAAAATGACATATTGCAATCCAAATTGATATGATTATTAGGATAAATATTCCCCAATACCATCACGAATTTAAGGTGGTTGATTGTATTATTACGAATAATAATTTAACTCATTCTCTCATATTATTTCTAACTTAAATATCTATTTAAGTCACATTATTGCTTTTAGTTTATTATAATTTTCTTAAAAATAAAATCTCTTGAAATATTTTTTTTTATGATTTTTGTAATATAAATTTTATTAAAATTATTTTATTTTTAAAAAAATTGAAAATAATTCATTAATATTTTAAACTAATTAAACATAATTTTAAAATTCATAAATTTTAAATTTTAAAAATAAACCCATTTAACAAACACCCCTTCAGGTGCGCAACGTAAATCTACCGCAGTACTGCATATTGTTTAGAACGTAATAGAGTAACTGTTGCCAAATGTGAAGGATGCAGCGGTAGCGCTCTATAACCAAATGACACGTGGTGGTGCCAAGGTGTAATGTCTCGTGGCAGCACGTCCTTACACTAGCGCGTGGAGGTTTTGGTCGCATTGCATGTTCGCACCTTAACTGATTTCAGTTTCAGTTTTTCATTTCATGCACTAGCGTTATTAATGTTATTTTAATTTATTGAGAAGAAAAAAAAAAGAAATAATTTTTTTTTCTTTTTATCAATAAATAAGAAAGAAAATTCAAAAATTTTAACATAAAAAGTATGTATGAGGATAAAATTAAACTCAAAATATAAAACTTTTAACTCTGAGATTGTGTGAAGAATAAATTAATGAAATAATGACAATTATTATAAAAATATAAATAGGGTAAAATAGTGAGAGACCGTATACGGAAGAGGACCATACGGCTTATCCGACATTCCCACGGATGCCACTGCCACAAAGATCCACAACCTCGTGGCCCTCACCTCGACCTTCCCCTCCCTCTCTCTGTACGCCCCGTAACACGGCCTAACCAAACATTTTCACATTCCTTGTTTCTAACTCACCAAACTACCCCTACACCATTTTTCGCTGACCAAACTAACCTTGTCACAAACCCAACCAACCTTTTGGCGTCCCGTGCCGTTAACCCACCCGCTATCACAAAACTACAAACTTCTATTTACCAAATATGACAAAGCTTACATCCTTCTATGTTAAATATAACGCAAATTTAACTAATTTATATATATTAAAAAAATTTATTTTATATTTGATTTTTAGAAAAGATATTATATATTATATATTTTTTAATTTTAATTTTATTTATTATAATAATTAAATAATTTATTTAAAAAAAAAAATTGGCAATCACATATTTTCACAGCGGTTGAGACTCGAGACCATGCATTGGCATGGGCACTGCAAAAGGTAAAGAAAGGGAGAGCACTGGGGTTATTCTGCAAATTCAATGTAAAAAGAAGAGGAATGGTATTGTGGATAATATAATAGAATAATAGGGTCAAAACGGGGAAGTACTAAAGAGTGATCATTATCAGGGAGACCCGGTTTGTCTCTTCAAATGTGGATCTTAGCACGTTACGAACTTTGAGCAGTGTAGTTAGACAAGTGCCAGCTCCCTTGCCATTTGCTTTCACTGCTCACCAGAAAACGCCATTTCAATCCTCCAACACACAAGATCACCACCACCAACTACTACTAATGTTTCAACCCCAACCCTCCCCCCTTCTATTCCTCTCCTTCTCCATCTTAGCTTCAAATCCTAGTTAGTTTATTGATTAAGCTTCATCCTCGTTCGTAGAATTACAAAAGTGGGTGAGATATAGGTAGCTTCAAGTTGATTTCGGTTTTTTTCTTACTGAAATGCATGACTTGGAGAAATATTCAAAATGTAGTCAGTTGAGGAGGTATTTGAAGTAATCAAAATCAGATTTCCCCAACCGGGTGTGGTGCATTCCTTGGGATTAATTGGAGGCTTTTTGGATCTGTATTGGGTTGAAAAAGCTCGAGGGGATTGAAAGTTGGTGATTTTATTAAGAGCTAAGAGAGAGCGATGAAGAATTTTTACTGGTTACAATTACAAATTTCTAACAGCGGCAGGTCAGGTAGAAGGCTATCCCTCGGGGAATACAAGAGGGCCGTGTCATGGTCCAAGTATTTGGTCTCATCCGGGGCTGCCATAAAGGGGGAAGGAGAAGAATGGAGCGCTGATATGTCTCTGTTATATATTGGTTCCAAATTTGCTTCTGGTAGACACAGCAGGATTTACAGAGGCATCTATAAGCAGAGCGATGTCGCCATTAAGCTTATAAGTCAACCAGAAGAAGATGAGGACTTAGCTGTTCAGCTTGAGAAGCAATTCAATTCAGAGGTCGCTTTGCTCTTTCCATTGCGGCATCCAAATATTATTGCTGTAAGCTCTATTTCTTCAGCCATCTCTTTTATTACCTTCTTCTGGTTTCATTTATTGCCCGAATATGTTAAATTTCAGGTTACTGATACACTGTTAACCATCTCGAACCAAGTACGAAAAAACGAATTTATAATCTGGAGAAAGAAATTATTAAGTTAGAAGGAAATCACTTCATTCGCGTGATTCCCAAATACTAGTTTACTCACTGAAAAGATGTAAATGGGTAAAGAAACTTGTGAAGTTTAAATTGCCAAAGGTTCACAGACATGTTGCACTTTCTTCATTCCAATAGTATCTTGAGTGTCATCTTTGATTTAGCCTATTATCTCATGCATAATCATCAATTGTGATTTAACTGATCACTTATCCCCTATCCTCAATCTTTAAAATTGTGATTTTCCCCATACCTTGTGGATCAGGTAAAAGATGTAATATATAAGAGAGTGCTAAAGAAAAAAGAAATTTGACAAGTTTTTAGCAGCTATTAACTTGTCCTGTTAGCACTGCAGTTTGTTGCAGCTTGCAAGAAAACTCCTGTGTTTTGTATAATTACTGAATATTTGGCCGGAGGTTCATTGAGAAAATACCTGCAACATCAAGAACCACATTCAGTTCCGCATAAACTTGTTCTGAAATTAGCCCTAGACATTGCAAGGGGGATGCAGTTTCTTCATTCTCAGGGGATACTTCATAGGGATCTGAAGTCAGAAAATCTACTGCTGGGGGAAGATATGTGTGTAAAAGTAGCAGATTTTGGAATCTCGTGCTTAGAATCTCAGTGCAGTAGTGACAGTGCCAAAGGATTCACTGGAACTTACCGTTGGATGGCACCTGAAATGATCAAAGAAAAGCATCACACCAAGAAGGTGGATATCTACAGTTTCGCAATAGTCCTATGGGAGCTTCTAACAGCGCAGACACCATTTGATAACATGACGCCAGAGCAGGCTGCATTTGCGGCCACCCACAAGGTATTGCATAAGATTTTATTAATCTTAATTCTTTTGGTATATCATTCTTATTGTGATGAAAATTTTCAGTGTTAGTCTCATGTCTCCGCTGTAGTGCTGTGAGATATCAGCCCACAAATATGAATGTTGGGTAAGCTAAGATAAAATAAAGTGAAAATTGTAAGTCATAAAGGACTTTTACAAAATATGAAACACAAGTATATTGGATGGAGAGTTTATATCTAGGCTCTATCAGAGGAAGTGGGGTAGTCTCAAAGCGGATCTTTTGCTTTCTCTGATTCCCATTAAGCAACTGGTTTGAAGCTGAGCATTTGTACAATCACTGATTGATGGCAAGCATTGTCCTTTTGAATCACATGCACATGGCTCTTGATATATGTTATGAAACATCATTAGTCTTTTCAAATTTATGGGTCATGTGTGAAATGTGACTAGAGATCAGTTTGTTGTAAGTTTTTTCAACTTAAAAAAACTGATGGATTTTTGTGTAGAATGCAAGGCCACCGTTGCCACCAGAATGTCCATGGGCATTTAGTCACCTCATCAACAGATGCTGGTCAAGCAATCCAGATAAAAGGCCACATTTTGATGAGATAGTTTTCATTTTGGAGAGCTATTCGGAATCCCTTGAGGAAGATCCAGATTTTTTCTCAACTTACAAACCACATCGCACTAGTGCTATTCTCGGATGCTTTTCAAAATGTATCTCGTTTCATGCCAGCAAATGCAAAGCTTAGCTTAGCCTCTCTTTTCATTCTATCACTTGCACAATTGTATTATATCCAATCCAATGAACGCATATATGCTCAATTAATAACTTTCAACTCAGCTGTCCATTATTCTATAAATCTTCCCTTCTATTATAAACTAAACTTCTTTTCTTTTAAATTTTTTAGATAAATTGATGTTAACATAATATTATCCTCAAATTTTTGTTATCATTTTCTTAATTAAATTATAATTTTAAAAAATGATATGAATAATCACATAGTTTATTCACATTTTAACTTAAAAGAATTTTTATGTGTGAGGGCACTTTAAATACGATATAAAATTAATAGGCCATCTTAATGTGTAGTACAGATCCAGACTAACATTGTTATATTACAATAAATAAAATAAATGAGATCATAAAAGTGACAGTTTGGCCGAGTGGTCTAAGGCGCCAGATTTAGGCTCTGGTCCGAAAGGGCGTGGGTTCAAATCCCACAGCTGTCAATTTTTTTAAAAGATTTTTTAGAGAGTAATTTTATATTTCCTGAAAAGTCCTTTACACATAATAATGTATTCTAAGTGCAGACTGAATTCATTACCATTTAAAAAATAACTAAATTCATTTAAAATTTAATTAACATATTCAATTCTTTTTTTATTTGATCAAATATTTTAATAAACATACATTCACTTTTCATACCAAAAATGCTATATGGATTACGAGTAATATTTGAATATGTATCACTTCAATAACAATATTAATCCTTTAAGAGTTAATTTTAGTATATTGAGTAAGCAAATTCATGAGGGTGACGACCGACCTACAAAATTGCAGTAGGTTAAATGTTATCAATCAAGGAAATGATGATCTAATAGGGGTATAGTCGTCTTTACAGACTATAATGCCACATGGCAATTTGTAACTGAGTTAACAACAGAGATAATGTAGATGTGGATGTAGTAGATAGGGGCATTTTCATTATTCCGCTTCCGCGCGCGCTGTTAGGAGGGAAGTCGCCTTCTTCTCCCCTCTCTTCTAACACGTTGCCAACTCTGTAAAATTCTTCTTCTTTTTTTTTTTTTTTCCTCTTTTATTTATTTATTTATTTTTTCTCTTTAATTTCTTTTCATATTCGTTGACCCCCCAATCCATGTCTCTCCGCTCTCCTCTCTGTTTCATTCCTCGCCTCTGGCTAATATATACATCCCACCTAAAACCTTGATTTTTCTTTCGCTCCCTCTTCCTATATATATGCATTGTTTTACACCTCTTGTCTATGTGACACACACAGGATAGAACCCTTTGATGCTTATCTCCATGGCTGATTGATTATTAAGGTAAGTTGTGGTCTTCCCATTTCCTCATTATCCTAGTTTCCTGTTTTATTTCAATTCCATTAACTTCTATGCTTCCCTCGATGATGAATGGACGGTATATACGCAATGCAAGGAACCCATTGTTGAATCGGTCAACCTCGATTTCTAACTTTTGCCTTTTCTTATCCCATTCATTAAAAGTCATAATTTTTCTATTTGGCTTTTGATCAATGAAGTCGAGTTTGGTTATGTGTACATTTTAAGTGTTTTTCTTTTCTGGTTAAATTGTAATTTATCAAGGAAGATCCAATAATCTTCTCGGACAGGGATGGAATAGAATGGGATTAAGAGGTTTGAGTTTTATGCTTTTTCTTTGAACTGATATTGGCTTCTTTAACCATGATAACAAATCTCTATTTCAATTCTGTAAGAAAACTCATGAACTTATTGCCATGCTTCTATTCAATTTCTTTTCTCTTTACCTGGCATCTTGAAGTAGATTCTTGTACCTTAGTCTGACTTCCAATTTTCTGAAAATGCGAGCTTGAAGGGAATTGCTTTCTGTTGGTGTTAGATCTATTGTGACTATTGCTTATTTTGTAGATTATCTGTTTGATATTGGTTCTCCAGGTGACTTTGGTTCCTAAAGAATTAAAGATGCCGGGAATTGTTACAAATGATATTAATGATGAGGGGGGTTCTTATGAATTAAATGAGAACCCTTCCAAGGGAACCTCATCTGCTGTCAAGACTCTAAGAAATTCCTCGCGTCCACAAAGCCCCCGGGTGGTGGTCAAAATTTTCCAGATGATAGGGTGGTTGACACCTCGATTGAGCAGCTTTATGACAATGTCGTTGACATGCAAAGTTCTGATCACTCACCCTCAAGGCGAAGTTTTGGATCTTATGGGGAGGAGTCTAGGACTGATCCAGAATTGCACGGTTTAGTTGGAGGACAGATGAGGGAGGTTGAGATAAGGGAAGAGGAAGTGGAGGAAAAGCCAGGAGATGATTCCAGTAACGAAACATCGTCAAGAAAAAGTACTTCAAATGATAAGCCGTTGGAAAATCTGGATGAGATTCCTTCTGCAAGTTCAAGTTCAGTTTCTTCAAAAAAACCAAACAAGCCATCAAAATCACGGTTAGACAGTGAAACATCATCAAGATCGAGACCCAAGGGCAAAAGTCCTCCAGAGAAACCTCCTATTAACTGGAGGAACGATAAACATCAGCAAAAACAAAATACATGGGTTACTCGCACAACGAAACCTAAGGTTTCTCCTTCACGAAGGAAGTCACAAAATCAAACTCAGAATTTAACTGACTTAGCATCAGATAAGCCTGAGCAGGCACCAATTTTACTAAAGCAAGCAAGGGATTTGATGTCATCAGGAGATAATCAGCAAAAGGCTCTTGAATTAGCTCTTCAAGCAATGACATTGTTTAAGAAGCATGCTATTGGAAAACCAAGTTTAGGGTTGGTTATGTGTTCACATGTTACTGCAGCAATATATTGTAGCTTGGGCCAATACAGCGAAGCAATTCCAATTCTTGGGCACTCCATTGAGATCCCTGTTATTGAGGAAGGACAAGAGCATGCCCTTGCTAAGTTTGCTAGTCACATGCAACTAGGTGACACTTACGCAATGCTAGGTCAGCTTGGGAAATCAATTATGTGTTACAATACTGGGTTGGAAATCCAGAGGCAGGTTCTGGGAGAAACAGACCCAAGAGTTGGTGAAACTTGCAGGTATGTAGCTGAAGCTCACGTTCAAGCATTGCAATTTGATGAGGCTGAGAAGCTCTGCCAAATGGCTCTTGACATCCATAAAGCAAATGGTTCACCCCAATCTCCTGAAGAGGCGGCGGATAGGAGGCTCATGGGTCTTATATGTGAAACAAAGGGAAAACATGAAGCAGCTCTAGAGCACCTTGTTTTAGCCAGCATGGCGATGGTAGCAAATGGCCAGGAAGCGGAAGTGGCATCTGTTGACTGCAGCATTGGAGATGCATATTTATCCATGCTTCGGTATGATGAGGCTGTTCTTGCTTATCAGAAAGCCCTTACAGCTTTCAAGACTAGCAAAGGAGAGAACCATCTGGCCGTGGGTTCAGTGTACGTACGCTTGGCTGACTTGTATAACAGGACAGGGAAGATAAGGGAATCAAAATCATACTGTGAGAGTGCACTCAGAATCTATGAGCAGCCCATGCCCGGGGCGCTCCCCGAGGAGATTGCAAGTGGCCTTACGGATGTTTCAGCTATCTACGAGTCAATGAATGAGCTTGAGCAGGCACTTGAGTTACTGCAAAAGGCTTTGGAAATATATAATGATGCTCCTGGTCAGCTGAGCACTATAGCAGGAATTGAAGCTCAAATGGGGGTCATGTACTACATGTTAGGGAAGTATGCTGAATCTTACAGCACTTTCAAGAGCGCCATCACGAAGCTTCGTGCAACTGGAGAGAAGAAATCTGCATTCATGGGTATTGCTCTTAATCAAATGGGCCTTGCTTGTGTGCAACGTTATGCTTTAAGTGAAGCTACAACATTATTTGAAGAAGCAAAGACTATTTTTGAACAGGAGTATGGGCCTTACCACCCTGAAACGCTTGGAGTATGCAGCAATCTTGCTGGTACATATGATGCTATTGGCAGGTATATCCAGCCTTTGAGTTCTTTCCCTTCTGTTATACCTTATTCTATCAGCAAATTTTCTTTCTTCTTTGAATGTTTGCAGCCCTATAGAGTTGTTCTTCTTGTGACGCACTCTGAACTCTGGATTCGGCTATTCAGTTGTTTATGTTATTGTATAGTACTACGCTTTGTTGGTAGTCATGCCACTAACCATTCATTTCATTTAACATAGTATTTGAATAATCTACATTTGATTACTTAGAGAAGAACAAATAAGGGATGGATAATTCTGATTTACCTTCTGAAACCTCTGACTGGGAAAATTCATGAGACGATGTTGAATCTATACACTTTTATGACTTGCAAGAATTTTGGATTATCCGAGATACGGTTTGGTAAGATTTATCTTCCCGTACGTGCTTTGATGTTTTATTTCAGGCTGGACGAAGCAATTGAAATTCTGGAATACATTGTTCGTACGAGGGAGGAAAAACTTGGGACAGCAAATCCTGACGTGGATAATGAGAAGAGAAGGTTAGATGAATTGTTGAAAGAAGCAGGTAGAGTTCGGAGCAGAGAAGCTAGGTCACTTGAAAACCTTCTTGATGGCAATGTAAATAACTTGTTCATTGAGGCCTGATGAGAATTACTGAAGAGAACTCGGAGAGACATTACGACAATTCTGTTCACGGAATATGAAGTCAATGGCAATGTTGGTGGTTACTTAGTATGATTTATTTTACTCTAAAATATCACTCGAAGCTATATTCTTTTGTAAGATATCATGTAATTAAATATGTATACGGTGTTAATATAGGGCTTACTCCTTGTTTGACATTTCTCAGTGTCATTGCCCATATCTCAATATATTCATATAAATTTTGTTTGTGTTCAAAGTTAAGAGTTCTAACCAAAGTTATGCCGAGCATATCCCTGTTTGTATAACAAGGTAATCTCTATAATTAACAACATGGCAGCCCAGAAAAGAAGGATAGGCAGAGCCAAATACAATATTTTTGTTTCGTTTCACAGAGAATATGATGTGGTCCTGTCCAACTCCTAACTTAAGTCAACTGTGATATCCATAAGTGGTACGGTACGTCCATACAATACGAGCATGTTCTTGAACCAGCTGTGGACCAAATCTAACTTGGGAGAATAGATTACTCAAGTGTATCCTACAAATAATATAACTTTTTTTTTTTTTATTAATTCCGTATTCTCATATTTGGGCTCTCTGAAAAAAGAAAAAGAGAATTGGCCCAAAGAGAATAGAAAACAGAAACATAGCTGGCTGCGACTGCGATGAGGGATGAATTAGTTGGATATGGAAGGCGTTTTTGGTTTTGGTTGTGGCTCCTGGCTCAGTCAGACGACAGCAATAACAGCATACGCTTTATAATCTCTCACTTTTTGATCCCTGTTTACTCTGCAAATCTCCACCATCTCCGTTGATCCTCTCACCTCTGGTGACTAAAATATATTCGTTTTTTTTTTTTTTTTTTCTCTCTGTCTCTAAAATATTTTAGCTCTATAATATCTCTATTCATTAAATTTTTTCCTCTTATGGAATACAGTGTTAGGAGGTGAACATGGCTACCCAATCCGCCTCTCCTCCTGATTCTACCGCTGAAAAACCTCAAAGCCCAGGTGTGGGTTCCCCCTTCTCTCTCTCTGAATTTGATTGTATTAGCTTTTTATTTAGCAGCTCAGAAGGTGATTAAAAGAGAGGACTGTTGAACCGACATAATAAAGCAGGAGCACTTGTTTATTCTCTAACAGCTTTTCACCTTATTGTATTTACACTATAAGAAATAATTAGCTGTTGTCATTCTGTTCTATTGTCTCTTAGCTGAATATTACCTTGCCCAATTACATGTGCTGTTTTGAGTATGATAAATTTGATTTGTTGATTCTACATTTTAAGGTGTAGCTGCCGAAATTGTGCAACCAACAAATGTAGGTCAGCAAAATGGCAGGGAGGAGCCTGTTGAACGGAGTTCACCAACATCAGTATTTGTGAACTCAGAACCAATGCGGGAGGAACAGATACAGAACGCCGTGAAATTTCTATCACACCCAAGAGTTAGAGGTTCCCCTGTCGTGCACAGACGAGCATTTCTAGAGAAGAAGGGCCTCACAAAGGAGGAAATAGACGAAGCCTTTCGCCGTGTGCCTGTAAGATAGTTGCTTGATCAATTTATCTATACTGTTGTTTCACTTGTTCGTGTAACCTATTCAATTTATTTTAACACTCTTGTTTGTTAAACTGTTTTAATCATTACCTTCACTGGAAATCACAGGATTCACCTCCAACTGGGCAAACAGCTGGTACAAAGCAAGGTCGAGTGTCTACTCTTGGAATTGGAGTCACTCTTTTTACTTTTATCCTCAAATTAAATAGATTTCTATTGTTATAACCATGTATTTTATCTTTTTAAATATAGCTTGGTTAATTCCTGATTTACTTTTTTTCACTTAAGCGGCGTATTGTAATATTCACAGATGAACAGTTGAAGCCATCACCAAATCTTCAGCAACAAGCCCAGCCACAAACTTTGCAGCCGGGTGTATCTGCTTCTACTGGTGCCACAACTTCATTGGTAGCCTTATCACGCTCCCGATTCCACTGGTCCCACGCCCTCATTGCAATTGGGATACTGGCTGCTTCCGGTGCTGGAACAGCTGTACTAATCAAGGTACTTACCATTAACCTCTCTGCATGATGGCTTCAGAATTCTGATAAATGAGTATATGAATGCATAAAGGGCATACACCCTTGTTCAGTTTGTTATTGCATTTGCATTCTTTTCTGGACTCTGGGTCAGATTTAACGTGTTGCTTTATGCCTAAGTTCTAGCACATTGTGGTTTGTGGCTCACTGAACTATCTAAAAGCATTCTTTGTGTTTTAGAAATCCGTTCTTCCTTGGTTAAAATCTTGGATTCGCAAGGTTGTCTTGGAACAAGACAATGACCAATTGAAGAAAATAGACTCAAAACCAACATCAGAAGAAGAAGCTGCACAGGCTGCAAAAGCAGCAGCAGCTGCAGCAGCAGATGTGGCCAAAGCTACCCAGCAAATGTTGACTTCAAAAAGTGAAGGTGGGTTAAACAGAAATTAAATTTGCATACTATTAAACTCAGATTTATTTTTTCTACACCTACTTCTACTGCAAAACTTGAAATTCCGAGTAGTGACTTCAATTGTTTTTGCATGTGGTTGTATACTTTGCAGAGAGGCAATACTTTGAGGAATTTTCAGGCCTTTTAGATAAGCAAGTTCAGGAAATGAAGTCAATGACTAATGCAATAAGAAGATTGGAAGGTACATGGGAATGCTATCTAATCTTGTGGTCTAAGATGAGCGGTTCCTTCAAGGTTTTGATTTATGATATACCAAAAGCATTGTACATTTGTTAAAAATTCAAGCGATACCTTTTATCTAAAAAATGCACATCCGTTAAAGGTCGAGTCATCCTTTTATGGACAGATATACTAATATTTTGGCTTATGCATGGTGACCAAGAAGCTTTCACAATGTTTTTGTCCTTTTCAACTACTCTAACTAGATATCTAGCATCATAAGCAGTGTCAGGGAGGTCATATAACTGCCTTGTATACTACTTATTGTTACTGACTAAGGATTTTTAAGTTTGAATTGATCACCTTTTGTTTTCATAGGACAAACAATAGCTTCTAGCGGAGCCTATCATTTAGAACCAGAAAATCACCGAGTCACTCAAACAAGTTCAAAGGTAAGAAATATGTAAACATAAATGGGAGTCTTTATGGATAGGGCAAGCCTTTTCTGATTGTCATTTGAGTTGTCTGTTATGAGTTTTGACTTTAGACTACTGTAATATTTATTTTGGATATATGCAGCAACCATTTGTTAATGGCAAGGTGGATTATGACCTGCGTTCAGGTTGTTATACATTAATTAAATCTTAATCATCTTATTCAGTCAAATCTTCTGAATTTATAACTACAATTTGAATTTCATGTGCAGTGAGATCTTCATCACCATCTGTATCTATCAAACCGTCTGCTGCTTCTCATCCAAAGTCATATATGGAGGTAAGTTGTTGTGTTGTTCTTTGTAATGTCTTTATCTTTATTCCTCTTCCTTTCCAATTATGGGTGATATCAATGCATGCCATTGAAGGAGATTCCATCCTGATCATTTAAAGATGAATATATGGACATTGAATATCTTTGTATCGACTAAACATTTTAATTTTGGGTTATGTCTTTCTAATTAGGCTTTTTACGATTGTGTTTTGCAGATCATGGCCATGGTCCAAAGAGGAGAGAAGCCTTCTAACATAAGAGTAAATGTTAATGCATTATATTTTATGTTTAGCTTTTTTTATTTGGTAGTAATTTTATGTTACACTGTGTTTTAATGCAGGATATAAATGATGCACCCCCCAACCCTAATCAGCAACCATCAAATCCTCGCTTAACTCCTAAAGCCAAGGTTTGTTGTTAAAGATCTTGCTATGGTTTTGCTAAATATTTTAGGTTTATGAACTACCATCACCGAGCTTCATAAGCGACAAGCCTACAAATCTTTGAACATTGTTTGGGTCCATATTTGAAGACATTTTGTCTTATGAACCCACCTACAGCATGATGATTCCTAGGTTCTGGCATTGTGATGACTGACAATGTTATATGAAGATCAATATCTTTATAATTGGACCATCATGAAAAATACAGTTGATATACTGATTAACTTCATTCCCAGTTTGTGTTTTGCTATGATGATAACCTTTAAACTCACAGAACTAGGTAATTCAATTTGCTTTCAACTTTTTCGTAGGTCTTCACATTCGTACGGGCCTTTTATATACATCTGAAATATATTTTTATTGTATTTGTCATCAGTTTTTATGGAAGTTTATTTAAGTTGAAATAGGGAAAATGGATTTGAAGCAAATGAAAAACTAATGGTTTATATGTGTGCCATTTATTTATACCTTGGCTGGAAAAAAGGTTATCATAAATATGATTTGAAAGTTGTAATAGGCTTTGAGTTGCATTAATATACTATATTGCCTGAACCTTCTAGGGGTTTTTTTTGATGTGGCTTCGAATCGGCTTAAGACATATTATGATATCTCTTGTAAAAAGTATAAATTATGCATGATTCTAACCTCTCCTGGTTGTATCAATTCCTGTGAATTGTGTAACTGATCACTACTTCATCTTGTCCTGGGTAGCCTTGGGAGGTTAGTCAAGTGCAGAACTCCTCCACCCAAGTGCTTCAGTATCAAGTAAATGGTAAAGGCTTGGATTACAATGTTCAAGGCGGCATTCAAACAAATGGTGACATCCCAGTGCCCTGGTGGGAAAGGAAAAATGTCAGAATCAGAGAGGTTGAGAATGAAAATGGGCTTAATGCAGCGCATTATGGTGCTCAATCGAGTCAGCAGCCAGTGCAACGTGCTTGGGTTCCTCCTCAGCCTCCTCCAATAGCGATGGCGGAGGCTGCAGAAGCCATCAGTCGCCCAAAGCCAATGGTCCGGCAGGAAGAAGCCCCAGATGATGAGACAGTCGCTCAGTCTTCAGACAAGTCAGATGAGGTGGTGACGATTAAAACATCTGAATACGAAGGTGCAATAAAGGACAGCAGCGTTAGTTCTGGCGAGATACAAGAAAACAAATTTGAAGAGAAATGAAATTGGAACGTTTTGCTTAATTAGCTTTGTCCACCATAGCAAAATACGTGAAGTTCCAATGGTAGCTTGAAACAGTCTTGTTGCCGAGTATCAAATATGCCTTTTCTTTTGACAGAATAACAGTTTTCTCAACGGATGAGAATAACGTTGTAACTAGAAGGAGTTATATGGTGAACATGTGTTTGCTTTTGGAATTCTATGACGATAACGATGTTGGATTGATCCTGCCCTTGAAAGCATTAGCTTTACCAGAAAGCAGACATGACCCGTGCTTAACCTTCCACTACACATACACATGTCAAAGTAGGAAGATTCCTTTCGTTGGATAGTACATTTGACGACGAAGCTAACTGCAGGATAGATAGCCTAAAATATACCTAATTCCTTCAAATCATTGAATATGTGAAAAATCACTTATTTAGTCTACGTGAACGTGAATGATATATTATACTATAGTACACATTGGCAATTTCGATTTTTTTTTTTTTTTAAAAGGCGTTGAGAATTGAAAGCAGGCTAAATCTTTCTTCTTCTTTTTTTTAATTGTAGAGAATAATCAATTCATTTTACTGTAGTTGTTTTATCTTAAAGGAGCAATGATATTCCATTCCAGATATTCACAATAAAAATTCGAGTGTGTCAATTGATTATCACATTTTTCATGTGTTTTTGAATTGTGCTGTTGTATGGTGGATTTAACATCATATCATCCAAATTTTGATTAAACAGTAAACTCCCCTGGCCTATATAATAATAATTTAATGATTTCTAGACTTGGAAAAGTAACAAGTTTGACGGGGTGCATCCTGCGTGAAAATCACGCGTCTGCACCTCACCTGCCATGGTTTTGGCACTTCTCCATTTATTGTCTTGTTTCATGGCACACTGTACCCCCGTCTTTTCTTTTCTTTTTTCCTGATGAAACTGTACCATTATTTTGAATGAAATGAAATAATTTGAAATGATTTTTGTAAAGTAAACAGTAAAATGGACTTGCTGACTCTTTTTCTCCTCTTTTTTTTTTTTATGCCGAAGATGGTGATCAGTGAAAGTAAGTAGTGATAATGGTCGGTTTATCTCAAAAAGATAAAGTTGTTGGGAAACAACAGTGAAGAATAATGGAGGTGATTAAGAGCGCTGATTCCTCAGTTCTGGCACTCGTCTTCATCTCTATTTCGTCTTTATTATGTACTGCTCTAACAATTAACAATTGGCTAAGTGGGCACTTCCCATTTCACCTGAATAAAGAAAATAATAATTAAGAACTATAAATAACACTCACTCCCTAATGCTAAAAGCCATATCTTATTCTTGGGCATTTTTAGTGTACAATTCTTAGACCACACACAAACTCCGGCATCTTGGTTTTCATTTTTCCCTCTGTCTTGTCTCTCGCGCTACTTTTTTTTGCGGATAGCATTTCTCGACATCATTCTACACTCCAATTCTTCTTTTCAACTTCAACTTGAAGTGGGTTCAATTGGTTAAGATTCTTTCTCATGGCTCTGAATTTGCCGTCTCCAGCTGAAGTCAAGTCTTTATTTTTCTTCGATTCCTTGAAATCTAAAAACCTCGCCAAATTCCCAGGTTTTCTCTCGTCTCCTTGTTATGGTTATCGCTTTGGACTCTTTGGTTCCTGCTGAAAAGATTGTTGCTTTTTAGTTAGAAGATAATGTAGCTTTACATATACCCAATTTATTTATGTTGAATTACGTTCTTTTGGTTTATTTTTGCCTTAATAATGCTGTTTCTTTCGTGTGTTTTTTCCTTCCTTTCTTTCTACTTTTTTTTTTTTTTTTCATAAACTATACTGTCATTTAGATTTTGCCTTAATCCTCCTAAGTTCACTTTCAATATATTCTGATTGCAGGTAGTTTTGCTTTGAAGAGAAAAAATTGTGGAGCAACAGCTGGAAGACAAATTTATTGCTCCGTTCAGACACCACCTCCAGCCTGGCCAGGACGAGCGGTTCCTGAGACAGGTCGTAAGACATGGGATGGTCCAAAGCCCATCTCAATCGTAGGATCTACTGGTTCCATTGGAACTCAGGTATAATTTGAATCTCCAGGCTCCCTCCAAGATTAGTTATACCTTGGCTTTCTTTTATCTCTTTCACACAATACTTCTTTTCCTGCATGCATTTTTAGACACTAGATATAGTGGCTGAGAATCCAGATAAATTTAAAGTTGTGGCGCTAGCAGCTGGTTCAAACATTACTCTTCTTGCAGACCAGGTAAATACCATTCCATACTCTTAAGCATGTAATTGAGGTTTCAGTTGCTCTGTTTAGGATGTATAGCCAGCATCACATACGAAATATCTGTAGCCTAAATTGATTTGTTTTCGCTACTCCCATGATTAGTTGTAAAGATAGACACTGTCTTAAAAACTAAACGATCTAGTATCGTTGAATTTTCAGTTAATTTGTCTCTCTTCTAGAATACCACCATATAAAATCTCACCTTTCTTATATTTACATTGGACAGGTAAAGACATTCAAGCCTCAACTTGTTGCTGTTAGAAATGAGTCCCTAATTGATGAACTTAAGGAGGCTTTGGCTGATATTGACCAAAAGCCTGAGATCATCCCTGGAGATGAAGGAATCGTTGAGGTGAACTTCTGATTGTCTATTATGTTTTGGCTTATGGAACCGGTATTCTTTTTCCTAATCTACCTAAATCTTTCAAGGTTGCTCGTCACCCTGATGCGGTCACTGTAGTTACAGGAATAGTCGGCTGTGCAGGACTAAAGGTAACTTTTCTTCCTCTTTTTACCCCCTTTTGATAACCAATCTTTTAGTTATACATGTTATTGATAGCACTGACAAGCCGAAGAAATATCTGTTCATGGGATGGTGGACTTATTTTATTTCAACTTAAGGCCTTAATTTATTGTTTGATAGAACTAACAATTAGAGCTTAAAGTTCGTGGGTGTCATTCATTATATGATAATTATGACTTCTGTGCCAGAGTTAATAGCTTGCTGCATCCGCTGAATCTTCTTTAGTTGCACTTGCACTTCTTGCTGTTTTGTTCTCCATGCTTTTATATAAAGTAAGATAACGTTTTATTTTAATATTAACAAAATTCTTTGTAAAATTAATTAAAGAGAAACGGCACTAAACTATAGATGCGATCAGTCTTAAGAAAACGGATGTTAGACAACTGAGACTCCTTTAGTTATTTTTTTAGCCAACAGTTGCTGCAATAGAAGCAGGGAAAGACATAGCTTTGGCCAATAAAGAGACACTAATAGCTGGAGGTCCTTTTGTTCTTCCACTTGCTCACAAGCATAACATAAAAATCCTTCCAGCTGATTCGGAACATTCCGCCATTTTTCAGGTACAAAATCATATCATCTATCAATAGTTGTGCATGTGCAATGATCTTCAATGGATGCTATATATTCTTACACCTATTACTCTCTATATGTTCTACCTCGTACTCAAGCAATTATTATTACCCATCTTAACTTTTCGCTGCTGATAAATACTATTTCCTCTATGCAGTGTATCCAGGGATTGTCGGAGGGTGCACTTCGGCGAATCATTTTAACTGCATCTGGTGGTGCTTTCAGGTGAGGAAACATAGTTTCCTAAGAGTTTTGGAAGTTGTCTGATGAAGGCTATATATGGAGCGTGTTAATTATTGTCTAGGGAAGTTGAAGTCAAATTGCAATTCTTTCTGTGTAAAATGCACTTAGTTTTCTTAAACGTGTTTGGAGTTTTGCACGTTTAAATGAGTCAAGGTTTCACTATTCTATGCTTGTTATACATTTGAAGCATTTCTTTTTCTAGATAGAAGGATATTTAAAGGAAGAGATGGCACTCTAAACTTGTGATTGTTGCGACCATGTCATGTTATGTTGGCGATCTGTGAATCAATATTCTTTCATTGTGGAAAACATTAAATTCTTCTATTTTAGTGAAGTTTCTAGGTTCTACATATGCAAACCGAAATTAAATTCTATTTATTCCTGTGGTCTATTACAGGGATTTGCCTGTTGATAAACTTAAAGACGTAAAAGTCGCCGATGCATTAAAGCATCCCAACTGGAATATGGGAAAGAAGATAACTGTGGACTCTGCTACCCTTTTTAACAAGGTTCATTTCTTTCTGATATTATTAGTTTGAATGAAATTCTGAATCTTTCTAATGTCGTGGTCTAAATGTCATATCTCTATGAACTTTTTCTACTTCTTGACAGGGTCTAGAAGTAATCGAGGCTCATTACTTGTTTGGAGCTGAATATGATAATATTGAAATTGTCATTCATCCACAATCTATCATACATTCAATGGTTGAGACACAGGTTTAACTCTTCACGTTGCTGTTTTGGTTAATTTCATCAATATACATCTACATACATGCTGAGCAATAATGCCTACAAGTCCCAGGATGAGAAGAAACAAATATCATTAAATCTTCTCTCGTACTAATTTATTTGTTATTTCCAGGATTCATCTGTTCTGGCACAGTTGGGGTGGCCTGACATGCGCTTGCCAATCCTCTATACATTGTCTTGGCCAGACAGAATTTATTGCTCTGAAGTAACTTGGCCTCGCCTTGATCTTTGCAAGTACAATCTTTTTCCCCTGCACTTTATGTTTCATCTCCCTGAAACTTTCTTTAGTTTAGTAGAAAACACATAAAAAAAAAATTGGACTGTCTAAAAGAATTCCCTGCAAGAAAGACAAAATAGAGTTTAATTTATTCAATTGAATCAAAATTGGCATACATTGCAAAATTTGTTTTTAATTTGTTCATGTAGTGCAGCTATATTATTAATATATCAAATTTGATCACACAGGCTTGGTTCGCTAACATTTAAAGCTCCTGACAACGTGAAATATCCATCCATGAATCTCGCCTACGCTGCGGGGCGTGCAGGAGGCACTATGACAGGAGTTCTTAGTGCAGCAAATGAGAAAGCTGTAGAACTGTTTATTGATGAAAAGTAAGTATCTTGTATCTTATTCAGTGTTGTAGCGATGGGTATAGAAGATGTGAACCTACTAGAGTAAGGAGGATGCAGCTAGGCAAAAATGTTCATTTTGAGTGGTTATGCAGAATTCTTAGTCATTCGTCTATTATAAAGTAGTTGATGATTGCATTATCTCATCTTCAATTCTTTATCCCCTTTTGGCTGTCTGCTTTGCTTTTCCAGGATAAATTATCTGGATATATTCAAGATTGTGGAGTTAACATGTGAAAAGCATCAAAACGAATTGGTTGCGTCGCCTTCCCTTGAGGAAATTATTCATTACGACCTTTGGGCGCGAAAATACGCTGCTACTTTGCAAAGCTCTTCCAGTTTGACTCCTATTCCCGCATGAGACTTACTAAACAAGTGGTGCCAACTGCCAGCGCACTTCATTACACTTTCTGTAATTGTATCATATTATTATTCTGAAAAGACGCTTTCCATTGCCAAAAACAAACGCCAAAGTCTCTGTTTTGTTCACTTCGATGCCATATAGGTGGTTTCAAACTACTGGGGCTGGGAAACACCTTGGTCTAAAGACATCACAGTGAGCCCACTCCAATGAAGCAAGTTGACAAGGGTCCGATCAACACCTCAAGGTGGTGAAATGGGTGGGGCCTTATGAGATTAATTTCGAACTTTTAAGACTCGGTGGCCTATATCTTTACACAAGGAAACAGTTAGATGCAACAACGCACGAGCTGACCCCAGTTACACTGCTTGCTTCTTTGCAATGAAATTACCCGCACATCTGATGAAATGCTTTTTCAGCAATCTTCTCTTGCAGACTGCCAATAAATACATTTGAATTCAAACTAACACACCCACAAAATAATAGTTAACTGCCCCGTCATTTGGTGCAAGAATGACAAAAATGCATAATCCGTTGTAGGGTAAAAGTAGATAATAACGAAGACAAGTACGTTGACTTTGTCTGCCATTCCAAGAGCATACGATAATCCATTGAACCGGATAGGGCCCTGCACTAGTATTACCATTTCCTTCTTCGCATTTCACAAGGAATCCAACCCCCCAATTTAAAGCTTTGTACTTTTATTTTTTTGCCCTGTTTAATCACAAAACAAATAAAATACTAAAATTATCACTATACTACTATTTTTAATTTCAGAACGAGAATAATAACTATTGAAAGAATTCAAGAGAGATAAAGAAACGCTAGCAAATAGTGTAGGAGATCAATTTTGTTCTACGGTACCAAACACGTTTTTGGTTATTATCGTTGTTGACGCAAGAAGCTATTAGTGTTGCGGGTTTTTGATTCTAAGTAATTGGAAGGATTCTTCTGGTAAACTCCATTCTTGACTATCGGTTTGAATAAGTGAATGATGCCAATAAATATCCCTTGGACGAGCGAGAAGAGATGTAAGGTGATAATGCGAAAAGACAGACCTTCACAACATTCCACATAGCTAGCACCAAAATGTTACGTAGATTGCTAATGTTATTTCCCACAGTCTTGTGATGAAGTTTATAGGGTAAATTCAGCGGTTGACTGACTGACTAGTAATCTTTTTCCACCTTCTAACTTGTCCATTCTTTCTGGGTCCCCTCTTCTTTTGTATGTTTCGAAAACATAATTAATTATATAACTTGAACTTAGTTAAACACTTAATCCCGGTCCTTGTCAGTGTAAGTCGTTGCTTGTCTAAACTAAACATCTTGCCACCTTGTTCTGCGCTGGTTTTGTCTGCTATATGCTCTGAATCCAGAACTCTGCTTCTTTAACGGGGCATCAGATGAGGAACTTGTTACTTCAATTCCAAATTGTTTGACAAAACTTGCTCCCGTGGTCTGTTATTCAAAAAGCATGCAGAAGAAAGTGTGTGTCTCGTGTCCTGTCCTGTCCCGTCCCTTTTGCTTTCGCTTTATGCATTTTCCAATGTCGATTCAAAGCTGGATTGGAAAATTCCGCCAATGGCCAAACAGAGGAGACCTCCTTCCTCAGGACCCAAGACCAGTCTGTTCATTCTACTATTTGGATACAAGTCACATTGCTTTGTCTCTTCTCTACTGTTTGTATTATTAATTAAATTGATTTTTTGTTACTAATTTTGTTTAGGATCTGTAAACCTTCGTTTCGCCCAAGTAAGATCACGGCAGAAAAAGACAATATTGTATAGGCACCACATTACTGCCCAACTGCGCTACCGGGGCAACACATTGACGGATGTACCCAAAAGAAAGCTCTAGCTGCAAAATTTAAGCTTTATTTTTTCTACGAACTAATAAATACTTCTTTACATATTTGATATAAAATTATATCGAAGATAATTTATATTATGTAAAAATAGGGTTTAACTAAATGATTTTAGTTACAATATAAATAATGTATTCAGTATTCAAAAGTTTATGGTAAGAGAAATTAACCACATTCTTTCCTTTTGTTATAAACTTAAATAAAAAATATATCTTAGTATTCAATATAATGACCGATAATACTGATAGTAAAATCAGTCTTAGGCTATTTTTATTGTATTAAGAATCAATGAAGTGTTCTAAAAAAATATTAAATAAAGAAATAAGGCATTTCTTGGTTTTTTCTTTTCCTAGAAAAAAAAAAAAAAGGACAACAATACAAGCTGGAAGCCTCTGACTTTTTTCCAGGCTTGATTAATATACATATATTTCTTCGGTCCAATAACCCTCGTCAATACTTTTATATATCAACTCGAAACCCGTTGACCTTTGCAAAATTATCATCGAGATGAAATGAAGAGACGCTAAAAACGTTTAACAAAATATATATAATAAACTTAAAAATAAAAATATATATATATAATTGAACACAAGACAAGGCACATTTAACAAAATATATATAATAAACTTAAAAATAAAAATATATATATATAATTGAACACAAGACAAGGCACAATTACATTTACAGTCTCAACTCTTGAAAATTGCGAGAGGTAACGCGTAAAAATAAAGGTCAGGGAGGGATTATGTTGGCAATTTCATTTCTTTGGCTTTTATTTTTCATGACGTTAAGATTGAAACACATTCCATTCAGCTACAGTTAATATTGACACACACAAACATAGGAGAAACCGAAGGCTATTCATTCATTCGTTCATACTATCTATCTGGAAATGGCTTAGGCCCGTATTAAACTAAACTTGTTTATCCACAACACGGCACAAATTAAAGAATCTATTTCCTTTACTGTGCTGTACTGTACTATGTAAGGGAAGGGAATATTGGCAATGGCATGGCCCCGCGTGAGCCCACACGATTTCTCCTCCTAAAATTAGCGCAAGCAAACCACACATAGCATAATCTCTTTTTCCTTCCTTATTTCAAAAGCGGAATCGTAATCGTAATCATGATTCATCACCCACCTCTTCAAAGCCAAAAACTTAGCTACTTCTATTCTATGTGCTTATATAAAATCCAACAAATCCCCACTTTGCCCAAAGAGAAAATAAAGAAAAAAAAAAAGAATACATCCCACTCATTTAATTACACAAACAGATACTAAGAAAGAGTCGAGAAAGAAAAAAAAAAAAAAAGACTTGATGAAAATTTATGATATGAATTGCAAAGTAGTACCTAGGATTCAAAATGGGTGCAAATTCCTACCGAGTCCATTCACATTATTAAAAATCCCAACCAGTTCCTGTCTGGAAGGCAAGAAGGACTTTCTCTTAGTTAGGTCCCCATCCTTCGCGGTGCCCGTGGCTCTGCTTTTCGTGCGATCCGCCACATTTTTATCGGCAGAACTGGAGTTGGTGATATCGTGAACAACTTTGTTGCTTCTCTTTCCCGGGGTCAGAAAGAGGAGCGCTTGTTCTTTGCCCTCACCCTGGCTTCTAATAAGCAGGTCTCGAAGCTTCCAGCGCTTAGACGCAGACCCCGTCGAATTACTCTTATCGCAAGGCTTCGCCGCCGATTTTGGACTCCACATGCAATAGGTTCCGGGAGTCAGGCCATCGCCGTTGGCTTCGGAGGTCGACGACCCGGTTTCTCGTTCCTCGAACATGAGCTTCCTCAGAGGAAGACGATGTCGGCGAACGGGCGCGGGTGACGTTTCTTTCGCGGTCGGGGCTGGACAAGCGTAAGCTACGCTGTCGTTTCGGGGAGCAAAGCCAGGATGGTGCCCGAAGAGGAAATTGCGGTCGAATACGGGGTACACGGGTCTGATCTGGCCGTTGTAGAAAATATCATCAGCCGACACCGGAGACGACTCTGGCTCTCTGCAAACAAATGCGAACTCAAAATCGTCGTTGTCATCGGCGCCGCCTCCGTCAAGGTCGTCGAGAGAAACATCTGAGTCCCACGAGGCGAACAGCGTACGGTCGGAAACGGAATGATGATCCGTCCGGAATTCTTGTATAACTCTGTTGGTTATCTCAGCGAGTGCCTCAGAAGAATAACTACTGAAACTCGGAGATGGCGATAAGCGCGAAGCCTCCTCGCCCTGCATCATTTGTGCAGCCTCGATCTCAGCGTAAGCGTTTCCGTTTGTTTCTTTTGCCCGCAAAGGGAGAGAGAGAGTTTGTTTGGGTGAAATGAAGAAAAAGTGGGAGGGGCGTTTGAGATGGGATATATAGTACAGGTGCTGAGCGAGAGGCGCGGTCCGGTCCTGCGATTTTTCAGTTGTAGTAGAGTTAGGTGTATTTGAGACCAGTTTATTTATAATTACAGCTAAGCCATTAGGCTGTTTTTGCTTCATCGTATCTAGAATAACATACATAGCCTTGATGGGCCTGTTATCTTAGGCAATGAAATCGAACATGCGGTCCGGACTGGTTGATGATGATTGATTAAGCAGCGGGCAAGAATCAGACCAACAACGAACTGGGGCCCATTAATCAATGGAAGGATGAATGAGAGTTTATGATGCAATCCAACGGTGGCTACAAAGTACAGGAAAACTACTCGGCCTACACAGTTAACCAACTTCGTGCTCGCACCCACGTAATACATTGATGTGACTGACAATCAACCATCTCAACTTCTGCAAATTAATTGCAATATGGATTTTGTGACAAAATTAAGCTCGAGTGATTTGTACGAGAATGATTTCTTCACCGTACGCGTCAAACTATATTTTATTCTGTCAGTTTCATCTATTTAAATAAGTAATTTAGAGATATATTAACCGAAATACATTTCAACTAACAAACATAATTATATTTTAAAAAAAAAAAAAAAACCTCATAGGTCTGTGTGTCATAGCTATTTCAAGCGGTGAATAATAATAAATTATAGCTGAGACAAACTCATGCTTAAAGTTTCCGAGAACCAAAATACAATCAATTGACGTGAGTCATTTAACAACCTACTCCTAATTCTAATCCTAATTCCATCTCAAAAATTTTGTCATAAAATATATCAATTTAACTTGTTCTACAATTACCGTAAAAATTCTAAACGCTTAGTATACAATATAAGTTACCATATAGTTCTGGATTCAGAAGAAAGAATATTCGAGGAATATAAAAGCAGTTTGTAGCTTCAGAAAAATCAATTCTAAACAAGACTACCTCAATCGCCCGATCAATCTAAACGAAGAAATTCCCAAAATGGAGAGGACAAAACAAAATCAAAGTTGATTGCCGAGGTTGGAAACTAGAGGAGGTTGATGACTTGGCATAATCTGATTGGAAGACAACCTCGCATGCCGGGTTGAGGAGTTAATCAAAACAATGCATGATTATGGGAGAATGAAAATGTTGGAAAAAGGCACCAGCTTTGGATATGTTTGATGATTTGGTAAATAAGTCAGTGTATTCTACGCACCGCATGAAATGTGATGTAAATGGGAAACCATAATTGGAAGGCTAATAATCAATCATTCATTAGTGCTTATTTTAGTCATGATATGGCATAGATCATTAAACTTGGCGAATAAGCGAAGGCACCAAAAAGCATGCTTTTTGGGAGAAACAAAGACCAAAACAGTCAGGACGTTGGGCTTACCCTAGTTACACTGGGCCTCTTTGGATGTGATTCGAATCAGGTAAAGCCCACACACCTTTCCCTTGTCATAAGCGCAAATATGGAAAGAAACAGACTAGATAGAACACTTTCATGGGTCGCCACTCTGCTTGAGCATCTTCCGAATCTACTGCCAACCCATATCCATGTGACTATAACGGACTAGAAAAGAAACACGTAATAGGAAACCCAAGTCCAAAGGAAATCATCAATTTCTTGACACAATATATATATACATTTGAAATTTGCAAGAGAAGCTGCTATGGTAATATTGAGATCATTCAAGATGTAACTTCCTTATTCGCGTATGACATGGTTGCAACTTTCAACTTGAAAGAAAGTGACTCCTAAATTCCTAATCTCTATACACTCAGATTCAGTAGTCAACATCAAAACGAGGTCCATTGCCAAACAACTCTAGTGTCTTCGCTATAAGTTTTGGTTGCAAAAGTTAGGCACTTTATCAACTTCTAGTATAATCCTCTTCATGTTATCAACTAAAGTCACTACGCCGCAGAACTCATATTGAAGCAAATCATTCCATTTCCATCCATCACTTTGTTTGCTGAAAGATTGCAGCGGTCTTCTGGAGGATAAGACAAATGCACCGTGTTAAAGTAGATACTTAATACGTGAACAAATGCCCAAAAAATAAAGAATAAAGTTGAGTGTGTAAATTATATTAGATATATAAACGATTCATCATCAAAAACAACAAAATCAACAGATAAAAGTCATACTCTGGTTCTAAAAGATTTGATGACTGCAATCAACAACTTGTCTCCTGCTATTTTTCTTACTTTCTGTATCAGTTCATGTCGCGAAATCTTTTTCTCCTGAAAAACAGAAGCCTCTCAATATATGAAGTCATATCAAGGGATGAAAAAAAATAAATAAATAGATAAAGAAAAATGGGTGGCTGTCTCAAACTCCAGATGCAATGCTGAGGCACTTACTTTGTGATGTTTGTGATACTTGGAAATCAACTCAATTGCAGGTGGAGGCAAAACCTTTGACAGCACAGAAATCAGTGCTGGAAATGGCATCCAAGGTGAAGAGGGTTTCATCAAGGGTTCTCCAATCTTCACAAGGCCTGCAAAATTGAGCATACAAGAGATATTTAGAAAAACTCTCAATTAATGACTTCTAAAATCCCAAGCACCATTATCAAAACGTAGAATACATATACAACATGAGGGGAAATGCCCAAACCTTTCAAACAAGGAACTCTGAAACTTATAACATATTCCGGCAAAACATGAGTGTTCATCCGTGTGCACCAAACAACATACTTCTGAGGGGATAAAACATTGTCCACTCCAGAATCATAATCTTCAGAACTCGGATGACATTGCTCAGAACCAGGATGCACAAGCTCGCATCTTCCCAAAATAACGCGACAAAGTAACAAGTGTCGTAGACCATCTTTGTCAGCAACACAGCTTTTCACACTACAAAGCAAACATAACCACAACGTTACAGCGTCAATAATAAGTGGAAAGAGATTCAATTAAAATGATATAATAGGAAGGAAAAAAAAAAGTTACCTTTCTAAAGGAGAATCATCTGGAGAGAGAGATATTCCGCAGCCATGTAGTCCATTATTGTGGTGGGATTTGCCGTAATAAGTAGCATGGCCAAAACCATGTGAAATGATCTGTCCTACTTCTTCCCTACCAGAAGTGCCATACCATGCATACTTGACATTAGCATCGCCATCATGCTTCTTTAACATTGCTTGCGTATAAATCTGGAAAGATTGAGCCCGCGCCTGCCCCATAAAGCTAGAACACGAATTCCTATGAATTGCAACAACCTCCGTTTTTGCCCCAACTAAGCCCAAATCCAGAATGAACTTTCTCTGGATGAGGTCATGAACCCTGTCACCCTCTGCGAGTCTCTCAAACCCTGCATCAAACAGTTGGCGTTGAACATGATTGGCTCCGCAAACACCACTTTCACAATCAGAAACCGTTGATTCTTCGTTGCTTGCTGTCTCTGAGACAGATTTCTCAATATGAATACGGTTGGACAGCTCTTGCTTGTTCGAACTGTAAGGAGTTGAAGTCCAACGCCGACTTAAAACCTCATCAGTTCCCACCACTAGAGTAAACCCGTCTTGATCAATCCCACGCTCCATAGCGGCGAAACGCCCCGAAAGAAAGATGTAATCGTGTGTAAGAGAAGCTAAGGAGATTTGTAATACAACAAGAAAGAATGGAAACCCAAATGGAAAGTATTTACAGATATGAATTTGCAAGTGGCATGAATCCTAAAAATTTGAGGATCAAATTGTTGAAAAACTGAACCTAAGAAAGAAATCAACCTATGAACAGTAGACGAATTTAGAAAGTGTTCAAACAATAGAGGACCAACAAAATGCATATGAAGAAAAGAAATAATCAAATTCTGTTTTGTAGATATAGAACCCGTACTACCGACCTAAAATGGAACTGGGTATACATTCCAAGAGAGAGAAAACTTGGCGTGAAAGAAAGGATGAGGCTGAAGCAGAGAATGGGAAAAAAGGACCAAAACTAGAAACAGAGAAAACAGGAAAGCGATAAATGAGGTTGGGCAGTGAGTGAGTATTAAGAATGTAAAGCAGTGAACCGGCATAGAACTGTTTCCTGGGGAAGAAAAAAATCAGTTATAAGAGAAACGGGGGCGAAGAAGAAACCTCTTTAAAAATAAAACCGCCAAGAGAGAAACACGTTAAGCGATGGGCGGCGCAAACTGTTTCGAGGCCTCTAGATTGTGAAGAAGTGGCGGTACGTGCGATGTTCGCTTTCGAACCAGGGGCTGCTTTTGTAATTACAATTTTATCCTCTGGCCATGAGATAATTCATTCAACCCTATAATTAATTAATTAATTGGTTGATTATATATATAAACCCTTTCCCAAATCGGTATGATTGGTCGGCGATACCGAGTTGACAGATCCCAGACGTGTACTTGTAAATTACTCAATAATGGTAAGGCTGATATTTTGCGTCCCAAGAAAAGGGAGTGTGCGGAGAAAGAAATCTATCAGAATTTAAAAAAAAAAATAAAAAAATTCTGATATACAAACAATAGCCCGAATGTTTGGCAATAGTTTAGAATTTAATAAAATCTATTCTTCATAAAAAAAAAAAATTAATTCTTTCACACGACTCGATATTTTGTTTTTCCTTTTTTTTTTTTCTTTTGAAAGTTGAAACAGCTGAATGTTTTGTTATTTATATGCCACACCCTTGTATATTTTACTTGTATAAATATAAATAACGCTAGTTGTCCCAAGTTCCGACGTCGGGCTTGGTGGTCGGCATTGGGCCTCGTTCTCTTCGATATGATTTTTATTGAGCATTCCTACATTGATGTTGCTAGACAGTAGTGTATATATATATATATATTTATGGGATTAGGATGAATATATGATCAGATGAAGTGCTCCATCTTGATGGAATTTCTTGGCGCCCTTTTCTCTAAAGCCATCCTTTTTACGAAGGGAAGAGAAATATAAGAAGGTCAAATTTTGCAGATGTCCATTTATTTATCCGTAATATGTAATTCCTCGTTCAATTTGAGGTAGAAACCCAGAAGAAACGGTGATTCTACCAACAAGGGAATTAATACTTATACCAGAAAGCAAAATGGATGTGTGGTCTTTTTTTATTTAACCATTCAATCTTCACCGATATATCTAGTTAGTATATTAATTTGCTTCGCACAAATGGAAGGAAAAATTCCAAACCCATTAGAATATAGTATGCAATCCTTATAGTATTTACACCAGAATTAAACAATACGAATGAACATCATCTGATTCATTTCAATTGCAATTTGACAAGTGAAAAGAAACAAGTTGTTAGATTATTAGTTTAAAGTGTGAAAACCCTTGTACAGAATTTCAAGCAATCCCAATCCCAATCTCTACAGTACATAATCTAAAATTTCATTCGTTTGAACGGGCCGGCCGGCCACCTTTGTTGATCCGTTTACTGTATAAATGGGCTACTATTATAGTAAAGGGGGGTTTTTTTATCACCTCCAATTTTTCTTTTTTAAAATCCCCAAATTGGGCAAGCCTGGCTACATAGCCTGAGAACAAAAACTCTTTTCTGGAGCAAACGGAGTTGAAAGCCCAACCCAAACAAATTCTTGGATCCCTCAAGTTGTTTAGCCATTACCCTAGCTGGCTGCACCGTTGGCTTGGCGGTATATATGGAAGTTCTGCTCTTTAATTAATTAATTTGTATACAATCAGCGCCGTGGGAGAGATAGGCAACCAAGGCATTGGCCTTAGGCCCCTCTATTAATTTTGCCTAAGGCCCCATAATCTTTACGTATATAGGATTGTAAGAATCATTTCAAGATTTGCATACACTTGTACCGTACCATGGGTGCCAAGGACAGCAGTGAGCCGGCACATGGATACGTGATGTATTTCATTTTGCTTCTCAGTTCACTCAATATAAATGTGCTGTACTGTGCTGCTGTAATTCGGAATGGAACTTATGAACCAATTATAATATGGGTATTGGTCCGTCCCCAAAGGGTTATGCGAATCAGTGCTATACATGTGCAACTAAAGCATTACTTTGTCGATGGGATGGACATAACTCAGAGCTGGTGGGGTGGGGGGCAAATCTCTTGGATTGGACCCAAAGAACCAAATTATATATTGACCGCGCCCATAACGAGGTTGTTTTGACCAATATTACAACGTTAACGCCCGACCACACCAATTACATTAATTATTAAGTCTAATTTCTTTATTTCCTCGTATACTACTTACAACATTAATAACTAGTTCTACTTCAAAGTAACTACTTGCTTTTCTTTTATGCCATGCCAGATTGTCAGGCCTTCTTAATTTTCATGAAATAATTATTGATCAGATATCGATTAATTCTCATGCATGCATATATACAAAACAATCGTTATCTATGTTATCGAATAATAAAAAAAAAAGGTAATTAATTAGTTGGCTTCCATGTACAATATATACTTCGAAGACATAAATTCTAAAAAAAAAAAAAAGTTGGCAAGGCATGCAATGAAGAGAGGAGCATCTAAGGGCAAAAAGATTATAAAATTTATGAGGGACTAAAGAAATCTATGTACAAAAAATTGGCGCTTTAAATTTTTGACAAAATCTCAAGCTTTAGAATTTAATTTTGTGGTATTAGCTACTGGCCTTTTTTCTGATCTTTGATTTGGATTTTTAAGAAAAGAGAGAAAGAACAAAAGAAGAAAAGAAGGCAACTCAAGTGGATTAGTAAAGATACGTAGCTTGATGATGAAGGTTGTTCATGTTTTTTAATTTCTCTAAATCCTCAAAAGGGGATTTATACTTTAATCGATTTATATTATATATATTGTTCGCTAACAAAGATATATATGCCTGCAAGGCATGTGCTTGCATGGCAAACACAGTAATGCATTATATAGCGAATTTGTAATATTAGGCTCGGAAATCTTTAGCAGTACGTAGGTCAACGGTTAGTTACAATTTGTTTTTGCAAACCATAAGTCATACAAGAGTTTTATAAAAACTATGTAACGGTTAGGACATAAATTGTATTATTAAAGAATGTGTAATACAAATGAAAGAGGAGAGAAAGTTTTTAAAATATAAAATGGTTGCATAAAGAAAATAGGCTCAGAGAATATTAATAATAAATAATAAGATATAATAACTCATAAAGTTTATTTAATATAGTTTTTGAGGGTTAAAAAATTATTTAAATTATATAGAAAATAAAAAAAATATGTTATAATAAGATGTATTAAAAAAAAAAAATACTTGCTCACACCTTTCGTGCAAAATAAGCGACTATTAGCCAAGATTTAAGTATGCGCCAAAAAACTGCACTAGAATATGTAGAGTAAGTAATTGAATTGAAGTAGTCCTGTCCAAACAATCGATGCATCCTCCATAATTAGCTAGCTTTCTTTTAGGCTCTAAAGATTTAGTATTTGTCGTGGCCCTTCACCAACAGGCAACAGCCACACAATGATGAGTCGCGAAAGTAGTCGAAAGCTCTTTTACCCTCCATATAGAACAAAAGCAAGCTCCAGAGCTGGGGCCTAGACACAACGACAAGCACTGAATATATAGCTAGCAATTTAAATAAATGGTAGTAAAATCATGATGAGCCAATGAGAAGAGTAGAGACATGTTGCAGGAAGGAAATCTATGTAGTCAGTTGTGCTTGTACGGCGCAATTAACGTGGGCAGTGCGCACACTCACTTTATTCGCCTTGGGGTCCTCTCCTCTTGTGGACTGGGGTGTGTTGCTCACGCCAACTATCTTGTCCCATGTGTTTGATATTGTGGTCTGAGTGGATAAAGCTCCTTCTTCTTTTGGTGTTGTTTATTCCCATTCAGGCCCATCTTACCAACCCGCCTTGTGTGAGAATATAGTTTTGAAGTTCCAATTTAAGACCGGTTAATTTGATTTGAGGAGCTAGCAAGGAGGCCGCAACTTATATTAATTTTTCTCGAAGTTAAAGTAGTAATTAATACTAGTACTAGGAAGAATTATACTAATTGGAATGGTTTGAGGACGTCTGCGTCTAGTCTAGGGAAAGAATGAATATGAATGAATGGATGATGCACGTGAGGAGCGTGTGAGAATATATGCCTTGCTTGTGGGAGGAGGCTGAGCACCGGGCCCGCAAGTAGAGTGCTCTTTCGGTATGCGTTCTTTATCGGGGACCCAAATATTCTCGAGCTTCTGTCACGTCAGACAGTCTAGTATAGTATAGTATAGTATGACGTAGCATGCCGCGATATATAGCTGACATATAAACAAACCAGCATCGATGATTCTGGTTTGTCCAAGTCAGCTTTCTTTGGTGACTGCAAATGAATCTAGCCGTGGATTGATTTGGTAAAGCTCGAGATAAGGCGTGGGGTAAGGTAAGGGGGCCGTAGAGAATAGAGAGACAGGATAAGGCCCCACTGTTATTGCCACCGACGGGGTTTAGACCGGACAACATGGCAGCTCACTAGACACAGTCACCTTTTTCTTCCTTCTTATTCACTGCCCACATAGCACAACATCTCACATTACTACACGCTCTTCCTCCTAGCTCAGTGCAATGCTCATGCCTGATACTAAGCAATTTCACTTCTACTTCTGGTGCCACTTATAATTGACAGCCACTCTCTTTCCCTCTTCTCACCTCAGCAGAACTGTTATTTGTGGATGCATGGGCTATGCACATCTGCATGGAATCGTCAGATCATTGGCTGCAGGTATATATATATATATGTGCCATCCGCGCATTAGCCAGGAAATGTGTACTATATCTTCTCTCATTTTCTTAATTAGTTTCTTTAATTGTAACTGTCTAGCTAGGGAAATTTAATTATTACATGCATGCATTGTTCTATCTACTAACCACTGATCACTTTTCTTCTCTAAGAAGGGGAGATATGACTGCAGTCAACCCATGAGATAATGTTAGACCAATGAAGATAAATATTGGTCATGGTGTACTTGCTGGTTTAATGCTTGATGAATTTGATATTTATTAACCAAGAGTTGTAGTGGTATGATCGTGTTGCATTCTGCGACTCCTCTGCATTATCAGAAAAGAAAAAAAGAAAGTATGTTCATCCTATTCAAAAGCTGAAAAAAAAAAAAAAAAAAGCCAACGAAAAGAAAAGACGAAGGAGAATACACAAGGAAAAGACACGATGGATTATGAGAAATTAACTTGGCAGAGGCAGTACGTAGAGTATATATAGGAAACGCATCTTGTTGATCATATAATAATTAATTAATGGAATTTAATTGTCGTTTCTTTGTTCAATGACAGCAGGGCACAATTCACGAGGAGTCTGGAATGGATTCTTCTTCACCATCCGGGGAGATGCTCACGTGCTCAAGACCCTTGATAGAGAGGAGGCTAAGACCCCCGCACGACCAAGCTCTCAAGTGCCCAAGGTGTGATTCAACTCACACCAAGTTCTGCTACTACAACAACTACAGTCTCTCTCAGCCAAGGTACTTCTGCAAGACTTGCCGAAGGTACTGGACCAAAGGAGGCACTCTTAGGAACATCCCAGTTGGTGGTGGCTGTAGAAAGAACAAGAAAGTTTCTTCTAAGAAATCCAATGACCCATCAACACTTAATAATCAAAACCAACCACAATCTGGACCCTCTTCCTATCACCACAGCCCCAAAGATCTTCAACCCTCTTTCCCGGATTTGCAATTTTCCCACCTCGGTAATTTACTTGGGACCAATGGGGCACTCGGAAACCCTAGTTTTAACCTTGGTATGCTGGAGACCCCTAGGCCTATTGATTTCATAGAAAGTTCCAAGTTGGAAAGCCTTGTTGGGGCTTCTTCTAGAAATTTCGATTTTATGGGAAATAATGATCATATGGGTATGGGTGTTGGGCTTGGAGATATAAATGGTCATAATGGGTTGCCACTAAATTTTCATGGCCTTTGCTCTTCGCCATTTGTGGGAATGTCCCTTGATGGTAACAATGGTGGGTCTAATTTAGTAATGGAGTCTTGCCAGCGACTGATGTTGCCATATGATGCTCATGAGGACCAAAATGCGGCAATTGATGTGAAGCCAAACCCTAAGCTTTTGTCCCTTGAATGGCAAGATCAAGGTTGTTCAGACGTTGGGAAAGAATCATTTGGATACCTTAACGGTCTAGGATCATGGTCCGGCGTGATGAACGGCTACGGATCATCCACAACAAACACATTGATCTAAAACTAATCTCAATACTTAAGTGTTCATGATGATCAACGGCTCAACTCTCCTCTGGGCCGGTCGGGTTGGTTTATTTGATATCAGTGACCTAGCAAAACGATCAATCACTTTCTTTTACTATATATATATATATATATATATATATATATATATATATATATATATTTATATATAAGCCTAAGATAAGAAGGTTCCTAGCTAGTGTTTCCTTCTAACAAGGTAGTCTCCATGCAGATTCCACTGACCTAACAAAGTGTGTGTGAATGAGAAGCGTCATAGTCCAAATTCAGCGACTGCTTTTGTGGCGTACGTTTACTTTTGTTTTTGTTTTATATATATATATATATATGCATGCTGGTGTATTAATTTCTGTGTGTAACAACATTTAAAAGCTTTAGGATTTTGTTGTAACACCGAGGAAGATATGGTAGCTTCTTTTTTTCAGCTAAAGGGAATGTAGTGGTATGTACTATTTATCCTTATATTCTTACTTGTGGGGTCATTAATTATGTTTTTAACTATATATATAAGTGCTAACTAAAGAGTGCACAATGCACTAATTAAGATTATAACTAGAGGCATCTGGCTAGCTAGACTCAAGAATAGACGAAGAATGAAAGTTAAGGCAATCAATCTCCATTCACAAGTACTTCATATATATATCGCAAAATTATTCGTCAGATATATCAAAGCTGGGAAATTCCCATACCCTTGAAAAGAAAGAAAGAAGGAAATAAAGAAAATTTGAAAAAAGAAGAACATTTCTTTCATATTCAGCTGTGGTCGTAAGAAATTAAGAACTTGATCAAGAGTGAGTAAACACCTTTCTAATACATGTAATGAAAGATCAAAGAATATATATATCAACCAATCTAAAGCATAGCTAGTAGTTGAATATGACAATGTAATTGATACAGACAAGTTAAGTATATGGGAAAAAAAGTCCAAATAAAGGAGAGGAAAAGAAACAAGTAAATATATCCATCTTTTTGTTTGAGAGTTCAAGATTAGAAAAGAGGAAAGAAAACCACGAGTAATTTCAAATCTCCGCAGTCTTTTCTGGTTTTCAGTTTTGTGTTTCTGGGGAAAAAAAATGTTACAATGTACCATTTTGCTTTTGCTTTTTTTTTTTTTTTCTCCTTTTTTTCTCACAATTTCAAGTATTGGACGTTGGAATGCATGCCATATAATCTCCGTTTCTCTCGCATTAGTAGTCTTAGGCTTATGTCTTGTAGAACAGCAAAGAAAATGAAACTTAAATAGCGGGCAAATGTAGCTAGCTCAGTCCTTTAACATGAACCGTTCTAGTTTTCAACTTACTTTACTGACATTGATTTCTGTTCATCCATGCTTCTAAACAATATTCCTTTTCTTTATTCAACAAATTGAAAGGAACTGAAAAAGAAAAAAACTGGCATTCGATCTAGGGAATCATTTTTTCTGCTCAGTCGCTGAATTTGGGCAGACAAAGTAGTGCATGTAGGCAGATTCTTCACGTTGTTGGCATAAGTATCTGAATTGCTTTGTCGTTTAGCTTACTTCAAATAATTCCAGTCAAGGAACGACGAAACAAAAAACAAATGGGGCGTTCCGAGAATCGAACTCGGGACCTCTCGCACCCAAAGCGAGAATCATACCACTAGACCAAACGCCCAGACGGTGGGACAACTTTCTTACATAAATAAAAAATTTAAAACATTAAATATCATCTTTTTATTCTTTTTTTGGAGTATTTTGAAGGTTATGTTGAAAAACCTTTTATTATACTCCCTGTATACAAAACAAAACAAGTTAGTTGGTTTTCTTTATTTTTTTAAAAATAATTTAATATTTTAATTTCATCTTCATTAAATATTATTTTTATTAATAAACAATTTAAAAAATAATCAAAATATTTATTAAGGGATAAGTGACAAGAAAATAAAAATAAATACTTCATAAAAATTATAAAATAACTTATTATGAAGGCTATAGTTATTAAAATAGAACCAGTTGGTTCAATCGGGAATCAGCCAACCAGAATGTCATATGGACCGAAAACGGATTTGGAGATGCATCCCATGTTCACCCAAAATTTTATAGATACAAGCTACCTTAATTATGACATTCTGGTTGATTACACCGTCAGAGTAACGAGAGTCCAAGCCTATAGCATGAAAAAAAATCTATCATTAGTCAATTGGGGTAATGTTAATCTTCATATTATTATTATTTTTTATTTTTAATAACTATCCTTTATCATCTTTAGTTTATTTTATCTTTAAAGTCTTATACATTTATTTAAATATTACAAACATAGTTTTACTTTTTTGACGGATCAAATACAAACATATTAAATATTAAATAAATAAATAAATGTATTAGCTTACTTGTGATTATGACACAGAATAATTAACCAAAATATATTTTGTTTATTATTTTTTAAAAAAAGAAATAAAAAAAAAAACTGAAAGTAAATTATGGGAAATAAAAAATACGGGAAGTAAATCAGAAAACCGAAAACCCTGTTGCTTAAACCCTAGCTTCCTTGAGTGCAAAACCCATGACCAGACTAGCCGTGCTTGCTTCTGAGAGTTGGTAATACGAGACAATTATGGCATCCCTAACATTGAAAAGAAACTATCGCTGTGTGCCCTCTCTGCAGCAATTCTATACCGGTGGTCCTTTTGTTGTCTCTTCAGATGGCTCCTTCATGGCCTGCGCATGTGGTGACACTATTAAGATTGTCAATTCGGCGAATGCATCGATAAAGTCGATCATCGAGGGCGATTCTGAGGTTGTCACGGCGCTAACTCTCAGCCCAAACGATAACATACTTTTCTCTTCAAGTCACAGCCGGCAAATTAGAGTTTGGGATTTATCTACGCTAAAATGTGTGCGCTCTTGGAAGGTAATAACGACTGTATTTGAATCGGATAGTATTTGTTTGCTGAAATTGAAGTAAAATGATATTATGTATTGCCTGAAAAAAACTATAGAAGAAATGTTTGGGAACTTTCTTACAGAACCAGTGCAATGTTTGGTTGCTCATAAAATGAAGGGAAAGCTCAACAAGTGAACGACTTAACTAATTTGGAGAGGACATAATGATAGTTTACGTGCTCTATTTTTTTAGACGCATTTTTTTTTTTTTTTGTTTCCCCTCTAGTTTGTATTTGAGGTTTTAGTCATATGTAACTGATTTATGTCGTTGCCATTGGCTAGGGCCATGATGGTCCAGTTATGTCTATGGCATGCCATCCATCTGGGGGACTCCTTGCTACAGGAGGAGCTGATAGGAAAGTCCTTGTTTGGGATGTTGATGGTGGCTATTGCACTCATTACTTCACAGGTCACAGAGGAGTTATTTCTAGTATTCTATTCCATCCTGATCCGAGAAAACAACTAGTAAGTCCAAAGGTTAAAGGGATGATGGTTCCATATATACTTACTCTGCCTTTCCCTTTCGTTTCATCTTTAACTGATCACTATGAGAATGATTTCCATAGCTTTTTTCCGGAAGTGATGATGGCGGTGAGCATGCAAGTGTACGGGTCTGGGATGTTTCCAAGTCGAAAAACAAGAAATGTATTGCAACACTAGATAATCATCGCTCAGCAGTGACTTCTTTGGCTGTATCTGAAGATGAACGGACATTGCTTAGTGCTGGAAGAGATAAGGCATGGTTTTATATTCTCCTTCATTTTATTTTATTATAATTATTACATTTATATTTTTTGCTTTAGCATGTGCCTTTATCTTCATCTGGTGTTTGCATTGTTTGTGCTTGACTAGAATTTTACCTTGATCCCAGAGGCAGTAGAATGTTGCCAGATATTTGGTTCTTTTGGCTAGTTTCATAACAGGCCTGCTGATGTTTGACTAAATATGGTTTAGGAAATTCAATATATCTCCAAAAACATTTACGCAAGTCCTTCAGAAATATATGAAGTGCTTTCCAGATTTACCATTGTTATTCTTGTTCGATTTCTTAGGAAAGACAATTTAATTAGCCTGTCAGCTAGAATGAACTTGGTGAGGCTTAATCTTTGTTAATGTAGGTGTTGATTGAAGAATATTCAACCCAGTTTATTCTAAGTTTTATATGTTTACTCTTTCCTTTCCTGCTTTTTGTTTTAGATATGATATGGTCATATATATTTCCTTGGTCCTTTCGTTTCCCGATGATCAGTACTTAACTTTATCTTTATCAAAACATACCATATTATTTTGTCCTTGACAACATAGGGCCCTTAATGGAGTCTATTTGTTTCTACTATACATGGATGTTTTATATCAATTCCTTCATATCTTCTGTTGAGTCATATATATGTGTGTGTATGTGTGTCTCTCTCTATATCAACTTGCAACTATTGTCCTCCAAATTGATACGGAAATGGTGGCAGGTTGTAACATTGTGGGATCTTCATGATTATAGCAACAAAAAGACTGTTGTCACAAATGAGGCAGTTGAAGCTGTATGTGTAATTGGTTCTAGGAGCCCTTTTGCTTCATCTCTGGAATCATACAAAAAGCATAATGCAAAGAAACAAGGTGGATCACAAGCAGTCTACTTTGTTTCAGTGGGGGAAAGTGGCATTGTACGCATATGGAATTCAGAAGGGTAATATATATGGATTTTTAGTCAAATAAAGTTATACTGGAATTCAACTTGGTGAAATACCTTAAACTCTCATAACTGCATATGTCATGTTGGAAAATATGCAATTTTTCATTAGTTTATTTATATTGACAGTGCAGTTTGCCTATTTGAGCAAAAGACCTCAGATGTTACAGTCAGTTCAGATGAAGATGGCTCACAAAGGGGTTTTACATCTGCTGTTATGCTTCCCTCAAATCAGGGATTGCTTTGTGTTACTGCAGATCAGCAGTTTCTTTTTTACTCTCTGGATTACTCTGAAGAGACATTGCAATTAGTCCTTACCAAGAGACTTGTAGGATATAATGAAGAGATTGTGGATATGAAATTTCTTGGGGACGATGAAAAGCTGCTTGCTATTGCTACAAATCTTGAACAGGTAGCTATGGTTTTAAGTTTGAGAAAAGTAGCATATACTGAAAATTTTAATAAATATTTAAATTTTGGATGAGATCCTCATTTTGTAGAAAGTTTTCTTTTGCAATTAATCCTCAATTTTCAAAATGAGATCATTTACTTATCATCTCATTTTCGGTTGAACCCAATGATTTAATATTTAGAATGAAAAAGAAAAAGCTCTGCTAGGTGTTTTAAAATGTCTAAGGTTCATCAAAAGTGTGTACTTATTATTAGCAAAGGAGGAGGAGAAAGGAGAAGGGCAAATTGGCATCTATCTTAATGGAATTAGAAGATTGATAAATTCAAAGAGTTCAGGATTTGGGTCACTCTTTGATATAAATATATTTGGAATGCTTAATGTTGTATTATCCAGTATCTAACTGATTTTAACCTCTCAGGTACGGGTGTATGATCTTTCATCCATGTCATGTTCCTATGTCTTAGCTGGTCATACTGAAATTGTTCTATGCCTCGACACATGTGTATCAAGTTCTGGGAGAACACTGATTGTCACTGGAAGCAAAGACAACAGTGTAAGTTCAATTTCCTCTTTGCTCTGTACATTGCTGTGTAGAGTTTGAATTTCCTTCTTTGGCTGCTAGTGCTTTAGTATGGGTACTCCAGGTCTGATATTGACAACTGGTGCTCTTTTAAGCTAGCAATACGTTTGTAATGTACTGTATTTTCATGTTTTATGTGTCTTCTGGATAGTAAACTTATGCATGCCCACTTCCCATTATAGGTTAGGTTGTGGGAATCAGAAAGCAGAAGCTGTCTTGGAGTTGGCATAGGTCACGGTGGAGCTGTTGGAGCCATTGCCTTTTCTAAAAAGAAGAGGGACTTTTTTGTCAGTGGTAGCAGGTGAGGAGTAGTGCATATATTCACTTATATTGGGGTTGATTGGACATTACTGTTCCTTACTGATATGAGAGATCTAAATGTTGTAATATGTACCTCGGAGTTTATTATGTGTTAGAATCGTTCGGTTTCTATACCAGTATGGCCTCAAATGATATTAAGATATACCTCTTATCAATTTGTTCTCAGTGATCGTACTCTTAAAGTGTGGAGTTTGGAGGGTCTCTCAGATGATGTGACACTGCCTATAAATTTAAAAGCAAAAGCTGTTGTTGGAGCTCACGACAAAGATATAAATTCTGTAGCTGTTGCACCAAATGATAGCTTAGTATGTAGTGGGTCCCAGGTTGGTATTTTTTGAAGTCTTAGCTTTGTTTTTGCCTTTTAATTTAAATTATGTAATCTAATTAATTGCATAAAAATGGATTGTCCCCTGTTGTCCATTGCTTTATAATTGTGGTTCTTGCTGAACAATGAAAGAAAAAGGAAAAGAGCTTCTAAAGATGGCTGCATTTTTTTCTTTTTTTTTACTTCATTTTCTTTGTTTTAACCAAAAGGAAAAATAAGTTATGAAGTTGCCCTTTCAGTTGTGACCATAAAATTTCTGACTTTTCACTCATCAGGATCGTACAGCGTGTGTGTGGAGACTTCCAGATTTGGTGTCAGTTGTTGTACTCAAAGGGCATAAAAGGGGAATTTGGAGTGTCGAATTTTCTCCAGTTGATCAATGTGTCCTAACAGCTTCTGGTGATAAGACAATAAGGATCTGGGCTATATCAGATGGCTCCTGTTTGAAGACATTTGAAGGGCACACTTCAAGTGTGTTACGAGCATCCTTTCTTACTCGTGGAACACAATTTGTTTCTTGTGGTATGAAGCACTTAGTTGATTTGGTTCTTTCTATCATTTCGATGGGCTTTTTATGATCAATTCAATCTATTTTTCAGGTGCTGATGGTTTAGTGAAGCTGTGGACAGTTAAAAGCAATGAATGCCTTGCCACTTATGATAATCATGAAGACAAGGTGTTGTTGGACCCACTCTTTTATCCTTTATCTTCTTTTGATGTTTTGTCATATAAATATGACTAATTCTCGCAGTTTCTAGATCTTTTTGTCCTGGAAAAAATGTATGTTGCATCTTTGAACAAGTGTTTTGAAACTTCTCATATCATGGCGTGGTATAATGCTGAAGCTGTGGTCTGTTTACCGTTTAGTTCCCAGTTTCTGAAAAGTAGAACCCTTTTCTTAAGCTGACCAAATTTAGCCTGCAGGTATGGGCCTTGGCTGTTGGCAGGAAGACAGAAATGCTTGCAACTGGTGGTGGTGATGCTGTTGTCAATTTGTGGTTTGATTCAACCGCATCTGACAAGGAGGAAGCTTTCCGTAAAGAGGTTGGTCATCATTTTCTCTGTTTTGATGCCTACAGAAGTAAAATCATGGGGGAAGTATCATGATTGCTTACCGATGGTGATTGTTGAAATTCTTGTATATGGTGCGAAGTTTATTCTATATATGTTTCAGTGAATTCAATATAAATTGTCAAAATCGGTTAGAAGTTACAAACTTGACTGTATGAAACATCTATTGGGCAAAGTTTTTGTTTCACGGTTCAACCTTCTTGCTCAATTTTTTTTACTAGTCTCAACCTTGTTAGAACTGGGGAAGATTTCAATGCCATTTGAAAATTAAAGATCCTATGAGTTAACACTTGGAATGCTCATTAATTGTTTGCACACTACATGTTTTGCAAGACTTAAAATTCTAAATCATAATGTGTTCTTACTTTTGAGTAATGAAGTTGCTGTAGTTTTGGATCATAGATCTTCAGGTCTCACCAACCATCCAATGAGACTGTAGTTTTTTATACTTTGGATTTTCTTTAACTAGCTATGCAAGGTTGTCAAACTTTACCAATTGTTGCCTTTGTTTTCACTGCATCTATTATATTTAGATTTGCTAGTGCAATAACTTATTGTGATTTCTGGCTTATTAATGTTATTATGACTTATGATGTTGATACAGGAGGAGGGGGTCCTGAAAGGTCAAGAACTTGAAAATGCAATCTCAGATTCTGATTATACTAAAGCAATCCAAATTGCATTTGAATTGCGCAGGCCCCGTAGACTTTTTCAGTTATTTTCAGAACTCTGCAGGTTAGCAGTATTTATTTATTTTGATTGTCTTTGTGCTATTGGCATACTCATAACTGACTTTTCTGCAGGAAGAGAGGGGCTGAAGATCGTATAGACAGAGCACTTAAAGCCCTGGGCAAGGAGGAATTTCGTGTACTGTTAGAGTATGTGAGAGAGTGGAATACAAAACCCAAGCTCTGTTATGTTGCACATTTTGTACTCTTCAGAGTTTTCAACATCCTTCCTCCAACAGACATTATTCAGGTTGCTCTTTTCCCTTTTTTCTTTTCTTAAAGCTATTGGTCATTTATTTTACGCATATTTCATTATTGCTTAACGGCTGAATTGCTTGGGCTCATGATATTGTATGGTTTTGAACTTCATATGTTTGCTGCTTTTTGGCATTTTGCCATCTTAGATAGAGTGACTCTAATTGATGCCGGAACAGTTTAATTTACAGGAACCTTAATTCTATGTAGATATTGATTGCTGATCAGACTGTATTCTTTCCAACGCATGTGTGAATATGTTAGAAATGTATTTGATAGTTAGTGCTGGAATTAGTTTTTAATAGTTTTACCTGTTCAATTATGAGTTCTTTTCTCAATTTTTCTTGTGGTAACAAGCAATTATATTTTTACTTCTAAGAGAAATTGACAATTTCTTATGAAGTTCATAAACATGCTTAACCAAAACGAATTGTGTTGCATTTTTTACTGATATTGCTATTGGAAGTGCTTCAGATAAAAGGCATTGGGGAACTTCTTGAAGGTCTTATCCCTTATACTCAGAGGCACTTTAGCAGAATAGACAGGCTCGTTAGAAGCACATTTTTATTAGACTACACTCTGGCAGGAATGTCAGTTATCGACCCAGAAATGCAATCAAAAGAGTCAAGGGATGAGTCTTCATTGCAACCCAAAATCAATAATCCAGGTGAAGATGGCATGAAGGAGCAAGAGTACACTGAAGGAAATGCTGCTTCGAAGAAAAGGAAGTCAAACAAATCAAGACATGGTTCCCATAAGAAAGTGAAAGGTGTAGCTTACAAGAAGATCGAATCCATCCAATTACAGCCATAACATAGATGTTTTTATTTTCTCGTTGTATACGTTAGTTGATCAATGGAAGAACTGTGGGCTCATTCAGATTTTGAAATCTTGCTAGTCAGCAGAGCTCAGCCGCGATAACTGAGTGATAAACTTCATTTGATTATGTTGTAGATTAATATTTCAAGCTGTTCTGGCAATATGTGAAATAGAAGCGTTTCTTCAGTTGGACAAGATAGCAAATTCATCAGTGCCAAAAGACTACTGGCAGACCACACCAAAATCCCATTTTTCCCTCATTTTAAAACTGTAAAACATCAATTTTATTTTATTTTTGTTTAATTCACACTTCATAAGATGTATTTACAAGGCAAACTGTATACGCTGAAATTGATTAAATGTTATCGCCCTGAAGGCGGTTTAGTTTTCTTTTATTAGAGTATCAGATTAAAATAAAAAAGATTCAGATTCAATATTAAATAAGAAGTTAAATCATGCATATATATATATATATATATTTTGCCATAAATATTAGGGGAGCAGATTTCAATGTGGTCGGAAGTTAATCATATATATATCATAAGTAGTTATAATGTAATTATATAACTATTTATAATGTATATACATATTGAGTGTGCTAGTAGTGACGGCTATCAGTTTCTTGATTTCTTCAACCTGTTCGTTTCATTTCTAAGTTTATTCCTCGACTCAGTCGCGTTTCATAGCAAAATTTTCATCCTAATAATGCATCAGCAGCTTCAACGGCACGCACAAGTACCACCAATCTTCTTCTCGAAACAGACGTGTCTAAAGGAGCAGTTGAGGTTGGCTATGTTATTGAACCCAAGAAAGTGCAGAGGGGCGTGGTATACTATTGCCCACTTACAAATTGACGCTGTCGAACAGGTTCCTTTGATTGTGTTATTGACAAACACTGGAAGAAATGATTAGATGAAATTTCAGCGACAGTTCCTAATGTAGCCTTAATAGATCGACCTGAGTTGATTGAGCGGCTTCACAATCGAGAATCATTGTTGGAAGATTCCTCTGTAAAATGAAACTATTGGTATTCCAAAACAAGAGGTAGCCATTAGTCAATGTATCGAAATCGTTCCAGGAACCAGATTTGAACCGTCAGATTGCAGAGCCCTTGACGGCTGATGTTTGGTGTTTGACCATGACGGGTTCAAGACGTTGAGTTATTTTCAAAATTTGTTGCTACATTACACGAGAAGCTGACAACTTAAGAAGCACTTTACCATTTTCTCAAATATCGAATTTGAGTGTCGGAACGAGGAAAAGAGCAACATTGAGAAAGGGGAATCGCCACCTGAGTCAGGTAATGGAATTAGCAGGAGCACTCAGGGAGGCAATGGGTCTTTTCAACCTGGACGTGATTCGGGAAGCAACTTCCAAAGTATGCAAAAATGCCATCTTACGAGCCCTTCTTCACATATTTATTTTTTGCTGGTACAAAATACGACGGCGTAATGGAAATACCATGTAGCTCTGACAGATGTAAAAACACCGCTTTATTGTATTTGTACCTTTATCCTTAACTAATAATACAAGTGGAGCCGCCAAATATAAGAGAGCAAGAGGCGTCGCTCCGACCCAAGAAAACTCTAACCTGGACCTCAAGCCGTGGCAACCTTCTCTCCAGATGCTGCCCCTCCGCTTGCAGATTCCTTGGCTCGCTTAGCTTCATAATCTTTAACAGCTGCTTTTATAGCATCCTCAGCAAGCATGCTGCAGTGAAGCTTGACCGGCGGAAGGGAAAGATGTTTTGCAATTTCCCTGCGGAACAGCAATGAACTCTAAATTTCAGAAGTTCTAAACAACAAATTAAAACATGAATGACGAATCATGAAGCATAATCAAAGGTGGAATCATCAGGTAGAATTAAACTTTATCAGATACTACATCCATTTAACTAACCGGCAGATGATACAGAAATTCTAAAGTAATTTATATTAAGTAGGCATTTGAGTGATCGCTGATCAGCACCCAGGGAGATGAAAATAAGAAAACATTTATAAAAGAACAACAATAGATCTTCGAAAGAGAAATTTTTATTTAACATGAGCCGTCCTAGTATTCTACAATTAAACATTTAAATAGGCAATATTATCGTCTTTCATATAACCCATACTTCTCTCCTTAACCATAACCATTACTCCTGAATCAGGTACGGACAATCATAAGGTGGCAAATAAAGATGAATAACAGTACACGCTACTCTATGGAAAAACCAACAACTATTTCCGTTTCCTTTTGAGATGAGCCTATATTCTCAAAACCGAAAGTACACGCGCAATCAACCATAGAGCAGGGAAACATAATTAAGAAAGAGAGCCAAGCAGCAAGTAAAAACAAGATCATCAGTAAATCAACATAAGGATATAACTAGAGATATACCTACTACTATCTCCACCATAAACCTATATCATTTCGTATCAACAGAAACAAGTCACACGAAAAACAAAACATATATGCAAGATATGTTAAGGGCAGATACTTACGTGTTCTTAATGGACAAAACTTCCTCCGTGTGCTTCCCCTTTACCCATTCGGTTGCTGAAAAGTTCTCAAAATTAGAAACACTGTCAACGGAGCAAGTTGAACAAGGTAAACTAATGAACAAAACAGTGAGTAAAACCATTTTCTGCAGCTATTCAGTCGATGTCTCAAGCAACAATTCCATGATCCAGATCATTTCCATCGAGTATCTTAGTAACCTAAAGTATCGTGAACATCTCCAGACTTAAAAGCAGGGCTAGACATCTAAATACTTTTTTTAACCATCAAACCATGCACACCGAGACAAAATCCGAAAGTCAATGCTTAAGAGAAGAAAGAATTGCCCAAATCCAAATATATTGTGATGAATACAAACCCCTGCATTATTGAGAATCATCTATCTCTACGAAGGTCTATCTATGGGCAAAATTTTCTTGTTCAGATAACAACTCAAAAGATAACTTGTCTATTAGTCAAATCACATAGCCATAATCACAAGCTCGTAATGATTGTCGCAATTTCTGCCTTAATTTATCCACTTTTTACCACAAACTGAACGAGCGAATTCGAAGGGGACAAAAAAAAGAAAAAAAAAAAAAAAGAGAAGTCACAATATCACTTGCCTACAGACGAAGAGGCAATGGCCGATCCGCAGCCGAAAGTCTTGAAGCGAGCATCAACAATCTTTCCAGTCTCCTCATCGACCTTAATTTGGAGTTTCATGACATCCCCACAGGCGGGTGCCCCGACCAAACCCGTACCCACAGTCAGGTCATTCTTATCGAACGATCCAACATTCCTGGGGTTGTTATAGTGATCAACAACCCTCTCGTGGTACAAACGCGGAAGAACCCGGAAGGCCTGCGACGGTGGCGACGTTATCCCCAAAAGTCTCTTGGAAGTGAGTCTCAACATTTTTTGGTTGATTCCCAGTTCGCAGTCCTCTATTTCCTTTTACGAGCTCGAATTCTCAAGCACCCCAAAAAGGACACAAACACAAATAGGATTATGTGGCGGTTCTGTTGGGATTTAATAGGGTATAATGGGTACGTGAACTGAAGGGTGAGGATTCTTCTAGACTCTGTCTCCTTTCGTGGCTTACATAGCTTCCCACATTACTGGATCAATCTGCCGTCATAGCATACAGTTGTTCCAGTGCAAACCAATCTGCGAAAGGAATTTCTTTCGTAACCCCTAGAATTTCTATTCTCACCCCTATCTTAGACCCCCATACCCGACTCTATCTATCTCTCAACTCCCCACTTCAACGTAAGGGAAAGTGTTCCCCGCTCCTGGGGTTACAAAAGAATAAATGTTATGACTTTGAAAAATTAATTTTGTAATAACAAATTTTTTTTTTGAATAATCCCATGATACAACAAACTTTAAAAAACTTATAATAAAAAAATATAAAATTGTGTTATAGATTTTAAAAAGAAATTTTAAAAATTTATAATGCAAACAAAAATTATTAGATTATGAATTTTAAAAGATTCGTAACATAAAAAAAAAAAAATTATGATATGAATTTTAAAAATTTCATAACACAAAAAAAAATTGAAGAGGGAAGAATTTCTGGTAGAGTCTCAACTTACAGAAATGCATGTGAAGCATGTCAGAGAAAGAGGATTCGAGGGCTTCATTAGGGTAGATTCTATAAATTGGACGAGCTAAAGCTTGAGCAAAGTAGGTGGCTGCCTTCCTCGTTGCTTCGGCTTGAGACGCTGCGAGCACGCCTACGTGCTTAACGAGCGTGTCTGAAAGCTACGAATTGTTTTGTCGAATGGTTTTTCACTATCTGGTTCGATTTGTGGGTATGCCGCTAGGCTGGGGGTAAGGGAAACCAAATATGGGTAAGTTGAAAGGAGGGATATTTTTGTAATTTCACACATACGTGGGTTATAATAGAAATTCTGGGGGTTATACAAGACACCTCTGCCAACTTAACGCAGGCCCATATTATTAGCAAGCTGATTCGATTAGAGGGTTTGGGCTATGCGTTAGTTTCCAATAAAGAATGGGCCCAAAAGCATAATGCGAAAAATGGGATGGAGCGCAGAAATATAAATAGCTAGGTCATTGTGATCGGACTGACTTGTCTTGATTATGAAAGCAAATTGTTAAAATTTGTGTGTCCTTGTGAATAAAATGAATGTAAAAAGGGGAATCACGTTTGGCACTTGGGACGTGACGACCTAGGCTAACAAGATTGACGCAGGGACAGCAACCAGTTTGGGAGAGATGAGCAATCCACATAATTATAGCCTCTGTTCCGTTGATGGCAGTCTTATCTGCCAATGCTACAAATTAATTAGTTGCACGCAGAAACCAATAACACAAGTGCTTAATATACATATTCCAAATAACCCAGTTGGATTTGTCCTCAAGTGAGTTACGTTATTATAGGAACTAATTCTTTTGTCCACAAATATATATATATCGATCAAGTCCCACATATTATTATTATCATAAGTGTCACTGGCACTGACTTGACTTAGACTAATTAAATGAAATTTGACATGCCATATATATTCCAAGTGTCATAATTCAATGACGTGATTTGCCTTTCGAAATTGGTTTTCGTAAGATCGGGTGCATGGATCTGTTCTATTTACAAGCAATGGAGGTGGAGGATCCATGCTATATATATATTTGTCCACAATTGGCGGTCGCCATTATGCGTGCTCTTGCCTTTTTAGTTACTTAGGCGCATCACGCTGGTTGCCCGCTCAGCTGCTCTTTCACTTCAAACCCCTTTTCATTAATGCTTCTACTAGGAGTCACATACGCAACTAATACTATATATAATTACTATTGCACCCCTTATCTTGCCTTCCCTCACTTCACTTCATTACTTGCTTTCTTCTCTAATTAATTAATTAAATAATTTCTTAGTATTATTATTATGCAAAGATGTTGACATTAAAAGCATAGATGTAATCTAATCCCAGTTGAGTTTATTTTATAATTATTTAGTTAGGTTTCCTAATTAAATTAAAAATTTGATTTGATTTAATTAATGAATCTAGAGTTATGATATCACTGTCGGATTGATAATGATAATATAGTGCTGACATCCTATAACTGAATCCGCCAATGATCAAAGTACCGTACAGATGCGGGGCCTGCGCCCGTTCGAGCGGCTGGAATTGAATTCATAAAGAGAAGTCAGTGATTACTTAATTATCTGCCCACCATCTTAAGCAATCCCATCATTACAGAATTATAACATATGTTTTCATATTTACATTTTTCATTTTATGTGAATATATATAACTGGGATGACAGCTTTCCAGCAGACAAAATGGGTTCCACACAGAACTGTATTATAACCACTCCTCTAATCTTCTTCGCTAGATGACAAGCTCCCATTTAGAAAACTACTTCTCAAAATACCTCTTTAAGAGTATTTTTAACTTTTAAACACTTTAAAATTATACAAATATTTATTAATAAAGTGTGGCTAAATAAATTAAATTTAATAGTTTAAGGGCTTGTATTAAACTCATAATAAAATATATGTCAAAAAGAAAAGTATTTACTCAAAAAATTATACATAAATATTGAAAAAAGAGAACCAATCCAAATGTACCCTTAATTAACGGGTTTATGCATACCTTTCAACATAATGAGCAGTGGTGATCGGATGGACAAAGTTGGCGAAGCGTCAGCACTTGAAAGTGCATGCATTCTTTGCTTAAATTATATGTTAGTTATACAACCAATTCCGTGTTGAACCAATCATTATGTTACCTAGCTTTCTCTCCCACCTATTAAAAAATATTATCCTCATTTTTTCCCTAATCATTAATTTGACCAAACAAACATAATACAGTACAATAATCACATTATTTGGACATTGTTTAATGCAGTACTATAATGTTGAATTATCATGGACGGGTCTAATTTGGTATGCCTTGCTTAATAATCATCATACGTATGTTAATTACTTTGAGTAGATCTCACTAGTGCTCCATAACCACGTTAGGTTTTAGTTTTTTATTTTTATTTTTATAATCTTTGGTTGAAGAAAGGTCTTATCGTTACTTTTAATTTAATTAGTCAATTTTTTACCTAAAAGTGCTCCTAATATTTTGATTGAGACAAATTTAATTTAGATGAGATTATCTTTGAGTTAGTTTTTGCATGTCGAAATTATGTCTCTATTTGAGTATAACCTTAGAATTTATTTATTTTTTAAAAAAAATATATGAACTTTGTACGTTATTTTTTTTTTTTTTTGAAAAAAAACATCAAATTGGTAAATGGTTCCCATTAATTGAGAATCTGAGATGGGTAAAATAGATGATCCAAAATTACCACAAAAATGTACGTAATTGTGTAATTAAGTAGAAGCAGCAAGTTAGGTATTGGCATCCATCATCTCCTAACGAATTATTATTAATTATATTTAGAAAGTTTCCTTTTAAAAATATTACATTTTCTGGCAAACGCGCGCATGCGAAGTAATTTTTTTGGTAAAACTCATTATTTATTAATTTAGTTGGATCCCGTCCTCCTTTTTCTGAGCACTGAAGAAGAAGATGCTATTCACATATGCCAAATGCTAAATCTACATTCATTTCTTTATATCTCAAGGTGCATTGCATTTCTTGTTTTTTGTGTATTTATAGAAATAAAATTATAAATAAAAAATAAAAGAAACATAAAAAAAAGAGAGTGTAAGTTAATAAATGTAGTCATAATAGGATCTCTTTACATATACGATAAAAAGACAAAAAGTTACTTAATACACTAATCTTTATTATAGATATCGATTTTGCAGTGCTTCCATTTTCTGGATCTTACCTAATTTTCATGCCATTAAGTTAACACCCATCATCTATCTAACATTATAAACTTGTTAACGCAAGCATTATATATATATATATATATATATATATATATATGTATGTATGTATCTGCATTCTATAATATTATTGTAAACAGTCAATGAATATAATATTTTTTGTAACTTTAATATATACTTGAAATTCATGGTAGATGCATATTGTCTATATACGACCAGATGCATATATATGAGCATTATCAGTATGCAAGAGGCAATGAAAGCCATTTATCACATAATTTGAGTTAAAATAATATCTTTGTCATCGGCTAAAAAAAAAAATAAATTCTGTATCACATATCATAGTCCATAATTATTTCAAGAAACCAAAAAGATTTCTTAGTAAAAACGAAAAGAGATAAAAATAAATAAATTCCACCCACTTTTATCTAGTATGTAAATTTATTCGTAACTCAAGCTAAAGGAAACTCTTTTCTCAAAATTGCTCTTGCTTTTTGAAGAAACAAAAAGCTAAAATGAGCTTTTTTTTTGTATTTTTATTTTTTTAAAAAATTTAGAAGTAACAAGTTCTGAGACGACAAAAAGAAAAAAAAGCTCAATCTAAAAAAGGTTATATATCTAGGTGTTATTATTATTATTATTTTAAAATACAATAAAATCATAAATATTTTTAATATAACTCAAATATTTTAAAAAATTATATTTAATCAAAATTGTGCATGCAACTACACCAAACCACTTGCTTTTATTCATTCCTTCGTTAGTTTTACCGCTGCTTCTGACTGTCACAGTCTCGCTATAGTTGTTATCCTCCTACCACCACTTGAGAATTTTATATATATATTAATAATATAATTAAATAATTTCCCACCCCATGCTCTCTCTCTCTCTGACGTGAAATCCTCTCAATGCAGAGTTTGTTTGCTAGGATCCCTGAGCCTGAGATTTTCTAGCTTTGCTAAATCCACTGCCTTTCAGTTCTTTGGGGTAGATATTAGTCAAGTGGGTACTTCTGTTCCATAGTGTCACTCTTGTCTGGGCGTAGCTCCAGCTCCGTTAATCTATAAATGTAATTGCAATCTCTATTCTTCTTCCTCTGACTTCTCCAGTTCATCCTGTTCTTTCTACAAGGCTTCTTGCTGAAAAATGTAATTTTGATTCAGGTATTCCTACTGCCTCATTTCTCTGTTTAATTGCCCGCTTCCTCAGAAGTCTTCTGAAGCATTCCTATCATGATTTCAACCATGGAATCTCGTTAATCTTGCTAGATAGCTATTTGGGTGTAGCTCCCTCATATTTCATTTTCTTTTCTTGTTATGTTGATACCCATTTTTCTCAAGTTGTTGTAGATCATACGAAATGAAGGTTGCGACAATGTCCTTCCGTTAATTTGCTACATAATTCCTCCCAAGCTACAACTTCAGTTTAGTTAACATCAGTTTGAGTATGTAAACTGTACCATGTAACTGAAACCCTGTCGGTCTTCTTCTACTGGGTTGTTTCTGGATGTAACTTTGGTTGAACTTGGAAATAAATGGAAGGCCTTTCTGATTATCAAGAGAAAGGAGAAGTTTTGGATTTAGTCTGTGTCATAATTCAAAGGTTGTCTTCATTTCAGCTTATGGGGAGTGTCTGTTTTCCTTTATAACTTGAGTTTCACTTGGATATGGAATCCAAGTAGATTTCATTCAACTACTAAGTCACTCCTTTGCAATTCGTACAAATATATCTAACCATTCTTCATAACTATATGAAATGTAAATTCTTTTACTGGATTCGTTTATTCATTTCCCTTATCAAGGACCTAACAAATGGACATCCTTTCTCCTTCCTTCCTATAAAAATCTTTATGATAAATAAGATACATATCTCTCTGCCCATAGTATTTGAGATACTTCCATTTATGTGACACTTCAATCAGTATTTTGCCGCAACAGTCCGTTGAAGCATCTTCTGGTCACATCCTCTACTTGTTTTTTCCGTAATCCAAAACATAAGATCAGTATTAATACCTTTTATTCCACAACATTGATGGAGGAAACATTTGTTCCCTTCCAAGGGATCAAGAATGACCTCAAAGGGCGAATTCTGTGCTACAAAGAAGATTGGGTTAGTGGTTTCCAAGCGGGTATCAGGTTTGTGATTTTATTGTTCTTCATATTGGTAACCCTCAATTGGCTAATGATATGAATTTTTCGGGTTCTGATAATAAAGCTATGATATGACTAGTTAAAACAAGTTTACAAAATTTTACTTTTACTCTATATTTATTGCATGCAAATGGCATGGTTTGATGCTTAACTTATGAAACACCAGGAAGAAATTTGTAATTTTTTAATTTGTGTTTTATTAGGATTCTTGCCCCGACAACATACATATTTTTTGCTTCAGCAATTCCAGTTATCTCTTTCGGGGAGCAACTGGAGAGAAATACTGGTATGAGAATATTCTTCAGGTTGACAGTTTCCTTTTGGTATTTTGGTAATCATTTGTTGAATATATTCTGCAGAGGGAGCTCTGACTGCAGTGCAAACTCTTGCATCAACGGCACTCTGTGGTATTATTCACTCAATCATTGGGGGACAGCCTCTCCTCATACTAGGAGTAGCTGAGCCGACAGTTCTGATGTATACATTCATGTATAATTTTGCAAAGGATCGAAAGGACTTGGGCCACAAACTCTTCCTGCCTTGGACTGGATGGTAACTCTCGATCTCTCTGCAGGGTTATTCAGTATGCTCTAATTAAGAGGATTACTGCTGAACTGAAATATCTTGCTTTGCCTTAAATGATTTTAGGGTGTGTGCTTGGACGGCCTTATTGCTCTTCCTGCTGGCAATTCTTGGTGCATGCTCCATAATCAACAGGTTCACACGCATTGCTGGTGAACTATTTGGCCTGCTGATAGCAATGCTCTTCATGCAGCAGGCCATAAAGGTGAGTATACTTTGTGCTTATTATCCTTATCGATAGTATAGTCAGAATGAAACAATGACCTAGGTAGTTCTTCTAAAGAACATCACGGTTGATCCATTTTTCTTCAGTATTCTACAAAATGGATGTTCGGTTCAGAAATAAAAACCTCTCTCTGTAATCACCACCATGATTTTGTGTTCTTAAATCACCAGTTTAGTACTAAGGTCTGTAACCTCAATTCTAAAGGGACTTGTGGAAGAATTTGGTATACCGGAGAGAGAAAATACCAATCAGATTGCACTACAACCCTCGTGGCGACTTGGAAATGGAATGTTTGCTTTGGTTTTGTCATTTGGCCTTCTTTTTACTGCACTACAAAGCCGTAAAGCTAGATCCTGGCGATATGGAACAGGTATTGGTTGTAGTTCTGAATTATAATTTTGAAAGTTAGGAAGGAATCTGATACCTATTAAATGACAGACTGTAAGTTTGAGGTGATTTCAATAACCACTTTCTTGTCCTTCAGTGGTAGTTCTGCATTCTGGTTTCTTTTATTTAGTTAACTCCATTATTGCCTTCCTCAATGCATTCTCAGTCTGTGTTTTTATTTTTAACTTTTTCTGCTTGTTATATATGTGTTATAGGTTGGCTACGGGGATTCATAGCAGATTATGGAGTCCCACTAATGGTGCTCGTGTGGACTGGTGTGTCTTACACACCGGTCAATAGTGTTCCAAGGGGAATACCAAGGCGACTTTACAGTCCAAATCCATGGTCTCCTGGTGCATACTCAAATTGGACTGTAATCAAGGTGAATTTTATTGTCTAATGTGTCTGTTTTTCTCATAGAAGAAAACTGATATGTTTGTTATATAAAAAGCCACGTTCTAACTTTTTTCCTCCCTCCAAAGCCTTGCTGAATCTCATGCTTGTTAAGTTGTGCAGGAAATGTTGAATGTGCCCCCTTTGTATATTGTTGGAGCATTTATACCAGCGACCATGATTGCTGTACTTTACTACTTTGATCACAGTGTTGCATCACAACTTGCCCAGCAGAAGGAATTCAATCTAAGAAAACCCTCTTCCTATCATTATGACCTTCTTCTTTTGGGTTTTTTGGTAAGTCATTTCTCTGATATACTTGGGAATTGAATTTCAATTCTAGTGAGTGGGAAATAATATCTTCTATGTTTAGCACCTCTAGCAATGATTTTCCTTTTAAGATTCTCAGTTGTATCTCTTAATAGACCATATTGTGCGGGCTTATTGGGATTCCTCCTGCCAATGGTGTGATTCCACAATCTCCAATGCATACAAAAAGCTTAGCTACTCTTAAACATCAGGTAATATCAACTTAACTCGGAATACAACAATTACTAGACAATTGCTTCTGTATATTGGCAAATCTTCATCATTCATTTTTATATTCTTCCCTAATAGCTAAGATTATTAAATGTCAAGAAAGTATTTCGCTTTTGTTTGGAATAGCTTTTGCGGAATAAACTTGTGTCTACTGCACGAAAAAGCATGCGGAGAAACATGAACCTGAGTCAGGTGTACCAGAGTATGCAAGAAGCATATAATGAGATGCAGACTCCTCTAGTCCATCAAATGCCACCTGCTTTGGTAAATTTAGTCCTATTATTTCAATTTGATTTGAAATTTTTGATCTACTTCTCCTTTATCCTTTATTTGTTTTGTTCAAATAGGGGCTGAAAGAGCTGAAAGAATCCACCATTCAACTGGCTTCAAGTCAAGGATACATGGATGCCCCTGTTGATGAGATTGTTTTTGACGTGGATAAGGATGTGGATGACCTCTTGCCTGTTGAAGTTAAAGAGCAGCGCGTCAGCAATCTGCTGCAGGCACTCATGGTCTCTGGCTGTGTTGCTGCTATGCCTCTTTTGAAGAAGATACCTACTTCAGTTCTATGGGGCTACTTTGCTTTCATGGCAATTGAAAGTTTGCCCGGAAATCAGTGTTGGGAGAGAATATTGTTCCTTTTCACTGCTCCAAGTCGGAGATACAAGTATGTCTTTGCTCATGGTCAATTTTGAGATTTCCATAGTTCCAGCAACATAAGTGCAGTGTCTCAGAATTCATTCATTTGTCAACCTCTTAATTTAGTGCAAAAATGTCATGTATTTTCTGTCGTATTGACACAGAGGTGATAATGACTTTTTTTTTTTTTTCCTTCTTACTTTACTAGAGTGCTGGAGAAATGCCACGCAACGTTTCTCGAGACAGTGCCCTTCAAAACAATTGCCATCTTTACATTGTTCCAGACAGCTTACTTGCTTGTCTGCTTTGGCATAACCTGGATACCAATCGCTGGGGTCCTTTTCCCATTGTTAATCATGCTTCTTGTTCCCGTGCGGCAATATATCCTTCCAAAGTTTTTCAAAGGAATCCATCTTCAAGACTTGGATACTGCAGCATACGAGGAGTTCAACGTAAGTAGTTTGAGCATTGTGGAATTGTTCCGATGATAGTTGTTCATCCTAAATAATATGGGTTCTAGTTGTATTATGGCAGTGTTCTAGACATATTATTATATTTGACAGGAACCAGGTGCTGAGGCAACAACCGTGAGCATTAGTGGTGGGGAAATTCTTGACGAAATTATCACAAGGAGCCGTGGTGAGATTCGCCGCAATCAGAGCCCAAAAACAAGCAGTTCGACGCCAACCTCACACGGGGATATAAGACCTGCTTATAGCCCGCAGACGCAGATATTGAGATGGATACGCAGTCCCCGAGTAAATAAAATGAGAGGGGAAAGCAGCCTAAGCCTAGGATCACCAAAGGAGGTGGAGTTAAAGCAAACCCGCAGTCCTCATACATGAGTTCTTGGAAAAGAGACTCAAGACTCACCTTCAAGATAGATAGATGCATGGTATCTTCAAAGCCATATTTGGAAATAGTTAGTTGTAATGAAACAAAATGTCATCTTTCTTCTTTTCTTTCAACTTGTCTTGTTTGAACGTATTTCTTCTCATATAAAATGGGCAGTGTGGTTTTTTTATGATAGTGGAACATGGTATTCAAACTACTCGTCTCTTGTACTTTTCTTCGCGCAGCTGATAGATGTTAAGTTATAGTGGGGTAAAAGAATGCCCGTAAGGTTGGTTAGAAAGAATATCGCAGTAGATTTTCACTTAAAAAATGTAAAAGCCTCTGTTACTGATTCCAATATAGCGAGTTTGTGAACTAGCTAGCTAAAGCTCTGCTCCTACATCTGATCTATCTGTCATCTCAAGGTCAAGGTGAGCATTGCCAATAGACAGGCTTCTAACTTTATAAACGTGGTTAGAGATGTCAGTAGATAGTAATAGCTGTAATTTTCACATTACTCAGACATGGCATTAGTAGGATTTTAGTACGCTGGTTTGTCTGGCCCGTGTGACCCAACCCATCTATTTATTTGATAAGGAACACAAGTTCGTGGAATGCACTATGTCTGATACGAGCGACCTAGACCTAGTATTACTATATATGCGCCGATCTGATGAAATGTAGTATGATTTCCCTCTCCACTCAAAAATTGATGGCCAAAATCCTGAAAAAGCCTTCCAGCAGAACATTGGTTTTACTCAACTAGTCTTCTTTGTAAAATTTATTAATTTATTTTATGTGTTGCTGTCTGTAATCAGTTTAAAATTATATATCTTCACTGTATATATTTATTTATTAATTATTCTTTTGATGGAATATATTTATTTTGACTTGAATAAGAACATTTCTAGACCGTTAGGTTTTATCTATAATAAATGATATAATTGGAGAAATTATTACTTAGGAATATTCCTTGGAATTTTACAGTATTAACTTATCTTTCTTTGTAAGAAATTATATTGTGTTACTCATGGTCAAACTGTGTCAAAGAGAAAACCTTGTATACTAATAATATCTTGATATAGTGGTTATAAAGATTCTCGTTGATAACGGCTAGATGTTTCATTCAGTTCTCTTTTATACGAATTCATTACAACTTCAATTACTCTTAATAAAACAAACGCATTAAAATTGTGAATTAAATCTTAATTAACATAATCTTAATTGCGCCCGCGAAACATGTTTCCTAACACGGGTCATTCTCATTCATTCCCCAACGTTAACGGGTTAAACGTTGGCAGGCTTGATCTTTAATTAATTTTTACATTTTCTTTAGCTAATTTTAATTTCACCATTTTACCCTTTTCCCAATTGGCGGAAACATCAGAAACCAGATCAGGCCAGTGCTTTTTAATTACTGAAAGCTCAAGTCCGTCAGAGCATGTTCCTCAAGAAGAAACATGCACGCATGCTGAAACAATTGAATTTTTGAAGCTAATCTTTAAACAAACAGAACAAGCTCAAACAAAAATGACATCTTTATTTCAACTTCGTTTTTTTTTTTTTTTTCTCCCTCTAGGAAGGAAAGAGATCAAGCTAATATCTTTATTTTATCACAAATGTGAAGAGATAGAAACATAATATTACTGATATTATTCATGTTGTCTCTAGTGGCGTATATCTTTTCCATTATTGTGTTTGTGTCCAGAGCTCTGAACCCAAATGCCATCTCTTTCTATCATACCAGGAACATGAGAAACAAAACAACGTAGTATAGGGCAGGGTAATGTCAACAGAGTTAGATATTAACCACTTCATTGACCTGAGACATCATCTCGACCAAATCGAGCTCCTTCTTAACTTGAACACCACCCAATGTTGGTGCCACATCTTGTGCCATGTCCCTCTCAAAATGATGCTCATCGACATTAACAAGAGGCATTTTTGCTCCTCCGAAGTCTTTTTCATGGTCCATAGTAGGAGCACAAGGCATGTTATCCAGTAGAGAATCAATGCTACATCCCTCTTGAAACAAATTTTCATCCAAGCAAAAATCCGGGACATAGTTGAAATCATAATTTGGTACCAATCGGTCATCGTCTGCAATTTGGGGTTGAGTTGCTGCTGCTGTTTTGCTTGTGCCAGTTTTGGCAGAAGATTTTTTCCTGTAGTCTATTGGTGGGTTTTGGTCTAAGTTCAAGCTCTTGATATATTCCTGCAGAAGAGAGCCTCTAGGATACTTTGAGCGACATTTTCTCTTGGAATATTGCCTTCTCTTGGTTGCATTCCAATGGTTTTTGATTGAATTCTCAGTTCTCCCAGGCAACATTTTGGCAATCTCTGCCCATTTATTTCCTATCTCTGCATGGGCTTGGATAAGTATTTTATCCTCTTCATCGGTCCATGAATCCTTCTGCAAAATCCAAAAAGAAAATAGTTAAATATATAGTTTAATCCAAGTGGGTTTTTATGTGATTACCTTAGCGACAAACAAATGAAAAACCTTAATGTCAGGCCTTAGATGGTTATGCCATCGCTCTCTACACTGTTTGCCTATTCTTCCAGGCAACATTTGAGCAATATGAGACCACTTCCTCACTCCATATTGGTCAACAAGCTGAATCAACAACCTGTTTTTGCATGAATCAAAATATTTCAAAAAAGAACAAGTGATTTTGAGAAAATGTAATGTAATAACGTTAAATTAGAGAAACTTGTCGAGAATTTTGTTATGTACCTATCTTCATCAGCCGTCCACTGTCCTTTCACTATGCTGGACTTGTTCCGGACTTTGTATGTCCTTCTAGCAATTGTAGAAGATGCTCTATTATTCTTGTTCAAGCCAACTTTTTTGTAATAATTTGCTGGTGTTATGCATGAGACTTCATCTGGTATAACAAAATTCATGGGTTTGATAATTTCTTGAGAATTAAAGGGCACACAGGTTTGGTTTCCACCCAACATATCCACTTGATTATTCCTCTGAGGAAGGTTCAAGCCATGATTTCCATATTGGAAATTGTCCATGACTTGAGCATGGCCAGTGCCATTATTTTCAACAAAGGGTTTGCACTCATAAACATCAAAATCTGCAGAAGAACAGCCATAGTTGAAAGTATCAGAAGGATCAAAACTCGGAGTTTGCACCCCGAAAGGTGGGTTTGATGAAGACCCATTTACATGAAATTGATGATCAATATGGTGAAAATCTTGCAAGAAACCCTGAGATGAGGGAACCCCAAAAGGAAGCTCGTCTCTCATGTTAGCTTTCAAGAAATGTTCTTGCAAATGCATTGGCTGTGACTGTAAGACATAGTTTTCTCTGAGCTTTGTCTCAAGATCCATGAGAGAAAAGATTAGTAGAAAAATGAAGGCAATAGATTAGTGTTTCAAAGCCTCTCCTGGTTCTCCTTAATATATGAGGGTGAGAGGGCTATTAGTTTAAAGCATCCAATGGCCAGATTGCCTCACATATTGAGATTAAGCCTATTCTAGCATTCCTTTCTATTCCGATTTTCTTTTGAAGTTTATGTTGATAACTGCCCTTAGTATTAAATACAAGTATAATAGTATTGCAGTTATGCTATTTACATACTTCATTATTATGGTCAAATCTTCAGAACAGATATCTACTAGCTAGAAGGCCATTTTTTGTGGTTACACTGAAGGAATGCAATTTTTATTGAACGCCACAGGTTAATTCACTTGGATTTATTATGAGAATTTACCATTAATTAAATAGTGCAATTACTAATTCTTTATTTTTTAATTTGTGAATGTGGTCCAAATATTTGACCATGTTTCAGAGTACTAAAACACTGCTGATATCTTTACTTGTGCTAGCTAATGTGTAACCTTCACTAGGGAAAAATTAATTGCGTCAAATTGGATGGTTTGTAACTAGAGAGAACTTTCGTTCTAAAGGTTTGGTGCAATACATTCTCCTCTTCAGTTTCTGCTATAATGTGATGGTGGATTTTGTCGAGAACAAACTCGTGTATTTTTATTTATTTTTTGCACAAGGATATCTTTCCACCCCTTAGGTGTCTAATACCTCTCTGTTAATGTGTCACCCTCACTAAGGAAAGCCTAATTATATCAAATTGAAAGACTTTAGATGTAATGGTGCAGCAGTGAATACAAGAAAAACCTTAATTTATAAGTTGTAGTTATTGGTTTTGCTTCCTGAGCTGGCATCAAGAATTTGTCATAGAAAATGATTGCAAGATGGCAATTGAAGCAATTACAAGGAAAGTAAGTTTCAGTTTCTTTGGTGACCTCTTCTCTTGTTTATGAATGACATGGGCTACTATCTGTCAGCTCACTAGCTTTTGCTTTTGTTGGGTAGGGAGTCAACGCTTGTAGAGGGGGGTGGGGGAAGTCTGTCCTTGGTTCTCTCTTATTCTTCTCTGCAGTCTCTACTCTTTGCGGATCTCTTATCCGCTTCCAGTAGCCAACAAATACAGCATTTACCCATTCAGAAGAGTGGATCATATATATGCATAAACAAATGACATAGTATATAAAACACTCGGAGGTGATTTTTGAGCAGAAATAATTTCTTCTTTTTTTTTAAAAAAAAAAAAGGAAACAAAAAAGATGTCAACTTTCTTGGAGCAGAAATCAACTTCCAATAGATGCTACTCGTACATAATGAAATCTACAGGACATCTAGAAGTCTAGAACAGGAAACATCCGGCGGCAAGTATTGAGGGCGGGGCCCTGAAATTCCGTTCCTGACCTACAAAGAAATTCATAAATGCAGCTACCTCCCTTTTGTCGACTCCCGAGTTCACCATGCAAAATTTTACCATGGAAAATTAAGCTGTCTTTGGCTTTGGCTTAATTCGCTTCACCCTTGAATAGAGGAAAACCCCAGCAAGAGCCACCGCAGTTCCTGTAGAAAAATGTAGGTAAAATCTCAATGACAGGTTGTATGGCAATATTAAAGAAAACTTCAAAAACAAGCTTTGGATGTTGCTAAGGCGAACTACTGTCCAGAAAGAAGCCATCTTACCAAGAGCATTAACAGGTGATACAGGTGTCTGGAAGAAGATCACAGAGCTCACAATGACCACAACCCGCTTCACACAGTTGCCCACGGAATGGGTAACAGGTGATACCCTCTGCAATATCATATAAGAAACCTGCAAGAGCCATTAACAGCGAAGCCCAGTTATCATCAAGGAAAATAAAACCAAGTATAGATAACAGCCCCGTAGAAGGATCTAATATGACATTCAGAAAAAGTAAGACTTCAGTTAATGATCTAGGAAGTCAGCAATAATGATCAGATACTCCCTCTTCATCATAGCTTTGTTTTCTTTTTCTTATTTTGAAAAGCTTGCCCTTCTTCCCGACTGATTATTGTCCATTCAACTCCATGCAAATATGCATCTTACTTTGCCCAACTACTAAGCATAAAACACAAAAGTGACAACAAAAGCAAGAACAACAGTGGAACCAAGGGGGGAAAAGCCTATAAAGAGTTACAATTCAACTCTACTATTGTATCATACTTGTCAATTCCTTCAAGAGCACACAATTCTTAGGAAAATCCAAGAAATATCATAAAACACTTTAATATGCATAATTTTCTAATTCCATCAAAATAGTCACAAGCAGATTGCTGTCACAATTACCATTTTCATTACACAAAGAATGCACAAAGCTGAATTACACACTTTCCGTAAGACTGTCAGATTGTGTAGCAAACAGAACGCTCTTTTTAATTGGCAATAACATAGATGCAAGCATATATTATATTTCACAGCATGGAAGTTGTGCTGCCATTTAGCTTCTTTACAGTGAACCATATCCATCTCTCAAAGACAGTTGTGTGAGGAATAAGGATAAAGACTCAAGAAACTTGTTCTACTATATTATTCAAATATTTCGGACCAAACAATATGGCAACATTTTTTTTCCATATGTAAATAATTAGTAAGATTTAAATTAAAGATCAGAAGATAAAATGCTGCAGCTATCGCTACTGAATAAAAGGGGAGGTTCAATGAAAATATACATAGAAGAGGAGAACTCACCTGCTGATATGCGTGGAAACAGAGTGCTGCAATAAGAGACCTGGTGTACAGTTGTCTAACATTTAAACCCTGTGAAGGAGGACAGTGGCAGAACCAGGATTTGTGTAAAAGGAGAGCCAAGATTAAAAAGCACATAACATATGGTAATAAAAAAAAAAAAATTGGGTGGCTGAGATGTAAAATAATAATAACTACATAAAACTTGGGAGACCATGGAAGCCCCTAGCCCCCCCCCCTCCCCCCCCCCCCCCCCCCCCTTCCCTTGATGACATAGCAATTCTTCATCATTTTTAACCATTCAGATACTCACAGCAGATTGCAGGTATGCAGGTGTAAATTTGACACCCTCCACGAATAAGGCTACAGGCGCTAACAACAAGAAGGACATAACTGTTATTATTGAGAAGAGGGTTATGTTGTCCATAGAGTCCTGAGAAAAACAAAAAAAGCTTGTTACTTTCTGTTTGTTTAAAAGAAAATGTAATGTCAATATAAGAATGTGTTTACATGTCTATAAGATAATTAGTATCAACAATTAAATCATTCCAAATTTCTTTTAAGTGTTCACAGATGAAATTACCTCTTTTTTAACCATGACCTTTTTGCTAAGAACATTACGAGACTGAAATGTCAAATTGGAAGCCATTGCACTCCAAAATCCAGCCCTATTCATTCCACCAAAACATTAGAATTCAAACAACTCATGTTTTGTCCCCTCCTCTCTCTCCTTCCAAGGGAAGATACGTGTAGAAGAAATTCTTACCAATTGAAGGAAGCTTCCGTAACTGATGCCAGTGCCACCCCACCAACAATAGGAACAAGGGAAGCAAGCACCCATCCAGTAGGCGGCTGTAAATTGAAAAAGGGTTTAAGATTGGAAAATCTTGATTCAATTGATTAAATGTAACATTAATAGCGTGAATTAATTCAATTTAGTTTATTCACAAAGGAAATGCTTATATATATAAGTAAAATACAGACAATCAAGTGAAATATACACCAGTATGAAATTTATTAAATTTATTAACTATAATGAGAAGTTAAACAAGGACAACAGCCATTACCCTTAACTAATCAAAATCACAGGAAATTACATTTAGATTATGCAAATTAGTAATACTATGATGCAATGATTTATTATATTCCAACCTCTCCAAGGAACATAGCAGAAAGAATCACTGAAAAGAAGGGCTCCATTGCTTTGATCGTGTGGGTGAATGACACTGCCACCTTTCCAAGACTCATATTGGTGAAAAGGTTCCCACAAGTGTGTACCACAGCCAGAGGCAATATTGCTGCAAGCTGCCAAGAAACTACTCACTCTAAAGTATATGCAAAGATTATTCCAACTTTCGGACACAAACTAACAAAGATCCAAATACCTGGGCGCCACTGATCTTAGGCCTTTTGTGAAGATTTAAACCCCACATAAGCAATACAAGTACAGTCCCAACAGTAAACTGAACTGTAGTGATGGTTAAAGGGAAATGATACGCCTTCAGAACCTGTGAATAGGGAAAAGAATACTATTAGTTAGAAGAAAAATTCAAATCAACCATGAAGAAATATATCCTTCAACAACAAGAATTCACTATTTGCTAAACCAGTAACCTTGATTAGCACCTTATAAGTTCAGAAACACTCCTTTATCCAATAAATAAATATCACTCAAATATAGCGATGCCCGTAGATTTCAACTATAACCTCTAGAGATAATATACCATATATCATTTCATTGGATGATTTTTCATCAAAATTTCCTCGAACAAGATTTGAAGATTTAGAGACTATGCCTTACAAGTGCATAAAATTTCCACAAAGATCTCAAATTGAGATAGAATATTAAATTGATACCTGTTTGTTGTAGATATTGAAGTAGATATTGAACAGGTACCAGAGTCCAAACAAGGACCCAAGTACGAGTGTTTTGGATAAGCTACCGGAGCTGTCATCGGCACTCTCCGGTACCGAACTAGCCTTGGCCTCAAAACGACTCGCATCAGGATCTGAGGGAGCAAGGGAGGAGACGGATGTCCAAGGCCTGAATTTAAAAGAGGACGAAGGAGAAAAAGACCAGGATCGACGAGCGAAAGAGGATGAGCATGCGACATTGAAGCTTTCAGTTGGTTTGGAAGAGGAAGCAGAGATACGAATGGGATCGAAGCGAAGGGAGGAGGCAGGTTTGCGAGTTCTGCAAAGAGGAAGCGAAGGGGAGAGAGAGAAAACCGTGCTCTGCATTTTGAAGGCTCAGGTCGAGATCTGAACCAGAAAGAGAGAGAGCACGGTTTGCGAATGTTCAGAGACAACGGAACAGAACACAACACAGAAAGGGCAATGCTTCGAATTTGAATGCCAAGGCTTCGGGGTCTCCGTCAGGTTCAGCGAGGTTTGGTGTGACAGAGTAGGTGAGACCCAAGAGCTCTCTTTACTCTAGTGGAGGCGCTCTCAACCGATACTCCACTCTCATGTAAATATGACGTAAAATATTGGATTTGGATATTCTATTCTGGTTCTAGATATTTAATGCCGAGCCAGCTATATTCGTCTTTTTGGAAAAAGCTATGCAATTTTTAATTTTAATGGCAATTGATGGGGAGGGAGAAATAAAAATACGTGGAAATGAAAAGAAAATTCAAACAATGTGTTATGAGAATTAGTAAAAAAAAAAAAGTAATCTACGACTTTAGATCTCATTTTTCTGAGTATTCTCTTTTTCCTTCAACTTCTTTTCGCAGCTTAATCGAGTAATTGACCTATGCGGAAAGAAGGAAGGATTGAAACTAAAATAGTAATCTTAAGAATAGTACTATATTTCTATCTATTCTGATAAAGTAATTTCTTGAGAGTGAAATTTAAATTCTAATTAAATTTATTAAAAATATTTAGAACTGATAGCTTAACTCTTATTTCAACAGATTTCTGAATTCATTGTCCCATTTCATAATATTTGTTTGATATCTATCGCACCCGAAATCACATACAAGTTCCATTTATGAACCAGCTAGGCTGCTTGCTTAATATTCATAAGGATAAGTTGAGAGGATTTTATGGTTGGTCCTTCCATTCGGAGAGCAAATCAAAAATCATATTAGAGTGACAGAAGGCAGCACCGATTTAGATTGTCACAGGAATGAATTCCGTCTTGATTAATTATATTATATGTAGTCCATCTCCATCTGCTTAATTCGTCGGATCCAAATCTGCCGCATTAACTTGATGGCTACAAACACCCACCAAAGGCAATACAAAATGTCCCTTCGGGTGAGGACCAACAACCAACCACGCCCATTTCGGTGCTCTTAATGGACGGCCCAACTCCAATTCAAGGTCCAAGGTAGTCTCAACTGTGGGCCCCACTGAGCAGCAACGTCTCATGCTTTAACTGAAAGCTTTCCGTGATGGATGGCTTGGCTGCTGTTTAACTACCCATTCGTCCCCCAAATCAGTGTGTAATTTTGTCTCTTATTATGTGGGCTCCACGGTTATGTGATGGATGAATCATACAACATAACATACCCATATATAATATTCTTACCATCTGGTCCCTACACTTGAGTGCACCAAATCACATTCACCCTAAAGAATCCATTTTATTCTTGTCAGGAATCTCCTTCTTAGTTATTACTTTATTCCTTTTATCAGTAATCCATTGCATACAAAGTTCTTGGACTAGATGAGGCATCTGCAGTCAGTCCGAGCATTCCAATACAAAATCCAAATACAATTGTACCGTGCTCCCTCTCTCTGTCTCTCTTTTGTGTTCTGATAAATTAAAAGAAAAAAGAAACTGTAATAAGACTGGTAGTCCAGCAAAAAGTTCACAAAAACATGCATGTCTTTTGGATTTTAATATTTGCATGGACATATAAAGATAGGGACTGCAGAGGGCAATGGTCTATTTTTACTAGATTTTGTTGGGATGATTGAAAAAAGTGAGAGAAGCTTGTGCTGAAAGCACATCCACCCTCGTCTTTCCCTACTCTCTGTGTGACCCTTTTAATAGTTTACAATACAAAGCGGCAAAGCATCTTCTTCTTCCTCTCACGCCACACACTGTCTTGCTTTCCCTTGTAAGTTTAAGTCTTTTCTTTCATTACAATTTAGCTGCCACTTTTTTCATTATAGACCGATTAATCTAGTATTAAAATTGTCGGTGTATCTTTCTGTGCTGAAATCCACCCAAAGTTTAGAATCTCTACGTAATTCAAAACCATTACATTAATCTGGTCAAAATGGTCATGCATTTTAGCTTTTTTGTTCTTGCTGGCCCAAATTTTTTCAGCTACTTCCATTTTGAAAATGCATGACAAGCCCATGACTACTTTCCCATTCGCCTTCTTCGTTGTTAATTTTGATCGCACAAATGCATTCTGCACCTTTTATGGTGGTTCCCCTTTTATTGAGCAGAGACAGAGGCATGGTCTTCCCTGGATTTGTTTTCTCTTGAATTAGTAGCATTTGGAACTCCTTTTAAGTTTTAAGCCAGGTTACTTTTTTACCGTGGCTACCCTCTCTCTTCTGGGTTTTTGGTCCCTGAAAGTAGCTTGAATTTGTTTGACATTTGTTCATTCTTCAGTGATTGTTTTCTGACCTTTCTTCCATTCTTTTTCCACTCTGTAATAATTTGGAAAGAGAAAACAGAGACACCCACCTACTTACCAATTTACGGTGAGAAATCAGCAGAGCGAAAGTAATGCCATGAGCTTTTTAACAGGATCTCCCAAAAGTTCATGGCAGCCCATCATGACGGCAGATACAACAACCTCAAGTTACTGGCTGAACTGGAGGGTTTTGCTTTGTGCCATATGGGTCTTAGCTTCAGCCACCATTTCTTCATTGCTGATACGCAAGCATGAAGGTTTCCGCAATTCAAAAGATGGTAGCAGAGAAACCCAACAAGAAGCATCGGGAACTTTGTATATGGATGAAACTTGGAGGACGTGCCTAAAAGGAATTCACCCTGCTTGGCTTCTGGGTTTTAGAATTGTTGCATTTATTGTGCTTTTGGTGCTGCTTATAGTCACTGCTGTTGAGGATGGAGGAAGCATTTTCTACTTTTATACTCAGTAAGCTCTCTTTCCCCATTCAATTTCATCTCAAATTTCGTTTGGTGTTGTCTATGTCTCAAATTTTGAGATGAACACGAATTGGACCACTATCTCCCATCCATAGTCTTAGTCTTGTATATTTATTCTTATGAATTCAATTATGGTCCCCTGTGCTGTTTGAGTTAATGCCTCAGTAATTTCCTCTCTTACAATTTGCTTGTGTATTAGGCAGAAGCCGGCTCAAATGTTCTTCCAGCAAGTCCCCCTTCTGTGACACCAAATTAAACTGATTCATTTTTATGCATTCAAGCTTTTAGTCTTTTCAATTTATCACGGCACTTGTTTTTTTTGGCTTTGATTTGATGGTTCTTTGTTGGTTCTCAACAGGTTGACTTTTACGACAATCACCATTTATTTTGGTGTAAGTGACATCGGAATCTGATTTTTCCATAGTTATAATAGTGTCTAGTGACTAGTTTGCTGCCGGAATCTCTTGCACACATTTGTGATCCTCTGCTTAAATTTCAATTTTGTAGCTGGGATCTTTACTCTCTATGTACGGATGCTACCAATATCATAAGAAAGCGAGTGGCGATAAGGTTGATAATGTGGATGGAGATGCAGAGCAAGGCATTTATGATGGCACTGCACTCCCACAAAGTTGTAATAAAAGCTTAGCCCCCCCAGAAGAACGTCTTGTTCGCCAACCTGCAGGTCTTTGGGGTTACACCTTCCAAGTAATATTCCAGGTAATATACATTTTTTTCCTAATAGCTAACCAATTAACATTTTCCTTAAAACTTTTATATTCATTGCTGGTTAAATGTCAATCATGATTTCTCATTATCATACCAGCGATGTCTTAATTTCTATATACTTTGTTTAAAACAGCTTTCAAGCTAAGATCAGAGCAACAGGATAGCATGCTTCTCTTCCCTGCTAAAATCTCTCTTTCTATTGGCTTATTAATTGATTTGTGTTCCTTCGCTTGTCGACAGATGAATGCCGGCGCGGTGATGCTCACGGATTGTGTATTTTGGTTCATAATTGTCCCTTTTCTAACCATCAAAGATTACAGCCTGAATTTTGTAAGTATTATTGTGGCAAGATATATCTACGTAGACTTTAGTTTGTTTTGTTACTTTTTAACATCTATTGTTATACTTAAAAAGGATAAAAATAAAAGTAGAGAAAGGGAAGACTTCAAACTCTCTTCTTTTTTTTTGGTCTTATGTTGACTACTTGTGCGGCAGCTCGTCATCAGCATGCACAGCATCAATGCTGTTTTCCTCTTGGGTGATACGGCTTTAAATTGCTTGGTAAGTTGCGGCGCTCAATTTAGTGTACAGTGTACTTGTCCCATTCCAATGATTTGCAATTTCCTACATTCATCTTTTTTCCCCCTTCTTTTCAGAGGTTCCCTTGGTTTCGAATTGGGTACTTTTGCCTGTGGACCGTCGTGTACGTGATTTTCCAGTGGATTCTTCATGCTTGCGTCAAACTCTGGTATAAATCTCAACCTTGTGCTTTGTCTTTATCGATTTAATATAAAAAGTAACAAGATTTTATTGTCCTGGAAAAACAGGTGGCCATATCCATTTCTTGATTTGTCGTCCCCTTATGCGCCATTATGGTATGTGCAAGTTGTTATTTGTTAACATCATATTCAGAAAAACAAGTCCGCTTTCACTTACAAAATCTTTCCTTCACTGATATTAGTCTACCAGATTTTGATATGCTTGAGTTGATTTGCTGACACTGACTTGTAATTGGATTTATTATTTATAGGTACTTTTCGGTGGCATTGTTGCATATTCCCTGCTATGGCATCTTTGCTTTGTTAATGAAGCTGAAACACCACCTGTTATCAACGCGGTACGCTGATTCATATCAATGTGTCAGATAATTTGGGCTCAGGATGTTCCGAAGAATATCAATTTTTATTATAGAAAGATGGAAAGAGAAAGAAGACTTGGAAGAGTGAAAAAAGTTGGGTTATATATAGTACTCAGCAGGACGATTTTATATGGAAAAAATACACAGCAAAGTTTTAATGCTATTTATTTTATTTTATTTTGAAAGATGAGCGGTTGAACAATCAAGCAGGGATTCTATGAGTTAAGAGATTAAATAAATTTAAATACACGTGAACTGAAATCTTAGGAGAAATATAACAAGGGATCACATTAAATTAAAGAGCCTATGGCAGATAGTTTTCTTAATGAATATTAGGTTCAAATTAAAAAAAAGAAGAAAAAACACGATTTCCATGAAAACAACATAAAAAAATTTCCTACCGTCAAGCACCCCTTTCAAGCAAAAAAAAAAAAAAAAAGTCAAAGGCAAACCTTTCGACTTTTAGCCCCATTAAAACGAACAAACGGAAAAAGTCTAATAAAAATCTCTTCCAGCTCCGGACAACTCAATGAATAAAGGGGCTTAGTTATATACCTATGAGAAATTGGCATTCTAGCCAATGAAAGGAATGTAATCATATACAATGACATGAATTAACAATCAAAAGAATGAAAGTAAGGGGAAATAACGTATACTGTATGTTGATTTTTATGTTACAAAAATGGCAAACCCCAAAAATTGAACTACAAGGACAATTCTTATGATCAAGCAAACAACAGGGGAGGAAAAGATAACGTATGGCATGGTGGATCGAGCTATGGACAGACACAAGCAGCATAGAGGTGATCAGAAAGTAGTGCTTGGCAAGGAACCCATTAAGATAATATTTTCATCTTTAGGCTCCATAGTCTTGTCAGGCTTTTTCTTTGAAAATAATCCAGAGAAAAGTCTAGTGGACAACCCAGAACCCACACCCTTTAAGCGCATTGTCTCATCCACCCTGAGGTGACCTTCGCAAGGACAGTTGCCAAGCTTTCTGAAGCAAGAATTGTGGAAAACCGACTGGCATTTTTTACACCTTTTGACCTCGTCTTCCTGTTCATACTTCTGTTGTCAGATTGGGAGAATTATCTTTCAGTGGAACAAAGAAAGATTAAGAGATTGTGGCAAGTGCTAATGAAATTTACTTCCAAATTGCCTTAGCAATACAAGGGAGTTATGTTAATTTTTTTCCATAAAAATAAAATACTGAGTCAGAAATTAAAACTGAAGGAATGGAAACAGGATTCCCTAGTGTCCACGAAGACATTAACCAAAGAGCTCACCTTTTCCCCCCTAAAAAAAAGAGAGAGAGAAAAGACTACCAATTCTGTGTAATTGAAATATAAAAACTAACATATACTCACCTGAAAGGGGAAAATGAGAGAAGATGGATCGCTACAGTCTTGTCGGGCACCGCATGGGAGTCCCACATCACAGCAGATGAGGCATTGATCAGTTATGTGTTCCAGGATTTTCTTTGACACAGTTTCCACCATCACAGGGAGTGCTGCAATAACCATTTCAAAGTTAAATGAAGTCCTAAAATTAAGATACTAAGAAACATGATGCCAGTTGTGAACAAGTGATAGTGAAACGATCCCACAGGATGCAATATTTGCCACTTCTGCAGCAGACTAATAGCTTGACATCCTCTGAGGCTGCGCAGGTCCATTCAAAGAAATTAAGAAATAGTCTAAAACCCAAAGTAATACCCAACCCATTGCTCGAGTTCATAGGCATAACAATTCCAGGCTACTTATAAATACAGTCATCCTACATTGTTGAGATGCCACGTACCTCAACCTTACGTGCTCAAATATCTCTTTCAAAAACTTACATTATGACAATCTGGTATCCCCAGGAGGAAGGGAGATATAAGGATAGAATTCACGATGTATAATATTCAACCACACTATAATTAATATGAAAAAGAAAAAAATTGAAAACCACACACTCCATACATATTCGAAGCATATATATAACACCTCAACTATCAAACCAGCAAAATCCAGAAATTCAATCATAGTGTGTTTTTGCTGTGTAATGCATGTGTGAGAATCAAAGTCTCTATTATTATATATTTGGCCCTGATAAGTCATTGCATTAAGCAGAGATTTCTAATTGAAAGCAGTGTAACACACGTCAGCGGGAACTAAATTTGACAAAAAAAAAAAAAAAATCCATGTACGGTGCAAATTTAAGCGGGAATAGAGGCTAACCAGCAAAGGCTCCTTTGGAAACATCAATCAGATCTCTAAGAGCGAAAAAGTCGTTGCTTTCCAGAAGATATCTTCGCGATCCAAGTCCTCTGTTGATAGAACGGCGGAATGGGCAGCGAACATATGGAAGCATGGTCCCTATTTTTTTCCTGACATTCATAACATGAAGCAAGGCTGGGACCTTTGACAAAAGGAAGGGATTGACTGCAGTGACGCGTAGCATTGGCTGCAAGAGAAAATTCATCAAGGATCTTTAAACTTCTGCTATAATAAGGAGGGTGAGATTGCAGAGATTAAAATTCAAATAAACATTCTCAAAATGGACGGAAAAAACAAAGTTAGAGAAGTCCTTGTTAAAAGGAAAATTTCTGTATGCAAAGCTTAAGTTAGATATTTGTTATCAGACTACTATGAACACATTTGAAGGACATCTTCAAATGAGATTAGGACACTTAAACTTTGATGAAACCTTAATCTGGAAGGAAGAAGATAAAATGCAGAAATAAGACGCAGCACCAACCGAAAGGCATTAAACTACAGTAGTCAGTAAGCCTGTCAAATGTAAAGAAGATCGTAGTGCAGTTATTTTGCACTACTTCTCAATGTCCGTGTTAGAACATTTATGATGCTGGTTACAGTAGGAAAGAAAGGACATTCTTCAAAATCAGCAGTCATTACATGTGTGTATAACCATGTATCCATCACACAGGTATATACACACAATAATTAACATAGCAAACTCTTTCTTTCTACACGGAAGAAAGTGAAATAAGAGAGGGGAGAAGAAGCCATTTTTAGCTATCTTACGAACAGAACATCTAGGAATCAACATATATCTGAAAAATAATAAGTATAGAAGTAACTACAAAATGAAAATCATAGTCTTAAGATTACCTGGTCATGTATAGAATCGAGATAAGACTTTGCTAGCTGTGAAACTGGATATTGAGTAAAATCCCAATGATGCAGAACCCTTGCTGGCAAGACCACAGTCTCATTTGTATGGCAAGAAGAGCAGAATAATTGACCAGTGTATTCACAAAGTCGAGGTTTGCCCCATCCAAATGTCTGTGCAAAGTCCCAAATTAAAGACTTCCCATCATCAAAATGCCTATGGCATCCAGCACAAGTATAATGTTGTGCTTCTAACATCTCTTTTATAGATTTTTGAGGCTGAATTTCAACTTTAAGTGATATGGTCTTCCCCAAAGTGGAGAAGTTTTGACCGTCTGGCCCCCTTGTGATAACAGAAGACTGGGACTCTAATGCATTTGATGCAGATGCACTAGGATATGAATCTTGAGGGAACAAAAACCAAATTAGTGCATCTGGAGGGCAAGAAAAAAACCTCGTACGGAGAATGGATTGTAAACATTCTTGAATGAGAATGCTTCTATGTGCAACAACATCAGGAGATGAACTTCCAAATATGTTCTTCGATTCTTTTTCAACAGAAAACCAAGGCAAAGGTAAAGTCCATCCTTGCTCAGTGAATAAGTTTTTCATCCGACGATGGAGAGTGAGAAAATCACGATATCGTCGCTCAACCTCCCACTGATCCTTGCCACTCCACACTCTTATTTTATACACAGTGTATTCCTTCACCCCCACCAATCTTTCACTAAAAGAAACATCACCTTTTTCCTGTCTTGCACCTACTACTTCGATCCCATCTATTCTAGCTGGGTGCTGAACTAGTGGGTAAGCATCATCTGTACCAGAAGTGGAAGCCGTAGATCCACCATCTCTTAAAGGTATAGACAATTGCGGTTCAATCAATCTATTAACCTGAGCAATCCTAGCCCCAGGAGAACTGATAGAATCTAGTAAAATTTCTTCCATTTCATGGACCACCTCATCATAGAATTCATTTAGTTCAAAATTCTCCATCTGCAACAATTAGGAATGTTAAAACCCAACACAGAAAATTACCTATCAGAAATTTTTAATGTGAAAAGTAGATGAGCAGCTCTTACTTTCCAAAAGTAGGAAAACTTGAAAAGGGAAAGATCATCAACTAACATAAAAGATAAAGTATGTATAGGTTTAGCAGTGGTTTATTGAAACTTATCACTTAATACATAGTGGGACTAATCACTCACCTCGGTAGTAGCGGGATTTTTCTCAAAGAGATTTTCAGAGGCAGAAGAGCTCTCTAATGTTTCCCTCCTTCCAAAAATTGAAGAAGGCTCATCTTTTTCAAGGTTTTCAGATAGCTCTGTATTTGTATTTCCAAGGTATTTCGCCGAAAGAGAACAATTTTCATTAACCGCGGCAAGATCAAAACTTAATTTAGAATTATTCAAAACTAGGTTGTCAACATGTTGAACGTCACTCGCACCAATAACATCTTTGGTTTTCGTACGTGGGTGTCCTTTCTCTATGATACCATCATCAATAGCATTTAAAGTCTTGAGTGAAGGAGCTTCTTCTGCCAGCGGATCCTCATCTACTTCATAGGGTTTAGCGATAGAGAAACTTTTAGGACAAGTAACCAATTTTTCAGCACCTAGGACTTGAGATTTTGCAACATAAACCTCCCTCTCATCTTCATTCTGTGGTTTGACTATCTTTGGAAAATAAGTTGAGGCATCAAAAGAACTTTCTTCTATGTTTGCCAATTTATCTGTACCTTGAGCTGCAGGAATGTCCCTGACCTCTTTTATTTCCTCAACTTTTTGGTCTATGTCTGTGTCATTTGTATCTTTAGCTTCCTCTTTTTGACCAGGACTAGAAAATTTCATCGAGTTCACAAAACTGAATTTTGTTCGATCATCTTCAACTTCAGGGTTCTTTTCATTCTGATTGCGAAATACATTGAACATATGAGAAGCTCGAGCATTTTGCTCGTTTTCTAGCAGTAAATCATTCAGGTCTTCTGACCCAAAGGCTGTAGAAGAGTTCATGAGGAGGGGATTCTCATTTTGTACTTTTAACTCCTGGGGATAATGTATATTTCTCGGCAAATGGAATTCATTTATATTGTCATTGTCGCTGCCATAGTTGTACATTGAATTCTCACCCTCCGAATGTTCAAAATTGGAAGAGTTTCCATATTCTTCCCCCTCTACCTCCCTTTCCCAGATTTGCGAACTAGATTGAACGTCTAAACCATATAATTCATCCTCTCTACCATGTGCACAAGATAAACTACCTTCTCCAACTGCCTGAACAGATTGAGAACACTTTTCATCCACGTCACCCAACAAATACCTCTCTGTAGTTCCTGCATTATCACTCCCATCACTAGACTGATTTTCAACGTCATCTCTGGGTCCTAACTCATTCTGCCCCTCTACATGATCTTTATGAACAAAATTCTGGCGTAAATGTTCATCTATCTGGTTAACTCCCATTAAACTCGATGTATCTAGCATAGTCATCGTGAGCTCGTCATTGTCATCATCATATAATTCTAATCCACTGAAACCGTATTTCGGATGCTGCTGATTCTGGTTGTTCTCTCTGCCAGACCCAGCGCTGAAAACTCTCGTACTGTCAGACACACCAGAAGTCGGAAGCCTCTGATTCTTGTGACTGATCTCAGCTCTCTCCCCTAAACTAAAATTCTCCAAACCACTATCATCCCCAAATCCAAAATCGTTGAAAACTGTGATAGTACTACACATACTCGGGGTGCCCATGACCGAGTTCGCGCTACAATAGCGATCGAACTCGGACTCTCCGCAAGATGAGTACCGTGAAGATGGAGGAGAAGCATCAGCACCGTCTGATTGCCGAACCGAAGGGATCGAATCGAACGGATCGGGAGAGGCTACTATGCTGGTGGCCTCACGAGTCCCCTCCCCATTGCTCATTTCAAACTCGATAAATCATAAAATCCGAGCACAAAATCAATGACTAAGAGAAGAGAGTTCGAAATCAAACCTCCGAGACAGCTCTGATTCTATGTGATTCACTAAACTGGGATTGAATGTTGAAGTTGCAGAGAGAGAGGAACCGAGAGCCCCTAACCTGTGATCTCAACAGACATGGAGATGGAGATGGAGATGGGAATGGTGAGAATAGAAGACGACGATAATTGGGAGCAAAAATAAGAATTAACTCGATAACCAATTTGACGAACTACCTGAAAAATAAAAAATAAAAGAAAGAAAAACTGAAAGATCATGTCCCGTGTCACTAACTACCAATCAACTCTGACTTAAACGTGGTCTGAGAATGGTCAGCATTTTCATCAAGCAGATGTCACATCTTGAAGAATTGACAAAACAAAGATGGTAATAAATATTTACACCAAAAAGACAATTTATCTAACATTATACACAAGAGAAATTATTGCGAAGATAATTTGTTAAATTAAATGCAGCCAATTTTAAATTTTCATGCTAACAACTGTTGACTAATTAGATACTAAAATTAATGAATTGTTTTTGTAATTAATAAAATTAAGGAATTATACATAGCTTTTCCAATTAAAAATTGTGGTTTAGCTAAGATTAGAAAAATGTGACAGTAGATTTTCCTTCCTCTCTATATATACCGCATCGCCTGACAAATTTTCACAGAACAAAAAATAGCCCAACTAAAACCCCAATTCTCATTCCCTAAACCCCTTTCTTCTGAAAAAACGGACACACGAAGCTGACATTGAAGCTCTGTGCAGCCTGAAAGCCACAGATCTATTACTCAAATTCTTACTCAATTGTTATATGTTTCATTTCCTCATACGATGATATGATATAAATCTGGCTTTCAATATACTTGAACAACATCCTTTTTAGAATTCTGCAATATTCTTGTTTTGACAGGCAATATGTGCGTGTAACTTGACATTTTTCCATTTCTTATTTTCCTTTTGTTGAACTGGACAGGACAGGTTATACTTATAGAGGACATGACATGTCTGTTCAAGCTAATGTTCCTCTTGTTTGACGAATGCCTTCCCTGTGTTGCAGGCAAGCTAATAACAATGAGATCTTGCATAGAATTGATTCATATAACAAGTTTCTTTCAAGCTTCCAAACTAACAACATCGTCGAGTTCAAAGGGTCGTTCATGCGGCGGAGAGAGAAATAAAACAAACACGGAGAACATGAATTTCTTGATGTCAGTAATGAGACGTGTAGCAGATGAAGAAAGTAGAGTAACTTGCAGAATAACAGTGTGGGAAATTACTCCGTGCAATTAGATTCTTTAATTCATTCAGCTCATATATAGGGAGCGTTCTACACACGGAAGCGGCTTATACACACCAGCATGAATAACTTTTTTTTAACTGTCTGGACGACAAGGTGGATCATGGTATTATCCGTGGATGAGAAGCGATCTAATAATAACAACAGTCTAAAACTATACTACTTCTAACAACTCGACCGGACATTGATAACCTCTGGCCAGGAAAACTCGAGTGTCATAAATCTCGTCACTGAAGAGACAAACATCAACGAAATTCAGCATTCGGATAACCTTGAAGAACACAACTTTCTCTACCAAATTATTGAATTCTTCCTTTTTCCTCTTGAGAGCAGAAGATAAAAAGCATACTTGATTACCATTTTTAAGTGTGTGGGCGGGGGATATTACACCTACAATTATAGCTTTCATTTACTTAAATTTCCTTCAAGCTTCTCAATTGCAACACCAACACCACTCTTTACTTCTCCCCTTCGATCTAAATCTGGGGATGCTTCGGCATTGCCTTCATTAGCTTTTTCTACAAGCTTCAATTGGATCCAACCTGCCAGACAATTGATGGAAACATAAGATAAACAAATAGCCCCGTATCCACAATGCCTCTACGCACTGTTCCAAGTCTATTTTTATTTTGGGAAATCACTCAAACAATATTTCAATAATGAGAAACCATTTTTCTTTTCATCAAACAACTCCTAGCGTTCATATCGCAAATGTTTTGGTTGCTCTACATCCTATTCATTTTGGCTTCCTGTAGTATTTTACTGCTACTAAAACCCCAAATATAAGGTAACAGTCATGGGATGTTACTCCAGATGATGAAAACGATAACAGTTTAATCAGTCATCTATCAGTAGTATCTTAAAAGGCATGCCATATTTATTAAGTAAAATTTTCACAAGTGGTTAGCAAAGACCAATTCAAGAAATAATATATAAATCCGGTACCAAGGGGAAAACAAATTGCTGCTCCCAGTGCTGATCCTAGCGCCACATTCCTTGCCCGCCAAAGAAGAGATCCTGGCACTAACATTGGAGGGAGAGATAGTTCACAAAACTTGAAAGTGTTCCATAGTAACATGAAAGTGTTCGGTGAATGATTTCTTACAGATCAGACCAAATGTTGCGGCAGTGGCTGACCCAGCTCCAACAACATTGAGAACATCATGCACCCCTCGTTTCTCTGCCAAAAAATTCTGTATGCCATAAAATGCAGCGGTGAACATTCCAAGCCGTACTCCACCAATTATTGAACCTCGTGTAACTCGAACAAACCGTTTCTCCATTGCATCTCTCATCAATCGATATTGCTCCCGTTTGTCTGGTGTACTCCCAAGCTTCAACGTTACTTCCGCATCCTTGCTCTACCAAAAATGGCATATTAAAATTGATAGAATAGAAAAGGTCAACATAATTTAATTTAGAACCACATCTCTGCGTTGAAATACAATAATTCTCAGGTGTTCGTATGAAATGTAAAGAGAGTATTTAAATATTTTTTTACATAAACTCACAACAGAAGCAGCTGCCTCCTTGCTGGCACCATATAGCATGCCTGCAAATATTCCAACGACAGTGGCTGGGCCCCCATTAACAGTTCCAGCTAATCTTGGAGTATCCTAATAAACAAACGTATAAGATTAGAATTGAAAATCAAATGACTTCGGCATGATTAATTGCACCAACTATTTTAAAGTAATCTTTACAAAATTCTAGAATAAGTTCCCATCTAATTTAATTGCTTCCGGTATGTTCAACAAATCAACTGAAGTTGATCGAATAAAAGTTCAATGGATTGAAATTCCTTTGCACACCGTTCTCCATAGACCAAAATATATACCATTATAAATTCAAAACCGTAGACAACTATATTCTACTTCAGAAAAAACCACCAATTAGAACAAGGTCTGAATTTTCTTACATTTCGTTCGACGACTTCTGCGTTGTCTGGGGCTTCCATCGTTGGAGGCGCTGCAAAAGCTGCGAACCTAAGAGGAAATAGAAAAGAACTTCTATAACCTGTTTGATTGCGGAGAATCGGAGAACTTCAAACTAGGAAGACTGAACAAGAAAATCCATCTGCAACTCAGTATCAGATTCAGTGAAGGTGACAGCGGGCTGGCAGCATCGAACCGTCATAGACGAGAGCAGCCTCGTTCTCTGTTTTTCACTTTTTTGGGCTTGTCATGACCATGAGCATTTGTATTAATTTGTCTTCCCACTTTATGGATTTGGAATTGGGCTCATTCGCTGTTCTGGGCTATGGGTTTAAGCATTTTCTTTTTGCACACCCACTTTTCTTTTTATACATCTCATTATTTAATTGGACTTAAGCATATTAATCAAACATATTTTTTTTTAAAATAATACTTACTCATTATTACTCCATATTGAAAAAATAAATAATATGAAAAAATCCATACATATGAGGAAAACAGAAAGTAAATAAAGAAAACCTTTTCTTTTTATTGTTTTTAAGGTAAGAAGCGATATTGTGAAAAAGATCTTTGTTTTGAAGCTCGCTTTTGACATTTGAATCACCTCCGCCACTGTTATAGTCCTCGGGAAGCAATGTTATTATTATATTCCATTGTAAAGCATAAGCAAGCTACCCCGTTTATCTTGTCAATCCAAAAAAAGCGCAGCAGGATTTCAAAAGCCATCAAAATGACCATAGAAAGCCAATAATTCCATCCCACCCACAAACCAGATTCTCTCGAGACATGTGAACATTAAAGGTACTCCCCAAATCATTTCCACAACAACTAACATTTATTTCCTCAAACCAAGCAAAGAATCATTACACTCTACTTCCCATTACTCATTTCCACACCAAGTGTTTGATATATGCTTCCATCCTCAACAATGTTCATATTTTTCCCAGCCCTTTATTTCATTTTATCAGCATTTGTCTCACCAAGTTCAGGCCATGTTAACTCATGCCGATCCTTTTGTGGAAACATAACCGTAGATTACCCGTTTGCACTCCAATACGGATGCGGGCACCCGGGTTTCCGGGACCTCCTTTTCTGCATGAATGATGTTCTCATGTTTCACATAAGTTCTGGATCCTACAGGGTACTAGACATAGACTATGCTTACCAAGCTCTTACTCTGCACGAGCCTCACTTATCAACATGTGACTCAATTGTGCTAGGTGGCAGGGGCAATGGCTTCGCGATGGAGCCGTGGCGAGAACCTTACATGAATCCTGCCGCCGACAACGTGTTCATGCTCATAGGTTGCTCGGCTGAGTCACCTCTGTTCCAAGGTTTCCCGGGGAAGCACCTGCCCTGTAGAAACGTTTCGGGTATGGGTTGTGAGGATTACTACGGGTGCCCGGCTTGGGACATGTTCGGCCACAAGAGAGCGGGCTCAATGTTTGGGTCAGGCCCACCCGAGTGTTGCGCTTTACCCTATGAGGCTACTAAGGCCATCAATCTCACGAAACTTGAGTGCGAAGGGTATAGCAGTGCTTATAGTCTCGCTCCGCTGAGAATTGATGGGCCGGGTGGGTGGTCCTATGGGATCCGTGTGAAGTACTCTATGCAAGGAAACGATGAGTTTTGTGGAGCGTGCGAGGCAACGGGTGGTACGTGTGGGTATGGTTCTGACGGGATTAGACAGGTATGCATGTGTGGCAACTTGAATTCCACCTCAAATTGTGATTCAGGTGAGTGACGCTGATTCTTTCTATAATAATTTTTTTGGGGTAAAGTTGAGGTGATAGTGGAACCTGTAAGTGACTCTTTCTGTCTACAAATTTACAGTTAGCTCATCACCGGGAACAATGCCTAGAGGGATGAAAATGTTCGCAGGTATTACTTTTGCTATCTGCCTGATTAGTTGCTTGAGTATTCTTGATTTTGTTTCTATTATTACTTTTATAAACATAATAATGTAATTATATTGATTAGATTAGGGACAAGCGGCGTGTTAAAAAAAGTAAATAAATTCACAAGTACCAAATAGCAAATATTAAGGTATCAACTTTGGTTACTGGTTTGGTATGTGATTCGGCTACCTGTATATGAACACTTGATGCATTGCAGGGTTATTGACGTATATGATACTACGGATGACAACCAAGCAGATCCAAATAGCAAGTTGGTGAGACTAACCAACTACCTGCGACAACCGAGTCATGTACTCATTTTGTAAATGACAATTTTGCAAATGCACGTGCAGCGTGCTATATGATATAGTTCTGGAAATCCTTCTAATCTTTTTCCCTGCATCCAGATATTATTGAGATTGGATTTGTATTAATTTCCTATGAAAGCCATGAAACAGTGTAATGTCGTGCTTAAATATTATTGCAAAATTTTTACGTCAGACTTAAATATCAACTTTTTATCCGGGGGAGGGAGTTGCCGGTTTGAGGTAGCGGGAACTGCAGATTTTGTATACATGGAATGTAACATCAAATCTTCAACTTCACTTAAAACAGTGATAATTTTATTCTTGCTTCCGATAATTTATTCTTCTAATGAAATCCTTTCTTCAGAGCACTAAAAGATAATATATAACATTATACTACAGCCATTTTTAACATACATGCTATCTCTTCATTTGTCCACATCCAGTGTGAGGCCTTCCCATTTACTCTTGAATTGCAAATAAAGTGATCAGGAATTCTTCACGGTTGCATCCTCTTTTATTTTCTACAATTAACAAACCGAGGAGATAAATGAGACTAGCTGTCTCTTGAATAGTAATGCGAAGTATTAAGTTCAGGATTAGATTTCACTTACATTTGAGATATCCTTCCACAAGTTAAGGGTCTTCAGAGCCTTTCCCGATTGTTGCGTTTCACGTGCCAAAGACACACCATCAGATAGGTTATTTACATGGCCACTGACCAAGAGAGCCGCTGCTGCATTGAGAACCTAGCCAATTTTGCACGAAGAAAGGTAGAAGTGCATTTATGGCCTATTAGACAAGTATAAACGGCAGTGAACAATAAATGGCTATGAATTTCACATTACAAAGCTTTACTTCTGGTTATAACACCAAACCACTAAGAAGAATAGGAACAAAAATAGGATTAAAGAAATAATGCATAATGCCAACGATATAATTTATTTCTTCAAATCTAGTTAGAGGTACAAGTTTCACCTATTGATAGCAGTTATTTCAGAGTCATAACAAGAAATGAGGTTAATACCAAAGCATCATTATATATGGTATTTCAAAGTCAACCGATTTAACCCCATCGTATCCTAATACTTGAAAAGAAGTATTAACCTCTCAGGCATTCTAAAGATAGGGAGAAGCAAAGAAACTCACAAAAGCATCAGCAATAGCTCCTCTCTCTCCAGCTAGAACACGCTTCAGAACCTCTGCATTATATTCTGGGCCACCGCCTTTTAAGTCATGGAGATTGCATCGAGGGATGTCATAATCCACTATGCCAATAAAAAAACCAGTGTAAAAAGGATATTCACGTTCGCATATCCAATAAAAGATCTTCCATACTACTCACTCAGTTACGAGTAAACTGCATCAATTTAATTCATAAAAGAAAAAACACACACACACACACACACAAACTTACGATACGCTTACATGGATCAAATGAGAACTTCTCAATCCTTTCTGGAGTGACATCAAGGACTAGACCTGGTCCTGGGAACACAGAGCAAGAACATACAGGACACTTACCAGTCAAATAATTGCCCATATATTCAAAAATAAGCAAACTTCGGAACTGTAACAGAAGTAAAAAATATACCAAGTGGATTCATTTCATCCAAACCTTCTGAGTGGACAACTAAAGCTCTTCTCATGCCAAATCTTTGAAGTGCTTTAGCCATTTTGAAGACCTACTTTTAAAAAACCAAAATAAACAGCTCGATAAGGATAGTCAGTCATAGACTGTCTCTATTTTTATTAGGTATTCTGTATGCTAACCACATCTCAAAATATTTGCATTCACAATTTTTTTTCTACCCTGCATTTGAATGATATAGAATAGTAGGGAGAAACAACTTTCAGTAAATGAACGTGTTTTTAGAGCCAAACAGTTCACATTGAAGGAACTTACCAAGTCTTCTGTATATACTCCAACAACTGCGAAAGGTACTCGTGCTGGATTCAACATAGGACCTAATATATTGAATACTGTTTTCACTTTTAGCATTTGTCTTACAGGACGGACAATCTTCATTGCGGGGTGGTACTTTGGGGACATCATAAAACCAATTCCTGCTTCATTCACACAGCTTCTTACCCCCTGATTGGAAAATTAAATTATTCTATGCATTTATAGAAAATAACATTTTCTCTTTAGCACATACTATTAATTGAAAAAACATAAATATGACTTTAAATACTCTCTCCCTCACTGTTAAGTAATATTTTTTACTCTAAAAAGAGAGCTTCAGCGCATCATCTAAAAGTTAGAGCCATTTCATCAAGTCCAAATGACAAAGAAAGCTGGTATAAATTCATTTTGACATTCCAGATTCATGAAAACTAATACAGCAATATATATTTTATACCAACCTCAGGATCCAAGTCAATAATTACTCCTAATTCTTCTAAGACATCAGCACTTCCACACGCAGAAGAGCTTGAACGGTTTCCTTGCTGCAGTAAAGCATGATAAATCACAGTTTGTTACTCAGAATGTTTCACGTCTATGAACAGTTGATAGCATCATATCAAAGTTATATATTTCTATAGCTATGACAGTATGTTCCACACCAATATGCATCTTCTCTACCTTCGCAACTTTAGCACCGCAAGCAGCAGCAAGTATTGAAGCCCCAGTTGAAATGTTGACAGTATTTGCACCATCACCTCCAGTTCCAACAATGTCAACCACATCAGCCAAACCTTCCACCATGGTGGCATGTTTGATCATCGCTCTTGCTAATCCCACGGTCTATCCGTAAAGTATTGGTCACAAGGAAGAAGGGTAAATGACAATAAAGCAGAAAAGAAAGAAATTACTTTTTCCCATTACATTCGAACACCCATTTCCATCAATCGACACTTAGTACGGAAGAACCTAAAGCAGAAAACTCACTTCTTCAAATGTCTCTCCTTTGGCTCTCAAAAGCACTAGAAAAGCGCTGATCAAAGCCTCATTTGCTTCACTAAGTAAGAAGTCAAGAGACGCTTCAGCCTGAGCTTCCAATAAGTCCACCCGATTAATCAATGATTCAATCAACTGCACCACATATTTCATAAAGAAACAAACAAAATTCTCAATTACTGTTAAGCAATGCAGACAAGAGAAACAAACACTGGTCAATTATATTCAGTTTCTAACCGAACCTCTTTGACCGACTTAAAGGATGATGTGTCTGCATTCTGAGAAACCGTGGTCAGGGCAGCAATTGCAGGGCTCCTCCTTTGCTTTACGAAAGGGATCGAATGTCTAAACGAGCAATGTCGGAGGGGTTTGAGGGTGAGAGTGCGAGAGAGATACCGATGAGTGAAAGAAGAGGAGCAAGAAATAGCATTAGCCATGACTTAACTTAGGACAGAATCAGAAGAGAACTCGGTGAGTAACTGTTGTTTTATGCTTCAATGTCGCGAGAGAGAATCCAAGGCCAGTCGAATGCGGGAACTCGTAACCGTAAAGTTCGCATATGCATTCTGTGGCGTCTCAAAACGGGAAATTAAATTTACTGCGTGATAATTGGCAACCTATGCAGTTTTCCATCTTCATTTGCTTTTTCATATTTTTTAATCCCCATTAGCTTTTGGGCGGCCCGACAGGCTAGCCCATGTAAAAGGTATTTAAGGCTGGGCCGAGTTGGTGCTTTTAAACTCAATTATTAAACGGGTTGGGTCGATTAATCAATAACCATTTTTGTTGGTTTTTCTTTCTGGCGAAAAACTTCCGTCGCTTATTATAAGACAATTTATCAGCAATTTGTCAGCAAGAGAACGACGCAAATCTTGGACCATACATTCCATCTGACTCGTCGTTGGCAGGACAGCACGTGCACACCTAAAGGAGTTGACGCAAAAATCCCTTAACATAATGAATTACAATAAGAAGTTGGCACCCCTTCTAATTCGTTTACCACCTAAAAATGTTACACGTAAATCTGAACGGTATTTATTTCCCTTATCTGCCTATGAGTTTCAATTGGATGCAAAAATGGCTTCCAAATCTTTGTATAACCCACTTGGTTTTGAATCTTTTGACCTGAGATCAGAAGAGCTGCTACTCGTCCTAGTTCCCCAAATTCCACTCCATCTTGTAGTACTAGTAGAAGGATCATTTGGACCAGCACTTGCTTCCTTGCCAAAGCTAGCAGCTTTTGCAAGTTTTCTTATTCGTTTCAACCATGGCTTATCATTTCCGCTTCCACCTGAGCTCCCACTCCCAGAGCTCCTGTATCTCTCAGCTGCCAAAGAAATATTCCCAGTTTCTCCACTCCCACTGCGATTTTGTGGGAACCTGTTCTCTAAATTTTTGAAGTACTTTTGTGGAATGAAATAAAGGAGAAATCCAATGGAAGCTATTTTCAAACCTGTGAAGAAAGACTTCTCCTCACGGTCCAGCACCTTTGTCTGTCTATATAAAGCATACCATTCATTAATAATTTGTGCTAAATACCCCACCAAGAACAGCGCGAGCATGCAAATTCCAACTTTAGTCTCAGTTCTCACAGAAAAGTCCTTCTTCGAGAGAACTAAACACGTAGCAAAGAGACCAACTTCACAAGTGAGTGCAATGATTTCAGCTAACTGAACTTTTTTCTTTATGAATGGCTTCTTTAGCACAAGGAAGAAAAGCTGAAAAGAGGACATAGACAGTATAATAATTGTTGGAGTATTAGAAGATGGAGTCTCCACATATGCTCCTGCTAGGATTCCCGCCGAAACTCGTCTTATGGATTCAAGAAGCACATAGTAGATTCTGAGAATCCCAAACAGCTTTTGGATAAAAGGTGCTTCTGCATCTTCAGTTTCATCATCAGAGGCAATGATGCGATCACCACGACTTGAGCTCCCTGATATCTGTGAAAGCATGTATTTTGGAGGGCCTCTTAAATCTTCAAACAGTGGACCAAATATGGTGAGATAAACAGAGTTGGGTTGGTCTTTCCATGTCCACTGTCCTCTTTTACCTGGTCCTAGAGTTACTCGCACAAGCTCTTGATACCAGTGAAATTTCTGCCCTTCTTGATGGACCTCCTTGTATTGAAGTAACTTCCCAAGTGTAATTCCAAACGAAAGGAACAAGAACAAGGGTAGAAGCACACAAGACACAAAAACCAATAGCAGAATTCCAACTACTGATGCGGATGGAGGTCCCCCTAAAGCCATATAAATCAGAAAATCACTGAAAATGGCTGAGAGAGAGCATTCTTGTTTACATTTCTTCACTAACAGAATGGTTAGAAGATGACAAATAAGATTTGAAATGGATTACCTTTAATCAGGACAGCGGAGGCCTTGCAAATGCTAGGTAATGCAAGAAATATAAGAAATATCTCAAATCTTGGAACCGTAAGTGCTCCATAAGTCCTCTGTTTTTCAGTACTTCTCTTCCTAAGTTTCAGAATAAAGAGAAGAAAAGCGTGCAGAATAATCAAGCCCCCACAGATCACAGCTAACCAAAACATGCTTCGATAAAATTCCGTCCACCTAAAAGAAAAACCAAACAAAGCATTTCTTGTAAATATTTTGGGATAACATCAGTTAACCTTTGGTCCATCTCCAAATGGCAACGTTAAGTTCAAATTGCATAATAATGTGTTACATACATATAACTTACCCAGTAGGATGTCGCGAATCCCAAATATATTCAGCTTGTGAGTCCATATTTTGCTTCTGCAGGTATGCATTGTAAACTTACCATACTGGCCATATTTCAATAATGTAAAGGTCAATGGATTAATAGGGAAGTTATGGTATTCAGACCTCAAAATACAACTGATACTCTGAAGGAGTAAGTGGTAGCCCATACACTGAAGCAGCAACTTTGAAATTCTTTTCTGATTGCAAGTTTGAGATTGCGGCTGAAACTTTGGCTGGGTAGGAATTAGAGCTCCCAAAGGGACTAGAGCCAAGCAGGGGCCAGTGGCTATGTCTATTTTCCCATGGCACATAAAAATATGGTATAGTCCATTGTAAATCCCTTGCAAATTCATAATACTCAACTGGCAATTTAACCGCTAACCATCTAGATAGCGCAAAGACCTGAATATGGCAAATAGTTCTCTGCATGATTGACAAAGCTTGACTTAATTTTCCTTGTATTCACTCTCTAGTCCTTATAAATTTATCAGGTCAGTTAGAAATTACACAAAATTATTCATGAAAGTGAAAGAATTGAAGAATTTTGATATTAAGCAGTCAGATTTCATAGGGTGGTAGCTTCTAAACAGGATAGTTCTTCAAATAAGGTAGGTAACTTACAAAGAGGTTCCTTGTTGGATTAACGGTCAAAATAGACGATCTTATTAATGCTCCAATATTTTGAAGGCTTGCAGTTGAGATAGTAAGAATGGCCGCAGCAAGAGATGTCAGCACAAAAGAAGCAGATGCAAATCCAGAAATCACAGAAGAAACCAGAGGTACAGAGTCTGCAGGTTTCATGAATTCATAAGCATATCTGGCTTCGTAAATTACTTGAAAAGAGTAAGGAAAAATAATATACAAGACTGGACATAGAAATCAGGTAGAGGAAAATAATGCTAATTATATCAATAACGACGTAATCACACAAGACTCTTACAGTGTCTCACTTGTAGAACATTGGATGGTAGGTTTTTGTTTCCAGCAACATCATGAGTTACATTAGCAGGAACACTGACAAAAATGAGATCATCGTCTGCTTGTAGTTCAATAAGGTATGTGCTCCTATTTATTTCTTGAAAACTGGACAGAAGTAAAGATTTGCATGAGAAATGGTTGAATATCAATTTACAAATGGTTTGGTCATAATTTAACTAAGCACTTAAGGTTCTCCATATTTGCACGACGCATGAAAAGAGTCATACATTTTACAAAGACAGATATATTGAAACACTTGTCAGTAAAATATGCACAGAACTTGCCTTTTCAAATGCCCTCCTGTCATTGATATGGAGGAGGAATTGAAGCTGAATACAGGCTTTGCAAATTTAATTAATATCTGAAGGTCGTCTTCTCTTGTCTTCATGTTATATGTACTCAACTTTACAGCAGGCCTCTTGGTATCTGAATTCAAACATGCCCATATCAGCCCATAGAGAAGCTTAAAAAGAGTAAAGGAATTCTTGAAGAAAAAAGCTCAACATAGGAATGAAGTGCTCTTAAAAATAAATCTTGATATAATAACGGTCCACTTGGTTTAAGAATGTGTACCATAAAGGAAGGTAACTGGTGTAAATGGAGACACTTGAGTCCCTTGTCTGCTTATTATAGAATTCTCATTGAGGCTCAACGAGACAATAGCAGTCTCGGAGATATTAGCAATCTGAAATGAGAATAGCCCCACAAAGAAGTGTAAAGTGAAGAGATTCAAGAGGTGCAGGCATCAGATATACAATTTATAACATTTCATATCAATGAATGAACTGACCAAGAATCCAAATTTGCGATTTCCGAGACTATTTCCACTAATTGGAAGAAGTGAACCCTGATTAATGTTGAGAGAACTCATAATTTCAGAAGATGAATTCAAAACTGGCTCTGAGAAGTACAAGTACACCTTTAGCTTATCATGGTCATTAGTCGCCTGTACTGTTCTATTTACTCTGTCAAGTTGAAGTAGCTGTTCTGATATACAAGTCCTTAAGTCAACGTAAACCTGTCTTCTATCTATAGAATACACCCACCAGAGAAGGAAAGCATGTATCAAAAAATGACATGGAAACTTAATCTTTCAGAAAAGTGAATACTTGTTTTGAAACATTTGAAATCTGCTGAGTTCAAGCTTTGCCACCCACAATGATAATATTAACATACAGATAACATGGTCCATTGATTCTATTGGATTAACAAGCAAAACACTCACCAAAATGTATATACAAAGTTGAACTTGGGGTTCGTGTAAAGCTGTTACCAGCAGCGTCCGTACAGAAATTTTTATCCATTACAAGGACAGCACGTCCAACTTGAACAGTAGATGACAAACTAATGAGAAGAGAATACACGAGGTTTGGCTGTAAAATCTTCAAGGAGGATGGTATGACGTTCCCAGCACCGTAGACCAGAAGCTGTGAAGAAATATAACAGTAATCTATCTGTTAAAACAGATTCAGTATCATATCACGCCAACACATTATAGAGTATATTCTATACTATACACTTTCATTTATTTTCCAATATGAAAACAGGAAAACTTAGAAAAAGTTCTTGTTAATTTCACAGATGAGCCCAAAGCATCGTGTACTTAGCATCAAGCGTAATGCTAAGTAAAGTACTTGTAGGCAGCTAGCCATCTACTCACGTTGCAGGCATTCGAAGACGCACATCCAAAACTGCCTCCACCTGTACAGAGTTCACTAAAAGTGATATTTACAGAAACATTGAAAGCACTTGTGAAAGTAGTTGAGGCTGTAATATATGCTGTTGGAGGAACTGTATCTGAAAAAATGAAATGATCTGTTACATTAAAGTTGCATAATTAAATAGACAAAATTAAGATTCCAAGTCTGGACTTGTTTTGTCAAAGGGCATGACAGATTTCATCAACGACACAACAGTGACAAGTGAAACATAACAAAATTAAGGATATTCCTAACCGATAGTCCAGTTATAGTTAGCACAGCCAAGTCCTTGAGACCCATTGCTGCAGACCTCAAAAGTATGATTTCCATCTTGCAAGCTCGAGTAGCTAACTTTTCTTGCCTCACAAGCTGAGGCGTTCCCATTATCAAGCTGCATACATTATTTAACTAGAATAATCAGAAAAATCGTTTGGACCCAAAAAAACATGAAATTAGAATCATTATCAAGCTGCGGTGCATATATTAAGCCAGGCAACCACACCCCCCCCCCCCCCCCACCAACACACACACACACACACACCCTTCCCCAAAGGACTAACCTTGCAACTAAAGCTACAGTTACTGCAAGAGCTGCCATTAGCAGAATCAAGAGCTTCAAAAGAAAATGTAGCCGAGTTCAAGTGTGAGAATGTATGGGGAGCCTTTAAGAATTTCACCAAGACCTCTGAACTGCCACATTTTGTTCTGGAACACAGTAATGAAAATACCCAACAGAGTATAAACAAAGGTAACACTTTAACCAGAACCATCTCCCCCAAACTGAAGTCTCAAATATGCAGTGGTTGCCACTTATGATTTATGAGTGAGAAAGCAACATTTTCTGGGTACTCGTTAAAATTTGAATGGAGTGAAGAAGGTACTGATTCTTTACTTATTCAACAATTTGTGAGGAAATACTGCAGAAAGAGAAAGATAGAGGAGATTTGCAGAACTAATGAAGTGCCTTAAACGATTGGCTTCATAGTATTTAGTAGCCAACGAAGATCACATTAAGGATATAGTGCCATGAAATTGAGAACAGGACCATTATCTGTTTCGTGGGCTTGGCATTGTAAGGAGAAAGAGTGGGCACGTGTAAGAAAATAAGATAGACTGATAGAGAACGGTATCGGGTAATTTTGCTTTTCTTAGTTATTGGCCATGAGTACCCAATAAAAGTAGATTGGAACTTCAGCTGTTTTGTGTTTAAGTCTCCCAAAATATCATTTCAAACTATGCACTTCTAATGAGAATAAAAAAAAAAAAAAGATAACTAGATATATTCTAATAATTGCGGAACATAAAGTCAAAAATCTCAACAGGGGCATGCAATAGTGACAAGTTCTTTATCATTTGGTAATTTTAGTGTGACAATTATAATAATTAAACCAAGTAAGGAATTCAATGAACAGCCAAAAAAAAAAAAAAAATCCAAAAGGTGAGTAGTGAAGCGTTGATATTTCATGCTTCTCTATTTCAATTCTAATAGTGACAAAAATGTAGCCATCGACGGGATGAGAATTGTCTCTGAAGCTGAACCTCATAAACGTTATCTTCGTTACCCAGTTATATACAATTTTGCACCCACCCGCCTATCACATATACACATTCGAATACAATTCGTCTATAATTGAACAAAGTGTGAAAAAGGGAGATATTAGACTATGGAGAAAGAAAGCTGGCTGCAGTACATCAACCAGCAGTACGGTCTACACATATCATTGCCTGCAAGATAGGGCAATCATATATTAATTAACAAAAGAAGGGGACAAAAGCAATAAATTATTTGTGAAATGTTTAATTTGGATGGACCTGACCAGGGTTCCTAATTTTGAAAGTAGGTGACTTCAGAGAGAAATAAAAATATACTTTAGAGAGAGTCTTTAAAAAAATTTATTTTTTATATAAAATTAGCTTATCATGTTAATGTGTAGTATGCTATATGATACCATAAAATTAAACCAAAAAAAAAAAAAAAAACCTTGGAGTGGAATTTTAAAGGGTCCCTTAATGGGTGGCCCAGTCTATTCAAATACTAGTACAAACCTTCAAGTGAAGAAGTTGTGGGCCTGAAATTGTTCCGTAGGCCCAAATTGTGCGCTCCCGGTGGGTCTTGTACTATTCGCTTTTTCTTGAAACGAAAAGATGATAATTATTCCTTGTCGAATGGAACACCTTTCTGCGGGAGAGAAAGAAAGATTCCATATGATCTCTGTTTGAGACAGAAACTCGTGGAGAATATGTTTTATTCTTAAAAGTAACTAAGTTTGTGTGTTTAATCACATTTCTGGACACTGATTCGGCAGTACGGTTAATTTAATCACTTACTTTCTTCCAACATCGTAAGTGCACGTCTATTATTTTATATACCATTTGGCCAAAGCCCTTGTCTTAATATCATTGTGTTTTCAATTTCTCGTAGATGTTTATCATCTGTTCTTTATATATCGTGTACCCAAGGCAAACATATATATGTAACACTCAATCATCCATGGCATCGTATGACATAGAGAAATGGAAATAAAAATCACAAGACGATTTAGATCCTAAATTTTTATAAACATATCCCGTAAGTCAACTATACCAACTATACCTAGCAAGTTGTTATCATAAGTATAATTCTTACACTATCCGTTTTTTAATAAGAACATATTAATTAAGTATTAAAAGAAAAGTCACTCATTTTATGATGTCAATGTTGATGAAATGCGGCTAAAGAGAGTAACTAAAGATAGGCATAAAATAAGAAAAGGATCCTGGCATTTTCGTTTCGTGGCCAGATAAAAATTATATATCAGATATGATTCGTAATTCGTATGTTTTAATTCCACTAAAACCCAAGAACCAATGTCAAATTTGCTCGGTGACAGATATATCGGCGCCCACGTGCGGCCGGTGCCGTATCCTTTTCTACAGCAATCATTTTTATACTACGCTAATTTTGCTTAACCCAGTCTATTAGCTCTAACACGTGGAAGAAAGCAGTTGCTTAAATGCGAAATTACAATTCAATTTGCTTTTGTGGGAAGATGAAAGTAACGATGGCGTTTTTTTTTGTAAAGAAATTACAAATAAACAAATCAGAATGGATCCATTGAAAATCTCTTTCTCTCCTACTAATGAACTAACTAAAGAAAAAAAAAAAGAAAGAATACATAGATAATTATGTATCTATGCTATCTGTGATATACTACTCCTCTGATAAAAATTATAAGACTGTCTTAAGTATTATATTAAAAAATATAAGGTTATTTTTTAATTTCAGAGAGTAATTAATGATATTTTTTTTAATATTTTTATTTAAAAATAAAATATTAAATAAGAGTATAATAAAGAAATATATATTTTTTACCTATCTAATCATATGTCTTGAAGTGTAAAATAGCTAGCGTGATTTTATAATTTTAAATACGCTCGTTAGACGCGCTAAACGAACGCGTGGGTGGTTTACATTATGGAGTTTGTCAGACTGGATGAGTGTAGTGTAAACTGTAAAGCGAAGAGCAAAGCTGGGTTGCGGAGACTCCACTTCATCCGGTGATTCGGGGTCAGTGCGAGGTCTTCAAATTCCATTTTCATCCCCAGTTGACTGACTGACACCCTCTTTCGATAGATTACATGGTAGATTACGTAGTTTAATTTTATGATGATTAATGTTAGATCGATCAAACTTGTTAATTAGCATGCATATATGCAAGGAATATTTGTTTCTTTCTCTTTATTTAATTCTATAACAGTGGCTGATCATCTCAAGATTCTTGGCATGTAATTAATGTAAATAGAAATGGAGAAGCTTTACGGTTTCCACTGCACCGGCGATTCCTCAATGGCTCTACCATCACCTCCAACCACTGATGACCACACCATTAATCCATTAAACTGGACACCAGTTTCTGGACCCAACCAATTGGCTTCTTCTTCTTCGTCTAATATTGCTGTTGCGACATCGCCAGCGGTGGCTGAGGCTGAGGTTAGCTTGGAGTTTCAAGAGCAAGAGCAGAATCACCTATCTGAAACACTTGCCGCTAAAATAGCTTCTCATCCTTTGTATCCTAAGCTCCTCGATGCCTATATTGATTTGCACAAGGTTTAATCTTTGCAACCCATTTCTTCTTAATTTCCCCAGAAAATATATAAGTTGAGAAATAGTATATATATATATATATATATATATATATATATATATATATGTAAATGAAGTAATAGTGATAATATCTTTTATGATACAGAACTACGGTAGAGACTCCCATATTCGTCAAAATATACAGTTTTTTCGGCTGAAAACGTCATTTCGAAATTACTTGCCTTTAGCATCTTGCAGTGGTCTATACGACATAACATATATAGCAAGTGTTTCTGTATTTTCGGTTGAAACTCCTTATTTTTCAATGCCAACTACTTTCCCGCCTTTCGCTCTAAAAAACATTAGGACTATCTGGAGGAGCTCAATGGTTGAATTCCCAATAGAAATTTGACAGTTCAGTTCTGCTTAACGTACGGTTAATTTTTGCAGGTGGGAGCTCCGCCGGAGATGGTGGAACTATTAAAAGAAATCGGAGACGAGAGTAGCGGTTTCTGTCAGGAACCTACTTGCTTGAGTGCTGATCCCGAGCTTGACAATTTCATGGTGTGTTTATCCGAAAACAACTCACGGTTCTTCAAAATTCAAGAACCCAAACCCTAACACTGACTTTTCATATTTATTTCAATCTGATTAAAGAGATCTATTTTTGCTTTTGTTGAGATCTATTTTTGCTTTTGTTTGTCGCTGCGAAGGAAATGTATTACGATCTATTGGTGAAGTTTAAATCGGACCTGTCAAAGCCTTTTGACGAGGCAACCGCTTTTCTCAACGACATGGAAAAACAGCTCAACTACCTCTGTACCGCAGACAACATTCCTGGTTTGGTTTCTCTGCCATAGCTGATAACTGGTTTTCTGTTATTATAATTTTAATTTGATTTTAATCCGACGAACTGATATATTTAATTATTTCCGGAAACCGAGATGGTAAGTTAGAAAGTTCAGAATTCAGACACATCGATCCATAAATTAAATAATTCATAAAATATAATATATATGAAACCAGGTCGGAAGTTATTCATGTACTATATATATCATCTCATGTTAGCTGAACTAGCTAGTTCACATGCGGTCACTGTAGTCTTGTGCTTTATGTTTTGCTAGCTTAATTCCTTAATGGTTCGATCAGCCACCGAGCACACGGCCTCCTTGAGACTGCGGGTAAATTTAGTTTCATATATTATAATATATATTGTGCTGAGCGATGACTGGGTTTACAGCTTAAGACTATGCAGTCGGGTTCTTCACATACCTTGTATATATATACTGCTCGATCGGTGCTTCCCCAGTTTCACCAGGTTTTGATTATATATATTTACGAGGAATAAACAATAATCAGTGAAACGTAATTAAGCATAAAACAACTACACCATGCACGGTCATGAATTTAATTAATCTGTAGAAAGGAGTAAGTAAACCATATATAGCTTACTACTTTATTTTCCATCTAGGGTAAGGGTGGGTTTTTGTTTCTTTCTAATTTCTTGTTTTCCATAGCTTTTGTCTCATGCATATACCGCTGACATTTTATTAGAGATGATTTGTTCTTAATTATGCAAATACATACATTTCCTCTACACATGCATGCATGACAGCATGATCAATTTAATTGCGCCTACTTTAATTCTCACACTAAGCCCACTTAAATCCAACACAATAGATGTCGAAGCATAGCATTCTTTCTCTTTTATTATGGGCAATAACTATATGTCTTCTTTACAAATGATGATATTGCACAAGATGCTATTGGACGTTGTGGTGTTATGAAAGTGCACGAGTTGTAGTTTAAATGTTAAGTAATTAAATTTGGGACCTTCCACACCTGAACAAAAGTAGCATATATGAAGAATTTGTTCACTTTGTATAATTTAAATAAGTACTCAGCTGTTAGGTTTGGATATTTATATCATATAAATGAGATCTGAACTGGACGCCAGTCGTACTTGATCTTAATCATCAACATATAATAATGCATGCAGGGTCTAAGATTCTGAATAGAATCCTTTTATGAGGATATAATATATGTATACGCATCATGACAGAGTTACACTTGGCTAGCTTCTGTTGCCAGTAGTGTGGTTGCACGTGTTAAGTGTACTGAGATCATCTTTTGAAATCAATGGTCTCTCTATCTTTTTTTATTTTAATTTAGTGTACTTCCTGCCTCTCTTACTTTTGATTGCTATCTTTACTATTTGTAATCGTTATTATAACTTATAATTAATGCTTTAATTTAGTATTACCTTTACATGAAGAAGGATATGCACAAGACTGAATTTATATATTGTGCTCATAGGCTATTTTTGGTGCTTGTTTCTGACAAAGTTGCTTCCGTTAAGCCTTGTTGCTTGCCTTGAAGGTTATGGATATCTTAGAAAATATATTAAGAGTTGTGAACGTGGAAAGAGAATTACTCTTTCAAGATTGTCCATCCCGTAGTCAGGCTTTAATTAGAGGCTTTATTAACAACTTCACGTGCCTTTTCAGTTGATTGCATGCTTGTGTTGGTAATATAAATTTTCTTCTTGCAGTGTACTTTAAAAGCATATATATCCCCAACATATACATTTTTGAAGAGGCTTTATAAACAACTTCACGTGCTTTTTTATTGTGATTTTGATTCTGAAGATACCCGAGTATCTTTGAGAGCTTATTAGCTGTTCATCTATTGCGTTCAAAAATTTTAAATTGTGTTCTTCAGTTATAATGCCTTTAATTACGGGAATTATGAAGCTTTTGTTTTTTAATAAAAACACTATCTGAGATTCGGGGAGGAACACATTGTAGGACACCCATACCTAAGACCATGCTGTGGACAAGCGGTGCCATTGTTGATCTTGATCTTTGGACAGTTTTTTTTATGCACTTTTATGGCTTGGTAACTGATTATATGCTTTCCTGCATGCATAACTTGACCTAGACTTTTTTGACCTCAATTATATATATTTAAAATTACCTCTAATTTTTATGCGAGGGGCATATATATGACCTCTTCGTAATATTATGTCAGACACTGCCTATTAATGGGCGTGAGATCAATATGCATGTCATGATATCACGATATACGACATATATTATTATTGCATGTTAAATTTCCAACTGTTTTATGATATGACGTAGTATTATTTCATGCTATTAATCCAAACGAAACCGTGCAATTGTCTCTGTATATACTGTTCGAAATTGAATACTGGATTTTCCTTAATCTAGCTTGCCCATGCATTTGCATGTGCTTTCTGTTGTGATCATTTTCTTCTTTTTTAAACCTAGCTAGTGTGTGAATATCCAATGTCCAAACTACTGGGCACGCAGCTCTCTCGTATCAAAGTTTTTGAACCTATTTGATATATGGACAAGTAATTAATCCGATGAACTTAATTTGTGAGTTGGGCTAGCTGGCTTTAATTACCTAATGTTTTTGTCCCTGATCATATGCTAGATATTGAATCTACAATATCATCTGGAGAGGATTTTAGTAAGGAAGATAAAGATGCGAACGCGTGCAAGAGGGTATACGAAGATAGAGAACTCAAGGATAAGCTTCTACGTAGATATAGTGGCTATATAAGCGGCCTAAAACATGAGTTCTCCAAAAAGAAGAAGCAAGAAAAGCTACCAAAAGAGGCAACACAAATCTTACTTGCGTGGTGGAATATTCACTTCAAATGGCCATACCCAACGGTACGCAAATAATATCTCTTCTTAATTTATAGCATTGAGCAGTTGATTAATACTGAGTTTATAATATAACCAACCGTTGTTTTAATTTCTTCCATGCCACTTGAGTTCTGACGTTGCCCTGGATGAATGGCACAGGAAGCAGACAAGGTAGCCCTAGCTGAATGGACAGGTCTAGATCAGAAGCAGATAAACAATTGGTTTATAAACCAAAGAAAGCGCCATTGGAAACCAACAGAGGAGATGCAAGCTGCTGTCTTAGAAGGTCTCTATGGACCTTTCTACACAAGTGACTAATTAAGGTGCATGGGAGCTCCTCAATATTAATTTCCTTTTGCATAGTCTGTGTGAAATATCATTGTTGAGATTTCTTTCCACTTCTCTAACAGCGTTACGTTATAATAGCTATGCTGCTAGCTTGCCCCAGTTTGTACGGCAATAAATTGCTGTTAGATGTTAAATTGGTTGCTGTTACTTATCCAACTTCTTTGAATCAACATATATTATCAATATCTTTTTTTCCAATCACAAGATAGTTTTTTTTTTTTTTTTTTAAGGTACGTCTTTTGGGTAAGATTTAAGTTATGTTCAATCAATAATCTAAAACCCTAAAAATAACATTAATACCACTCTGTTATACTTTTTTAAGATATATACTGAAGTTTTGATGTTTGTAAAATATGATATTCCCTCTCGATGATTTATGCTAAAATTCTACTATACGTGTATACTTTAGATCTCCGCTTTCTGGAAGAAGGCGTATTTTTACCATCTTTAAATCTCCTCTCCAATAGTTTTTTAAGGTAGTTAAATTATGACTTTCAGGGTGCATTTGATATTAATACTGGACAACACAAATAAAACAGTACAGCACAAGGAGTTAAGGTACAGTACAATTTTTTGTACTGTTCACTGTTTGTTGTTTAATGCATTGGATAAATTTTTTTATACTATTTGTGTCTAATTTACAATAATACTTTGTATTATTATTTTTTAAAAAATATATAATAAGATTTTAATATTTTATAACAATTAAAGTAATTTATAAAAATATAAAATTTAAAAAAGCATCGTCAGTCGCTGACCATTATCAGTACCTTGCCGGTCATCGATCGTTGTCAATACCTCGCCGGTTGATAACTGTTGTTAGGACTTACCGCCATTGATTTAACGAGTCAAGGTATATAGGATTGTAAGATTGTTTGAGAGATAACAAAATTAAAATTTTTGTCCAATACTCTGGACCTCATGGTTCGGTGAGTAACAAGAATTTAAAGATTTGTCCAGTATCATAGATAAACTTTTGTCCAGTACTGTGGTCTTTTAAAAAATTAAACAAGTGACAAAATTTTTTGTGTTGTCCAATCCTTTGTTTTTTAGCAAATCAAAGCTCGATGGAATGTATATTATCAAAAAAATGCTATGTATATTTATTAGTGGTATATACTTATTTTTACATCTGATATATTATAGTTATTTATAAAAATATAAAAATATAAACACTAAAAATAATATAAAAAATTTTACATATAACATTATGAATTGTTTTAAATACAAAAGGAAAAAAAAATTGGTCCATATATGATTAGAAGAAAATTGATTTGAGCAACTTGTGAACAAAGACTCTCTTAGTATCAAGATAAGTACACTTGCATGCATGGGAATAAAGAAAAATATACTGTTTGTAAGAAATCTTCCGTTTAAAATGTTGAAGGCAGTCAGATTATAATTATTAATGGCCATCAATCTCGCATGCAGATCCTTTCTCTTTTCGGAGTTTGCGGGCAAGAGCTTGCTAACTCCACTAATCTAATTACATGCAAGCTATCCTGCATGCCAATCGAGCCTTGGACTTTATTTGAGTATCTAAGACTCTTTATTCGACTCCACCAATCTTGCATGGGAGCCACTCTGCTCTGTGACCAAGCCTTGGATTTTATTTAAGTCACCACATATTCCAAACTTGCATTCTTATATATATTGATATAGTGAATATTCATTCCACTCTTAATTAAAATTTCCAAAGAAATAATAAACACATAATAATTTATGTGGTTCAGCCCTGTGAATCCACATGCATTCATACTCACTCTGGATACTCTACACTTGTGGGTTAGATAATGAGCTTCTCTTAGGACTCTACTATTAAATACAGTAAATAAAATTGTACCAAATTCCAAAACAATCTTACAGAACGAGCTTGTCTATTGAATTCTCCAAACTCATTTAATATATATCATACCATTTCATAGAGACTTAGACTTTTTAAATGCTCCATAATGCAATTGCCCATTTATCTGTTGGACCTTACAACTCTTCTCATAATTTTTGGCTGCCTATTACGAGGAACTCAATTCATACTTTTGAAAATTTAAGTTGCTATTTCAACTATACCAATATTATTAATATCTGCTTGGAGAGAAAGTAACACTAGTAACATGCAAATTAAAGAAAAAAAAAGTTAACATCTTTGATAGTAGTAAAATTAATTTTTAATTTTCTAATATACTCTTTATTTTCTTTTATCTACTCTGTATATTTTTACGATTATCTTTTCTCTTTCCAACTTCTAAGGTAAGGATAAGATTGAATGTTATTTTCAACTTCTAAAACAATAAATAATTTAAAAAAAAAAAAATGACCAGATAAAAAAAAAATGGAAGAAGTAATATAGCAACTGTACCGTTAGAGATGCTACCAAGGACACGCCAAAACGCGGGTAGTGAGGCCGAAGAAAGAGACAGCGTCCGACAAGGGCTGAAATATAGCAACTTTGCATGCGATATTGCCCTCTCGATTTCATCTTCAGGTCATTTCCTCCTTTCCTGATTCATGTTGTTTTGCCTCTCTAATATTTATTTATGTTGCTCTTCTATCCTTGTTTCCTGCTACTGGGTTTGTGAGCGGCCCTAGCCCTGCAAACTAGGATTGGAGTTGAGTTGGATAAATGTTGGTTCATTTTTGTAGTTTAACTGTGTGGAATCTTATCTTGTGGCAACTAGTGGGTGGCATTTTGATTTGATTTAAAATTTAATTAATTTCACAAAAACGAGAAAAACATACTTCTACATGGTGTTTGCCATGTGTTTTACACTTGTCAACATTTCAAGCCATGATATAGAGAACTTGCCTACTCTGTAACCATTGTAATCCTTGTGATAAATGGGGTTTGCATCCACTATTGTAAGTCTCTGCTGAGACCAAAATTGGTGACCACTCTGCTGCGATTTTTAATATTTGCATAAGTACTTACAAATTACTCATCAACAAGGTACTCGCATTTGCTATGAGATTTGAACTCAGGCATTTGTGCGATATGATTTTGATTCTTATCAACTAGACCAATCTTTGTTAGCTTAGTTTAGAGTTGTTATATGAGCCAATTTGTACAAAGGGTGTCTGACCTTTCTTGACGGCTATGTTTTGACTTTTTTTTTTTTTAATATAATCATGTTTCTGATATAAAAATTTCAGGGTTTCAACAGAGAAAAATTGGTTGATCATTTTCATAATATTCCTATATATAGCAAATTTTCAGCTAAAGTATTGTTCGAAGTTGAGTTGCGGTTGGTTGTTTGTTACTTACTGTGGTCCTCAACACACTAGATCGGTGCTGTGTGATTAGTTAGTTTCACCTAGTTAGTCAACTTGCTTGCTGATGTGGATTGTAGTTTGGTTAGTGGGTCTGGTTGTATTTCCTTGTAAGCTCCCCCGTTGTAACTCTCTAAGGGATGCTCTGCCAACAATATAAGAGCTTCCGCAATTCTTTCTGTCAACATTATTGATTCTTCCCAAATTACCAAAAATCGTTATGGTATCAGTGCAATCTCTGCTTCCATAAGTGCATATTTGCTAATAGGCTGAGTTATTGTTGGAAATTTGGCTGTTTGTTTCTTCTACTTAGTCAGTCTTCTTCGTTTTCAGTGTTAATTATATATTCTTTACTATGGTTACAGACGTTAAGATCGGCATTGAAGAAATTGTTGATTTAGATAGTGATAATGAAAGTGAAAGGATCATTCCTAAGGTGGTTAAATTGGAGTTTGATGGTGCCAAAGAACAAAATGGGACCAATAAAGGTGGATTAGCCAGTCGAGATTCTGAAGAAAATAGAAGCTCTAATGTTCAAAGCACTAGTTCTAGTGTGTTGGAGCAAGGGATGTCCCCAGTTGATGATACGGGCCTTTCTTCCGCATCACCAAATTCTGCAGCACCCTTTAGTAGGCAATTTTGGAAAGCTGGATACTATGATAATGAGCTTGGATCTACCGTCGCAGTTCAAAGTAATGTAATATCACTAGTGTAAGTTTCCCACTTCATATTCTGCAACCATGTTTTTATAACTACAATGTGAATCGATCCAAAATTTCATTCACTTGACTTTCACATGGAGTATGGGTTCTAGATCTCGTATGCTACATAGGAAGCTCGCAAGTAAGAGTGTTTATCCATTTGTGCTTTAAACTGATGCAATTTTTCTTGCTTTGAAGATGCGAGAAACTATTTACACGTTCACCCTATGTTCCTTCACTCAAATGCAACTTCACATAAGTGGGCATTTGGTGGTACGTTAATCTGGACTATGTTAAGTTTTACCTTTTTATGAATCTTCTTATGGTCCACCTTTGTGATTATTGTCCTAAGCTGTCCTTTTGCTTTGTTTCTGTGTGCAGCCATAGCAAAGCTTCTCGATAATGCAATTGACGAGGTGATTTTTCTTACATGACTTTCTATCAAATTGTTCCGTCGTTCGTTTTTCTTGGTAATGCATTGCCAGTTACTGATGTTTTCCTATCTTAGAAATTGACCAATCTTTTTCTTGATGTTCGGCGATTTACCAGTCATTTTATAGAGATCAGTATGATACATTCATTCATATCTAGCCTTTTGCCTTTTATTACAAAGTTCATCTTTATTGTTGGCTTTTTTACTCACCATTGCATAGATAATATAAACCCTTATTATTTAGTGTGTTACCGTTTTGTGGTATTTTCCATATTTGATGCTTTTGTATGCATTTTACTTACGTTTTTTTTTCTTATTATATATCATATATTGCCTTGTTGACTCTTGTTCTTAAGATAGGCCCATAATGGCAAGGGGGCTACTTTTGTCATTGCAGATAAAATTTTAAATCCAAAGGGTGGAAGTCCTGCATTGTTGATTCAAGGTATAATGATTCTGGTACTCATCAATTGTTGCAATTTTATTCTTACTCATCACGTACAGAGAAAAACTTATGGTTTTGCGATATAATCTCCTTTTTTTATTTTTATTTTTTTGTATTTGGCAGATGATGGAGGTGGAATGGATCCAGATACCACGCATCATTGTATGAGTTTCGGATTTTCAGATAAGTCAAAATCTGCAATTGGACAGTATATGGATGATGGCTCTTTTTTTTTTTTTTGGCTATAATTTTGTCATGTCCTTTATTTATTTGTTAATTCTGGCCTTTTAGATGGAAATGGCTTCAAGGCTAGCAGTTTGAGACTTGGTGGAGATGTCATTGTCTTCAGCCGCCACTTGAATAATAGGTGTGGGTTCAAAAGTTTTTTTTTTTTATGACTTTAACTTTATACTGCAGTTTAGATATCATTTATTTGCACCTTTACATTTTGTCATGTTATCATCTTATAGAAAGTATGATTTTTGTTTATTTATAAATTTTAGAGACTATTTACTTTAGGTATATTTATTCTCATTATAAATGTCAACTGGAAGCAGTTGATTTTTACTTATAATTGTGGTTCAGATTGGAAAAACTAATATATGTAGAGAGCCATTTTTAATTTATTTTTAGCCTTGGGGAAATAGGATGGTCGAATAAGGGGTTTTACAAGGTTAGAATCGTCCACTCAACTGTCCGGAATTCGAACTTTCTATATTTTGAGAATGTTGTTTATTTTGTTAAGCTATTCATACCACGTACATTTACCATTGCAATTTGGTTGTTCCTTTCTCTCAATCTATTCAGTCTATAGTTATTTTCTCCACTTGCTCATATAAGAGTGACTGAGGTTTTCTAATAGTATGTGAAACTATGAAAAAAAAAAGACAAATATGTGATGATATATCTTCATTTCTATCTTGATCTGGACTGTGACTCAAAGTATTGGACATCTATCTTACACATTTTTTATGGAAACACGACTTGACAAAATAGTAGTACCCTTGGTGAGTGTCATTTCTCATTTTACGCCTTAAATAATGCTTTGAATTAAAATGCTAAGTCTCGTCTCCACTGTGATTTGTTACTTAGGAAATTGAGTATTGTAACTATGTAGTGATTGGCCTTGGTGCTCGATGTAGAAATTACCGTTGGTAAACTGTGCCTGTGCCTTGATTGCTTAAGTGGGCAATTACCAAGCTCTTCCTCCCTTCCTCTCCCTTTCCCTTCTTCTAGCCCTCCCATCTCTTGGCAAATTTTGTGTGGTTGGGAGCCTGTCAGTTGACTTGACATTGTTATCTTAGATGCTGTGAGGCCTCGTTTCTAGAATCTCTCTCTCTTTTCAATTGATAATGCCTACTGTTCGTACTTCTTCTGATAACCCTTCTTCAAATGAATGTTCCTGCCCTTCCAATTTACTCCACTTGTCTATTTTAGGTGAACTATGAGTTTGATACATCAAGTCAATCAGTGGAGTTTTTACATGGTAGAGAACATTTTATGTCTAATTTATCCATGCTGTTGCAATGGTCCCCTTATTCATCAGAAGCAGAACTTCTGCAACAAGTAAGCTTTTAAACTTTTCTTCCTTCAGTTGTAATTTTCTGATTCTTTGTGGACATGTTGAATTGAATGATTATCATACTTGTCTTTTCTTAACTTTGTGGCAGTTTGATGACATTGGATCTCATGGTACTAAAGTTATTATCTACAATTTATGGCTCAATGACGGTGACAATTTGGAACTTGATTTTGATAGGGATCCTGCGGTATTGGTTTCTTTCCTTTTTCACTGTGAAAGAAATCATGCTTTCCTCCTTATGAGCGGTAATCTTATGATATATTGGATGCAGGATATTCTTATTGCTGGGGATAGGAAAAAGATTAACACTCGTCCTGTCTGGAAGACATTAAATGAGCAGCACATTGCTAATCTGTTTCATTACTCTTTACGTGTATGATGGGTGCAGAAAATTATGTTTAAGTGACTATTGAAGAGGTCAAAATTTATTGAGTCTGATATTCTTTTGTTCAACAGGTTTACTCGTCCATATTGTACTTAAAGATGCCAGAAAACTTTAGAATTATATTGCGAGGACAGGTTGTGAGGCCACATAACATTGTTGATGATCTTAAACATTTCGTTTACATCCATTATAAACCACAAGCTGGTGGATCTGTACAGGTTGTTGTCTAATTTTCAAAAGCTGTATTTATCGTTGTTAAAGTGGATGCAGTATTGGAAGGGTAGAGGTAGGGCAGCTATGTAGGAAAGAATTAGGGTAAAGATAAGAAAAAGGGTTTGAGACTCTGAGTTGGAAAAAAGGAGGGCTCTATGGCCACCCAGATCTGAAAATATCATGTTCATTGATAGGGTAAAAGAAAAAAACTGTATTAATTTTACACATAGAAATCCCTTTGATAGCCTTGATAAAACTTGATCAACAAGTAGAAATTCTTCTAGAATAATTACGGCCCATAAAAAGACTCTATTAAGACTTTAGCTCTGTCATGAATGTCCTAAAACTGCCTTAAATAATCTAATCAAACCCCCTAAAAATATTCCTGCAAAAATTACTCGAGTAGTATCAAAACCATGAACTAACCTTACAGGCTTACAGTTACAATCAGGCTCAAACTTGAAATTAACTGAAAATTCTTATTTAAACTCCAGCCTTCTTGATGGTGGCCCATGCTGTATCAACATTTGTGGCCAGGATCTTAAATGAGGCTTACTTCCATCATACTAAATATGCATGTCTGACTGTTTGTTGATACTTGAAAATTAATGTGTTAAATCTCAAGGACTGATTGAATGCAGGGACTTGATGTCGAGGAAATTCTGCTTTGCTGTAATTAACAGTGTCGTGTGGATTATTTCTGCAGGGACAAACGGTGATAACAATTGGATTTCTTAAAGAAGCTCCGCATGTCAATATCTATGGCTTCAATGTATATCACAAAAACCGTCTGATACTGGTAATATACCCAGTTTAATTAAGCTTGTTACAATATGATTGAGTGATTTGTGTAATTTATGACCAATACAAAACTATTTAATTTTAGGCTTAGTAAGAAATAATATTCTTACTCATAATTGGTTAATACAAAATTTGGTCTACCGTCTTTGTATTTTAGCAAAAATGTTTTAATGTTTCTGTAGGTTATTCCAAACTACATCCCTTGTAAAATCCTATCAGTAACTAGTTTTTGCCATGTTCTTGGCGCATAAGGATTGTACGACTTAGATTTAGCACATTTATTATGTAGCTTGTGAAGTCATAGTATTTTTCTTTTTGTTCTTGTTGAGATCATTGCTACCTTTCCCTTTTGCAGCCATTTTGGCAAGTTGTGAGCTATATAAGTTGGGGTAGAGGAGTTGCTGGTAAGTACTATGCTGCAATTACTGCTTTAATTTACAATGTCTTTTTTTTTTTTTTTTCCCCTTTCTTTGTTTTGACTTTATAGATCTTCTACACCTATGGAGAATTTGGTATATAAACTTTTAAGCCTTGTGTTAGGTGTGGTGCCAGCAGATTTTATTGAGCCCACTCATAATAAAGATTTTGAGAGAACTTCTTTGTTTCAAAAGCTTGAATTGCGCTTAAAGGAAATGACACGAGAATATTGGTATGTTATTTACTGCTCTTGTTTTAATGCTATAATTCTTTCGATTACATACATTGCTAAATCATTTAGTCTTCTTGTCTTCTTCCTTTCTCTTCAACTCTGCTTCGTGTTCTCTACTTTTGAAACATGTCCAAGTGTACTCAATAAGATATCTGTAAAGTAGATGATGCAGTAGAGTTTCACTCTTAGGTTTGTTTGCTGGGTCTCTACTGAAATACTAGTTCGGTGAAATCTTGCATCATCTTAACAGAATTTTATGCTAACGTGCGTTTAAAAAGAAAAAATATTCCAAGCATGAATCTCTGACATGTCCGTGACCGTCTTCAAAGCAGGGATACTCATTGTGAATTGATTGGGTATCAGAAGGAGAAGCCTCAATCTAAAGTTACCACACTGGATTCATCTCTTTGCAAGCAAGTTTGTAATCGAAAAACCAGTCACATTGAAGAAAACTTCTTTGCCTGTTGTTAGTACCAAAGAAGCCTGTGGGAAACCCGAGCAACTAACACCCAACTCACAGAACAAATCTGAGCAAGGTAGCAGCTTAAGTTAGAAATAGTGTATCTTGCATCTCTATCTTAACCAGTTGTATCAAACTAACAATTCCTCTTTGTGATGAAGGATCACATGCTAAAAGGAAGGAAAATGAATTTATAAACCTTCAGAAGGCAAAAAAGCAGGTAAGAAAACGTAAACGTTGAGTGCAGTTGCAATACAGAGGTCTGTATTGGCACCTTTATATGTTGGACATGCTGTGAAACTGTCCTAATTCGGAGTGTGTCATTCTTGTTCATATATTTCAGCTTACCTCATAATATGTTCTATAATGATTTTATTTTTAATCCGCACTCAAGGCTATAATGTAAGGAAATTGTCCCTAGGAACTATCTTATTGTGAACTTCAACTTTGCCCTTTTATGTAGATCATCACAATTCCTTCAAAGCAGGTGATTGATCTAGAGTCTATAAACTTGATGCATGAATACAGGAAGCTCCATGCAAAGTGAGTACATTTCCACGTACATAGTTCTTCCATCTAAACTCGATATTGTGCGTCTACTTGGATTTGCTTCAATCTTCTGCCATAATTTGGAAATGTTTTATCTTTCCCTAATATAAAGATCTTGTGTAATTATGGTAGCTTTGGTCAACTCATACTGGTATATGAAACCACATGTCATTTATTTTCCCATTATCCTTTCACATTGGCACTTATCCAACCTTAGTACTTGCCTCCAATTTTGAAGATCACATGCTGGCAATATGAAAGTGGGCCGCCTTATATTTGAAATTTTATTTTTGTCCTGCAGATGTTTGGAATATCAAAAGAATGAGGAAGAACTTAATCTCAAGGTAATTCATCACAGAATACTGTTTATTTGACTTAATGCAATACTTGTTTATTTATTACTCAGTTCACATGTACATATCCCTGTTAGTGGAGATGGTTTTGGAGAATTCATGGTGCTAGGATGCTTGCATGCTGCATTCAGAGTCATCTTATATAATTTGAACGGCTAACCTGAGAATGCAATTGCTGCTACCCCTTTTCCTCAAGAAAAAATATATAGAAAATGAAAAGAGAAAAAAAAATTAGAGGGGTTTTGGGGAGTTCTTCTCACATACCTTTGCTGGATCTGGTGGAAGTTTGTTATATTGACCCTCTGCATTAAAACACTGGTCAGTGGCCTCTTGTGACCCATTTAATCGGAAACATTATGTTTGTGCTGTGCAGGTGACACAGCTTAGAAGTAAAATACAAGAAGCGCGGTATGAGCACAAACGGCTTTTGGCCGAACTATAGTTCCTTAGATACGGTGAAGGAGGAAAAGTAGCATTTGCGCTTTCTGTTTCAGTTCTCTTTTTTGTAAAAGCTTTTTGTATAGCTAGATACGGAAAAAAAAAGTTCGTTTTTTTGTATAGCTAATATAGTAAATGGGGTTTACCCATTTTGGCTGTTTTCTGATCTTCTGTTAGTTATGTCAGTTCATCATTGGTATGGTATAGTATTAGTATCAGTATTACATCCAAGAAAGTAACGCAAAGTAACGAGGGTAATTTTGTCTGAGAGACGAGTTGGTTGTACAATAAATTACAATTCTCAAATTTCAAAACATATCTGCAGTGACAAACTTGGAACGAAGTCGAAATAACTAGCATACATTTGCATAATGTCTGAAGTGAACATAACGATCCACCTTAATTACCTGTCTAAGTAATATTAATAACCAGGAAAATGAGATAAGAGAGGCGAAATCAAAGAAGGGGTTTATAAAAATTTCAAGCTCGAATTTAGAGTTAATGATATGAAAAGTCTTGAATTAACATTTTTTCTCATGTGTCATATAAATTACTTCTACAATTTTAATGCATATTTATAAAAAAAAATAAAATGCAACTTGTCTTAAATAAGATCATTGAATCGGCTTTGAGCAACTTGTATGTTTGTTTAGATAATTATTTCGGGCAGATATTTGCAGGCCGCTCTCTGCCCGTTGCCCGAAGCCGAAGCAAGTGGCGTAGCCGCAAGTGACTGTTGCCCTAGAAACAACTTTGGATCCCTTATAAAAGCACTCCTTATGTTATCTTACCATATTCCTACATGGATCGGCTTTCATGTCTTCTTTCTATTTGTAGTTGTAAGTTGCTTTCCATTTTCGTTTATTCTTTATACGTTGTTTTGGTATTAAGTATATATCTAATCTGCAGCCTATACATGTTTTTGTTTTGGTGAATGGCGTCTGCAAACATTAGCAGATCTTATCTTGTAATGTTAAAAAGATTGCTGTTAGAAAACTATTTTCCTTCTCGTTCTTGTTTTGTTTTGTAAGTGAAAGTGCAAAAAACTTCCATCCGCATGCGACGCATATACAGTGGGCATAGCGGCCATATTTTGCACAGATCAATGAATCTTGAAGCACTGTGCTTTAAAACTGCTGCTGTGGTAATAATTAAGAGGATGATGTGGTTTTTCCAAAGCATTAACCTCTTAGAAATCACTAGCATACATTATTTTCTTTTGTTTATATATATCCACTACCACACCACAGTTGTCAATCGTTTGCTTCATTCATGAAAACTTAGTTTTACGTTCAAGGATTAAAAACATCACAAAGCGGTTTTCAAAGGGTCCTTTTCCTCAAAAGGGCGGAGAAAGTTATGATGTGCCTAATCTTATCTAATCTAATCTAATCTATCCTTTTTGTCGTTTTCTTTTCCTGTTTATCCAACAATGCGAATATTCGAATTTGATTATTATTTTAATATTAATATTAAGCCCATGATTTAGTGGATTTGGTGCATAAGAGGATCCAGCCCACAAGACTCTGAAAGAGGCCATATAATTCATAAGATGGTTTATGGGCTTTGTGCATGGGACTTTCCTTAAGATTGGACAGTAGGAACCCAAAAGAACAATTGGAGGCAACCATGAATAGAAAAAAGTTGTTTTCTTAAGATTATTGATTATCCTTTATAATTATGCCTAAAAACAAGAGATGGAACAACGATTGAACCCCATGTCATAGTCATGTCCTGAAGGAACCAAGAAATCTCCTATCACAATGATTATTTTTCTGTTCAAGACATCATTAGAATTGATAACCACGATGTATTGTAACTTACATTCCTCCTGGCTAAACCTTTTGGACACTCAAACTACCCCAATTATTAATTCGATAGCATTTTAATTGGCCATGTCCCAATTAAAACGACAACTTGGCATTTAATGACCTTGTTAATTAAATTTGTTAATAACGAAGGACTAAATTAAAAAAAAAATTAATTTCTCATGTATTTATGAAGAACTAAAAATAAATTTTGCTCTAAAATTAAATAATTAATTGATGAAAATTACCCTTTACATTACATATTATATGAAAAGATATCTACGGTTACATTACTCGTTAATAATTATCATTAATTTATAGATGTAGAATTTTACTTTTCATTTATTAATCTTGAAAAGATTTTCCATTAATTTTTACGATCAAATGTCACTTTAATTCAATAATATTGGACTCCTTCATTATTATAGTGTTGATTAGCCTTAACACTAATGCATTTTTAACCTGATTATTTTGAGTCAACTTATTAATTATTTTTTTCTTTTTGATAAGAACATATTAAAATGTTTTAAATCTAACCTATTCCATTTGTTAGGAAAAATAACTTACATCAAGAAATTTTTATTTTTTTTCACCTCCAGATTTGTTTACACTTCTGCCCACGTATTAAACTATATTGTAAATTTGTAATTACGAACCAAGGAAGAGTGCATATTCAAGTTAGCCTCTTTAAATGATCCAAGCTGTACCCTCAATTCCAACACCATGGCTGCCCAAGAGCGGCAACAAAGAGAATCAAAGAACATCTTTCTAATCAGAAGAAATATCTAGAACATAAAGAAAACAGATTAATAAACAAATAAATGCTTCTGCTCACACCAAGGTACCCTACATGGCTTCTGCATCCATTTTGGGATTGAAAATGCAAGATCTTGTCATTGAATTCTGTTTATCAGGTGAAGGAATTAACCCGAAGGAATTCATATTCCAGTATTCTCCATTTCTTTTCTTGTCATCAGCGCGTATCCATCTTGGCTCCTCTCTCTTATGCTCAACTACACCTCCATCTGCACTTGAGATAGTAACTTTTCTCCAGTTGCACCAGATTCTCAGCATGATATACAACATTATTAAGCACATCACTGTAGAAGTAAAGACAATTGTTACTATGATTGCTGCAACTGCTGTCTTGGACAGCTGCCTTTGCCCCTGCCCTGAAGATTCTGAACATGATACTAATGGTGGGCCGCACAAGTGATCATTATTTGCAAAGGATGTGAGTGGGAATCCTGCAAAAGTTGAAGGAATCTGGCCTTGAAGATGGTTATTTGAGAGATTCAGCACATGCAGGCTGGTCAATTTTCCTAGAGAGGAAGGAACTTTGCCTTGAAGCTGGTTGAAAGAAAGATTCAATCTTTCCAGCTTCATGAGATTTCCTAGAGAGGATGGAATCTCACCAGAAAGGAGATTATGACTCAAGTCCAATATCACTTGCAACTCAGTGAGCCCTCCTAGCTCAACTGGTATAGTACCTGTCAAGAGGTTTTCTGAGAGCCTGAGCTCAAAGAGCTTCTTGCATTGCTGAATTGTGGGAGGAATAAGTCCAGAAAAATTGTTCCTTTGCAAATTGAGGACATTCAGAGAAGTGAGGTTTCCAATCTCATGGGGAATTTCACCTGATAGATTGTTGTAATGGAGAGCAAGTTTGAGTAGCTTTAAACAACTCCCAAGCGCAGCAGGTACTGTTCCATGGAAGTTATTGAATGAGAGATCTAGCTCACCAAGTTCTTGGAAGCTTCCGAACCATTGAGGAATTTGGCCTGTGAATCTGTTATTATTCAGCAGAAGGTGTTCAAGCTTCTTGGAATTTGAGAAATGAGGTACCGCCTCTCCTGTTAAGTTGTTGAATGATAAATCAACAAAGATGAGCTCAGTGAGCTGTACAAATTCAGAAGGAATGCTTCCTGTGAGTTGATTTTGGGCAAGTCGAAGCCGGCTTAGATTTCTTGACATGGCTAAACTAGAAGGGATGGGACCTGAGAAGCTGTTGTTAGTCAAGTCCAAAGCTGTCAGGGAATAAGAGCCAGTGAGGGGCAAGATACTTCCACTAAACTTGTTGTGGGAAAAGTTTATTATTTTGAGGTTTTTGAGAGCAGAGAGGGAAGAAGGGAGAGGTCCTTCAAACGAGTTGTTATAAAGGGTAATGGTGCTAAGGTCTGAAAGATAACTGAATGTGGATGGTATGGACCCTGACAATTTGTTATCTGCTAATGCTAATAGCTGAAGCCTTTTACAGAAGCCCATGCTTGGCGGGATTGGACCTGACAATTCATTCTGCCTTAGGTGAAGAAGAACTAAGTTCTCGAGCCTACCTATAGTCTCAGGAATGGGTCCTGAGAAATGGTTACCAAAGAAATCAATCTCTCTTAAGCTTCTGCAGTTTGTTAACTCTCTTGGTATAGGTCCAGACATCTGGTTATCGTAGAGGTAAATGGCGTTCAATCTTTGAAGCCTTCCTATCTGCACTGGGATTTTACCTTTAAAATGGTTATCAAATAGATAAAGGCTTTCCAAGGTACTTATATTTCCGATTTCTGGAGGCAGAGATCCAATGAAGCTGTTACTGTAGAGTACAAGATCTGTGAGGTTCTGCAGTCTCTCAATGGTGGATGGAAGTTCTCCTTCTAAGTTGTTACCAGAAAGGTCCAACTGTTGGATTGAAGAACAGTTGAAAAGCTCTAAGGGGAATCGGCCAGAGAGCTTATTTCCAGACAAGAAAATTTGTTCAAGTTTTGAACTTGTGAAGCAAAAGTTGCTTGGAATGGTACCTGTCAGAGCATTATAAGACAGAACCAGAGTTTGAAGATTCTCTAATTGGAAATTCAAGAGGGTTATTGATCCAGAAAGGCTGTTATTTGATAAGTCAAGCTTCTGTAGCTGAGTCAAACTGTTTAGCTCGAATGGAATTTCGCCATTCAGTTTGTTTCCAGCCAAATTCAGGTAACTCAAGTTGGAGAGGTGACTCAAGGCAATAGGAATTGATCCAGATAGAGTGTTATTTGCCAGGTTCAGAATTTGCAGGGATTGGAGGGACCCCAGAGCAGAAGGTATGTCACCTTCAAGCATGTTGTTTGATGCTGCAAAATTTTGCAGCTCTTCACAGCCTTGAATCTCTTCTGGTATATTGCCTTTGAGACTGTTCACTTGCAAGTCAAGAGACACTAGATGCTTCAACTTCCCAATCTCCCCAGGTATGCTTCCATTCAAGTTGCAGTAGGCAAGACCCAACACTTTCAACTCGCTCAAGTTTCCAATACTCGGTGTAATTTCGCCTGTCAACATGTTATTTCCTATTCTAAGAACTTGCAGCTTCTTCAAATTACCTATCTCTGCAGGAATGTTGCCAGATAGATAATTTGAGTATAGTAGCAGAGTTGTGAGATTCTGAAGCTGACCAAGCTCAGAAGGAATTGAACCATTGAGGGAATTTGAAGACAAATCAAATGTTTGAAGAGTAATGAGATGGCTGATATCAGCTGAAATGGAACCAGATATTCCTGAACCAGATAGGTTCAGACCAATAATATGGGATTCATCATCTGAACAAGTTAACCCATTCCAGCTGCAGATATGAGTTGTTGAAGACCAGCTGTCTAGAGCTCCTAATGGATCAACTAGTTCTGATTTGATTCTTAGAAGCCAGTAAGAATCTGTTGTATTATCCCCCAGAGTTGGAACATAAGCAGCACCCAAGATGGCCAAAAGAAGGATGAAATGGCACATCCAAATGCGACCCATTTCAGAAGGTCTCAGCAATATGAGTTTCATAATGAAGAACCAGACATCTGACTAGAACATTCTAAGGTGATAGCTACTATTTGAGGCCAATTCCTTATATAGAAGACAAAGGAAAAGCAGAGTTCTAAAGGGAACAGGGACTGAAGGAAGGAATGCGAATGAGAATGACACATATGATAGTGCTAGGAGGATGTAAGATCCAACTTTAAATAGTTCTAGTGAAGCAGCACTGCCTACTATGTTTGAAAAGAGAGTCGACAGTGATTTTGCTGATACGGCACATAAATATAGGAAGTGGGGAAAAGTAACCCACAACTTGGTTTCACCTCAAGTTACTGACTAGGCTTGTTTACTCTTTATTCTATTGGCAAGAAATGGAATATTTTAGGACCCTTTAATAACTCGAGTAAAAGGGAGATGTTATATATGCAGATAAGATAACTTGATGAGTACTACTCAAAGAATTAATGACCAAGAAGCTAAGAAAAGAGTTCCACTCGTGCTATGCCTGAGATAAAAGGTGACTAAGTGGGCCACTTTCCATATCCTATTCTTGATCTTAAATTTTGTTCATAGTATATTCAAAGAATCTTAAATTGCAGAAAAATCTTAAGCATGATTTGACTTTAAAAGAGTTCCGTTCGATTGAACTTGAAAAATTGTCAAGCAAATTGGTACTAATCCATTATGGTATTGAGTACTAGGATTTCCTCAAGAACTTTGAGCATGCCAAACGTCCACGCATTATTTTCAGCTTGCTGTGCTGTGATAACATTCCTCGAGAATATGAATCAGATTTCAAATTTTCAATCTTGCATAATTATATTGGAGAAAATGAATAAGAATTAAGGATCCACACAGTTATGGGAAAATTAACGAAGATAATTTTGACACGAAAGACATACGTGTTCCTTTATATTTCTATTTTCCACCCTTTGTTCTGTTTAGTTTCATCAAAAGGTAAAGTGCATTAAACTAATTCACGCCTCCATTGTTTTCTTCTATGCATCTATATTCTGCGATCAATCAGATTAGAGGGTTAAGGCATCTGTTTTTTTTTTTCTTCCTCCACCTAAACCACCTAATTCTATATTAAATATGAGAAGAAAACATAGCAGAGAAAACAACCACACAAACTTGGTCAATTCCCGAGAAGAGATCAGCTTCAACCTTTTATGTTAGAATTCCAGTGTAGAGCCAAAAACATGTGAGTTTGGTATGTGACATTCAAATTATTTTGCATCACATCAGCCTAATTGAGTCCAAATAAAATTTAGATAGGTGGTGATAAAGCAAAGGAGAGAATAAGAATATTGTTACAGATTATTAGAAAGATTCCTGTTATATAAATCCAAATACATGAAGACATAGCAGCTTATCTCATTTTCTTTCATAATCAGTTCATATCTTAGTTTTTGGTGCTAGCTTTACGCTAACTACCTTTGCTTGGTTTCTCCGTATTCGATCACGAGCAACCAATATGGAAGTTGAATGCTCAGCAGGGTTTGTCCATGTCCATTCATAGCCCTAGACATGTAAACAAAGTACTTGTCAACGTGGACCACTTATAGCCCTAGTGCTTTTTATCTTTTCTGCTACCCACCCAAGTTCTTATTATTACTCTTTTTTCTTAAGTGCTACCCAAATGCTCTTTTTCACCCTTCTCGGCTTCAAACTATTGTGTCATTGTCAACACTAAAAAGTGAAAAACCTTAATGTTACATGCTCTTTGCACCAGATGTAAAATATTCATCTGTAACATTATTTATGTCTCTTAGCTTCCTCCACTTGTTTAGATCTATCTACTTTTAGCCAAGGAAAAAGAAAAATAATCGAGTTGTCAACTACCTAATCACTTTGACATTCCTTAGTTAAACATAAGGGCCAATAATTGGCTTGCTACAAACAAGCTCTTGCTTGCAAAAATTGATTGGCATCATTCGAGGATGCATACTCCAACTCCAATCAGCATCTTTTTCCCCTTCGATTCCTACCTAATCCGAGTTAAAGTTTAATTCCTATTTCAATTTGAAGTAAGAGGAATAAGGTCACAGGAAGATCAACTAACCTGTAAATGGAATACATTAATGAATGATAAGATTCTTGACCGTAAATTATTGGAGCATCGTGTGAGATACAGACGAAGGAGAAGGTGCATAATTGAAGATCAGAGAAATAAAAACAACAGCATTACAACACAATAACAAGGCGTTTCCTAAAGAAAATAGTCAAATGAGAAGGGTTCTTGGGTGTGCTGATGCTATAAAATACATAATTATCCTTGAAATTATGAAACTCTTCTTCATGTTTGTTGCATGTATCTGTTCCCTTATCAGTAAATTAGATAAATGTATTCTATACTATATATGAAATATTATTTAAAGATACAAAGTCATCAATGGCACAGGCATTATATTGCAGTTTGGTAGAGTCGTAAAGATTATAGCTGAAATAAGAATAATTTGGTCTCAGCGTTGACTTAATTGAGATGATAAGGTTTCCCCTTCAATTCTTTACAATAAGAATAATTCATGATATTGTAGAGTTTGTAGGTTCCAGCTTTTTGGCGAACTCACGTCCTCAATTAGGTACCTACTTTTTAAAAAATAAAAAATAAAAAATTTAGTGTGAATAAAAAATATTTTATTTTAAACCTAAAACATGTCAGAGATTTTATTAACAGTTATCAAATTTTTTATAGATTGTTTACTTGCAATGAAATTTAATCTTAGCCCTTACCAATAAAGTAATATTGGATACTTGTCATATATACCTATTATACCAGTCCCGTTTTTAGATTTCCTTCCTTGGGAACTCCTTGCAACCATATTCATGTGAGATTTTTTTTTTTTGTTAAATAAAAAATAGAATTCCAAACATTAAAATTCCACGATTAAAAAAACCACTGGTCTTCAGATATTAGACATTATAATGTCACACTAAATTCCAAGATTAAAAAATATCAAATCAACGCCTCTCAACCTTACATACAAAACGATCAGTTGAGTTATTTGTGAAATTCTCTTTTTGTTCAATAAAATAGAAGGAAAAAACAAACTAAATATCTGTTTTTACTATAATATTTTCCATTATATTTATTTTGGATAAATACACTTATTTATTTGCTGAAACATTTTGGAGTGTTATCTTGTAAATAAGGAATTAGCACTAAAATATGTGCTAATCCAATACGTTCATTCAGCAAAATTACAAAGACAGTGTCACCATGGGCGGGCACTTTGTGTATACAGAGGGAAAAACTAATACCACAAATGCAGAATAAAAATTGAAATCGAGAGAAGTACTACTACTATTGCTTCTTCTGTATCTACACTTGGGAGTCCTCAATCTGCAAAACCTGGTAAAAACCTTCAGTATGTTAGACGAGTCAGAGGATTAGTGCCCAATCAGATCTAATAGAATAGCGCAAGTGAACCCATCTAGATCAATAGATAATCTTAGCGAAGCTGAACTGAACTGGAGTGTGCATTGACCACCGAAATGAGAAGATGAGATTGTTAACAAACCTTGCATTGAAATAAACTCTTTGCCTCTCATTGCATCGTTGCGCCAGTAGAAGGTAGAAATCTCGCGAGGAAGCTTGAGAGAGACCAAATGCAAATTACTCCAAGGAATTGTAGGACATTCAGCAGAGTACCCAGAGAGCTGTTTATTGCCAAGTTTTGTGAGGTCATCTCAGCTCCTCTAATAGTAAATGACAGAGCTGTCACCAGTTGAGCTGCTCTATTTAGTTGGTGAAGTCTATATACCTGTCAACAACAAAACGCATTAATTCACTGTGATTCATCAATTGAGAAACGTCACCGTAACAATGTTTTAAATATTTCAGTTGATTCAGGCCAACAAGGATGAGATGCAGAGAAAAAGCAATTAACCATAAATCAAGATTCACATCAACCAAAATATCAAGATAATAATATTCTATTACGAACACAAGAGAGGGAGAGGCAAAAGATTGACATTGTCTATTATAATAGCTTATTTCAGCAGGTGAACAAGGGAAGCTGATCAGGTGGGAGTTCAGGTTTGGCCTTACTTGAAAGATTATTGGGATAGCAGACCATGAAGGTGACTTCTGATATCTCGCATACTGCTCAAACGCAAACTGTACAACTATACCAACCAGGTAGGGTGCAAGAGTAGCAGAAGCTGCAGGACCTGTCCATGGCCAGACCAAACCCATCGTGACCATAGGAATTATAAGACTAAGTACCAGGGTGGCAACAGAAGAGATTCGGTGTCCCAATTGAGGGACCTGAATATTGCTATTGTTTGCAGCTGCAGTATCCAACGGTATGGGCCTCCTTAACTGGTCAAGTAGAAGAAGAAATAGTGCAACACCACAATAGAAAAGGGCTTCTGTGAAGAACAATATGAGGAAATCTGGAGATGAAAAATAAAGGGCAGTTCAGAGTTCAGACAAAGAACCACATTTCAAAGTTTTTTTTATTTACAAAAGAAGAGATAATAAACAAAGGATTGAAAGAAAGCAATTGAACATTTTAAAATGTTTAACAATAATCAGCTTAATGTTGTCAACATTGTACCATAAGTAGCAACAATTACAACGACTACCAATTCTCCTCTTTCCTAATGCTCCATAATGGTCCAATAAGATATCCATTTTTTAAGGTCCAAATCAATTTCAATTGTTGTATGTTTTGTTAATTGTTCAATTTACTATCCATTATGCTTTCAATATGCTTCAAATCTCTACTTCTGGAAACTCATCCATACCCAGTCGCAATTTCAACCCAATTTTCCAAAAATCAAATACTTCCTTGTCAATTGTCATGCAGGGCCCACCATATCCATAAAAGTTCTGAACATCCTGAATGTTCTTGATTTTGTCCCATAGGATTCTCCCTAAGTAAAAGTGCCAAATATAGCTTGTCTGCCATTTTCTCATTGGGTGGTTCATCTTACTAGGAACCGCATTTAGATGCAAAGAATCACCTCACCCAAATGGTATATGACGTACATTAGGACAAAAGCAATATTTGACAAGGCATAAGGGGAGAACAATCTGAACAAAATACTCTCACTGTTGAAAAAGATTACTTACCTGTTAATAAAGAGTCCTCGAAAATGGCAGAAAGTATTTTACGCAAATATAGTGAAGGGAAAATGAATGAAGCGACAAGGACTGCAGGGCACACAAACCACAGTATGTTGTTTTTGTTCCTCTCAGAATTTGATGTAAGGATCTTACTATCTGTTCCAAATGGCCGGTTATGGAATGATATAAAACCTGGTTTTCCACCACTCCCTGATAATTGTAAAGATGAAATGGTAGCAGGAGAGAAGTCTTCAGAATTGGTATCAAGGTTTTCTGGCTTTAAAGCATCTTTTTCAAGCTCAATGTACTGTGACTGAACTTCATGGACAACATAAGGAACATTCCATCGTCTCTGGAAGCTTCCTTTAAACTTTAGCATCCCTTGTATAAATCGGCAGGGTTTGGCTAAACATGATGCCAATTGAAAGACAAAACAATGTCAAGAGAGGACCTAAGCAGAAGAATACATATAAAAGATATCCAAATTACAACAGTGGTATATCATTAAATAAATCCACCGGCTACCATCATATCAAATTTGCCACCTTTTTCCAGAACTGAGTATAGGCAAATAAGTTTTAAGCTTATGGCGAAACAATAGAACTACAGGAAATGCACGACAAACGAGCAAGCTACCTTTAGGATATAGTTGCTGATGAGAATCATATAGATGGCTGTCAAACAACCCTTGAGAGAAGCTCAACTGAATATTAAAGGAAAATGAAATCATATGAGTAGAAACGTAAAGGAAATAATAACCTAAGACACCGATTTTACATTCACTGATACAGATAACACACAACAGATTAAATCAGAGAAACAGCGAATGGGCATTATTAATTAGAGAACTTTCTCTCAACAAACAATATATCCATGTATCGATCACATATTCGTTCTATATTTTACAAGAAAATGAAGATATCAACTATGGTTACATATTTCAATTATACAATTAAAAGACCGTCATCATTTGCTGATATAGAGACTACTACAACTTTGATCATTTGTAAGTAATCAAACAAAAAAATTCATGAGAAACCCATCAATTTTCTCGGAAGGTAGTGAGCATATAGATAATTTTTACGTAATCAAACAAAAGTTAAATGTACCCGGGCTCTCCTCCGGTGTTGTAAAGGAGAAGAAAGTGAAGCCGGTAAACAAAAAAAGGAAGAACCAATATTACTTTTCATATCTACAGCACGAACAGCGGCAATGACTAGCTCAAACTCAATTCACTGAACCACAATATCTTCAATATAGTTTAGGAAATGCTTTTTTGTGACTCTCTCGTCAGAAGGAAAGGAAATGGGTAGTGACCGGTGAAGAGGACCAACTCGGGCAAGCTGAGGCGTAGACTGGACCCGGGAGACTGAAGCGCGGCTGTCAGCTTTGGGTTTCACAATGAACCAATGGATTTTACGTTATATATATAGTGTTGGTTTTATTCTAAGTTAAGCGAGACGAAAGGATTTGGACTAGTTCGCCGCACCTCTCCCAATTCTAAAAATAACTTTTTATTTAAAAAATAAAATTTTAAAGGATTAAGTATGAGTAAACAAATTAAACGAAATGGTTAAGAAATTTTTAAAATGTTAGATATATAAACTCAAAAAAAAAAAAATAAATAATATATATATATATATATATTGATATGAGAAAAATGTTATTTTAAAAAAAAATTAATCTCAGAGTTAAATAGAGCTTCCTTTAGGTTTTTTCTCTCTCTTTTTTTTTTTAGATTTTAGATGCGGATGTAGACTTAAATTTTAGGCCTAATAAATATTTTAAATTTATTGTTGTGATTAATGATTTTTTTTTTCAGTGCGTTTAATAAAAATTTTCAAAACCATCGAATAGTATATTATTTTCCAAGTCAAATGTTTGCATTCTAGATCTCTAATCAGCGTATCCCACGTGTATATATATATATATAAAGAAAATCGAAGTGTAGTAGACAATATATGTGGCCTGTTGGACTGCTTGGTAGGCGAAAACAATCTTTCTAAGAATATAGTTAAAGAAACCATGAACATATATAGATGATCTTTCTCATAATCTAATTTCTCTTGTGTGCTCAACTAGTAAAATAAAAATTCTCTTTCACACGATTTCTAAACGAGACGCCCTTTCCCCAATTCTTCTGACTAGTTTAACATCGAATCGGATGAAGAATCGCCCAATATACGAATACTAACATCACCTTCGAGCCATTCCAATATTTAGTAGACCATGCCAAGTTTTTATTCAACAATACTTAACAAAGACAGGTAAATGCAATGAACATCGTAAATCATACATGAATCTTACTTAAGCAAGAACCAAGGATGAAAGAATACATACCAATGACCAATCATATATTAGAATAGAATCGATCTTGTTTAAAACCTCGAACCATAATAAAAAAAGGGAAAAATAAGTAATATCACCTCATTGAAGAATAAAAAATAACAGCCGTGAGAAGATAAACAGATATCAGGAACATCCCTGCTTGTGGCCGTCAACTCTGTATGACCCCAGCGCAAAATGGGGTTGGCCCTCTTTCAGAATTCTCAATGCATACTATCAGAAGAACTGACTTCATCTCCCTTTTACCTTGCTAAACACTATCCCCAAAAAAGTATTATCATTTATCAATTCTAAATGAGATTAGCCCTCTTCAGGAATCTGATTGTCCTACAATAATAGGGCCATATTAATTCCATGAAATCAAGGTACAGCTCCACTATCCACTCTTTCAATTCTTTCAACAATTTTCTTGTCAGTTCTTTATAACCTAGATTTTTAAGGTTCAATACAGGCTGCAAGAAACGGACTCGGAGATATTCTTTGAGCTTGCCATGAGCAACGTAGGTGTAGTAATTGGGTAAATTCGTTACTATTTTGACAGTCTGCTTGAAGCTGAAGGCATAGAGCGCAATCACAGTCTGGACTAACTTGATGTGGACAGCCACAATGATTGGCCCCAAAATCCATAAAGGAGTCAACTCTTTAGAAACATCTGCCCCATATATGGCATTAACAGCCAGGTAGAAAGGAACGCTGCAGAGAAGATGAAGTTAGAAGATATATGAACGCCTAAAGCATCATTGGAAATCAATGATACTGCCATTATTTACAGGGCAAGAAAAGCTAAACAGCATCAAGAATTACTGACTTAAGGAAGAAAAAAAATGTTTTTCAAAGTATGCATATACAACAAACAGCAACTTGTAGAACAGGCACAATTTAACATCTCAGTAATAGTAAGACAAACAACAAAATTTGCATTGAACTCCAAAAAGAGTTGATGTATGAATACAAGAATCTAAGAACCTACAGAAATGGGACACTGATATAAAACATATATATATATATATATATACACTCAATAATATAAAAGATGATCTTAACAAGCAGGACTGAATTATTTATTACAGTATTATCCAAGCAAATCATTTTCTCTTTTTTTGTATTTCTTCTATTCACCAAGCATATCGGAATCACATCACGAGAAATTCACTCCAAGTTAACATGTCACGAAATAAGTATATGAAAAGCAGATAAAACCCCTCGCACAACACCTCTCCCCCCCCCCCCCCCCCCCCCCACCAAAAAAAACAAGAAAAGAGACTAATAGCCGCAGTAATTGAGCATAGACACTGGTCCTACTTTTAAAGATACCTGGTTCTCAGAATACCATTATGGACCACCAACCAAATTGTAATGCAGGGAGAGGAAGGAAGGAGCGCATAGTGAAACGAGAAAACAGGATCACACTTACAATATTAGTAAAGGGATCTTTATTGTTGCATCCAGACTGAGAAAATGGGACCACACGACCTTCAAAATGCCAAATTTCTCCTTATTCTCATCACCCTGAGGAGTTTTTGATATAACTCCTGGAGGCAATTCTCCAAAAATTTCCTCCTCCACATCATTTGATGGCTGTGTGCGCAACATTGTCAGCCATTTCTTGAATAGTTTATAAATAGCTGGTGATGTTGCAAGGCTCTCATTTGCTTCAGAGGCATAGGAAAGGGGAACATTATGCACCTTTGGAGTTTCTGATATGGCTTCCCCACTCTCGTCTAGTCTAACAGAATTTTTAGAAACCTTCAAACCATTTGTTCTGCTCCCTGATTCATCATTTTGGGCACTTCCTTTGAAGGCTGAAATTCTCAAAGGCTTAAGATTTGATCTGCAGGATGGTGCATGTTTAGTCATTGCATGTTTCTGTTGCGCCAGAGAAAATAGAAAAATAACCGTGCAAATACTGGAAAGCAACCAAAATAAATTTATATGCAATAGAATTTGTTTGAGCACCCCATCAAATCACTAAGGCAAGTCTAGTTTACATGCACAGATTTTTCCCCCTTCTTCAAATAGTTTTGCTCTTCAATAACATGATTTGCAACTTGGGGTTGGTAAATTGACCACTTCATAATTTAAGCATGATTGATTCATCAATATTTATAAGTTGTTTTATCTTATTTCAATCAGGCTCATCATAGTAAGACATTTTTTTAGTCAGGTTAGCTTGTTCCAGACATAAGTTCTTCATATTGAAAAAGACAAAGACCATAGTAACTTTAAGCACAAGGACACGCATATGTCTTCACCTCAAACAAACATTCCGCTTTAAAAGGAAATGCCAATGAGTTCTTCCAACCATGTGATGTTTTGTGAAACACTGCTTCAACTTCAGGCTTTTGCTCCATGTCAAATGCCTAGATGAAATTGTCATATACGAACCCTGAACAGGAAAATCAAAAGCAAGCAAGCAATACATAGTTTATACAATAAAAACAGAAAGTTGTAGCAACTAGACATCAGCCAGGGGAAAAAAAAGGGTTATTTTATTAAACAAAAGAGAGGGCAAGATTTAAGAATGGGGTGGGAGAAAGGAAAAGACAAATAACAGCTACATACTCTCAGCTCCCAATTAAATTTTGATCAATCGTAGAAATGGCCTAATAGCATAATAATGCTTAAAAAATTTACAATAAAACTTGGGAGCGTCCCTAGATTTTAATTTGATCTGAGCATTCTTGCAACCAGAAAATATCACCCGGATTTCAGTAAAATTACTTTATCCATTTGATTCAGAAGTAATCGTGGTAACATATGGCCACACAAATTACTTTATTTGACATTATCATTAGTCACTGATTGGATTTCTAACCTGACTTTTATCCAGATTAGACATAAAACTTAATAGAAAAGGGAAGACGAAAATGAATATGAATACAAAATAATGGCAGGTATCAGATAAACTAAGAGGTGACTGTACTATCTAAGTACCTGAGGATGATGAGCTACCAAAGCCATTTTCTCCATCTTTATCCACCAAATAATCTACTTAATAGGAACTATTCAAACAACAGCTAAACGAGAAAGAGAGTTAAGTAGCAGAACATCAAACTCAAACGCTAAGGCATAAAATATGCAAAGAACTAAAACTCCATCTTGAACATGGACAATGTATTCCACTCACGTCATTACAGTATCGGCACTAACTTTGCAAAATGAAATCCAAATTGGCAAAGATATCAATTCGGCTAATTCTCAAACTACTGTGTACCATTCTGAATAAGCGCGAGTCAGACAAGCAAATTTTGAAAGGGTGGTGTTATATCTCATAAATCGTTTAAGTTTTATGGAACAGAAAACCCAATAATGTAAGCTAATTTTCAGGTAAACGACACTGCAGAATTTCTGGACACATATTCAACAAGTATCCCTTAGTTATTATCAATGGAACTTCAGAGGGACATGGTTTGAGACAGCAACACCATATAAGAAAGCAGAGAACCAAATAAGTCAAACCTAAAATCTTAAGGAATTCAATCCGTTGCTGTGGGAGTGGAACACTAAACAAACTTCCAGGTGCAATGCAAGAACGGGAGTTTGCAGAAAAAGTTAGAAACTCGGTTTAATGCGAAAGGGCAAAGATAAGGCAGCCGACGCAAGGCTGGTATGAAAAGGATTGATGCCACCATCGACAAAGCCGATAACAACCCTTTCATCTACTCCACGCCCATAGGCGCAATCAAAAATTTAAAGAAAAGATGCCCCTTCTATCATCCTTGAAAGATTTGAGTAACCAAAGCAAACAAACGAATAATTAATTCAAGCGGGTTAGGCTTAACTTTTCGTTTGTTTGCCAGAAGTCGGAAGAAAGGAAGGAAGCAATGGAAAATGTAAGATTTAGTTTAGCTTCCTTGCCTTTTTCGTTGATTTCCCCAGGAGAAGACCACAGAGCAGTTGAAAACAGAGCAGCTAACCATAAAATTGAACCTCATAAATGAACACAAATACAGTTGAAATTAAACTCACCTTGGCACAGCGAACTTGAACTCATGAGCACCCCGAATCAAAAACTTTTAAGATACGGGTAGGTTGAAGATGACAATTCTCTTATCCTCGTCCTCTGTGTATAAGCTCTAAAAGTCTTGTATGGGGGAAAGAGGAGATATAAATAAGATGAAGAGATAGAGCCTCTTTCTCCGAACACCTTTTTTAAGTTTTAACCGAGGATAAAAATGGACTGGATAATAGATGCGAAGGTAAAGAAAAATTAAGGCGGTTTCAGTTCGGTGGAGACCAAAAAAAAAAAACAAAATGAGAATATGAAAATAAAAATCGATTTTTGGTGGCCTTCATGGAAGGACCCGATTCGCGAATCGGGCACCGCACAGGTTGAACCATTTCTAAATGGAGCTAATGAGTCGGGTCATCATGAATCAAACATTTGCAATCTAGCTTCCACGAATTGCCTATTTTCTCATTCAATTTATAAAATAACTTTTAAGTAATGTAGTGCATACTTAAGAGCTTTTTTCCCCCAGAGAAGCCATGTTATAGAGTCACTGGCAACATTCAACTTCTTATAAAGATGCAATTATTCCATCAAGGTAACAGAGTGAAGTAAAATTTAAGTACGTGCATATATAGTACAGCTGCTTACAGCACCGTTCGTTATTTGTGAACACCACTTATTCACTTCAGTTTTCAATTTCTACATTTTACAATTTAAGCTGCATCCACTGAACACTTTTCATCAACGTCTCAAACAAACCTAGACCTTGCAGAGGTGGTAAACGGTGAGCTGAGCGTGCTGCGACCGAAACTAAAAGTATTCTCAGCTATTTTCATACGACACGTCAGAATTTTGCCCACAAGAAAAACAAAAAATTGAACTAGTCGAATGACACATTTTCTTTTACATTTGAAAAGAAAAAAAAAGGGTAAAAAACTATTTACATTATTTTCGGGGTAGGGTTCCATGTCTCAAGGGAACTTTGGTCATTAGGAATAAGGCTCGTTAAAACATGAAGGATTCCATTAAAAAAAAAAAATGCTATCAAATGACTAATTTCAATCAGATGCATCGGAAAAATAAAAATTAACTACATAAGCACTAGCCGCCAAACCACCTCCCCAAAGGCCCAAAACAAAAACACCAAAAAAAACCCGGGGCACCATCCTTTTGCTCCTAGACCTGCTCAATGAAATAATGCATACTGACCATCAGAAGATAATTAATGTGGTTACATTTACGGTTTAAAATCCAAAACTTATACGACTTATTAAGCTTAGACTACATATACCTGAAAGCATGGCTCGCAAATGATTGGAGGTACGCTTCTGATGGAAGACTGTCTTTAAGAGTGTCCCTCTTCACTACCATTTAGTAATAATTTAATTTAATATCATCTAATCAAGACTACCACCCTGGCGTACATGAAAGTTTCCCCCATCTCGTCTTGAGTGAGTTTGACCTCTCTCTCTAAACCTTGCACCACTATGGTTATCATCCTTCGGTCTTTCAGAGCTGGTCACTTTGCTACTATCATATGGTCCAACCGGGTAATACTCATAATGCATGTTCTGCCCCTGCTTTTCCCGGTTTCCAAGTTGGTGATAATGTCTGTTATCTTGCCCTGGTGATTTCCAATCTCGAGATTCATGTCCTCTCCCAAAACGATTTTGGTTTCCATTTTTACGGAATCCGGATGATGGCCGTTGTTCATGTCTAATATCCACGCTTGATGGATCGTGCTCAACTGAGCCAAACGGTATCTGATTTGGGGACTGTGGACGACCCTTTGGTGGAGCATTTCTTCTCTCTCTTTTTGCCTCTTGGTTCCCTGAGTGCGGACCCGGCCCAGCCTTAGTCTTTCCAGACATTGATTGATCACGGGGAGGCGGCACAACATGATCATTAGTCTCCTTGTCCGAGCCTGTCGGAAGGGATACACCACTAGGAGTTGCAGAATCGTTTTTGTTTTTGTTCACCCGACCAACCTCTGGACCAACATTCTGTTCATTGGATCTGTTACCACGCTGATGATTAGATGGCTGAGATTTGGGTTGCCAGTGAGATGTAAAACGTTCACCAGCACCTCGATTTTCCTTAAAAGCCGCACCTGCATCTGTCTGGCTAGGTTCAGCGGATGAGACTTGTTTTTCAATTTTCTCAGTCTCCCTTTTGTGATCAAAATCATTGTTCTTATTTCCTCTGAAAGGAACTCGCCTCCCTCTACCTGATGTTTGATCTCTTGACACAGTAGTGGAAACCCGAGCAGCTGAATCATGGTTGTTGGAATTGTTAGGACCATCAGCATATCTAGAATCATCAACATGCTTCGCTGACCCTTTCACTGAGCTCAATTCAGACTGGTGCTCAGTTGATGGCTGAACACTCTGATATGAATCTGAATCATGGTTAAGTGCTTCCTGCATATCATGCAGATTACTAGTTGATTCGGTGGAACTCCGTTGCCGCCATGATCCATGCACTTTTCCTTGCTTACTTTGTCTACCATCTCCATTCTTATACTCCATTCCAGAACCCACTTTTGCAACAGCTGAATTAGTATGTCGAGCAACGTGCGCAACATGAGAACCAGAATCGCCCCCTCCAACAGTCTCATCAGTAGCACTCTGATTGCTTGATGAAACCACCTGTTGTACACTTCCATGCTGGGCCATTTCTTTTGCAACAGGTTTGGGGACATATCTCTCCATTTCTGCCCTCTTATTTCTTAACTTACTATGCACCTGCGGATCGCTCTTCACAAAATTAACTGCCTCAATTTTATTTTTGTCAGTTAATTCATCCATAATCTCAGTCTTGTTTTGTGGTTTAACAGGGGCCCACATCACAGCATCACTCCCATGGGACTTCTCTGCCGGTCTATTAATCTGCATGTTTCTTGGCATCCTACGAGAATGCTGAGATTTCCACTGGCTGTTCCTACCATGGCATTCTTCATTAGGTATATTTCTACACTGCTCGGAACACTGATTTGGATCTTTAGAAATAAAAGCTGGCTGAACTGAGTCCTGATCCAACTCAAATTCAGAAGTCTTAGGCTTATCACTTTCAGCAGAACTTTTGGAAAAATTGCCTTCCTTTGTTATTGCTGGCAAAGATGAAGTCTCTTCCACTTTTTGCTTACTTTTCCCATTCCTATTATTCTTCTTTTTTTGGATTGCAGAAGACTCGGCCACAGCATTTGAATTCATGGCCAAGCCTGAAAGACAGGTTGAACCAATTTCATTTGTTACATTCCCAGAGGAAACAGCAACATCAATCGAAGTGTCATTTTCAGCTGTCAGGGTAGTTGGGGTAGGAAAAAGTTTTTCATGGGAAGTTTTCTCAGCCTGAACATTCTGCCTTTGTTTATAAGCCATCTGCTTCTGCTTTGGGACATTACTATGAACCTGTACAGCTTCTGCCTTTTGCTTTCTTGTCCGCTCCTCCTCTTCCTCCTGATTTTGTTTAGCCTGTTGCTTGGCCAACTCTTTCATTTCAGCACGCTGATAAGTTTCAAATATTGTGTGAGTGCTAAATGCATAGAGGAAAGCAAGCATAAAAATGCTGTATACATTACCTGTGCTTGGCAGTCAATTGGATTAGAAATGGTTTGCACAGATTCTCCATCATGTCTTGCTTGCTTATAGGACCCAAATCGGTCGTAGGTGCCAACAGATATATGATGATCACCAACCTGAACACTGGTTGCTTCCATTTGTGCAGATGATAAAATTGAAGTTTCTGCAACTACAGATTTCTTTCGCCACCCATCAGTATCTTTAGAATTGGATCTTCCTTTGTTACGATCAGCTCTACCTTGCATGCCATGAGCAGTTTGCCTGTGAATGAACAGATCAATACTTTCACCAAGATAATGAACCAGAAGAACTATAGTCAATATTACATAAATTATGGACAAACCTAGATGTGGGTGCTCCATTGGAAGATAAGGATTCAATATTTTTTTCTCCACCAGTAGCAACCAATTCACGAGGAAAATGATTGATGACTTCCGTGGTATTGTTTCTCTCAGGAAATAAAGAACTAGCACCAGCACTAACTTCATTTTCCACAGGATTTACTGGAACACTACTGGAGTGAAACTTGCTCCTTTGCTCCACTCTATTTTTGGCAGATGAATTGTCCCGGGCTTTTGCATTTAAACACTCTATCTTCCGAATCAGGCTGGAATCCTTAGGGACAGATGGCCGTGATGGAACTTGCACATCAGAGGCAGCACCATCCAGTTTCCTTGCTGAAATATCATTACATGTCCTAATATTTCCTGTACTTTCAGGACACTTGGCATTTACAATGACCAAAGAACTAGATCCTTGATTTTCAGGAGTCTGAGAACAAGCTTTTTCTCCACAAGCACTTGCCCTCAAATCCATATCTTGATTCTTCCTGTAATCAGATATTTGTCTATCCTCACAGGTTGGCATTCTTGGTCGATCCTTTCCATCACTACGTGATTCAATTATTGTCCCAGAGTCCTCCCAATTTGATGGTTCATTTTTTCCATCCCATTCGTTGTGTTGCTTCAGAAGAACTCTATAATGTCTGCTAGTATTAGAAGAATGGCCAGATTCCACTTGCTCTGAGGCCAAGGGCTTTGCAGCAGAACCACATCCACCAGCTCTACCTTGTGAATTGCCATGCTCGGTAGCATTTTGGTTTGTATACCTATTATAAATAGGGGGCCCTGCTACCATCCCCATAAAAGGGACATCTCGTTCATTTGAATTGCAGAAGCCCATTGGAGGACCATAATATCCTTCATAGGCCATTGGACCAGGATAAAAGCCAGGTCTGATAGGCATACCTGGTCGAATGTATGCATCGGGCATATGAGGTCTGTATACATCTCCATTCTTTGGATGGTGCGCTCGAGGTCCACTAGCAGGAGGGGGAACCGCTGGTGGGTTGCCAAGAGCAGTGGGTGGAATATGGGGACGATAATATGAAAATGGTTCCATTGGAAAGCCACCAGGAGCAACTGGGTTCCCAAAAGGAGGACCACCAGGAGGACCTCTAAACCAAACACCACCCTGAGGGTTGTTTACTGGAGGACCATGCCAGGCATCATAATGTGGCGGAGGAACGCCAGCATTAGGATATGGCTGGGGATTACCTTGCCATTTCTCTATGCTGGGCCTTTCTCCATCCTCGCTGTACACTGGACAATCTCTTCTCCAAGAATTAACTGCTCCATCCTTCACATTTGCATTCACAGGAACATCATCTGAAATATGGACAAAGTGAAAATATCATACTATAAATGAGAGAATACCAGATTCTATCAGCAGACAAAGCCAAAATTGCAGCACCATGTAAATATAAAAGTAAGAGCGTGTAGACAAACCAACAAAAGAGGTCTCAGTTTTCTCCTTCCCAACTCCAGAAGATGAGCCAGGACGACTATGAGAACTGTGGTCTGCCAACAGTTGAATAAAAAAAATCAGAACAGAAAAATTCTTACTGATTCGATACCTGCTATGGTACCTTTTTAAGTTGTGCAGTAAATGCAAAACAACATATCACTTCATAATTGAAGTCATTAGAGATAAACAGCATTTATGTTATATGTATAATTATTCAACAATCATGTACACATTCAAACCACCTTTTTCATTCTAAAAGCTCCTGCAGTAATACTACAGTACACAAGAAAGGACCAATTACACATACAATTGTCATGAATAGTCATCATCAAAATGACCTATTTTAATTATATATTTTTATTTTTATTTATGCTAGCACCCTTCGGGAAAACATTATAAGTCATGGACGGAGGCTTTGATCAAGGAGTATAAGAGAATTTCCCCCTTAAGTTGATGAACGTCATTGTGATTTCAATTTATAATTTACCATGCAATATTGACTCTTCATTAAAAAAAAAAAAAAAGTCATAAAGAATTTCTTAGAAAATGCTAAAAAAAAATTAATATAAATGCTTAAAGAATAATTTGTTGTCAATACTTATCAATTGATACAAGAAGCAACACAAACTGAAGCCTAAGAGCTTCAATCACAACTGTTATAATGACAGAAACCACAAGTAAATAATCACATAATGGAGATACACTATAAATTCAGTGATAGAACTATAGACCATATAACACAGAACCATTTTCAGTTCAAAATCGGTGGCACAAGTTTACAAATTTAGTACAACAAAGGTATATAGAATATGCTACCTTGTAATTCAGAATTCTTCACAGACTTGTCCTTCTCGGAACCAAGAGAAGGAAAATCTCCAGAACTCAGAGAAAACTCATCATTCTTGGCTTGTGTAGCTCCCTGAATTTTTACCAAGCAGGGCTAAAAATTAATTAATCTTAAAACTTAGAAGCAAAAAATTAAATAAATTAAAGAGGCAAGCGCAGGCAGAGTAGTGATTAATGGGGAATCTGTCAAGCACAAAGATGGAACATCAATAGACAGCCCAATACATTAAGCTTGGCTTCGTCCCAAAAAATTGCTTATACGATATAGTTGGAATGCCTAGCCTTAGATCTTAACCATACAAGCGAACATTGTACCAAAACAGATGCCTACCAGTTTCTCAGCAGTCCTAGCAGCACTCCATGCCACTGAATTTTCAGCCAAAGGCTCAGCAAATCGAGACAACTGTGAACTACCAGGTCTTGTTTCTGCACTGCGAGGACGCATTGATGTCAGTGAAGTCTGATTTGATGTCAGTGCCCCAGATGCCGATGAAGGTCGAGAAGTTGACCCCCATGCATTAGGGTTAGGTTCAAGAGCCCTATCACTACCAGCAGTTGAAGGTCGCGTGCCACTTCCGCCGGACGAAGGACGAGCACTGAGATGGCTCGGTGAGCTAGTTCCATCAGTATTTGGAGACACAGAAGAAGACCCCCATGCATTTGTGGCAGAAGAAGATGATCTACTGCCCCAACTAAGGGTACCCCTAATCAAAAGAAATGAACATTACATCAACTCAAGCGTCAATAGTATAGGATAGAGGAACAAAAGCAGCAAAAAAAACATCATACAACTCAAATCAATGGAATGTTCACTCACTTGGGAACAATCTCAACATTTGGGTCCAGACCATGATTTTCTAACCTTGATAGAAAGAAAGGGAAAAAAAATTTCAGTAGACAAACCAGCCACCTTAGAAAACTGAATAATTAAAATAGTTCAACCAGAAACCAAATACCTCTGACTGGGTAGGTTGATAGGTTTTGGAACAGCAACTTTCCCTAAAACAGTCATGCCACCTCTTCTGGACGAGGCCCACCTGCAATGGAATCCGTACCATTTATGTTCAATTGCCTTTTAGAGAATTGGGAAAAGCATACCCATGAACAAGTAGGATAAGGGAATTCAAACTTGAGCTTCCTCCTTAGCAGAGAAAGCAATTACCATTTGCACGATAAGTTGACATCAAAATTAGTTGGTTGCCTGCAATGATAAATCACTATACACTATGCCATTTCAGCAAATCAGAACATACCTTCGCTCCCCGGTCAACATACTTGAAGTCATAGCTTAGTCGCCGCCACTCGATCATTCAAGCCAGTTGAAAGGCCTGTCAAGAGAAAGAAAGAAGCATAATTTCATTGACATGATACACTGCAATAAATGTAAACAGTACACAATTTAAAATAAAAATAGCTATAGTATTTTTGCAAATTATGTAATTACAATATCAACCTATGGTCCATAAGTTACATGCATTGATTTCTCCACACTATGTTAGCAAGAAAATTTCCTATAAGATGTCGAAGGAGATTCATCAGTACACTAACATCTAAAGTGTTACATCCATAATTAAATAGAAAATGAAGGGCAATGCAATTCTAGTCTCAACCACCTAAGTACCGCAAACTTAAGGTCCTAATAGGTACTAAACCAGGTGATTTATCCAAGTAATCTAAGTAATACCCTAAGAAAAAATAAAAGCATTATCTAAAATAGAACTTGAAAGGGCATGCGATCCCTTCAGAGAAAGTAACGATTTATGAACCCGTTTTAATATTGTTATACAGAGCATTTGAAATGCTTTACAAGTTACATACTGTAATCGAACAGCTAAGAAAGAAATACATGCTTAAGCATTCTAATAGAATGCATCACTATAGCAAACTAAGCGTGCAGCTAAGTTATATACAAAGAAACACACATTTGTTCTTCCGTATGATGGATTAATTCTAGAATTCTAGGCATTGAATTTAGATGATTTAATTTCAACAAAATCGAGGCTAGTATTTGCCATAATTTCTTAAATTCTACATAATGATGCACATCTCATGATTAATTCACACTCAACTCCAATTCCAATGTCCACCTGTCACTTGCATAACATGCTAAACTCGAATGAAGATCATAGAATCCATAAGTGCAACCGATATAAGAATACAATTCTCTTTTTCCGTTCACCTTTTGTCCTGTTTCGTTTCTTACACTAGCTCTCACTAGCACATACTATCTTCTTTCCCCTAACTTTTTGAGCTATCCCATGTTCTATGAAATAATATAATATACAAAACAAACGTTTATATTCAACCTCCACCTAAACCAACTATTCCAGACGCTTTTGATAGTAATGATATTCACACCAAAATCTTCCTCACTCCCATCTATTGACAAACCTGTCATTGTTTGCAGGCAATAAATCTAAAAACACAGTAACAGGGAAAACAATATAATAATTCCAAGAACGAGTATGCTTCAACAATGAAATCACCAACAAATGGACCCTGGAATGTAACATCTTCAAATTGCAAGTAGGTATATTCAAATGAAGTTGAGAAGCATAATCGACAACACTGAGGCATTAAGATCATTGTTTCAAAGAAAAAAAAAATGGACAAAATTTTTTAATATATTGGCGCAAAGTCAAAGTTACAGAAATTGTAGTTCTATTTTTTTTTTTTCCCTCTTAATACATTTTGTCCCCTTCGGACCTTCGGTTTCTCGGGAACCAATCAAGAGTTGAATATACTTAGAAGGAGTAACAGAAGTATAAAAGATATAACCAGGGAATGTCTTGCCTGATATGAGATAAGTGCTAAGAGGCTTGTGGAAACCCTAGAGAATTATAGAAAGCTGCAGAGAAGTTAAACAAAAAAAGCGATCAACAACTTGCAAAATTTTGGAGGGAGATCGAGACGACGCTTCAAATAAAGAGATCTAGAAGGCGACGGGTTTGATTGGTGGGTTTCGGATCGGAGAGGAAGAAAGGGCAACACACAGCTGAAGCCAAGGGACTACGGGGACGGGGACGGGGACGTACCAGCAGTTGCCACCCGTGTGAAATTATTTATTCATACAAGTCCGGTTAAGAAATTACATTAATTAAGCCTGTGCTTAAGCAAATTAAATAAAATAATCTACTTCTCTGACGACATAAAATTATTATTTTTCCTTTTTCTACGAAACATTATGCAATTCCATTTATTAAATAAAAATATTTGAAGAAGGGCAATCTCGTACCAGACTTTAGTTTATTTTTCCAGTGTGCGCAGAAATATATACTAAAAATTGTGAATTGTTGAGTCAAACAGAAAAACTTCAGAAATTAACTTCCAAATGATGGATATAAAACTGAAATATTGCTGGATTAATGCTAAAAACATCACGCCTAGTTAAAAAAAAAAAAAATTCATGAAGATACTCTCTGTGAAGAGTTTAGCAATATCATTGCGGTTTGCTCCCTTCTACGTAAAATTTTAAGACTTAACGTCTTCGTAAAATCATCTCTAAGAGCAGATTAATTGTCCGATTGAAGGAAATAAGACAGCCCTTGACTATAGATTTCACTATTTATACACACAAATCAACATACTTCATGTTTCAAAATTATTATATTAATATACACAGATATGAAGCATGTAGTTACATAGATAGACATTTAGATAGATCTCAACAGCCATTCCCCTATGGTTCTTCAATATGCAGCAACAGTGACTGATTTACAATCATCTAGTTCAAGCGCATCAATATCCACCCAAACCTCATTTGTACGCCCAATGAGCCGAAATGGAGAATTGTACTGTGCAATTGAATAACCATGCTGAGTCTTGGAAGATGTTGAATTTGCCCATGGAGATCTACTCAAGCTGAAAGCAAGCTTCTCTGCCTCTTGTACAATGTTGTCATCCCTCGCAAATCCGGAGAACTTTCTCACTGCAACGCAGCGGCCGTGAGATGCACAGGGCTTGAGGTTCAGTTCTGGGAGTGGGAGTGGAGGTGTAGCTTGGAACTTCACAGGCAAGTAGAAACTAACAAAGTAACCTGATGAGTGAAAGGGGCCTGCTCCGGGGACTATGCTTGTCAACACGGGAACCGTCATTGCAATTCTTGAGAAGTTCAGGTTGGCACCCATTATGTACTGGAACAACCTACAAGATCAAAATGCTTAAGCATAAGAATTTGATTATCAACGTGGTATTTCTTGACTTTTCTCATCCCGTTTCAATGACCTGAACAGGGTTCATAAATTCTATGCTGTCCGAACCACTTTAAACAGACCAATATATAATTTTGATAAATGTGTAAACTAGAAGCAGGACATGGTAGATCATATTCTAGAAACAATTATTTGTATTGTACCACACAAATATCAGGAATATGCTAAAGGCCTCAAGGTAGAAACTTAAAACAAGGAAAAAAAAAATATCGGTTCAGTTGAAGGAGATCAGTATCATCATCACTGTCATCCTCACTATGTTAAGAAAATTGAAACTATCTCATCAGAAACCAATAAAAGTTTCTTGTAACCATCCAAACAGGCTACTTGCAGCTTCCGTTATTTCTCTGAAAACTAAACTGTTCTTTATGCTTCCTTGAATTTGAATTAGGTGCTACTTCTCTAATTCATAGTAGAATATAGAGAATAATCCTTTTATGATACCTAAGAAACAGAAGTAAACCTCAGCAGAAACCCGAAATGTAGTTGTTTCAACCGTCACTCCGAAAGTTCTTTTTCCTGTTAAATTTTCCTAAACTGTTTGTAAGCTAATATTCTCCATTTTAGTAAGTTTTCAATAACTGAAGGAGTATCTGAATGAAACCCATGTGTAGAAGGGAAAAGATCTAATTTTGTTTCTCCTGAGCGTAATCAATATTAGTAAATGGTAGCTTCTAAAACAAAGAAATTATATTTTAATAGTCCTAGATGTTGGACAATATCTATAGGATCATGAAAATTAACAGAAAGCAAAAAGATTTTCCAAGCTTTCTCAAAAACCAAACAGGAAATAATTCTCCAATTCCAACCAATAGGGAAACAAGAAAGAATAAATTTAATCGACGATCAAAGGGAAGAAAGTGAAATTTTACGAGTTGAAGTGTGACGAGTTCTTTTCAGAATTACCTGTGGAAGCCATTTATGGTAGCCTTCTCGAAGGAAATCTCTCGAGCTGAAGCGGAAACCCAGACTGATTCTCTGTAGTGTCTGATCTCGAAATCAGACTCCAAGTGAACTACTGCGTACTGTGGAGATTCAATCGCACCGCATAACGCCATGAAAAAGATGAGGTTGACCGCAAGGCTCAGTAGCCATGCCTTCCTCATGCCTTCTCTTCCTCTCTGGAGCTTTGTTGAATACGCAATGCCGGCACTAGACTACTCTAGTTAAGGATGCTGCTTTCAATCAAGTTAATCAATATATTATTGAATTAATGAATAGACTATTAAGGATGCCGCAAACGCTAAGTTACCCTTATTACAGCCAAGGCAGCAGACAGTCAAAAACGTTGTACCGTAATTAATTGAGTTTAAGAATTGAGAAGTCTCGCACTATTAAAATTTTAAGTTTATAGGGAAATAGATATTGATATAAAATAATTCTTTCATTTTTTAAATGAGATAAATTTTATCTCTGATGTTAATAAAAATACAGGTAAGTTCGCCCACCGTAATGATTTCGATTGGTTAGTCTTCCCGAGACAATACAATCTCTTTTGGTACAAAAATAATTCATGATTTTAATGTCATTCAAATGAATACTCCTTTTTTTTTTTTGTGAATTGTTGTCACTTCCTATAATAAACAATAACCCATTTTGCTCCTATTTTGTTAATTGAGTTTCATTTATTCCAAAAAATGCCGCCACGGTTTCTATCAAGTGGTTGCAAATCACTACCAAAAAGATCAAGTACGTACATGTAAATTGGTAGCATTTATTGGACATTCTAATGCTTAGTCATTCACCTATCACCGAGAAAACTTTGCTATTGCTGTTTGTCCCTCAAATTCATCGTAGTTCAAATCCTATATCAACCAAAAACACATTGACAAAACATTCAATCAATGTGGTTCTCTGTAAGGTGGAAAAATCTCAAAATGAATAAACCTTCATTACGTGCCACTGTTACATGTTGAAACCATCTTTAAATAGTTCTCAGAATGAATACTTCTTCCTTACGTAACCTGAAATTCCTAACGTGATTCTCCTGGAAAGGGGGAGAGGAGAGATTTCACAGTTGCTCTGAAAGTATTGAGACCATTGAAACCATCTTTGGACTAACATTAACGATGCCGAGCCTTTTAAAAGTTAAAACCCACATATTGCTCCATATTTGAAGAACGCAAGGCAAAATGCACAAGAGGATTTTCTGCAGCTTGATACAATTATTTTATGTGCCAAAACAATAAGAGTTCCCTTCAATCCCTAAAGCTGATTGGAACTGTTTCATCTGTAAAATATTCCTTCCTGACACTGTCTGCAGAGCAAAATTTCGTCTGCAAAAGAAAAATGAAAAAGGGGGAGAGGAGATTAAAGAAAGTGAAGATACGATTTTAACAAATGCACATTCAGCATGGGTATACTTACCAGAGAAGCATACGATTTTAACATCGGCTTGACTAGTTGCCAAATTGGCTTAAACACGAAAGGAGCTTCAACAAAGAGCACTTCGGCCAATCGCTTTGGATAATAATAATAGAATACGTCAAACTGCCAAAAAGAAATGTCGATTCATCAAAGAGCAAATCACACAGTTGACTAAGCCGTTTGAAAATCAAGGGGAAAAAAAGGTTCTGATTTGATATTTAAACAATTATGTGAGAGTAACAGAAAGTATCATTTGATGATACTTAAGAACTAATCAACTCACGCGAAAGCCTGGCTACATTTTATCTGAAAAGCAATTAGTTCCATCATCAAGGAATATGAACTTCTGATCCATCGACTCTACCATTACCATCCATAACTTTGTTTTCAAAGGCAGTTTCAAAGGCACACACATCTATTTGGATAATATATTCTGCTCGTAGTTTCTGAGCTAGTTTAAAAAAATTACCAAGAATGTCAAGTATCTAAGATCCGCATTTTCTGTGCCGAAACCCCTGAGATCAACTATTCCAAGTATCTGTTCCTGCCCCGTTGGAAGCTTACTCAATGCCTTCTCAACAAGGAAAATACACAACTTCTCATCCTCAGCCGGATCTTGTGCCTATGATATCATTATTTATGCTCATTGTTACAAACAGTTTTCGAAGTTGAAGTGAAGATTTAGACAAATACAACATATATCTAAGAAATTTTGTGACAAAGATGGGGAGCAAAAAAAATATGAAAGCCAGTAGTAACAAGGAACCTACATCGACAAACTAATAAATGATTAAATGCAATTTTAGAACAGAAAAGTACAAGAAAAATTACAAACATACTATAGTTCAGGCAACTGAAATCAAGTTGCTGAAATTTGTTAAAAGTATCACGTAATCTCATTCCCGAATTGAAAAACGAGTGATAAAGAACAAAATTATTCTGTTTCAAATGATACAAGGTTGGAATAAAGAATGGGAAAGAGAGAAAAGAGGGAGAGGAGAAAAAAGCCAAACAAGATGGGAAAGTTCTATCTTCCAATACTCTGAAAAAGTCAGCTTATATAAATTCACTTATAACATGTATGATAAATGAAGAATTATACTAGTTACATTAAGAAAAGCAGAAGGCGTGACTGTCCTGTACAACAAAGCAATGTTCTGCAGCATGCAGATAACCATATCTACAATTCCTCAAATTAATTCACTGGACTTCCTTATCAGAAGAATATATTCTATATTCAGGGTTTACCTCTGGGAAATGCTTTGATCCCACCACCACAAGCACGGGTCTATTATTGACATCTAGACAGTCGTGTACGTATGCTTTTCCAGTTTGAGCTACATCTTTGACGTCTTCTTCAGACAATTCAGATACACCAAATTCTTGACGCCATTTCTTATAGAGTAGAAGGAAAGCTGGTAATCTTTTAAGAATGCGAAAATTTAAATAAGCAAACACCGACTAAACTTTAAAATGTAGGGAACATAAACGCCTTCAACTGTCTGCAAATTTGAGGATATTTTTTTTTCTGAACCTGCATCATTATATTTTCACCACTCTTCTTGATTGAGTAATGGGATTTACTTAAACCAGAATCGTCAAGTGTTAATTCTGGGCATAATTTCTGTACTTGAATTATGTGAAGGATACAATGGCTTTAGTAAGCTTTGAAACAGCATCTTCAACGGAAAATTTGCGATCTTTGAGAAACCAGAATATCATATCTTCGTCATCTCTTCCATTTTTACCTACAGGGAGGTTTCGGTGTTCCTTTTCAAGCTTCTCCTTTACTGCCAGAACCAGCTGCAGAGTTCAAAAGTAGAAAAGTTCAATCAAAGGAAGAAGAGGTCCAGTGATTTTATCAACACCTAATTTAGGCTCCATTTGATTCTATGCTAGATAGACCTCTTTTTCGGTCTGTCAAAATGATAAAACAGAAAAACTAAGCTCGGAGTCAATTAATTATTCAAATTGGAAAAGAAAGTGAACAGAAGAATCTTTGTTTGTCTGAGATACGTATTCCCGCAACATTCACCTTGTAAATCTAAGCTGAACAAATGATTCATCGGAGTTCGAAATAAAAATATAAACACGTGCCACTTTAACTAGAAAGAATGTCCAAAACCTCTCTATCGCCTGATTAAAGTTACTAATGCAACGGTTAGAGATATCAAACAGTGCATGTTGCCAGAGAAATATTAGTAATACCTTGCGCGATTTGTTGGAGTCCACCATATGGCTGCAAATGGAAAATTTGCATATTGGGCGAGAGGTTCTGAAGCAAAGGTTTGAAGCAACCAATGGATTTACAAAACTTGGGCACAAACGCATTGCCATTTTCTGATTGATCGGGTAACCGCTTCTCCAGCAGGAGCTATTCCTTTAGCTGTAAAACTACGCGCTTTGCTAGCTTCCTGATCCTGAGGATTGTTTGATGAGCGCCCCGGATGGTGTATGTGCCTTTGTCCGCAGCTTCTGATTTTTTTTTTTTGGGTAGATTCCAGTTTTTTTTTTTAATCATCCTTTATATTTAATAGGCATTAATTCAATTTGTTATTGTTACTATTTTTTTTTAATGGGTCAACTGGGAAGCTATGTTGGGCTGTGATGAATTATGTCGAGACGGGCCGAGGAATTATTTTAACACCGATAGAATTACTATTAACACCCCTTCACTTAATTATTTTTTTCCAATTTCTTATATAATTTCTATTTATAGTTGAAATAAATTCATATATATATGTAAATTTATGATATATTTATGTATTTTAATTAAGAAAAAAAATACCATTAAATGTCTTGTCCAAACCAGAACCTTCAGTCTGCTAACATCCTGTCGCTATTATCAGTGCAAGTGAAGTCCATGATGATCAAGGGTGAAAGAAAACTTAGAAAAGGGGTGGCTACTGAGTATACATGATACTTCAATATTATCAGTACAGTACTCTAACATTCACCTGATTTAACATTGAAGAAAATTAAGTAAGAATAACAGTGAAGAAAGCATGTCCAGTGGACATAGTCTTAACTCTCTGCGTCTCTAGCCTCTAGGGATGATCTTAACTCTTTATTATTTTTTTATTTTTTAATTTCTTTTCCATGGAATGGTCTCTAGGATGTTGGTGAACGGTGACTACAATGCATGCATGCTGACATGGATGTTAAAATGGACCCGGCAATGTCACACAGGCTCAAGGAATAGGCTAGCTTTAGGATGCAAGCCAGCATCTTTTAGGGTCATTCTCATCTGATCCACGCCATAAACCCTTCTGGGAAAGTTTGATACTAATCTGTAGTTCCCAATTCCCTGCAGGCCTAATGAATCAATGTATGTAAAAATGGACTGTATTTTGTCTGTGCACAGAAAACTCTGCTCTCTTCTTTCCCCATTTGGAAACCTTATCAATATCTGCAACATCATTAATTGAATAACACATTTTAAGACCATCGTATACGCTAAGCTTATAATCTTGTTCAGTAACAGCACACATATGTACCTGTGTGGGCTGAGACTCGCCACCCCTTGTTGCAATCCCTTTGAATTGGTTCTCCTTTGTAGTACTAGTAAGCTCGTTCACTTTGCTGGGCTGTTTACTGACTGAATTGTTCCTCAGCTTCTCATAATTTCTTGTGGCGGAAGTTTCTGCAGGTGCTTGAACTTTCTCTCTTGAATGCAAATTCTTAAGTCTCTCTTTTTCCTACATTAGGCAAGACTGTTATTTAATTTTTCCTCAAAAATAGAATATTAATTCAATGTAAACATAGCATTACAACTAGAAACCTTGTCCATTTGCAAAGCAGCAAGATATGCGGCGTCTTGTTCTTCTCGTAGTTGACGATCTGCTCGAATCTTCTCTTCCTGCTGACGTCTTGCTCTGATATTTTCTTCGTGCTTAGGTTGAGCAATTCCAAAAGCCACTCCTTGTTCTTCCATTGTTCTCTGTAGAATTGCCACCAGCTCAGCTGGTGAAACCGGACCCTCTATCTGCACATACACAAAGTGACAAAACAATCAAAACACTATTTTAACCAATTTAGTTTAGCAGAATTTAACATTATTTGTATTACAACAGAAACTGAGAAACTTTTCAAATTTGGGCGATTAAGCTTCTATAAGAATAGGCATGAACTTGATAATAATAAATCCATTAACCTGTTGCAGTACTGTTATGGTATCACCGGGAGCAGGGGCTATGATAGCGCAACAGGGGAAGGTAGAAGGGCGTAGTGTTGCTACCATTCGAAGACCTTCTCCTCTGTCTGCCAGTGCTCCCCAGCACACGAAATTAACGTCAAGAAACTGCGTCACCAGCTCCGAACACAGTGTCTGGCTGCAGAAAATGTGGGTAAAAGGTTGTTCTGGTGAGTGCAGGTACATGAACATGAATTTTTTGTCTTGTTCTGCCAACTTGAGAGCCTCCATAAAACGGCAAGCGTAGAAAAATGGATGAGTGGTACTGTATTGCTGCTCGAAACTCTCCAGAAAAGCCCATTCGTCTGGAAGAACAGGGCGATGCTCTGGTGATTGAGGCAGAATAGGCACTTGGAAACTTGAGGGTACTTGTTGATTTCTTCTTCTTCCTCTTCCCATGAAGCTCATACCATCATCAAACGCTCTTGAAAACTCTCCCATAATACTTCGAGGAAAGCTCGCCAGCCTGCGAACAATCCCTTGATCCCTCGTAGCTGATGACATTGTTCGATCTCAGAAAACAGTCCCAGCACTTATGGGGTAAAAAAGCAAATAAGTGCCTGCAAATTGTTCTTGCAGCACTAACATAAGAATGGTGTTAATTTGTAGGGTCCAAAAGAGAATTGTGATTATCAAAAGATTCAAAGGGATTAACGAAAGGCCTTTTTTTTTTTTTTGGTTTGTCTTCCATTTAAGAGGTGCAGAAGATTACGGAAGAATGTTTAGATGCCATTTCTCTTTTCCTTTCTTGGACAAAGTTTAAAGAAGATTCTTTGCTTGTGGCTAAATCTGCCGTATTTTTTGTCAGTGCTGCATCAGTTCATTGACCTTTTATGCGTAGGATGGAGGATGTGGAATCATAGCCACTAGATAGGGAATATCAAACAATGGTGAATATGGCAGGATCAGATTCATCCTTCTCCTGTCATTGCATTTCAATATTCCAAAGTAAAAGCAGAGGAATGTATTATATATATACACTGCATTTTTATCCCGAAATCTTGCTTCCCGCTTTGATATGAATCTGACTTTGGCGTTAAAGCAACATCAACAGACGTAAAAATTTAAGTGACATGATTCTTTTTGTTTATAAAATACTATGTTATTCATTAGTACTACGTAGGTAAGTAAGGTTATGATGAGAAGAGATCTACTAGTCCTTCGTTGCATTGCTTCCGGTAGAAAAAATAAATTAAAGTTGGAATCTTGAAGGGGAAATAATACAGAACAGTTGTAAATACGAGAGCAATCTGATGGTATTCGTTACTGAAAAAATTTTTATTAATTGTATTTTTCTTAAAAAAATTAGACCATTAAGTATCAAATATACATTATGGTTATGGCCCAAAGAGGTGATTTGTATTATTGGGCTTTGCGTGAAATTAAATCTCAAATGGACTATGTGAAAATGTGGTCATGATGATAGGTACACATTATATTGCATCTAGCCAGGTATCTCTCTACGACAAACGTGGATCCTTAATCTAGATAAGGTAATTCCAAAACTGACCTCTATCATCATTGATATTGATAGAAACCGAAAAGCATAAGCATAGCTGTAAAGAAAACACAGGCTGAATAACGAGTTACGGTTCTGTACAAGGCCAAAAGGAAAAAGTCATTATTCTGTATGACTATGGTACTTGTTAAGTGGGTAATAACTTTTTGAATATTTGAACCTTGTTTCCCATGCTTACAAACAAAATCCACTAAATTACTATTTCAACTCCATAGCAATTCAGTGATTGAACCGTACTTGCTATTTTCTTCAAGGCATAATTAGTTGTCGCCCTAAATTGTCAATTGTGGTGACAAAAAGCATTTTATAGTGCTATTTGCACTTGAGTAGTTTTCGAGCATGTCTAAAGAGAGTTCCCATAAAATTGCAAGTGGGTTGGTACGTAGCGTATTCCTCTTATTCAAGCTCCACATCAAAATAACACATCTAGTACTACTTTAGAATAAATACCTACTTTGGTCATTAATACTTAAAATTTTTATTAATTTGGTCCCTCATACTTTAAGTTTATCAATTTGGTCCCTCACACTTAAGACCTTAATCAATTTAGTCTCTCATATTTAAAATTTTAATTAATTTAGTCTCTTAAACTTATAAAATTTATCAATTTAATCCTCATACTTAAAAAATATTGATAAATTTAAGGGATTGATTAGTGTTTCAGATGTAAAAGATCAGATTGATCAATTTAAAGTGTGAGGGACCAATTTGATAAGAATTTCAAACGTAAAAGACTAAAATAAGTATTTACTCTATTACTTTACTTAGTTTCAGAAGTTGAAACAAAGTTGATATATAGTACACTCGACTGCCGTTTGAAGGGTCCTCATATTCAGCTTTTTATTACGCAAAGACTGTGGAATGCAATTAAAAATAGTTGCCGTATACATAACTCACATGGCTTCCACATTCACATTCACATCCGATGAATCATCACCATCTTCAACCTTCAAAGTAGCTAGGCACTAAGGCACATGGGCTACCTGTATGCCTAATGTTATGCAGGGACACAATCTTCTTTGGTAATACATATATATATATATATATATATATATATATACACTCATTGGCCTTCTTTCCCATAATTGTCGCGTGCTTCTATCATATTTTTGGTTTAGGTGGCTGGTGGCCTATGTATGAATATGAATAATGAGGCTGCATACTACTTGTAGTAGTATTGGACATCTTTCAACTCTGTTTTTTCATCAAGTCACTAAAAAAGTTTATGTTCCATTCAAATAAAAAGGTTTGGAGAAAGTGGCAAAGATAGGCTTAGACTCCTAGCACTCAACCCCACTGTATTAAGAATTGTGAGAAACAATACAAATATAAAAAGTTCAAAATCACTTTTATTCTAAGTTAAAATTGTAATTTAATTAAAAAATAATGATAAAAATTTGATTTTCTAAAATTAAAAATTTTAATATCATATTAAAAAATAATTTAACTTAAAATATTAAACTATTTAAAAAATAATTTTATATTATATTTATCTACACGTTATCTGTTTATCAGTTAGAGTTGTAATTTTTTTTTTTTTTTGGTATACATAGATCTTTGCAATCTTCTAACCCAGCTAAATACACTGTCATGGCCCCCATCCCTCTCTCCAAAATGTCAAATTTTCTTTCCTTAAAGGAACTCAACTGCCAGTGAATTACGTGTTGTTTTATCAGCTTCATGCTATTCTGTTCTGGTAGTCGAATAAATGTGAAGCGTCTATTCTGCATTGATTGTAAACCAGCATCTTGGTACATTTTGACAAAAACAAGAACTGTATTATGAACAATCAAAGCAATATCACCACTTTTAAGAGTCTTCAGTCATGAATATCAGCCTCACTTTCTGGTTTCTAGTTTTTTTTTCTTTCCGCCCTTTCCCTTTTAAATTGGTGAGATGCCGATTCTTTTTAAAAGCATGTACAGCTGTGGCAGCCTTTAATAGCAAAATCGAGCAAACTGATTTTATATTGCTAATAATCACAATGCCTTTACGAGGAGAGCTCCTTCCTGGGAGTGCAATTGGGGAATCAGTTCAGTTCTCTCAGACCCACTTTTATTTAAGGTTGTGGTTTAGGAGTTAATAAATCTATTACCTGTTTGGTTTCTATGAGAGTGACTCGCTGTGGACCAATGTTCTTGGTGACTGCAACAGCTTATCTCTTATTTTATTTTATTTTTTCTGGAGAAATTTGGTGACAGAATGAGTGGGTGTTCGTTAAAAGAAGAGAGAAATAAAGAATAGTCAAGAGCAAGCAGGGGACGAACTGTAAGTGGGAAGCATGCAGCAGCATTGCCCTGTCACAAACCTAAAAAGGTAATCAGAGTAAGGGCCCATGCTTTTGTGCTTCACAAGCACACAAACTAGTTGAGTGGCCAACTCACAGCCCAAGAGAATTTTTACTAGATAGGAATATATCTTTCCAAACCCATTTCCACCATTCATTACATGCTATGGTAATTATTTAATGAAGTAAAATCTTAAGATGGTAACATTCTCCCTGCCTTCTTAGCTATCATGTAAATTATTCTTATCCTTCAGCACTTTTTAGGGGTTACTTTCAAGTTGAAGCATTTCTACTTTTTATTTTTTATTTTTTCCTCGATCGCCAATTTTTTTTTTTAAAAAAAAAATATGAAAACTTACATTGTGTCATTTTCACCCTTATTATTTTGCACAAAAACTATGTAATATCAATTTCATCGTAGATGAAAAAGAAGAATTGCCATTTCAAAATCTTCTTTTACTCATCAGAGTTTTGCAGCAAGTTATTCCTCAGTAACTACTGCTAACAACTGGGTTACTGCTTCGGTAAGTTGTCGGCACAGAAGCCATTGACTCATTTGACCATTACATCAGTTAAACCGTGCTCCTACGACAAACAGGACCACTTGGTAATTTTTACAGAATGAATATCTTCAGGGTTATAGATATTGTAAAAACCAACTCTATCTATAGTCAGAGAGTTACTGAAAAAGCTAATCCCTTTGGTGTGGTAAAAACATTGTTAAAAATAAAAAATTTAGTTTGGATAAACTGATCAGAATTATTGCTTCTTCAGCTACAGTCTCAGTCTATAGAATTAAGAAGCCATAAGCTAAACAAATAAACAAACAAAAAGTAGCCGCATTTTATCTAAATGAGCTCTCCAAGAGTCTACTTAGGATAATTGCGGTTACCCTTTTGATAATGAAGCTGAGATTATCCATGTGGTCAAAAGAGGAATTTGGGTAATAGAAATTCATGGTTGTTTCTCATCATCATGATGACCTCTTGGATATAATTATTAGATATGGCCCATAAAATTTTTTTTGCAGTCCCGTATATTTGTCACTTTACAGTCGAGGTAGCTCTCTTATATCAGTATAGTTGAGCCGTATTATTGCATTAATACACTCGCAGAGGGAAGGCAGTAACACCAGGTGAGACAACATTCTGCAGCTTGGAATTGGAAGGCAGAGCAGTTCAAAGTGATAAACACTTCAGATGCTATAAAGAAAATCTTACAAGAAGCAAAATGTTTACCTAAGAACCTTTGTTTGCCATTTAGATCAAGGGAGGTGGGGAGTGGGGAGACAGAAGTGAAATGAATACTCATCATCTTTGTTCTCCCCCACCACCATAATCTAAGGAAAGGATAAATTTTGAATGATGTGGACTCATTTTAACCCCACAGATAATTTCTTTGGCCTATTTTGAAGTCAAAAACTTTTCCTTTTTTCCTCTTTTGAATGCCTGGAACTGTTTCAAAACTCTTTTCTTGGAAGCTAAGAGGCAAAGGAATAAAAGAAGAAGAAATCTGACATGGAAGGATGACAAATCCATTTCTCTCTTCTTCTTCTTTTTTTTTCTTGAAATGCTAGAATATATTATTCCATACATTTCCTTGGAAGTTAAAAACTTAAAAAAGTAAAACTAGGAAAGTACCCCCACCTATCCGGGGGGGTCTATTTTATGTGCTGGTGCCAGAATTTTCATGGCGTGGGAACGCAAAACCAAGATCAATAGAACCCCTCTCTCTCTCTTTCCCTCTCTCGGGTACCGGTTGGGAAGAGTTGTTTATAATTTGAAAACGTGAAGGTAGATAACAAACTCGGTTCCTTCTTGGGCAGTTTCTTCTGTTTTGTATGGACATGAAGGGATATTCAGGTTGCTGGACAAAACGTAGGAATGAGCTATTTTTTGCAGCTCGGCACACAAGAAGACAACACCAATGCATACAAGCAAGTCCTGTCGCCCCAGAAAAAACAGTTGCACAAAATCATTCTCTAAAAATGGCTGCTGCTATTTCCCAAAATGCTCTTCCTGTGTTGCCTATATTTGTTGCTTTGCTTCTACTTGTTACTTCAATTAGCCCAGTCCTGTCCATCCACATTTTCCCAGATTCCGGCCATCGTTCACCGGCCAATCAGACTTTTAGACCAGAAGCAGAGTTGCTCAAGTTGAGGAGAATCAGAGCTCATCTAAAGAGGATCAACAAGCCTGCTGTCAAGACAATTAAGGCATATTCCTCTGCTTTTGCTGCTCAGAAAGTGACAGTGTGATTTTCTTCTTGTGATTTTGTGACATTGGATTTTGTTATTTTGTTGCAGAGCCCTGATGGGGATTTGATTGATTGTGTTTTATCTCATCAGCAACCAGCTTTTGACCATCCTCAGCTTAAAGGGCAAAGACCATTGGTAATTTCCATCAAATTTGTGAGAGCTAAAGAAAATGACTTTTCTCTGAATTCCAGATACCCAGAATTGTGGAAACAATGTGGGGATCATGGAATTCTAAAGCAGTTATCTTTGGTCTGAATGAAACAACACTCAAGGTTTATTTTAGAGATTGAATTTTATTTGATACATAGTCAGAGAGACTAAGAAGCAATTTTTAGGTTTACAGGATCCACCAGAGAGGCCAAAAGGCTATAGCAACAGGGAAACTGTAGAAGAGAGCCTTCAGCTATGGACAGATTCTGGTGAATCGTGCCCAGAAGGAACTGTTCCTATACGAAAAACAACAGAGGAAGACATTCTAAGAGCAAGTTCAATCCGAAGATTTGGAAGAAAACCAAGAAATGTACGGAGAGACTCAACCGGCAGTGGCCATGAGGTTAGTGTTCTGAAATTTGACACGCTCCTTTTCTCTAGTTCAAGTAACACACTTTACAGTTCTGAACAAAACACCCAAAAAAAAAAAAACTAATGGGCAATCTTTTTCTCTGCTGTGAATTCTATTTCAAGAATTACTTCACAGTGCATGCATTTAAAAGGAAAATCTTGGCTTAGGCTTACTCCTCCATTTTCCTGGCCAAAAAGATGAAAAGAAAAGACAATCCTGCTTTTCCCAACCCATCAAACAGTATAAAACATGAGCTACTAGCTAGATAACAGCGAGTGAAGAGACACCATTTAAAAGCTTGCCTCCTATCAAACAGCACCATAAAGTAATGCTTCACCGGAATCATGATTTCATGTTAGAAACTAAATATTCACAATTTTGCAACAAGAACTTATCAAATTAGGGTGAATTTAGACAAAAATTATTATTCTCGTACATGCACATATTTTTAATTATTTAAATATTTAAGCATAGATATTATATCTTATTGCAGCATGCAGTTGTTTTTGTAAATGGAGATCAATACTATGGAGCAAAGGCAAGCATAAATGTATGGACACCCCTGGTAACAGATCAATATGAATTCAGCTTGTCACAAATATGGGTTATTGCGGGTTCATTTGGCAATGATCTCAACACCATAGAAGCTGGTTGGCAGGCAAGTCCATGCTTTTCCAAATTAATCCTTCCATTCCACCCTTTATTACTTGAACAACAACGTTAAATAATTCGTTAGAATTAATGCATTGCTATGTCTAGTTTCCTTTACCTTAAAAAAGCAGTTTTTTCTTCAGGTGAGCCCAGAGCTATATGGAGACAACTATCCTAGGTTCTTCACTTATTGGACAGTAAGTTGAACGTAACATGCCTCTATTTTCTCTCTTTTGTTTTTCCTACCTCAGACAGATGTCTGAAATTAGTGAACTTAACAGACAGACGCGTATCAAGCCACTGGATGCTACAACTTGCTCTGCTCAGGTTTTATCCAAACTAACAACAAGGTAGCAATAGGAGCAGCGATTTCCCCAAGATCCGCTTATAACGGCAGACAATTCGATATTGGCTTAATGGTTTGGAAGGTGAGTTTAGTCCACGGTCTTTCGACCAACGAAAATTATAAATAAATTAAAGAGTTTATTTTAGTCCACATTCAACACATTAAGGGGAAAATCAAGCAACCCCTAATTTGCTTAACAGACAAGCTAAGGGTTGAAAAGTGCTAGTTTTGACTTTTAAAACCGTTGGCTGTGTAATTTTGCACAGATTGCTTCTTTTAATGAATTAAGCAGCACTTACTTGAGAAAATAAAAGCTGTATCTAAATGAAGAGCAATAATTCTTTTGTTTGGCATATTTCTGTTGAATTTTTCTTTATGGTAATGTTTTTGAAATGAAAGATTCCTTTGCTTTCCTTGCTTGCATGAGCGTCCTTCATGGGGTCGACTCCAATGCCTTTTCCTTTTTTCGAAGCAATAGTTCATCTTGCTTTGCTTTTATTCTGGTTTTACTGTATTTGGCTTCTCACGGGCTAAAAGCATAGGCTCTCCCTGCAAAATGCATATTTCTTTTCACATTACGACTTTTCCCAAATAATGATAATTACTAAACAAGCAGATTAAAATAAGATAATTAACCCACAGGGGAAAATCTATGTGTGCAGGATCCGAAACATGGACATTGGTGGCTAGAGTTCGGGTCGGGTCTACTAGTTGGGTACTGGCCAGCATTCTTGTTTAGTCACTTGAGAAGTCATGCAAGCATGGTGCAATTTGGAGGAGAAATTGTGAATTCTCGTTCAAGGGGTTACCACACAGGCACCCAAATGGGCAGTGGACATTTTGCAGAAGAGGGATTTGAAAAAGCAGCGTATTTTAGAAACTTGCAAGTTGTTGATTGGGATAATAACTTGCTTCCTCTAACAAATATTCACCAGTTAGCAGATCATCCAAATTGCTATGACATAAGACAAGGGAGGAACAATGTTTGGGGAACTTATTTCTATTATGGAGGTCCTGGAAGGAATGTCAGATGCCCATGAAAATATATATGATATTCATTTTTCTCCCACTTTTTACTTCCTTTTTTGCTTTTTCTTTGGCTATTTTGCTTCCGTTATAAACTTTTAAATGGATATATATACAATACTACCATCAAATTTTTACAAACAAGCAGGATAAGTGCATTTTGTTTTAAGGAATGCAAACCTTTGACATCTGTTTTCAGTAACGTGGAATGGAAGGGTGTTATTTGTTCTTTTTTCCATCTCTTTCCTATTAGATTCCAAGAAAATCTCAAACACTATCAGACGAAATAGTTGACTTTGACCCCGTCAATCTCCAAGCAAAACCCAATCAATCTTCTAGAAAAAATTATATAATATTAAGCCGGTAAGCATAGACCCTTCCTACGCGGCTTTGCATGTGGGGAGCAATAAACAAGCACGTTTTGAAACAAATATTGGAGACTTTGCCATTGAACCTTCTATCCTATATTATCATTTTCCAACCTTCCGATCCAATAACCGAAAAAAATGAGACGAATATACAACATTATCTGAGTGTCCTCAGGGAAAAATATGTTGATACAGTGAACCCAAGGCCATTTAATGCATAAGAATAATTAATGGTTTTCCCCACAAGCATGTGCTTTCCAAGAGTCAAACAATTAACCAAGAGAAATGCTTAAATACTAAATTGGGAAATACAATTACATTTTAGAAAGGGGGTGGGGGCGCAATTGTAGGAGTAACCAAGAATTGATGCTTTATATGCGTGAGGACAAAGCGATCCCCACTTCATGCCTTTATTTCAAAGCAAAACGGATCGATGACTTACAGTAATACGTATAGAAGAAGAGTACACAAGCGATGGAGAATACTAAATATTGGGTGTTGCTGACTTCAACTGGAAAGGCCTATGAAACGAAAATAAGGTTTAGAATGGCACTTTCATGCAGATACGGCAACAAGGAAAGTCTACTTTGTCATTTTGGAATGAGTTCATTCTCACACGAACCTTGCCTTTTATTCTTGAATGGCCAGAAAATCAAATTAGCGGTAAATTGTACTCCGCAAGTTCAAAATTATATTCCTAATAAGATACGATAGATTAATAAATAATACCAATCTGACTGGATGGGGTTACTATCCGTTCAATGTGTCTATAGTTTAGTGAAGGAAAATATATCGCAATGGACGGGTCAACAAGTGTATGATTCTTCGTGAAGTGATACAAAACAAAGCAAAAAACATTGGGTTGGGTACAGTATCGCGTTGAGATAACAATACAATATGAAACCAACAAAGCACAGAAAGCAAGATCTGCCAACCAGAACGGCGTCTTGTGAAGGGTGATTGTCAAAGAGGCCCCATCGACGTCATAACTGGTAGGGGACCCACGGCTATTGGATATCCTTTACACAGTATAAGCCTAGCTACTAAATTATTTGTAGCCAAGACACTTCCACCATTCGCCATTTTAATTACTCAATATAACTTATACTCCCAAAACTTGTGGCCAAGACAGTTTCACCCTTGACCATTTTGATTTCTCAAGATACCTTCTACCTCCAGGACTTGAAAAAAATTGTAACTGGGGTATCATCCACAGCTGAAATACATTGGTCAGTAAATTTAATCTTTGTTATAGGTCATGGGTATATATGAGCATGAAGAAAATGGAGGAACAAGCATAAAGAAACAGAAAGACTCAAGAGGTAGACGTCAAAAAGAGTTACAGGTTTCTAAACAGCCTGTGGACCACACAAGATAAGCGGTAAACTTGACGAAAGAAGGAGAAGTAAAATCATGAAAGTATAGAGACAATTATTGAAAAATTATTGGAGTATCAAATATGGAACAATCAGGACAGGTGCAGCCAAAGATGCGATAAACATTCTCCTTCTATTAACAATAAGTAACTTGTCCTGATGATCAATCGCCAGTGTTGCTAAAAGGATCATGTACAATTCATAGAAGATTGTCGCTTTCTTGAGACCTCCAGTACTAGTGGTGCACAAGACATAGGCATCAAGGTGGCAATGAATATTAAAGATTTTAGCAGCCGAGGCTCTACTCAACTAGAAGTTCAATAACTTAGCAAACACGATTTTCAAAGAACCACGTAAGCAACATGTTATATAGACACAGCTCTTCAATGTAATTGTTACCAAGTTCGGCAAAAGCATTTGTCTATAAATTTAATGAGGTATTCATTCAGGTGCACAGATCTGAGAATATGTGTGTGGTTTTAAAACATTGAGGACCATCAAATCATTCACTGAAGGCTGAAGCTCCCTCAAAATCTAAGGACCAATAAGGTTGTTCAAATATCTTCCCATATATTCTTCCCCAAACTCGTACAATTTGAAAAACCTAGGTTCTTCCAATGTTTTGTCATATCAAGGATGCAATCATGATTTTCTTTCAAAACATGCATGTGTTTCAACTCTGATGCAATCTTCCTTAAAGATGAATGCTCTGTCTTCCAGTGTCAGAAGGAAGTCCATAGGACCAACCCCACAAAGATTTAATCACAGCAGAGGAATATACGTGTCTTGAAGAAAAATTCATAAGTTCTATATCTAAAATTATGAGTGGTATGATCATCAAGCTGGTAAACAAAGGGAGCTATCAGAGCAGATCATCTTCTCAAAATAGAAAGTTTGGTGATGGTTGCTGTCAATAGCAAATCATGGTGGATAGCTTGGTTTATGGTGCAAAATTCAGACAATTATTTCTATATGCAGTTATTTCTGTATATTTGTGTGTAGTAGTTATTTTTGTAGTTGTGCGTGTATTTGTGTAGCAGTTATTAGTGGTAGTTAAGTGGGTTAATGATTATTGACAATTGTTTTATTAGCACAATTTAGCAATAGTAGCACTATCATTTAATTGTTGGACAATTCTTTGTATAAATTTACTATCATGGAATGGAATAGCAGAGAGAAGTTCAGTTTAATTTTTTTTTTTTTTTTTCCTTTTTCCCTATTATTTCTAGAGTGATTTCCCTACTCCAAATAGGATACCTTAGTTACTTATCATAACTGCTAACAATTAAACCAAATTGCAAGGCGTAATGATTAGGAAAAGGGGAACAAATATTAATATTCGGAACTCTACTTGATGGAGATGGTTGGATGCAGCGGTCTCTAGAGTAATTTAGTTTGTTCATTAATCAATTTCCAAGAGAGAGGGATACCTGAACTTTTGAAACCCAAAATGCGTGAATAAAAACTGAAGATTGGGTTGGGTTGGCTTGGCTTGGCCATCATCACAAGTGACCTAGTCCTTGCAAGCCCTCCAACAGTTCATTAATCCTGTAAGCACCACAGGCTGGTTCTTCTCTTCTCCTTGTGTCTCTTCTCAAAATCATTGTATTTCAATTCCTTCCCATTCACCTTCTCTATTTGTTCCCCAATTTTGTAAAACTAGTACAAGCTGAATCAACACTCCCCTTCTTCCTCGAGGAAAGTTTTCAGGGTCTTCTTCGGGAAGAAGAATTTTCTTTCGTCCGTTGTTGTACTAGCAGAGAGCTGAGTTGGAGCAGAATCAGTTTCATGTTTCAACGAGCTTCTTCCAGAAAATTGGAACAAAACAAAACACGCTTGCAGTAGTGATAGTTCGGCCGAAACAAAATGGGCTCAAGGTTCCTCACTCCCCCTCTTAATATTTACACACCCTACTATTTTTTTGTGTAAAATCATCCTTCAAAAATACCTATATCCAAACGAGGTTCATCTTGGGGAGGGTTTCTTCTGTCATCCCAATTTTCTCTTCTGCGTTAGAGGTGTGAAGAAAAAATGTGGTGTTAAACGAAGTCACCTTAATAATCTTGTCCATGTTCAAGTTTAGGCTCTTTTCCATCTCTGGAAGGTGCAATACAAGATGAGTAGCAAAGCGGAAGAGACAGTGCGGATAAAGATGGAATCGCTGCGTCTAAGCTACGATACAGAGGTGCTTTTTCTGCAGCAGAAGATGGATGCTTTTACGGTTTCTTTTAGGAAGCTTCTGGAGTTCGCAAGGGACAGAGCACCAGAAACTACTGAATGTCAAGGTGAGAGGTTTAGCCAATAGTTTTCTTTGCAGTCTGCATCTCCTATATGTATTGTTTTGGTTATGATCCATTAGGGTGAGTTTTTACACAATTTTGTCCATCTCGGTCGGTTCTTCTATTCAAATTTTTGTTATATGCGTGCCCGTCCAACTTGTTTGAGGTTTGATGCATAATGTCTCCTGTGGTGCTTCAGATACAGTCATACATACAGGGGGAAGCAGATGATTAATCTGTGCTGGATGTATATGTTTTTTTCATACTCACACGTAGAGATATATATATATATATATATATATATATATATATAGGGGACATATCAAGTGAGAGGTGTGAATCATAACAATGGGATTTTTCATGAATGGTCAAGATTAAAAGCTGCATATATGTTCAGCTGATGCTGAGATATCATACATGGCAGGCCAGGAAATAAAGTCGAGGTTTGATCGGACAAGCGATAAATCTATCAAGTACTAATGTAGGAATAACTTTTGACTATGGCTGATCACAAATCGTTTGAAGCATAAAACAAGAAGTATCTGAATTCTGAACATCTAGACCCATATAAATAGAACCTACCAAGAGAGCCCGAAAAAAGAGTACTCTAAACTCTCGCTTGGTTAAATATACTAGTTTCCACACACCATCCCTGGGGACACAAATTTTTCTTTTCCTTTTTTTGTAATTTCTGGTTCACAAATCGACTCATTTCTTCAATTAAACATCAGCTGTATCAGTGATGAAAAAATATTTAGAGATTACATTTTTGCTTTATATTTGTGATACATAACAAGAACTTGTATTGACAGACAGCGGAATGAGTGTTACTAATTAACATTTAAATTTGTATGCTTTCTCATTTGTGCTGAGCTACGCAGGGAAATCTAATCCCCTTCATTTATGATGGATGTATTTTGGGTTGCCTTCTATCTATCTAGCGTAAATAGGTAATCTTATTATATACATGGTTTCTAGGAAAGGGGAAGAATTGCTTCATATTGTGGCTTGGCATAATCTTTTGTGAAGCAATGCACAAGTGTTTTTCCATAGCTTTTGAGCTTCCGATTCGTCATTTGCTAGACTTGAGCATTTATTTTCATTACAATCTGCAAAGTATTTCCCACTGACCCCTTCTGTCTGTGGGCTCAGAGCAACATAACACGTGGTTGATGCACCCTGCGGAAATGCATATTAATTATTATTACCCAATACGTTCTGTTTCTCGTCTCCTTCACCTTTACAATCAAGAGAGTATGCATCTACAAACCTGACACGTTGATTTCAGTAACTTGGATGCAATGAAAAACAGAGAATCTGCGAAGAAGTTCAGTTCTATCAACTTTTGATTGATATATCAAATGAAAATGAATTATAGTTATGATCAATCATGTACCTGTTAGCAAGCCCTTGTGAGCTCTAATAATTCCTGTCTTCACGATACCTGGATGGACTGCATTGATACTTACTCTTGCATTCCTTGCCTGTGATTATGTTATGTTCCAATTTTCAGAGTCACTTTTTAGTGGGACATGCAATGCAAAGTTTTGCTTCAAATACTATTATTATTATGCCCAGAGATAAGTACAAGTAACTTCCAAGTTAATTCTTACCTTTAGCTGTCTCGCCATTTCCCTTGCATGCAAAATATTGGCCAATTTTGATTGAGCATACGCACGTGTGCCATTATAACTGTATTTATCATTATTAAAAAAAAAAAAAATACAGCGATCAGTACATACCCAGATAGATATTAACGTAATTAAAATTGATCAAGAGATTGATGGAGTAGCGGTACTTTTTTCCGTTGAGTAAGTCGTTGAAACAAAAGCCATCTCTTTTCACCCAATTGTGTATAACAGAAGAAACGTTTATTATTCTCCCTTGAAATCCTGTCATCTCAGCCGTTTCTATCATTTTCTCCAGTAGCATTTCGGTTAACAAAAAATGTCCTGCAATTCAAATGTTTAGGAACAATTGTTAAAACTGTTTTCCCTTTTGTCCATATCAAATATTTTATTTTATTTTATTTTCCTTCCATTTCTTTCTGTATTTAACATCTTCCGTTCTTCTCTATTATTTGCATGCAGTATAAGAGTGGCTTGCCAATTCCGAATACCGCATCACTAGTTGCCATAAATTTGTTAGAGCTTTTTATTTTTATTTTAAAACAGAATTAAAAGAAACTGTTGAACAATTGTATACAATTGTCTATGTGGTTATGTTTGAATGTACCTGAAAAAACATTAATTATAATTTTTTGATATACAGAATGATGATTCGATTTCTTATTAATATAAGTATCTTTTTCTTTTTTTTTTAATAAGAAAAGACCTAGAATAATCTTCCATAGAAGTAGGAATAAAAAGTGAGAATGCTTATTCTATGCTCCATAGAATCGATACTTTTTTCTTTTTTTTTCTCAACCTGCTCTCTTGTTGTTCAATAAACAAAACATAAATTCAGTTTATAGACCCTTTTATAACTGTGCACAATGACTAATTAAGTAAAAGCAAAAATTATAAAATTACCTAAATAGTTTGTGGCAAATGTCATCTCAATTTTGTCTTCAGAGAACTCCAAGTTCTGAGAGAATATTCCAGCATTGTTTCTGCAGAATTTATTTATTCCAACAATTAGCATATATAATAGCATAGAATATATATGTTTTGCTTTTTTTCTGATCACGAATATATTTTTTTTAAAAAAAAGATCAAAGCTCACTGACATGAGGATATTAAGGGGTAGTCCTAGTGCAAAAAACTCGGAACAAAATCTCTGTACGGAGGCAAAAGAGCTGAGATCAATCTCCAACAGAATAACCTCAGCATTTGGAGTCTCTTTATGGATATTCTCTCTCACTTGTCTTGCCTTCTTCAAATCCCTCGCACCAATCACAACTCTCACTCCTCTCTTTGCCAACACTCTCGCTGTTTCAGCTCCAATACCAGAAGTCGCCCCTTCAAGTAATTAAAACCAATTACAAACAATTCCATTAATTAATTAGCTAATCCTTTATATATATTATCATTAGTAACAAAATTTTGAAAAATATATTGATTTAGAATTTTTACTTTTTTCCCAGCTGGCCTCCGAGGTACAAGATGAGCGATGAGATCATTTGTGTGTGTGTGTGTGTGCGTGCGTGCTTGCTTGTGTGGAAGAAGGAAAATGATTAGTTTCTGGTGTAGTGCAGATGGGGTGCTGTAGTCTGAACCAAAGGAGAGAAAAAAAAATTATATATATATATATACACACTAAAAAGACAAAACGATATCTTGCTACGGCCAAAAAGAGCCACCATGAGTCATCTTAAATGATATATTCACGGGAGCTAAGTGAAACCCACCTCATCCTCTACCCTCCAAAGCCCTAAAAATAAACAAGAAACAAACAGCACGTAGTTTTTGTAATGGAAAAAGCTAAACAATTTACCACCAATTATGCTTCATTCCACAGTAAAAGCTTAGAAAAGAAACCCTCCATTTTATCCCAGAAAAAGCAAAGCTTAAAGGAGAAAATCAGGAACAAAGAGCCGGAAACGACAGCAAAATCGTCATCTAGGATAATCTCCAAAAACAAAGCCCTCACGCACTCGGGGTCTGAAAAACGCAAACTCGAATAACGTGAAGAAAGAAAGAAGATCGAAAACAAACCCAACCAAGCTAGCTTTTGCTTCTTACTATAAGTGAAAGGATGAACAGCTTATAATAAGATGAGAGAGTAGCTAATTACCAGTAATGAGAGCAGTCAGATGAGAAGGGAGAAAGGAAGAACAATCTTGTGTAACTTGCTCGGCCGTCGAATTTGAGCCAAAGCCACTAGGGCCTGCAATTCCTGCTAAGTATCTCAGCGTTGCCTTCATCTTCATGGGTTTGCCTGCCTGCCTGCTTGCTTAACTTTTGATGACAAATAAAAGAGCACTTGTGGAGATGGGAGTAGTGGGACTTCAAAACCACATAACCATATCCATTTATATACTATCATCACACATACCGTAAATATCGAAGAACTATTATGCGATACTGAAAACCAACCTAATTGAGTGGTCTCTCTGTTTCAACCTATGAAATGAGCTTTTCGGATCTTTCTGGCACTATTTCAGCGAAATCATTGGTGGATACCACCGATGTAATATGGTCCACAAACCATCTGATTATTCAAGCAACAACAAGAAATTAAACACGGACATTAGGCATATATTCTAGACTAGACGATCTATTTGCAACTTTAACGCTTTTTTATTTTTTTGTTCTTCATTTCTAATAATTACGGCCGGTCTTTATTAAGTGATGTCCACTCTCTGGTGGACGCGCCGCGGACATTTTTATTTCCTGGGTAAAAATTTCCAAGTCAGTATATAATTATACTTCTGTACTAAGAAAAAAGTGAATAATCATGCTTGATTAAGAGTAACAATGAATGATTATATGAAGATTACTACTGAAGTAAAACCAAAATCTTACGTGTAATTGATGTTAGAGAGTAGTAGCCCCCCTTTTTTACTTTTATTAATGTGCACAAGGATATCTCCTTGATTTGTTCTTTTCTTTGGTTTTGTGTGGATTCAATTTCCTTGAAAAATATGGCCTATCGGATTTAACTTTTTCTCTCGTCTTAAAATATATCACATCACAGAGCAACTACCATCTTCCATAAAAACGACCTGAGATCATTATTGGTATTAATTAAACTAAAATAAAATTACCTGTGATTTTGCTATTTAATAATAGTACGTATCTTGGGGTAAAAATACTTTATGTTTGATATTACTGAAAGGACAAACCTCTTTAGATTGCGTAATTTCTTGTTGAAAAGCCGTCTGTACATTTAATATTTCTGACATGTATAGTACTCCATTTATTATTTGAATCAACGAAATCAAAGTTGAGTTCACCGTCCTACATATATGCCCTGCGCGCAGGCTAAATTGTAAACTCTTAACTATTTCACCTTCTTGGATTAATTTCGTTGAATCATAATTATTATTATTATTATTATTAATGGTTATGATCATCTGTACATCTGGCATGCATCCGGATGATTATGAAGTGGTGCTTCATCTTGCATATATAAGCCAGAGATTATTTTATAATAATAACAAAACCACATAATCCATTAGTTATGACTATCTACTTCATGTGATACGCATGGGCTTAAAAAAACATTTTATTATGAAAATCAATAAAAAAAAATTATTGTATATAGGTTCTTCATAAAATAATAATATATAGAATTAATTCATCATTGTGTATGCCTTGCAGTGTGTGTATACAAGAATTGTTTATTGTTTATGTTTATTAAATATGTATCTTTGTGCTAGTCAAATTTTATTCGTTGACTTGTAGAATTGAATTTTTTGCAACTTAATTAACAATAAAGATGTGGAGGTGTTTTCTGATGTCCATAAAATTGCTCTTAAAATATTTACACCCAAGAGAGAAAAATGGAGCTAAATTTTTTACACTTTGCTTTCGTTAATATGATACAACCCATTTCAGATGATCAAATTAAATCAAAGGGAAACTTTAGAGCAAATACCAAGCCAATTCTGGTCAATTTCTTTGTCTGGTCGATCTTTTCCAAGTGGTGTGCATGCATGTTTTGAAAAAGAAGAATGCAGGCATATATATGAATGAATGTATATCCTGGCTAACACGTGTGCATCTAGAAAACTAATGATAGTAGCTAGCATGCAATGCAAGTCTTGATTAGAGTTTGAATTGCCATGAATATTATGAATAAAGGAATCACTGACAGACATGGCAAGGCAGAGAGACATATACGCGTTGGCGTTGCAGACAAAGATGCTTTTGCTGCGTGCACACCGTGCCACTCACGTCTCTCCTTTGTCTGAGACTCAGAGAGAGAGAGTCCCTTTAAATTCATACATCCATGGCGCTTTGAGGAATCATGATGGGCATTGTTGGAACTTTGAATAGCTAAAAGATAGGCATTGAGGTTGACCCTTCAGCAAGGGAGTGGTAAGATGTGAGCTACTGGTTGTGACACAAGGGTCCCATTGTGTTTCCCAATTTGTAAACACCTCCTCATCAACCTGCCACCCACACGACGCCTCTTTCAAACCACTTACTCTCTTATTGCTTGTTGCTTTCACATGTGAACTCGTTCATTCTTTTATTATCATGATTCATGATTCATGCCATGCCCAGAGAAAAAAGGTCCATGTTTTTAGATCACACTACAGTTTGAATGTATATATATGAATGTATATATATATATATATATATATATATACACTTCATGCATGCATGGCTGACATCAATGCTTGTAGGACAGGACACAAAAGTTTCCTTCCCATTATCAAAAGCTAAAGTGGATCGTTTTGACTAATAGCTTCTTGTTCTGCCAACAAATTAGGCTAATTAAAGCAGTTTCCAAATGTAAAAGGTTGATCCACACATTTCCTAATTCTACCATGGAAGGTAATTGTACCATAATTTGTTACCAAAACTAATAATAATAAAAGAACGCTTTAGATTTGATTTATTTTTTTCATCAATTTTGACTTTTTCTATAAGCAACCCTCAAAAGCTATAGCACATAGCTAGAAAGTTTTTGGCAACTTCCAAACAGGTGCATTATTGGATTGAAAACTTGCCGCAACTACCCAACCCAATATAAATAGCATATGATTTGATCACAACTAATCAATTTAATTAGACGTGAAAGGTGGTATTAATTTCTCCATAATATATATATATATATATGACGTTTCATAAATTAAAAAATTTTGGTTTAGAATCACCTGATGCTTCAATTTTTTTTAAAGTAATTTAATTCCAATTTGCCATCTCTTTTTATCTGTCACTTGTAAGCTTTAAATAATTAAATTCTTTAATTTTTAAATTAAAACAACTAAGTTCTATCTATGAATAGAAAGATTAACAAATATTTCATATACACTTTTGTCAACCATGCCATATTGACTTTGCTAACTTGTTATATCATGATATATGCATTACACTTGATTGATTTGATTTAATACCTACAGGACTTAATATAATGATATATATTGTCTTTTGTTTTTCTTTGTCAATGAAGATTGGTTGAAATAATAAGAATCAAATTCCTTCGTATATAAAGATTAAGGAATCAAATGTCACAGTAACTAATTATGTTTTGCAAATAATCTTTAAAAATAACTATATAAGTCCTTGCTATATATATATATATATATATATATTACATCTCTGAGAAAAACTCTACTGGCGAAAATATTTGACTTGTGGATGTGAACGAACTGTGAGCCGATTCACACGGAGATTCTGAATTCTATGTTGGAGGCTTGGGGCTAATTTCTAACTAAAATGGCAGAATTTGTCAAATTCACCCTCTAAATATTGTCCCATTCCATCATTAGGCAATTAAATCAACTTTTTTGACAATTCTTATTTGTGTTGATTACCCGCTATCAAATCACCAACAGCTCCACTAAAACAATATATGTTTATGGATATGCAAACTTGAGCAAAACCATAATATATAAGCCATCTAATCCAACATAATGACAATTTGTTAAAAAAAAGAAACGGAAAAAGGGAGAAAGATTGTGAGCTACTGTCTTACCATATGAGGACTAAATATAAATATAAAATATATATATATATATATATATATATATATATATATATATATATATATATATTCCTCGGCTCGAATTTCTTGTACTAATAAATGGTGCCATCATTAATATAATAAATTAATAGTATAAAATTGTTAGTGATTCATTCATCAAATAATATCACAATGCTTTGACAGTATGAAAACCGGTTTTAGTACTGTGTTAACATCTGTTGGAACTTGAAACAAGTGAAAGAAAAAAAGAAAAGAAGGGCAGACAAAATAACAAACGAGGTACAATTTTACCTTTGACGGGAGCAATGAAAAGGCCCTAGTGTCACAACCATGTCCCCTGCATTAGCCTAAAATTCCTACCTGAATTGATGCATTTAGCAAAGTTAAAGATTAACCCTGCCGACAAAATTAAAAATTTTCACTACGATCAATCATTTCAATTTTTTTTGTCATTATGAACATGAAGGAGAAAACAAAAAATAGAATTCACAGAGGAAAGAGCCTATGTATCATTCGGATGAGTCCTACCCCACGTGCCACACACCAATTGTATGTTGACAAATGGCCCCCCAAAGTAGGACCCATGCCACACGAGCCAATCACGGAAGGAAGTGGGAGTGGGACACGGCCAAGACTAGTTTTCTCCTTATAATTATTCATCCACATTAAAGATCATTAGCTATATAAGATTATCTTATATTAAGCAATGACACATGAATTGTTTTTTTCTTTTCCATTGGTAGGGTCATTGTAAAGCAAGATTTGAAGAAAAGGTTGCTTGTCTTTTTCTGTTTATGCAGCAAGTGTAACCAAAAAGAATGTTTACATAATCCAAGGAGAAAAAATTAATTATTTGTTACAAAACAGGAGGTTTTGATTAAGGATGATGGGCATATATACCTCCTACTTAGCAACACAACAATATAATAATAATAATAATAATCAAAGAATCACAATTTGTTCTTTAATTATATGATTACGAGACTTGTTCTTTTTAAGATTGAGTGGTGGGCAAAGGAGACATGTGAAACGAGAACAAAATTATTCAAAGACAGTATTATGTGTTTGCCATTGTTGGAGAGTGGCTTTAACTGTTGATGATTGTATAATGGAAGCAAATCACACCGTCGCTAAAGTATTACAATTGGGCTTAAACTAATCATGTTTGAGCACTTTGGAAGATACAAAGCCTTAGTCATTTTAAGTTTTTTTCTTCTTTTTTTTTTTTCCCTTAAAATAAATCCTCACACGCATCACCACTTCATATACTGAACCTAAATCTAATTCGAATGGAAAAGGTAGAAGAACGACGTGATATTTTCCTTTTCATCTTTGCTTGAATAATGCGAATGATTATCTATTACTTTAGTCATTAGTATTTCTTAAAATTCATAGTATTTAGTTTTCTTTCTGATAAAAATATAAATTCAACATATTAAAAGGTTTTTTTTCACAAAAAATTATCAATTCAGATGTATACAAGGATGATCCAGAAATCAATTAAAGAGAAAAAGTTATAAAAAAAAAAATACTCAAGAACATACGAGGAGAGCTCTAATTAAGCATAGCCAAAATTAGTCATAAAGTTAGGAAACTCTTGTACATAGTTAGTCGTTTAACAATTTTACCCCATAACATAATAAAACATACCGCCCCCTCCACTTTCTCTTTCTCTTTTCCGTTGGCTGTAGCTAATGTTTTCCTTCTCCTTTTTTACGCGTGGTGCTCGGATAGAGGAGAGGTCTAATATTCTGACTACGAGTATGATTGTCAGGCCCAAGAAAATCAGGCCTTTTCATCTCACTTTTATGCCTCACATTTTAAGGCACGAGAAAATGAAAGGCCCATACAAAGTTTAGGTAGCAACAGAATAAACAAAATTGTAACCCCGTCTGACGGCCCATGATGACTCAACCTTCCTTCTTTCTATATATAAGAAGCCTGAAACCCTAACAATCCCTGTCATCTGCCCTCTCAACCCATTCACTGCCATTGCTGCTCTTGACGAAGCCAGGAGAATTTCTTCTCTCGTTATTGCTTTTTGATTTTGCAGTTTTTAAGTTGTATGTGGTTTTACCGCAAGTTCCAATGAGGAAGATAACCCAATTGATAGGAAGTGCCGTATGACACTCCAGTTCAAACAGCAGCGGGTTACGTCGGAGTCTCCAATGTTCCCATCCACCAAACTTGCAAACCCTATTCTGACTCGTTCTCTAATCGGTGCGTCGTCGTTTGGTGGTTTTGTCATTGGTCGGGATCGTTGTGTCTCCGGTGCCCCGCTGTGTGTGTGATTTGAAACGGGACTCTGAGGGCTTTCTTATTTTTTCTGAGGTTACAATTTCATTAGGTCCGATGCCACGTCGCCGATAGCTAGGTGAGCAGTGACCGGCGATGCTATGATTGGACCAAAATCAAGAGTCACTTGTTTCGCATCAGATAGGAACCTGTGGATGGCATAACTAACGATCCACGGCGCCGTTTATTGCGATTACATTTTTATCTACTTTTTCTTTTTTGTCAAAAAAAAATCGTGGTATAAATTAAAAAATGAAGCCGACGAGGAACGAAATTAATTTGGAATTACCGTCTGAATTCAAGTTTGATGTAAATTTCGGCTGACTGAGGCTTCATTTTATTTACGCAAAGCTAGTCTAATATCGTTCACTTTTCGAACCAATGCATATATATAAATTAAAAAATGAACTTAAGATTTAATGCACGAATCATCAAGTTTGTCCATCTCAAATACATTGTCCTCCTTAACTCTAAGTAAAGAGGAATTTGCAAACGAATTAATTTGAGATTTTTTTTTTATATATATATATTCTTATCTAGAAATATCGAACGTAAGAATGAAGAGGCTAAATGGCAAAATTGCACTTCGTAGGCAAGTCAAAAATGAAACTCGATATTAGGAAATTTGAATGAAACTTAACTATAGACAGGAGGGAATCACAAGTATTGGAATGATGTGAAAGCACGACTCGATAATTTTTTTGTAAGGAATAATTATAATTATTTTGTTTTATAAGTGTGTGGATTATGGATACTGACTTCAGCAATACGAAAGTTAGTGACTCAAATAGTTTATACTTATCAAACAAAAAAAGTTTGTAACTTCAAAAATTGAGGTTATTTTCCTATCAAAAAATATTGATTATTCAATTAATGAAAAATATTGAAGAAAATAAGATGAAAGTTTATACTTATCAAACAAAAAAAAAAAAGTTTGTAACTTCAAAAATTGAGGTTATTTTCCCATCAAAAAGTGTTGATTATTCAATTAATGAAAAATATTGAAGAAAATAAGATGAAAGTATCAGAGACGTGTGAGAATTAAATAATAAATTGGATATAGTATGATCTGATAAAAAATTGAGATCATATAAAAGAAACAATAAATTGGATATATATATTGTCAGAAAATATGAAAAAAGAAAACCGGCTTCCCCGACAGAACTTTTGTTTGATGGACAAATAAAAATCATGAGTGAGTACTAAACTACACAATCCCAATCCTTGCCTCATTTATTTACAAAACTGAGTACAAAATGACCAGACCCCATCAAATATTGGGCTTAAGTTAATTATGTCTTCTTCCTTTGGACACTTCGCAGTGTAGAAAACCTGAACCAGTGTTTCCAATTTTAAGCGTTTTTGTTTGTTTTTTTTTTTTTTTTTTTCCATCCGATTTAAAAATAAAATCTTACGTCACCATTTTATTTGTGTTCCCATGGGTCGTTTATACTAAACCTACGGTAGAAGAATGGAGTGACATTTTCCTTTTCTATTGCTTAAATAACATGAATGAACGTTATCTATTACTTTACTCATTATTTTTTTTGTTAAAATTCATATTATTTCGCTTTCATTGTGATAACACATGAACTTCTTTTTAAGTAAAAATTATTTACTATTTAGTACTATATTAAATATTAATTAATTTAAATTTAAATAGACAAAATAATAGTGTGACAGTTTTATTTACTCAAATTTAATGCAATATTTGACCTCAAACTTTTAATTAATGATTTTATAACATGTGATGGATTATTGATTAAATATATCAAGGTTCGGTTTTTATCATCTCTCTCGTTTCTCTGTATTTTTGCTAAGGTGTTTCTTCTATTTTTATTTTTTTTTCTCAATTTGAGCTAGGAGAGCTCTATTATTATTACTAGATTTGAATCCCGTGGATGACATTTTTATAAGTGCAATAGAAGTTGTATCTTTTTTCTTTTTGTTAATATGAGAATGAAGTCTTAGAATGCCAGCAACAAAGAATATAAAGCAAAATAAGATCTCCTCTGCAAATTATTGATGTGCCGGATAGAATATATATTAGATTATGACTTCTTCGTTTTTTTTTGAAAATGCATATTTTTAATAACTCTTAAATTACAAAATGCATTAAATTATTAATTATTTCACTAAAATCTGAAAATTAATTAATGTTTTAATTCTAAACCCCATAAAAAAACTCAATATTAAAAATTAATTATTTGACAAAAATATGTATTCTAACTCGTATCTCTAATCAAAAAAATTTAGGGATTTCTTTTATAAATTATTATTATTATTATTATTAATGACTAATTCTTTTTATTTATATTTTGTTTTTTTATTTAATTATATTGCTTAGGCGGCAAGAAATCACATTACAAGAATTTTTTAAATGAAAAATTGTGATAATTAATAAAATAAAATAATTAAATAACCCAAAATTAAAATAATTAATTAATATGTTGATTAATTTTAACAAATGTTAATTGTTGTCGGAAACTAAAACACCAAGCCACCAAGTCCATTGGGTTTTCTTATAATCATTAATTAAATTATTAGTAGAATAGTGGTATGAGTTAATACTAATATTATAGTTATTAATATTTTATTGAATGTGTCATTATTATGCCAATAAAATCTAATTTTAATTAAATAATTTTTGAATTTTAATTAGATAAATGCCACTTAGCATAACTCATTGACTTGAATTAGGACTTCATTTTTATATACTCTATATAGTATAGATATTTTCACTTAGACTCGTGGGCCTTTTCATCCGAATTTTATCAGGATCACTGAAAGGCCCATATAACGGAAATGCCTTTTTAGAGAACTTGAACTGCATGACCCTATTAGAAATCAGAAGGGAAGAACATTGTATTCCTCTCCTCCTCGCGGGCGGTAGCATCTGGCTTCCCTATTTAGTATTTCAACTTCGTCTGCTTGCTTCCCTGAGACAAGCATTTACAGCTGCAGTTCGTATTCATTCACACCACTCACTGCTCTTGCGCTCTCGGACTTTTAGGGTTTTACGAAATCCATGGCTTCTCCTGCGCATTTTGACGACGTAAGAACTAAAATCCTCTCTATATCTTTCGTGTCCATAGTTCGGGCCAAAGTTCCTTGAACTATCCTCATTCTCCTTTCTTCCTTTTTGAAACGTAGGAATTTGATTTCGAAGGTGGATTTGCTGGAAGACACTCAGGTTTTTTTTTTTTTTTTTTATTGTTACCAAACGTTGGATTATCATATGCCATTGGATATCTGATTGTGATTTGTATAATTGTTCGTGAGTATAGGTGATAAGAGGTCTTCTCCTGCCTATGACGATGAAGACTATGACGGTGATCCTTTTACTTCGAAGAAGGTAGTCTTTGTAACTTATTTGATTGAGGATTTACTAACTTCAGCATCGCTTTACTAGTGTTGGTTGAAAATACTAGTATAGATATGCATTATCGCAGCATTCTATGTTTCTTGAGTGTGTATGTTTAATTGTTCCTGTTTTATTAGCTGTATAATACTCTCTAACCTGTGCCATTATAGTCGGTGCATAGATCGAGGAAAGAGAGAAAGCTTGGAAACCGTAACTAACTTACTGTGTTTCTGCTAGATTTGATCTATTTTATTTTATGCAGAGGCAAATATAGGCATGTAAGAGAATGTTCATTGAGTCTTGGAGTCATAATCTCTTCTTTTATCTCATGCACATATGTGCATGAATAAAAGCAAAAAGGCGATAAGCACGAATCAACACCTAGAAGTTACATTTAGATTCTGGATGGCTCTTAACTGTTATTTGCTTATGTAGGTTCAGTGATGGAAGATGTTACGGATGTATCTCACTTATCTGAACCAGAAGTTTTGTTTGTTCTCGATGCAGGCAAAATCAAAAGCTGAAGAAGCTGCTCCCGGTGTCACAACAGGAATGATTTTGTCACTTCGTGAGCGGTACGTCAAAATAGCTCCTATGGAGTATTGCAGCGTGCTATTGTGCTATTATTGCAGTAATTATTTGAACCTAAACTATGTTATTGGATTTTATTTTGGGCAGTCTTCGGGAAACTGATGATAAGCTTGCAACATGCCAAGTACGTTTTCCTTTCAAGAAGTGACATTGTTTCCTCCTTTCTCTTTGGTGGCGTCGTTTTTTGTTTTTGGTTTTTTGGTAGTCTTAATGTATTGTTTTGATAATTAGAGGAGTGCACTGTAGTTATAGTCGATTTGCTTTATGTCTAAATTCATCTGAAGTGCACAATCAAAAGGCTTGATGTATAATTTTTGGTGGAATAAACGACCAGGCAACTTCCCCTGATAGTTTTGAGCGAATTCCCTAAGCTGATTCTAAGCAACTGGGATGAGGGTTATTTTGGTTCATTGTACAAAGTTGCACATGTCTTAGGACAAGTTGTTCCTTGTTTACTTTTATCTTGCATTTACTAGATCATTACATTTTCCAGAATGAACTTGAAGCTGCAAAATCAGAGATTCAGAAGTGGCGTTCTTCATTTCAAAATGAACCTTTCATACTTGCTGGGACCACTCCAGGTTAGTTTGTGCTTAGAGATTTGTAAATTAGACATAATTGTATCAATCATTCAAGTACTTTACTACCTCGTTTTACATGTTTTTAAGCTATGTCTTCACACTTCTTCTTTTTTTCCATCTTCCTTCTCTATAGAACCTAGAATGGTGATTAATTATCTTCAGTCATTGAAATCATCAGAAGAGTCTTTGAGAGAGCAGGTTTAGAAACTGATCTTCCATTTTTTGTTTCATAAGGAGTTGTCCATGAATAAAGTTTTGTTGATACTTATATTTTTCAATTTATCAGCTTGAAAAAGCAAAGAAGAAGGAAGCTGCATTTATTGTGACATTTGCAAAACGGGAGCAAGAGATAGCAGAGTTGAAGGTAACTTTCAAAATAAGGTTTATATTCTTTATATCCTGAGCATACACATTGTCCTCTTGCATCCGCCTCAAATGTGATGTAATGTCTCCCTCCTCCATGTCCACATTCTGTTTCACTGCCTCTCATGCATTGCTAATAATGAGGAATCCCCAGTTATCTGTCTACAAGGTTTCACAATGTTTTGCTTAGTATGACCAGTGTACTTTTAGAGGCGTTGCTGTATAATCATATTTTCTGAACTCATGACTTTATTCTCATTATTCTTATCTTTTCACCGTTTTTTTTAAATCTTGATTTTGATATTTTATTTCTTGTTATTTTGGTAGGCACTTAGAAAGCATTTACAGGTTAACTGTGGGTTCGTCTATAAATGTTTGACTAATCATGTCATATAATTGTCACGAGCCTTACCTAGGCTGAAAGTTCAAGCACCTTGCATTTTCTCTTTTTCATTATTCCATATTTTAATTTATTATTTGTGAAGGATTTTTAAGACTTCATAATTTTCCAGTCTGCTGTACGGGATTTGAAAACACAACTCAAGCCACCATCAATGCAGGTATATTTTTAATATGCATTTTCTTAGGCCTTTAATATGCGTGTTAAGTATATCCCTAGAATATATTTGTTTACTGAGTATTCTTCTATTACCAATATCTTTTTCTTTTTTTTTTTATTTAAAAAAATAGACCACTGTTTTTGTTCTTTCCCACCTCTTTTGAGGCATTTGGAGATCGCTTATGACTTCTTGCTCGTATTCCACAATTTCCATTGCTGTATATTCTGCTTCATTATAGCATTGATATGAAACTACAACTTCTTGTTTGAACTCTCTCTCTCTCTTCCTCCCCTTTTCTCTTTGTTGTTCTTTCTCCTTTAGTTCATTAGTTTGCTGCTGGACTGCAGTGTACAAACTCAGAGCGCAGTCTTACCTCTCAAACTGCACTTTTGTTTGAAATTTATACCTAAACTCAGTTAGGGAAATGGACCGTGGAAGATTCACAATATACCTCTGTGCTTCTTGCCAACTAAACTTTTAAGTCTTTTAAATTGTTGTATCACGATCCCTTTATTTTTAAATAAAATATGCTTTGGGAAGCAAAATTTGGATATAGAAAAATCGTCAATGAATCTAGATTGGTGGATTATAAATTTATAACTTTAATTTCCTCTTTTATTTCCCAAATGAAGGCTTAGGATAGAACTTTAATGGTTATTGATTGTTCATTGAACTTACAGAAAATTATATAGCTGGGGAGACAGGAGTAGTATTGAATTTATTGAAGAGGAAGGTGGCTCCTACTGCCTTTGCTTCCTCACGGCTTGTCTATCATGCTAATGGCATCTTCGTTCTTATCTAGATTATCAAACAACTTTCTTGAATCTTAATGTTTTTGTGCAACTTCCAAATCAATTTGATGTATCTTGTTGCGTTCCATATTTTATTTATTCTCTTCATATTTAGTTGTTTTGGTAGTGGCTTAATTCCTTCTTGTATTTCATTTGCAGGCTAGGAGGTTATTATTAGATCCGGCTATTCATGAAGAGTTCACACGTTTAAAGGTTTGTTATTCAGCTTGATGTTGATTTACATTGAATCAACAGGGTCACACGTTTTTTATGAATTCTTACAAGTGGTCTGATCCTCTCATAGAATTTAGTTGAGGAAAAGGACAAAAAAGTAAAGGAGTTGCAAGATAACATTGCTGCTGTAAATTTTACTCCTCAAAGCAAGATGGGGAAGATGTTGATGGCTAAATGTAGAACCTTGCAGGAAGAGAATGAAGAGATAGGAAATCAAGCTGCTGAGGGAAAGGTGTCTTAATTTCCTTTGCTTTCCATTTATTGTTTTTGCCTGCATTATGTTCTGTTTCCATATGAAAGACGCAAGAGGTGCCATTTCTCTGTGGGATAACTAGTATCATTACGTTTTTTGTTGTGTATGCACCATAGACATGTTTATAAAATTCTCCTTGCGGCAGTTTCTGACAGGAATCAGTTATGGGATTTCTGTCTCGCTGACGATTGTTGGTATATATCTCTTTTTGCTATGACTTCCGTTTTTTTTCCTAAAAGAAAAATGATGATTTCAGAATTTTTGCCAAATAAAATATCTGTATAAAAATACGTGCATAGAAGTATTAAGCATAGATGTGTTGCCAATTATGTATATACCCTCCCCCCGCGCCGCCCCCCCCCCCCAAAAAAAAAAAAAAAAAAACAGAAGATAGATCTATTTGCACTTCTTTACACTTCATGCTTTCTGTTTTTGATGATTCAAAAAAATATTTATTGGGATAGAGAGAGGGTATTTAACTGGCATACTGCAGTCTAAAGTATTTTTGTATTGTATTTTTTCCTTATTTTTTCTTGTTGGATTTGCAGATGCACGAATTAGCAATGAAACTTGCATTACAGAAATCCCAGAATGCAGAACTGAGAAATCAATTTGAAGGTTAGTTGATTGTATGAACGCAAGTGAACTAATCCATGCCCCCTCATCTCTTTATGTTCTAGCGTGCTTGAATTTCTCCTTTCATGCTTTTGACCCTTACAACGGCTACACTGTACTTCTAGTTTGCTGGGCCTTACTTTTCTGTTTACATATTTTGTGACTCCAAAACGGATTATTTAGAATATGGGGTACAAAGGATATGCTGTAATTCATTCCGCCCCCAAACCACTACCACCCAAAAAAAAGTGTGTTTATTAGGGAACTTCTTTCATATGTCATGTGCATAGGGAGGAATCCTGTGTTGGATAGAAGGAATGAATACCTGTTGCCTTTAGAAGTTGGAGATCGTGTTTTGCAGACTTGTGCTATATTTGGGTCTGAACATTGTGATCTTGATTTTTGACATTGATTACAGGGTTGCACAAGTACATGGAAGGACTGACAGATGATGTGGAAAGATCCAACGAAATGGTAGTCACTTCACTTTCGCTTTCACTTTATCCCTTCTTTCCTTTTTTGAAGTAACTCAATTTGCATTTGGAGTTGGTAAAGAATGCTTGATTGTGGAAATTATTTGCTGAAAAAAACAAAAATAATCTGAAAGAACATTTTGTGCATCCAAAATCTAGTTAGCTTCACATTAAATCGATAGGAGAGGCTAAGAGCAGATGCTGAAACCTTTTACAAATCTTCAAACGACTATTAGACGGACTAGGACTATTCAGTGACATGCTTGGTATTTGATTAGTTCGCTAATTAGATTTCTTTTTAAATGTAGGCTCTGATTTCGCTTATAAATTTTAGTTACGCTTATTTTGAAAATCAAGCCATACATCCACACCCACAAGAAGCCTGTACTATTATTAGACGGAGTAGTATTATTGAGTGACATTCATGGTATTTGATTTACTAATTAGTTGTGATTATTTTTAAAATTAAACATCGTGGAGGTTTAGTAATGATACGTAGATATCTTAGATCTTCTATCCCTGATTAGTACTATTAGACGGAGTAGGACTACCGAGTTGCGTGGTATTTGATTAGTTTTCTAATTAGATTATATTTGATTTCTTTTTAAGTTTAGTATATTTGCATATAAATTTTAGTTGTGGTTATTTTTAAAATTGAATATCGTGGAGGTTTGGCAATTGTACGTAAATTATCTGATATCCCTATCACTCACTCCCGATATCCCATACGGCCACACACACCACACAAATCCAGTACTATTGAACGGAGTAGGGCTACTGAGTTGCGTGGTATTTAGATTTAATTTAGTCTCTGTTTTTGCTTATAAATTTTAGTTGTGGGTATTTTTAAAATTGAATATCGAGGTTTGGTAGGGCTATTGAGTGACGTGCGGGGTATTTGAATTTTGAATAGTTCGCTAGTTTTTGTTACTTTTGTTCCATTTATCATAATATTGATATTATTAACATTTTTTAACTATAATCTTTTATTTACTAATTTTAGTTATTTAACATATTTATCATAAAATTCGGTAGTATTAAAATAAATGAAAGTATATAAAAAAGTTTAAAAGAACTCTAATTTGTGTGAATCAACTAGAACGACAAATAAAATAAAGTATATCTATTTTTTTTTTATATCTAAGATTTCCTCAATGAAACTGTCCACATTAATATTTCACTCTTTTTAGATTGTTTTTATTTCTTTTAAAAAAATAAAAGCAATTACTTTCCCTATCCTTTTTCACTTCTACCTTTCACATTCTGACGGACTTTTCTTTAATATTTCATTATTTTTTCAAATTTAAAAACACTATTTCTCCTTCCTAATCATTAGTTAAATTTCATTGATTACATCTTTTCTAAAACAAGTTATTATAATTTTAACATAGAATATTCAAATGAAAAATGAGTCAAAAGAAAGAATAAAATTTCGTTTGATAGCTAGTTTCTTTTAAATTTTTGTTTATAAATTGCTTTCTTTTTTTATAAAAAAAAACACCAAAAGACTATTTTAAACTAAACGGATTTTATAGCAGGTCCTCATGTTGCAAGATAAACTACAAGAGAAGAATCAGGAGATCCAAAGACTGAAGCAGGAGTTGCTACAGAAGAGTCCAACGCTGGATGATAAACCAGATGCAACATCTAAGAAGGGAGAATGTGACGAGGCGATATCTGTGGATGCTGTCAACTAACATTAACATTTTTAAGCTGTGAATATTTAACAGTTTTTGATATTTGTGACCCTTTTAGGGGTTGCAATGTATCATAGGCATGTATTATTTCTTCGGCTAAATATGCTTGCAATATGTTCTGCCTATTAGGAATAGGGACAAAATCAACGAGTAATTACATCTATCTATTCTCTACCCCCTTGTCCTAAGAATTATCAATTGAATAATATGTTTAGAGTTTTTAGAAGTGGAGATTTTGAAATTAATTTTGCTTTAACAATAATGAAATTTTATCATTAAGAGTCATTGGGAATGGGAATGAAATATTATCTTCTATCCAACGTTGTATTAGAAGATTGGACAGAAAAAGAAGAAAAGAACGGGGTTTGGGGGGACACAGGTGATGTTCTATAGTTTGAGATTTTTAAGTAAAAAATTAATGAATATTTTTATTTAAAAGATACAATATCAGACAAAAAAGAAGATAATCAAGATTGATTTAGTAGAAGTTAAAAAGAAAAAAATTATTTTTTAAAAAAAAAAAAGCCAAAAGAAGAATTATTTTCTCTTATAAAAAAATAAAATTTTAACTTCTAAAAGTATTTATTTTTTACATAAAAATTAATCTAAATAATTAATTTTATATAAAAATATTTTCTTTAAATCAAAAAGAAAAACATTTTATTAAAAGTTACTCCAGACTCTAATTTCCTCCCTAATCTATAATCTATTTCATCCCATCCCCTCAAAAACATAACTCATGGGTTGAGTGTGGCTTCGCTACTCCTGGACCCCAAAGCTTATTTTTCTAATTCACTTAGTTTGAGGTTTTGGATATAATGCTATCCCTCCTCATTTTCGAACTTATCATAAGGAGGGAATTCCCTCCTTTCCATCCCATCTCTTCCCTTGTTTTCTCTTGTATCTTTTCCTTTCCATTATCTTCCCCACCTACTATTCCCAATCACAGCCCGACAGCCAATGACATTTCTTCCTGAACTATATGGCAAAGGATAAATATTTCCCCAGAAATGCATTAATAGAATTTGGTGTATTAGCAAACTAAGGCAATAGGTATGCTGCAATGAATTAATTCTTTAATATTCAATCTTTACCCTTGCCACGAGACCACCCCAAGCCTGCGTTGCCAATATTTCCTACTGCTTGAATGGGTTCCACCAAGCCCTTTGTAGAGCTTCCAAGCCCCTCCCCCTGCAACAACCAAAAGTGATTGTAGAAATGGCTATATAGGTAAAGAGCAGAATGCATTGCCCTTAAAAAGGGAAGCCGAGATATATAATTCAATTCCCAAAGGTGGCAAAACCTGAAAAAGTTACCTCTTTCCAGCCCATGCTTTTCAATATTTTTCTGGCAAAGCTACCTGCACCGAACGAAATTTCCAGGGCTTCTGCAGCAGCATCTTGTGGACAACTAGCAACAGGTGATGATAGAGTATCATTATCACCGCCTACTGGATTCTTCTGTCCTGGACCCACACCAAACCCACCATGCAAGACTCTTCTTTCAGCAGCCCTATCTCTGTATTGAATGGGTTTGCGCTGGCACACCAAGAAGTCACAAATAGTATGGGCAACATAATCTTATATGTTAAAACATGGGGTTCACTACTTAATAACAGCATCTGTTCGCTAAAAATAGTAAATTATGACCACGAGATTGTTAAATTGTGAAAGGAAGTTCTAGTATGACCAATTCACGAAGAGTAATTATGTTATTCACTACGCAGGGTAAGCTGCTTCAGAGGAGACATATATGACAAATTTCAAAATGAGATCACACACCTTTTTGGATGCAGAGAGCTGACTTGCCAGCTTAGAAGATTCTTTCTCTTCGGGGATTCCAACTGCAACTGAAGCAGTACTTTCACATGATTTAGATAGATGAGCAGTATCGCTATTAATTGATAACTGAGGGAAGCCCCAATCTTTTGTTGGATTGGCAGAATCATAGATTGACAATGACGCTATATATTTTGCACTAGGATTTCGCAACTTGTACACTTGTCCTAATAAAAGACCAAGCAAGCCATGTTAGTCTAGGAAAATATTTTACTTCCATGGTAAACTAGGAATATAGTCAAGGTAAATATACGTTACGAAGCTAAATATTTTACTTACATCTCACTGTAGTTTCATAACAAGTTTAAAGTAGTAGCTAATATTAAAATTTTCCTCATGCATAAGCACAGGAAGGTTCGCCTCAAGAATTCCGATCACATTTTGGTTACTTCTTTCTTCAATAGTTTAACACAATAATAAAAGCCCATTGAAATGGAGAATAATATGCGATATTATATAGAAGAAGAAACGCGAACCTGTTTTAACTCGTACCAGATCAAGATGTGCTTCACAGATTGGTGCAGATCTTAATTTTCCCCCCTTGGAAGGCATAGAAGGATGAAGCTTTGCAGATTGTTTCACCAGTCTTCCAACAAGCCTTGCAACCTTATATTTTCCATCTTTTGTACATCCTCTAACCATTTCCCAATCCCACAAGTCCACCACTCTAATCTCTGAAACCATCTCTTTCCCTGATTCAGTGACTTGACCATACTGAGCTCGCCATTTATCTTCATCTGACAGGTTACCTGAAAAGGAACATATGAAGCAAATGAGAAAGTAGTCTTCCATTGCAATCATGGCATTGCCATACCCAGACCCACAAAATTTTACTTGAATGACAAACTAAACAGTCCCATTTAGAAAAGGGGCAAAAGTATTACTGAACGCAAACTACTTAATGAGTCAGAAAAGAAAAATAAATAAATAAAAAATAGAAACGCAATAACAATATTTCCAACAATCTCAAATCCCCAACTGAAAACCTACTAGCTTTTCAAAAGGACAAACTGTTGATACTTGCAGCATGCTGATTCTTCTAGAAATTGTATCTAGGGGTATAGACTATAATACTGAATGCTTATTAACTGCATGAGACACACGCAATTAGATAGAGTCAGCATCATTATTATTGTTGCGTTCAAATGAATATGCGTACAAAAACAGTCAAGCAAGCATACTTGTAGCAATACCTTCATCAATGATACTTATTGTATCGGTTACACCATTATCATCATCTGGGATCCACTCACCTTCTTCCAGTTCATAAGTATCTGTATCCCAATGAAAGAAATTCATTTAGAAGTCCTGTTTGTCATAATTTAGTTTCAAAATATACTATGGAGGATATATACAAACCATCTGCTATTAACTTGGAGTTATCTCCATCATCTATTTCCAAGGGCATTGTCATTGCATCATCAGTTGCGCAAACTGATGACTTTTTGTAGCCAGACAAGTAAAGATCGATAAGTGTCTCCTCTAACCTGAAAATCAGGAAATGACTAATTCTTAGGGGAAAAGTTTGCAGGGATATTGAGAAGATGAAAGTAGGAAGGTGCATACCATTCTGAGGATGGTGGAGGAGGATTTTCACAAGTTGAACTGCTTGTACCATCAATAAGATCTGTTATAAAGAAAGCTACTTAGTGAATTTAAGTTACTCATACTAAAAGGATACTCTATGTCTGAAACACCACAAGATCGATGTCCCAAGTTAGAAGACATTCGATTTCTTACTAATGAAACAACCTAAATGCAGATATAGATGACATGACCAGGTGGCATTTGGCAGACCTGCCCCTTGGTCACTGTGGAATCTGAAACATACCACCATCATGCAGAACCATCTTTGGCGGCATAGTTATCTATAATAAATTACAAAAAAGAAATCTAGTTGGCAGGCTGACATGGCTTACCAAGAGCAGCTTCGTCAGTTTTGATTCTCATCAGCTGGAACGCTTCAGATTTACTTTCAAGAAGGGAAGAGTTATTTTTATCATTGTTACAATCAATTTGTTGACAAGGACTATTCTCAGTGGAAATTCCGGGTGTACTTTTCTTGCATGGATATATTTCTCCTTCATCAGCCTAAGAAAATGAGTAAGGGAACTTAAATCACAACTTGAAATGATGATGGCTTAGGGATTTATCAGTAGAAAATCACAGGTAAAGATATACTAGAAGCCTACCTCTAGAAGGACATAGTTTCCATCTTCAAACTTGTAATAAAGGCCATCTCTGCTGCTATAGTACCAGCCAGCATTAGGGTCATGGTAAAACCCGCTACTGCAGCAAATTAATCAACCAACCAAACCACCAAACCAAAAATAAATAAATAAAGAAGAAGAAAAGTTAATGACTACAAGCTTCCTAGAAAGACATGTTTCCAGCAAACTGAGAAACTTTTCATTTCACTTGTAATTTACATGGAATCAACATATTATCATGTTTCCAAGGCCAACCGGAAAAAATGAAACGGAAGAGAGCGGGCACTGCTTCCGAAAATCAAATTATAAAAAGGAAATAGGATTGAATTCGCCAAACTAATTTTATTTTCATATTGGCAGAAAGATAGTTTCAGTCACTAAGCAGATCAATTATTTAATAAAATAACTGTTCTGATCTGTACTCCACCTCATCCATAAGTAAATGGAACTACAACCTTTGTTTTTGTGAGATAATTGAACCGAAGTAACATGAATTTTTTTAGTAGATCTACAGCACTAATCAAATAATTATCCTAAAACACTATTCCACTAGGTCACTACAGAAATATAAGATTATCAACCTACGAAGATTTCTAATACAATTTCTAGAATGATTAGAACGTCTTCGTTTTTCCGAAAGATCGTGCATAAACAAATATCTTTGTTCTTCGCATAAACGAATAAATTCAATCCTGAAAAGACGTTAATAATTATTTGAAATTCAGAGAAAACCTGGAATGGAAGTAAAGTTGAGTGTTCTCATCCCATACAAAGACGCAATCGCTTACACAATCGCTCGTTTGCGAGTTCTCGTTCTCGCAGCAAGATTCCACGGCTTCCGCCATTTATATTCTCTGCTCCTTACGCTGCATCTCGTAGTATTCCAATTTTCAAATTCTAAGCTCTTTTGACACAGAATCTCATCAGGAAATGAACATTACATAATCGTTGAGATGGCGGGACGGTAAGGACTTATATAGGCGCCATCAGAGCTCGATCATACTGGGCCCAGCCCAATAGGTTGAGCTTCCGTTCCACTTTAACGACCGGAGTGGTAGGAATCCGCGTGACATGGAATATCTGGCGATGAAGGACTGCACTTTCACGTCCGATCCGTGCGAATTAACGGCGTCAAGATCGACGTTATCATTATAAGCATATTGTTTTCCATGGTCACTCTCTAGTTAATTTTCAGCCAAGATTTTTATTAAGTCTATTCCATTATTTAACCTTTTTTTTTAGCATATTTGCACTAGTCATAGTCACAGATTGATTCTTATCTATGAAATGAAATAATGTATTCGATTATAAAAATGATGGGTTAATGAAAGCCTATGGAACTTAAAGTGATTGTTAAGTAAGAGAAGCCAAAATTAAGATGTCACTGTGTGTTTGGGGAGCTGTACCTGTGTTCTGTTATTGCAATTTTTTATGGAAAAACAAATTCGGGAAGATTTTGAAGGCAATGAATTAAAATGTGTCATTGTCAATGAATGCTGATGAAAGTTGTAACAGAAATGTGACAGAATCTTAATACATGGGCCTATTCTTATATATTCTATTTTGCCATCTTTTCTTCGTAGTGACTTTGGGGATTTCTTTTCATATCAGCTATTTTTCTGTTTTTACTCACTTCTTTCGTTTTTTGGACTAAATTTATTAAAATTAATGAGAGTGGAAGGGAATGATCTGGTGGAAGAAGATGCAGAGGCCTGTGATTTAAACCATTTTCGGTATGATTCATATAGGTGAAAGCCCAAGGAACACAACTCAGCATGTGAACGAGGATCGCGACAAAAACGCGTTTCTCAGCATCTTAACCAATATTATCCTTATTATACTTTGGGCTTTGTTACGTAAGTCGTGGAACGAAAACTGAAGCCCACACAATAAGAAGAATACGAGCAATTGGTGAATGGTGATTGCAAATCGCAGATAGAGATTCCTAATTTAGTTATTTGCACTTGGTAAATTTGGAGAAGCTATCAGTAAAAAAAATAAAAAATAAAAAAAATTTCAAAAGCAATGGTGTGATTTCTAGCATATGTAGCAATGCAGCGACTTCATGTTCCTAAGAAATTCAAAACCTCCCATTTAATAAAGATTATTGCAAATTGACACAATATGATTTTCGTTTAAGAAAGTACCATATTTTGTGTGCCCGCATAACAAGTTAATGGTCATTTAGGCGCAGATCGCGCTTGTCTTTCCTAATTATTTGCAGCTCCATTACAGAACTTATCATTTGCTAGCCGAACTGTGCACGTGCGTTTACGTGTTGTGTTTTTCTTTGTGAAGGCCGAAAGTGGCAAAATACAAATTAAGACAGAACTTGGTTATTTCCAAGGATCTCTTGTGAATGTTCTGGAAATCCATACTTAATTTTTTGCCACTCTGACGTTATGAAGGTGTTGGAGTCTTGGATTAATGATTTGTTACTAATCAGAAAGCCACTTTCCCAAATGTTAATTTGATGCAGTAGTATCATGGGTCATGGTCCCCACCTATTAGGCACTTGTTATAATGCTTTTGAATCTCTACAGCTTAGCTTCTCCACCTGTTAATCGCAAGGGAAAACCAACAGAAGTTATGCTATCTTCTTCTTCTTCTTCTTTTTTTTATTATTTTATTTTGTCTCTAGTAAAGATATGGTAGTCGTAATCTATATCGGCTTAAAATCATTTCTTAGTTCCAAGCAATATGAAAATGTTCGTGGGGTTTGACTCTTGTTGTAGTTTAGACTTTAGAGCTAACTAAAATGCATGTTCCACTTAAATAAAAAGGAGCGTATCATATGAAAAAAAATAAAATAAAATTGTGGAGGATTCAGTAAAGTAACAATACATGTTTTGGAGGTATTTTACATTGGTAGAAACAGACTCCGTTAACTAATTAAAAAATGAGTCCTACTTCTAAGGTGGCGGTTCATGAACTCAGTCAACTCTAGGGGGTGGGAATGAGTTGAGACCCAGCCCGGCTCGAAGAGTTCGGAACATAATCGGGACGGGACAAATCGAGACTCGAGACAAGATCGGGAAACAGACACAATATTGTGTCCAGATGAATTTTTGGGACGGGACCGAGACAAACAAGATTTCGTCCCAGTCCTGCCCCGGCCTGAAATTGTCTCGATAAGTATATATATTTATCCGTCTATCACTTTTTTCATCATATTTTTAATGTTTACACCTCACTTTTTTCTTTTTTTGCATATTTTTAATATCACTTTTACTACTTTATACACTTATTTTTTTTTTTAAATTTAACCGGGACGGGACTAGAACAGAATAAAATTATATAAAATTGGGACAGAACAAAAAAAAATTCGAGACAAGATAAAATTTTTTTTTTTTTCGGGACGAGACCGGAACGGCCCAATTCCCCAGCCTTGCCCACTGCCCACCCCTAGTCAACTCCACTTTTATGTCATATAATATAATTTCATATATGAAATAAAGGCCACTCTATAATAGCTCAAAGCCGGAAATGCAGTTAGCAATCGACAACACACCTCGAGATGGAAAATGGGACTCCCTGTTTGGGGAAAAATTAATTCAATTCAAACCAGTGGTATTGTAATAATTGCAAAATGCGACCTTAAGTGAAACGGTCTAAATAGAAATTGATGTTACAAGGGGCAATTTTCATCTGTTATATTCTCATGCTATTTATACATACCATTATGTGAGGTTCAGCAATTAAAAGCCATGATTGCATGCGTAGTGTTATTTGTGACGAATCCCACTTGTTCACCTCTTAACTTTGTGCTCTCTTTCGAATTTGCTCGCGTTGCAATTTTCTTTTTTGGGTTTTGCCCTTAGTGATTAGGTCATCTTAGGGTAGGCATGTGCAAGTGGAGAAGGACACTGTCCCTGAAGATGGTTAGATTAGAAACAAGCAAGTGCTGGTTAGAGAGTAGAGTAGAGAATCGATGACTTCGATCGTGTTCTATCATAGGGGTTTGTAGTCCAAAATAGAGGACCACGCACTGGTTTGGAGGATGAATGAGATGGTGACTTTGTCTTGATTGCAGCAATAGCCGAGGCTCCGGTGGCTTCTATTTAGGAGGAAGGGATATATTTTCATTAATATTCTGTCCAGTCCAGAGGATTACTATGACTGAGCTCTCAAAAATCATCAGTAATCAGATTGGTCCCGATCGCTTTCTGAGGGCTGATTTTGTGGACCCTGAATCACCAGAGGTCCAGCTACTTTGTTCTCTGGGAATATACTCGTCGAACTTGTCCCTCTCGTCATAATTTCAGAGAGTGAAATTATAGAAATGGAGTGGGAAGAAAATGGCGACCAAAAGAATGGAGCTCTCTTTCTACGGGGAGGGACCTCAATGGCTGGATTTCCACTATCAAGTAATATCTTTTCCTGAAAGATTTTTGGGCAACGATGCAAAGCAATAGGTCCAAAGATTTTGACGTAGAACTTCCCATACTATATGTGTACAAATATTCTTTTACATTTTTTTATTTACAACTTTATTCTTATAAATAGTCACAATATATATTATATATTACATATACATTTACATATAGCATTTTCAAAAACTCACTTTGAGATTCTTGGCCACTACTTTAACCGTCGGGCAGATCACTTCAACAAAGGATTGTTTTGGAAATCAGTAGTTTGTAATTGTGTTCCCCTCGCCCTTTACAAGCTTCTCTTGTACTGTACAGTATTTGGGAAACATTTGCTGTAACGGATGATTAACTGATAGAAATAATAATTTATCAAACTTAAACTTCTGTGATAACGAGTGAAAATTATTTTTTACAATTTAAAGAAATTACTTTTAATAAGAGTCATTTAAATTATATATACCCAACGTACCATAAAATGAGAAGGACCAAAAAAAAAAAAAGCCAAAATGATATTGCAATTTCCAAACGGATAAACATTTTCTACGACTCTATGTAACAACGTGTGTCAATATTTTAATCGGTGAAAAAATTCATTTTAATTAATTAATAATTCTTGTGGTATTTACCAAGGGAACATTTTTTTAAAAAAAAAAACAAAGGAAAGCTCGTGCTTCTATAATATCTACCATTATTATTATTATTATTATTATATACCTGATATAGCAGATTCTGCACAGGCTATATAGATGGAACTATAAATTTATGCTTTTAGGCTTAGCTTCACAGTTTTCAAGATCTACCATCGAAAAGCTGAGAATTTGCCGGTGAAGATAACTCGGATTTCTTGATTACTGAGATAATCTCCGGTCTGATGTAGTATACTTGGTTCTTATTAGCCTTCGCATACATCCTCAATCTTATTAAATTCCTGAATGCCAATGCATTAAGCCCCCTTTTTTTTTTTTTTCCCCTTTTCTCTTTTTCTTCATTATCCAGTCTCAAAGCTAGAGCTTGGAGATTTTATGCCAGTCTAATGTTTTACCCGTTGCCTCTCTTTTCTACTTAAAATCAGTTCAGTCAAAACCCTGCCGAGTGCGCCAAGTTTTATAGTTTCACCACAAATGTTGGATGTCTCTGGAACTACCCTGAAAGTCTGGCTGATTGCCATGCAAAATCCTGACAGGGATCCCTCAACTTTGTCTGCCATGACTACTCTGTCAAATATCCGTTTCCTCTGAATTTACATTCGGGAGTTTTCTTGCTGAATAAAGGCGCTACATGTCTCACCGATTTTATTCTGAGCTTTAACTTCCCCACTATCCACGATCTGTAATTAATATTTTGTGTTTTTTTTTTTTTTTTTGCTGTGGTAGTTTATACCAGGCGTAGTGCTTTGCTGGCAGGTGTTCCACCAGAATAGCTTATAATAAGAGGAGCAGAATCCCCTTGCTTCATTACTTCTGATACTTGTCTCTGTTCTGGGTTCTTCTTGCTCTGTTTTCTAGAGATGGCTAAGATTCCAACCGTGTTCTCCCTGAGACACTGTTTTGTAGTGTCGCTTGCTTTAAATGTCAGTTTGGTTCTGAGAATGGTGTATGAATGTGACCAGGGCTGCAAAGGGGCCTGTTTGAAGACACAGAGCAGTCCATCAATGGCGGAACCGGGTTCTAAGTACGTGATGCACCAGTCACGTTTGGCTGTTTCCTCATCTTCGCCTTTGGTTAATTCTAATTCAACTCAGACAGCTCACCTAAAAGTCGGAGAAAGAATAATCAATCTTGACCAGTAAGTGCAAAGTTTGATTCTTTTCTGTTTTCTTAACTTCAGTGGTCTACATTAAGGTTGCTTGACTGATGTTGCTACTGTACCAGCAAGCAGAGCAGTCAAGAAAATTCTTTCTACATCATTTTTTTTTAATATCTACTATTAAGGACACAGCCATTTTAGTCTTACTGATCACGGAGTCATCTTATGCAAGGAAATTTGGGTTAGGGTATAGAGCGTTTCTGTTACTCTAGCCGTGATCCTTTGCTGTCAGCAAAGTTGCTGAAACATGTCAGCTTTTCGAAAAATCTCCGACGGTGTTTTATGATTAAGTCATCATTTTATGTTATTATTAATTATTAATATAATTATCATTTAGATAATCTAAGTTGCTGGCTATGTTTCTGATAGGTCCTAGGGTCTTACGTCTCCAGTACTGTGCTTCGCTTTCCTTTCTCGCTGCTGCTGCTGTTTAGTTAGTTCCTGAGAAAAAAAGGTCAAGTCATGGTCTTAGTTGGGACTTAGAAATTTCAAGTACATCCTTTGTTTGTTAATGATAGTTTTTGGTCAACTCTCTGTTCCCGAGTTGGAGGAGTGGGAACTTGGAATTTTGGTAGTTAGTGGGAGGGCGTTGTGTTGAACTTTGACGTGAGGCATGGCTGGCAGTGCTAGACACTTGTACACCATGAGCGGTTCGTATTTGACCGACATCATCATTGTTTATGTGTACATTAGTCTTGAACTGAAAACTCCTGAGAACCTACGCAAATCGGGACATCCTTCGTGTCAAATTTCGTTATTAAAATTAAATTTGTTCGATTAATCATAAGACTAAATAATAGAGTTTAACAGCCAGCATACCAGAGAATTTTGTCCCACGCATGTCTATAGAGAGCACAAAGAAGTTGCACAAGGCACAATGAGACTTTGAAGAAGTAGAAGCCTAGTGGGTGGGGGCCATGCGCATGCTGCATCAAGACACCCTACCCTTTTTAAGATCTAAAGGACTATAAGTGCGCCTTGGGTTGTCTGGGATTTTACAAACTTTTAGCCGCCCCAATTGTGAATCGCTCAGTTGTAGGTTTTCCCATTTCCTTTTTTTTTTTTAAAGTTTTCTTTTTTCTTCTCCTTTCCTTATGGGTCGTTTGCATCTGTCACATTGTGGGTCCTATTTACCTGTAACTCTACCTGCAAGCTTTTTTTTTTTGGAACTCCAAGCTTTTTTATTGGTCTTTACCATTTCCTCCCTCGGCTTATTGATCAGTTTGAACAATTTGGAAAAACAAGTTCTGGTTTAAAATGCATACATCTATCTATCTAATCATCTTGGGCTGACTCAGAGGGCCCGCCAATTTCCTCCCTTACCCGTGCAGCCCTTTAACCCAAAGCCACTCACTTCTTTGACATCTTTCGCTGCTACCTCCCTACTTGCCCCACCGTGCTTTGCTTTGACGCTTCTTTCTATCTACCTACCGCTTGTTGACGGACCTCCCCTAGCGACGTGCTAGACCATCAAAGTAACACGTTTTCAGTCTTGATCATTACCTACACGGGTCGTCAAAGAATTTTAGAGCGAGTATTGACTCAAATACTGGACTGCACTCCACATGCTCAATATTTGGAGCAGGGGTAGAACCGTATACCGATTTAGTTTCTAATAATAATTAAAAATACTAAAATTTGTTTTTGTTCTTACTTCTTGCTAATTCATACTTTCACATGGTAATTCTAACAGCGGAGATCCACTAGTTTATGAGAAGTTTTGGCGACAAATGGGTGACAAGACCACAATTGTAATTCCAGGGTGGCAGTCTATGAGCTATTTTTCTGATCTGAGCAGCATTTGCTGGTTTCTGGAGCCTGAGTTTGCAAGGGAGGTGGTGAGGTTACACAATGTGGTAGGAAATGCTGTCACTGAGGGTCGTCACATTGTTGTTGGGACAGGTTCCTCTCAGCTCCTCTTGGCAGCTCTTTATGCTCTGTCTCCGCTAGATGCTGCTGAACCAATCAACGTGGTATCTGCTGCACCATATTACTCGGTGAGTTAATAGTTATCATAGTTTTATGTTTTTAGTCATTTCTGTTCCTCATACTTCAGACATTTAACATTGCATGCTCATGTAACTCTCTGATGTGTGTCAAGAGAATCTAAGCAAAGTGATGTTATCCATTTAAATATAATATCGTATCTCCTCTGCGGTGGAATCTGCTCTTTAACCGGGGCCTTTCTTTTAATTTACAAGGAAAAAGGATAAGTAAAAAAAGTAAATAGTATTTATTTCAGATACCTTCCTACTTAATTTTGAGTTAGGAAATTTTGGAAACACGTCAGCAATACACTAGAGATTTTAATTTAAGGGTTAGTAGCATTAAGTTGACAAGCAAATGGGTATTGCAGTCGTACCCAGCAATGACTGATTACCAGAAGTCAGGGCTGTACAAATGGGCTGGTGAAGCGGGGAGTTTTGATAAAGAAGGGCCTTACATTGAGCTAGTTACTTCCCCCAACAACCCTGATGGACATGTCAGGCACTCTGTGGTCAATCGAAGCCAGGGATTCTTAGTCCATGACCTTGCCTATTATTGGCCACAGTACACTCCAATTTCATCCCCTGCAAATAATGATCTAACACTATTCACCGTCTCAAAAAGCACCGGTCATGCAGGAATGCGCATAGGGTAAGATCGTCATAACACATTATGTATTGTCTTCCCCTCATTCATTTGGTTTCTGATGTAATTTATATACGTACAGTGATCCTGCACAAAAATTCAGCAAAAACTATCTCAAACTAAATAAGATCACTGGTGTGTCTAAGAGCTTCGCTTTATGCTTTATAGGTGGGCTCTTGTCAAAGACAAAGAGGTAGCAAAGAAAATGACTAAATTCATAGAGCTCAACACCATAGGCGTCTCAAAGGATTCGCAGCTGAGGGCAGCAAAGGTTTTAAAGGCAGTGTCTAACACCTGTGAACAAGAAGGAAGCTCGCCAGAGGGTGAATCTTTCTTCAGATACAGTTACAATATTATGGAGCATAGGTGGAAGCACCTGAGAGCAGCAGTTGAACGTAGTGGAACGTTCAGTTTGCCCACCTTCTCTCCTGCATTGTGCAACTTTTTCAATGAGGTGTTGGAGCCTCATCCCGGTAATAATTAAACGAAAATTATTAGCTGTAATGGATTGCTGCAGTTGATTGCGGGTCGTCTAATCTACCTACTCCAATAGTAAGTAGATCAGATGATTCGCAATCGACTGCACGGTGTGGTCGAACTCGAGTCCTAACTAAACTAAGTTGCCAAATTCATATAGCTAAATTTAGATTTCATGTCAAAATGTGATTGATTTTCTTTTCTCCCATTTAATGCCTATTTTGCAGCTTTTGTGTGGTTAAAGTGTGAGGGAGACATAGAAGACTGTGAAAGATTCCTTCGAGGACACAAGATCTTAACAAGAAGTGGAATACAGTTTGGGGTTGGCCCAAAATATGTTAGAGTTAGCATGTTGGATACAGATGAAAATTTCATCCAGTTTATAGATAGGCTGTCTGCCATACACCCATGATATATTATTGATAATGGTTAATGGGGTTTCTTGTTGGGAATATGAGAATACGTAAGTGTTAGTAGGGAAGGGAATCAAATCAAATTATGTACATATAGGAAAAAAAAAATAAAAAATAAAAAACAGAACCACGGTTTTGTTGATTAACGTATAAGATATGGTATTTGAGCTGAATCCTTTACCCGAATATGAGTAGGTAATCACTAATATATCCATCTTTCTCTTTACATTTGTATTTGTTAGTGCAACAACTCTATAATCAGCCAAAAACTGTTTTGGAGTCCTCTTAACAAAATGATGTAAATTATGCCACTGCTTTCAAGTTAGCCATCTCAATATATCCTAGCTATTTATATATGTATATTAGATCGTCTCTCTATCTAACTGCAGTGTATTATTTTTTTAAAAAAAATAATCTTGGCTTCGGACGATCAAATGATTCTAATCTGTTGCTACGACGCCAAAGTTGGAACTTAAGTAATACTAAGCCTTTGTTATTTGGTTTATCAATTCTCAGAAACCAGACAACGAAAATAGTAAATTTTATTTGCAGAAGCAGACTACACACTATTTTACACGCTACCGAGTTTACAGCCTTCGGTTTTACACTCTACCCGGATGACCGTGGATGGCTAACAAACACTGATCTCCAGCTTCAAGTGGTACTAGTATTTCCTTCTTCTTGGGCCTTGGTCTTGACGGCCTGGGCCGACTCTTGGTCCGTATTTTGGATTGTCTGACCAGCTTCCTGGGCCGCTTCCTTAACTCTCTGGGCCGCATGCTCAGCCGTCTCCTCCGAGCGACGCTTTAAATGTTCGAGTTGGTCCGGTATCCGTGATCGACGGACATAGTTGGCGAGCCACGCAAAGGAGGAAACGGCCGTAATTCCAAACGCTCCAGAGGTCAAAAATGCAGTAACTGCCAAGGCAATGAGAAGTGCTGCAGGGATCAAGACGGGGCTGAAGATGACAAAGAGGGGGGCGGTGACGGCGAGACCGATAAGGGTTCCGGCGAGAGTAAGGCCGCCGAGAATGAGAAGAATTGCACCGACGGGGATGATGGTGACGAGTGCGATAACTTGCGAACTAGAAGGAGCCTTGCTTTGGGATTGGGTCACTTGTGTTGGGTGCTGCTGGTTTTGGCGGTAGTTTTGTTGGAGGTCAGCCATATTTGTAACCAATTTTTAGTTTGTAGTTTGTAGAGAGGAAGAGAACTAGAGAAGTGCAAGGGGGTAGAGAAAGGGTGCGCGCTTTATCAATGTAAGGCGAGAGAAGGTGTTGACACGTGGGAGGTGGCTACACACTTGTTACATAAATGGGGCGTCTGGAACTGCATGAGGTTATGTCTGTCGCTACATGGGTTGCACACTTCTCGATCACCGAAAACAAACCTACTGTGACAGTGAGAAGATATGCGAAACTAGAAATACATAGAGCCATCTGCTCGTCCTTCCCGCCCTTCAGTCCTCGACCATCGTAAACTGAACCCATCCTTATCTCCCAAAGGGGAAAATATTAGGAAAATGTTAATATAGTATTTCATATCACTTTTCTTATACGTTGTTTTTACGTTAGATATTTTTCTTTTAACCCAGAATCGGGAAATCTCAATTTTTGGATGAACTCGATCTTACAAACCATCCCTATTTTAGTTTTGCGAATTGCGATCGCTTTGAGTCTTTGAGTAGTCTATACTCTAAAGCCCAATATATAATTTCGGTGCATGAAAACTAACCCAATAATATTTCCTCCGTTAATGAAAAAGCACGAACAGTTCTGGCTCACTCATTATTTTGGACTCAATACCCAAGTTCAACAGTTCTTCATAGTTTACTAAATTGGCGGGCTAATACGTGCCTATCATTTCCTCTGGCACTCCCCCATTTATTCTAGACACACACCCTGTGTCTAGAAAAAAAGAGTGTGGCAGAAGAAATGACCAATCATGAATCGGAAATCTACCTTATCCAAAGTTTAAGCCAAGTCCAGTCACCCATACATTTTTTCTTTTTGATGGGAGTCACCCATCCATGACTGATGAAGGTAAAGAGACAAGGCATGCAGTGTGCATGGTATTGACACAAACATCGCCAAGTGCCAGCGTTAAATTTTTAAAGAAAACCAGTGACCTCTAGAATTCTTGCTTTGTGCTATAGTAGGCATTAATGGTGAAAGGACCTTGTGCTGTGCATGCCTTGTTGGTGCTCTATCTTCTCAAGTCAAAAATTGGCCTATGTATTTACATTTAACTACAAAAGATCCACCTTTTCCACATAATTGGTGGTAGTATAGAGTGGTATTCCTGAGTTCTCTTTTGAAAAATTATCAATGTGAGAGAACCAAACAATTTACTGATGCATGCTTGATCAACTCGAGCATATCTTAATATTCTCCATTAGTTTCCTGATTCTCCTCTACAATATCTCTGTATAAGAAATTGCATGCACTTTAAACGGCGGCTGAAAGCATGAAAGGCAAAGTTTGAAAAAGAAAATCAAGAGAGAAGAGCATCTCTATGATTCCTAAAGACGAAAGATCCAGAAATTAAAAAGAAGAAGAAAAACATCACCTTGACCCATAATCATACGTCTGTTTAGAACCGCAATAGTGGAAATGATCATGACCATCATCATTGGAAATCTTGCAGACCAACACATTTTGTGTTATAATATAACTGGAATAGGGTCATCAAAGAATAAGAAAATTAAAGTAGGCAATGGTCTTTGGACAAATAGAAAACTTTTCGAGAACTCGACACATAAAAATCTTTTCTAGAACTCGTGCAGGTGGCAATGCTTCTTAACCCCTATATATATATATATAATAGCTAGGTGTATGCTCGAAAATATACCGCCTATATAAAAAAAGTTAATCATTAATTTGCCAAAGAAAATATGTCATTTTATTTATGCTGGATGCTTCTTTGAAATCTTAAAGAACCATTTTGTGATAATAATATATACATATTCATATTTGAATGGCAAAGAAAAAAAATTACTAGATATGGGCAATGATGATTTCAAAAGCATATATAGCTTTCTTCACGAGTGTAAGCTTTTAATCTAGCACATAATCTTCTGATTTCATGTTATATACGTTGCACTGACATAAGCGTAATCCCTTGATTCTGATATAGGCAATCTTGAGTAGTAATTATATTCTCCCACTTTATTAAGATTAATTAAAAAAGAATGATTCAATTATTGCATAAATAATTACAAGTTTAATGACACCTTCTAAAATTAATCCATTAAGACCTCAAATTAAATTACTATTTTATTGACAGATTAAAGCTGAGTAATTTTATTTTTTTTTTATGGTGAATGGTAAGTGGATATTGGGAAAAAAAAAAAAAAAAAAAGCTGAGAAGATACTAATCTTGTTATTGATTTTCTTGATTTCCTTTGTTTTTATGGGATTTTCTCGATTTCTGCACTTTACAATATGGATGTACCAGACTTGAATGTGTTCCCGTCAGTGTAATTGAAAATATTTTAGCATAATATTTAGTCAAATCTACAGAATGAAGATATATCAAAGAAAGAAAAGAAAAGTCAACACAGCTATATTAATATACATAATATATTCATTGTCATTTTTAACGTTTGAAATTTTTAAGAAGGAAAAATGAAAAGCAAAGAACAATAGATCAACTTTTTCACAGTCGCAGCTAATAATAACCATTCATTCGCCAACTTATTCTCTACATGATTTCCTCCCACTTCCCCCATATATATATATATAAAGAAAGATAGAGATCAGAAGAAGAATGTCAATTAATTAAAGGCTGACCATCTTAAAAATTAGATATGTTCTTATTGTTATTAGTTTGAAGTCTTTCAATAAAAATGACCCAAAGAAAGATGGGTCACTGGACAAGTTATGAAAATGTAGACAAAAGGTGGTCAAATTTGAAAATATTAACAAATTACTGATGCTGACAATTGAACAAGGGCAAGAGAAACTAGATCAGAAAGTACCCCCTTTCATCAAGAAATATATAAGAGAAGGCCTGTCTTCAATCATTGTTTTCCTCAAAGGTCTCACTTGATTTCCATAGTAGTTTATATCATCATCATCATCATCAACTGCTTATATATATTCATTTACTATTTTCTATATAATTGATATGTCTATGCACAGTTTGAGAAATATTTTCCCATATGTGGATTTCCTTTGGCGTTACCAAGCAGTGCAACTCAATTTGCGTCTCTAGAGATAAAAATCGGACTCCAAAGTAACCAAAGAAGCTAGTAAAATTGAACGGAGGCTTTATCGATCAATGGCTTCCAATCTGGAGATTATTTAAGCTGCATATTGAAACTGAATGGCAAAAGTGTGATGATTAAGAATTAGTAAAATCCTCGCCACCGTAGATTCAAAGTTGGCGCACGGAAGTTAATTAATAGATACGAGTCTCATTGTCCCTGTCATGGCTTCCTTACCGGGAAAGCATGCAAAACCACATATATAGACTGAACCATTGTCACTATAATCATATGAGAGGTTGGAAGTCATATTTAGAGAAATTAAAGAGAGACACGAGATATATAAGGGACCACAACATCAACAAGTATTATCTATTAAGTGTCAGTTACATAGACTGCACGTTATTATTAAACTCTATGAAACCACGTATAATTTGAGAGGTTGTTGTTACTAGTAGGGGTGAGCATGAGATAGTTGCCTAGAATAAAAAATCTCATCTTGTCCTAATCATATAAGGTGTTGTCCTAATTTTGTCTTGGTTCCGCTTCATTCCCATCAGATCCCAGGACTAGATATGTAAAATAAAATCATTTTAGTTTATTAATTTTTTTATAAAATATTTACCCAGACAAGACTAGCAAAACAACATTGAATAGGGACCACAATGAAATTAGAGAGACATGACAACTCTTCGTCTTTGTGTGTTCCTTAAATTCATTCAAGACACAATTTTTTTTTTTTAATTTTGTTCTAAGTCTTAATTTATCTTGTCTCAAAATTATTTTGTCTTGTCTCAAAATTATTTTGAAGTTTTTGAGTTAAGTTAGAACAACAAGATATCTTATTTGTGTTCACTTCTAGTCACACAAGATAAAGGGAATTAAAAATAAAAAGTGTGCTTGTGAGAGGTTGTTGTCAAAACTTTACGTACCTTATGCCAATTTGCTTAGCATCCGAGTTATGCAATTCAAAACTTGGGAGAATTTTTCGTAAGTGACAATTGAAGTTGACATATCACACATGCACGTATACTTGTCTCAATGAGTGTCTGTAAAATACTATTAGAGAATGACAAATGACTTTCTTGTCTTCTTGACCCATTGAGAGGCATTACATTATTAGTCCTATGTGATATGTATATCGGTAAGTACATGTTTGGTTGTGTGCGAGTGTGTATGAAATTAATTATCAACAGAAAATGAAAGAGAGGCTGAAGTTGAAGAAGATGGAAACTATCCAAGCCGAAAGATACAAATGCTGGACCCTTATGGGCCATTTTCTGAGGTCCACACGAGGACACAAAGAATTTGGTTGTGGGGACTGAAATAAGATAGGACCCCCACACATGCTGTTTTCTTGTTTGTCCTTTCTCTAATAGCTCACACTCTGCAAAATTTCACCTGCTCCTTGCTTCTTTTCCACGTCTAGGCAGTGTGAAGAAGATTGATGGGTTTGATGGATTCTGAAATTATAACTATTGCATTCATTCAGAGGAACAAGAAGTTCAGAAAGCCATACTCACTTTTTCGCTGATCCAAAACAGTACATATATTACATTAAATTGCTTATTCCAATGTGAAAATGTCCTGTGCTATAATCTAATAACTGCGGATTAAAAGGGACTTGACGAATATAAGAGAGATATTCTGAGGGAAAGTTTATCAGAGCTTAGATTTGATTCACTAAAAAATCCAAGGAAGAAAAAGCCGAGTCTTTTTGGTGATCTCGAGGATCCAAACGCAGAGAGAGAGAGAGTGCAGGCGATGAATTGGAGGACTATGGACGTGACTATCACTATAGCTAAGAGCTTCTTTCTGCCACGCCCTCGTGTCCCTCATACTCATATTCTTTGTGTGTATGTGAGAGAGGGTAGGGAAGGACAGTTCTGACTTTTCTTGATTCTTATTATGGGTGTAAGAGTAACAGTGTTTGCATTCAGAGTGATAGAGAGAGAGAGAGACTGACAAAAGTGATCCGGGAGAAGCAGTAGATTTTGTGAGTGTTTAGCTCTGTACTCACTGAGATATTACAAACACATCTGAATGAATGAAAAGAATCAATAAATGAATGAATATAAGAAAAGAGAAAGCAACCAATTACTTTACTTCATCGAAGAAAATAAGGATAATTTCATCTTCAGCGTCTCTCTTTCATGATCTCTTCCTTTCTAAATTTTGCTTCTCTGTTTAATATGAAGTTGTTTTTATTGAATCAAAAAAGACGGCTTCCTTTCATGGGAGAATGAAATGTTTTACCATTTTTCAGGGAACAGCAAGAGTAAATGCAGCTGAACTTGTAAGTTGCATATGATGACTGCTCTCTCTCTCTTTCAATATTTCTCTAAATTTATAGGAAAACAAAACCCTAAACCTATACTTTATTTTCTCGGCTTTCGAAAGGGTTTTGTTTGCTGCAACTTCTGCGACTCTGATCTGATCTCACCAGGATCGGTTCAGTATTTTACCTGTCAAATTTCAAACTAACATTGCCCCAGAAAAGCTAATGCATGCAATTTAATATTATATATATATATATATATATATATTTCTGAAATATATGAGAGTACAGTTAGAAGCTACATGGGATATATATATATATATATATATATATATACATACATTTGCATCTATGGAAAAAAAAGAACTAATTGATTTTTATGCGTGTGCGTATGCGTATGCATGCAAGTTGTCAATGTAGCTGCAGTACATATGAGAGTGAGTGCGTGTGTGAGAGAGAGAAAGAGAGGGAGGGAATTCTGTGTTGTGACTTTCCGTCTATAGTTAGTTTTCACTGTTTCACTGTACTGTCTGGGAGAGAGTGTTGTGGATAGTAACAGTTTCGAAGGGCTAGTAGAGAATAGAGAGAAAAAGAAAAAACAAAAAAATGAAAACCCTAAGGATGATGAACTATTCAGCTACTTTAAGTATTGGATCCAATGAGTAAAGCAACTGTTGTGGCTCAATATTTCAGACTTCGTTTTTTATTAAGTTTCTTTTTCAGAGGGAGATGGTAGCGTTGGAGCACTGGAACTCAGCCTCAGCCTCACGGGAGACAATGTTTTAAACCGAGAGATTCATGATGATCCACCTTTTCTTCAGTACCTGATGAAAACTACAATTCAAAAGAAGCTTGCACTGCAGCAGCGACAAGCTCAGAAAATACACTGCTCATTTTCCTATTATATATTTGAGATCTTCGAGCACCTCAACCAATGTGTTGAGTTTTTCTTTTTTCTTTTACATAAAGAATCTCTAAACTCTATTAACTATGAGGCTGACTATTATATATAAATATATATATGTACAACCTATCTACAACTCTACATAATGAAGATAGTACTGAGATAAACTTAGAACCAAGCTTATGCTACTCTTCGTTATTTTCATCATTCATTATTTAGGGAGGCCTATAAAGGCAAGGGGAAATTTATGACAACTTGACTTTAACCGTTGAAAAGTTTACACATGGTTTACTAAGACAGGTAAAAGAAGAAAAAAAAAAATTATTGAAATCAATGGTTATTAATCGGCCTGAAATAAATTAATAAAAAGGTAAATTAATTAAGCAGTGGTCCATATACGTGAGCAAATGGAAAGGAATAAAAATGAAAAGGCAAGAATATATAGGGTAAGTAGGACTTAGTGTCTAACCCATAGAGTTAGGCTCTGGAATCCTCTTTAAAGATCAAGTAATGTTATTGATGATTTATTCTAAATCATAAACAATGACAGAGAATGCCAACTCCGCATGCACACTGCACATGCTATAGAGTTGCACTGAAAGTGAAAACACAATAAGAGGTCTAGTAGCCATACATTACTAATATGCATGTTCTACAGACTTATTTAATCAGGTTCTAAAGCCACACATAAAAAGATCTTGGAAAGACTACCTATATGGCAACTAAGTTCAAAAACAATACAATTTATCTAGAGAGAGACCCATCAAATAAATTGAAGAGATAATAGTAGTCATCTAGCTAGCCAGAAGAGTCCAAGTAAGGCCACAAAGCGCTGGAGACCATAACTAGATATATAATAACATCATACCATTAGAATACTCAGGCCACATGCCTCAAAAGGTAGAAACCCTAGATGGGTTTCCTGCAGAAACTTAATAATTCACAAATTACCTCCTCCTCCTCCTCCCTCATTGATATCATCTGGAGAGGTATCAGCCCATGGAAGAGAATAGGGAAGAACATAAGTGGTAGGAGTTTGACGATAAAACCCACCTCCTTCATTACCAATTCTTCCACCAAACTCCATAGACCTTTGTCTATGGGGAATTTGTTGAACTGAAGTTATTGGTTGTGGTACAGGCAGAGATGCAGATGGGATATCATTGCAGGCATAACGGATCAGATCAGCATTAGCAGCATCAAGCTCTTTCTGGAGCCTCTGAACCTGTCTTTGGAGGAAAGAGATGGCACCGACACAGCCATAAACTGGATCTCTGACACGGGCCTCTGCTTCATAGGCAAGGGAATTCACTGCATCCTCTCTCTGGTGAGGGAGGAGTTCATTCAGGAGCTTAGTCACATTGCTAGCACCAAAAATTTTGTGGACGTTGGAAAATTTTTGGGGCTCTTCAGGTGGAAAGTAAGGCGCAAAGATGCAACCTGGCATGCATTTCCTCCTCAAGAATTTGCAGGCTGCACAGGGAGAATTGTAAGAGCTGGATGATGCCATTTCTCCTCTGCATTCAAAAAAATAGAAAAATTGTCACAAAACCCATCAAGCAAAATTTCTTTTTTTATAATATCTAGGTCCAAGTTTTTTAGTAAGCAAATTCATTTTGAAACTTCTTTTTTTTTTTTGGAAAGGTGAAACTGAGTATGGTCATCAGTAAATTGGATCTGATACTCTGGTGCCATTTCAGTCACCTTTATTCTATCGTTTGATTTCTGCCCCTTTCATTTGTTGTGTTCTTTGATATAGTCACCAGCAGGGATTATTATTTGGTTTCTGTATCACAAGAACCAACAATCGGAAAAAAAAAAAAAAAAAAAAAATCCTTCTGGAGACTTAAAAATTGGAAAAGTTTAGTCCCTTCTCAGATCCCTCACCATCCCCTTCTAAAGTACTTTTGATCCTCATCTCTCATACATAACCCTCACCTCCCCCATAGATACAAAATTTACATACACATACGCGGCTGTACCGGCTTAAATTTGAGGATTAGTCTTGCATATTATATGACTATCTTTTCTCTTTCTTTTGCTTTCACAACCTTTCTGAGTTCTTTCTCCTTTTTTCCTATTATCTTTCTCTCCTTTCTTCCTTCTTTTTTCTTTCAAACAAGGAAAGTTAGAAAAGAATCCAGCTTAACTTTGAACATGAAACTCCCAAGAGTCTTCTTCAGATTTTTTCCCTTAAATTTAGTTTCTGGGTTTCTCTTCTCTCATTCTTCTCCCACTCGTGTATATACATATGTTAATTACACTTGATCTATCTCTTTCTTCTGCTGGAAGATTTCAGCTGCATGATCAAGCTGAAAGTTATAATTTCCATCTGAAACAAGGGATCTGAGACTGCTGCAACAAGGCACAATCATATTTCATGGCATGGGTAGAGCAAAAGAAAAAGTATAAAATGGCAAATTCCTAAACCATGTGACTTATCAAAAGGATCCGGAGTCCATCAAACGTTAGTTTACTCGAAGGAAAAAAGAAACAGAGAAAAAGAACTCTAAGCACAGAAAAGGAACAAAGAAGCTAGATACATGAACATGACTTTACCTGTTTGTGATGTAGGTCTCTTTGAATCAGATGAACTTTAAAAGGGGAGTAGCTTTTCCCTCGAAGGTGAGGAGCTACTCTTTTTTCCCTCTGGAGATAAAGTAGGCTCTGCTAATGAGGGGTGTAAGCCAGAGATTTGTTACAAAGGAGGAGAAACTCCTAAAGAGGAAACCCTAATTTGAGGGGAAACACTGGATGAAAGGGATAGAGAGAAAGGGAGAACCGATAATTAAGTGGCAAAAGGTGATAGTAGAGAGTGTAAGGATCAGACGAGGGCAAACATCATTGAGTGGATGGAGAAGGAATGGGATGCAAAAGACAAAGGCAATAAATGAGAGGTACAATAGAAAAGAATGACTATGACCTTGCATCTAATAATAATATCAGGAATGTGGGGATGTCTCCCATTCTCATTCCCTCTCCCTCTCTATCTCATGCACTCAGACACACTCTATAAAATTATTTTAGAAAACAAACAACCTAATTAAACATACAAGTAAAAGTAAAGACTGAAGAGCACTCTCACCAAATGGCCCGTACCTCATATGGTATATATACATACACATATATGTATATAGCTATAGTACAAATGGAAAAACAAAGAATAAAAATATCGAAGATCAAATTGATCATCATTATGAACACCTGACCTAGAAATTTTGACACCTACAGAAATGCTTAGGGTTTGCTTTACTGTCTGTTTTACAATGACATACAGGTAAGCATCATTTTGTACGGTCGTTTTGCTTGCATCAGAGATACTTGGACTTTATGCATCTAGCTTGCTAACTGATTATCCGTCGAAGGCTCTAAACAATGATGTCAGTGTGCCTTCTCCTGTGTTATATGAATAAATCTTACTTTTATTGCTGTGCATTGGAATGCGAGATTTCAATAATTTACATGCATGATCGAAAGAGGATAAAAAAGGTGGAATATATGACATCTGGTCAATAAAAAAGAGATATACGGGATTCAAATATTTCTCAAGAGCTCTCTACTATTTACAAAATTTTCAGCTAAATTTGGTCAAATTTCACCTTCTTAATTGATCCACCTTATTCAATAATAAGGAATTGCTGTATGGTGTTTTCAAGTAATATAGTTTAAGGATGTTGGTTTTAACAACATATTTATTGCAGTCAGTTAATTGACTTCTTTTTTAAAAATAAAAAGAAAAAAAAAAAAAACGAATGCTTTAAAACTAAAATGTTTGGGTGCATGGATTTTATTAGAATTTCTGAGGCACTTTAACTAATATATAAGTATACTTTTTTTTGAATTAATTATAAGCTTTTAAATTAATCAAACGTAATTAATTGCTCGTTTGCATACATTATCAATTAATCTGCATTTGCAATGATCTCTGTAACCCACCGACACATGCAAGGGAATTTTGTGACTTGCAACTACTATGTGTCTGTCCTCTATCATTTACAAATGTTTCAAAGTAAGTTGCAAATAGAAGGGATCAATAAAAAATGAAGACACATATAATGAATATGTCTGGTGTATCAGTACGTATGGCTTGAATTTCATATTATCAACAGTGCCTATGCCACATACTGTGACTTACTGGTCGAGAATATGGCACTCAAGAAACCCTCCTGTCAATTTTAAGGTACTGTAGCAAACCTCTCTCCATGTCAAATTGTGTAGTCATTCTTTTATGAACTCTAATTAATGCAGTTGGAGCTGTAGCCCGCAAGGTCAAATTTTTGTTGCTGTGGTTATTCAATCCTTTCAATTTCATGTCACTACATATAAGCTTTTTGTTTTATGTGTATACACGTGTACGTGTAGTTTTATTATCATTTTTCAATTTCTTTCATATGCATTCAGTAAAGCCATTTTTTTGGCCAATAGTAATTGACAATATTCATGAATTATCTAGTGGCATCTACTTAATTGTAGAGTTAAATTTGGAGTGTTTAATGTCAGAAGTTTGATCTCTTTATAAGCACTTCAAGCTTAAGGGCAAAATTAATATTGTTCTCCAATGAACTTTCTGCCTTGTCTACGTGTGTGAATGTGTGTACATATATATATATATATATATATACACACACACACATGTATATTAATAGTTAAGAATCCTGTAGAAAATATATAGCGACAGTATGTACATTTAGAATCTCATCAGAAGATGAAACCAACGAAAAAACAAAACAAGATTTGTCCTATATATATACATATATATCTATTAAGCAGTAAATTCCACAAGTTGCTGTAATTCTATTAAGCTGTACCCATCTAAGTTTTGGCTTTTTGGGGAATATAGGCCTAGCTTAGCACTCACCATGAGGATGGGGATGATAATAACGGAGGTGACAACATGATGGCGACGTATAATTTACATTAGCAGATAGCAATGGCAAAGAATCCGCTATATAGTATATAGCTACCTATATAAGATATATAGAGTCATCACTCATCACTTGACTTCACTGGCTATTGCTCCATTAGTACTTAATCAAACAAATGGAAATCTAATAGTGAAAGGAAAGTTGATTGCATAAATTCGAAAACTTTAATCATTAGTACAATATAATATATAAGATCACAGAGAAAATAATGATGAATGATAAAAAGTAGAAGATTATCTTGCTTAAATTATTTTGTTTTACTAAATTTAGAAATCTTGTTGCTTGCCGATGAGTAGCACCCAGTCTAGCTTCAACTGCTAAAGGTATATATAATTATTATATGGTAGTAGTTGGTGTAGTATCATATGCCCTTCCATGAAGGAATTGATCATGATTCCATAGGTGTGGGCAAAGGCAATTCATTTATTGAACTAGAAAACCAAAGGCTGCTGCCTGTGGATTCTACGATAACAATATCAATATCAATATCAATATTAGGTACAAAACAAAAGAACTATTAATTAGTTACAATCCATAATACAAAAGCATGGTTTTAGAGGAGGTTCTTTTGCTTTCTGCCCCACCACCCCCATCCCCCACTTAGGCCACAAAGCGAGAGTACTCTAACTTGTAACTTTGAATAATGGATCAGAGGCTCGTTAACGAGTTGCATCCTAACTCATTAAAGAAGCCCTTCTAATGTAATATCATTTTAAGATGAATGTTAGACTTCCAAATCCTTTCAGGAGTCTAAGCTGGTTGTTATTATAGATTAGTTAAATGCAGCATCTATCTTTTATAATCCTTTTCCAATTATAAAATACTATGAATAGATCCACGAATTAATGTTCCATCATAATATTAATTAAGCCATGGCTTTGAGAGGTCACAGAAAGTATTAAAATCAAATCAAAAATTCCAATTTCGTTCACCTCGATATTATATAAACTTGAAAGAGAAAGAGAAAGAGGAGAAATGAAGTGGTCCACAACTGTTGAAGCTGCACTTAGTCCTTATCACTTTCCCAGATCTTTATCATCATAATTCAGGTCCCTGTTTGCCCCCATCCACAATTTCAAAGAGCTCCAAATGTTAGGACCCCATGTGTTGCAGGCTAACAACGAGATGAGACTGATTTTTCTTCTGCACCCCAACAGTCTAATAGCCTTGATTTGGACACACTGCCCTTCCTGCCACTCACTCTTCTGATGTGCTTGTGCCAAAGCTCTCGCTTACAATTTCCCACTTACAAATACTAGTTGCTTTTTCTCTCTTCTCTTATCATTATTTTTGGGAAGGATGGGTGACTGCGTTTGTTCTATTGCGAACTAAATCTAATATGCATGCATCATCTTGAATTAATTTGTATCCTAATAAAGTTTAGAAATGCTAAAAACAATTGAGAGAATAAATTGTCTTATTAAATTTAGATTATATATACATGTAACGTACTAAATTTATAAGTATGCAAATAACCTAACTTTATTAAATTAGCTCAAATTAAAATTTCTCTCTAATATAAATAGCTAGGGTCTTTATGACACATGCACACAGGCTACCATCACTCTTTATTTGTTGGAATAGTAATATTCCTTTGCACAAACACACCAACCCCTTCACTATACAAGCATGTGAAGTTAGAGGCTTAGAGCAGTGATAGTGAGATCATACAATATGCTCTAGCAAAGCAGCTACTCTGTGATATGATATAGGTACACTCTCTAGTGTCGTGTTGATATAATATATATAGCTAGTATAGTATGTCTCCAACTCCATATATATAGCATTCCATTTTAGGTTCACCAACACGAAAAGTTATTCTTAACAACATCTGGCTCTTTCATTCTTCTGGTTCCAAACAAAACGACTTGTCAATTTGGCAAAACTAATTAATAACTGCGATATTATAATTAATAGTTGTAAAGTTAGTTAAAAATTATGATATTAAAACTAAAAATTTATAATTATATAATTAGTTAATTGAATTAAAGTTGTTATACAATTAGTTGAAATATATTAAATATTTTTTTTAAAAATAATATTATATTAATATAATATTAAGAGTAAATATATATATTTATTTTTAATTTATAATTAAAAAATTAATTAAATAATTAGATATTTATTATTATTAATTAAATATAATGAGAAGAGAAGAGAAAAGGAAGGAGAAGAAAAAAATAAGGGCTGCAAGATAGGAGAGTGGATAGAGTGTGAGACGTAAATATTAATATTAGTAAAAAACAATTAAAGATAAAAATAAGATTGAATTATTAAAAACTAATTTTTAAAAGATAAATACTACTTCAAGTAACTTCTTAATAATTAATTTTTAAAAACTATAATCTCTTTTTATTTTTAGTTTGTTAAATAGTTCTACTAGTTTATTGAATAAGTTATAATTTCTTAAATAAACTATAATTTACCTTTTCCAAATACACGTTTTCTTTTTTACCTTTTAAATTTCATTTTTCCAATGCACGGGGAAATGAATGTATATATATATATTCCCCTGCTATCTACTCATTCAAGCATTTCTATTCATTGTGTGTGTGTGTGTGTTTTGGCCAAGAATCATTCAAGCATTTCTCCTTTAGAAGGAGTAGAGCATGCCGAGTGAATACGCTGGCAACTTCCTTGTCCCTATGCAATCTAGAGAAGTTTTGCAGTTAAAATTATGAGTAACTAGCAGCATGAATTATAAATGATTAATTAATTGAGACTGAAACTATCTATTATCATTAGGGACATACATAACTATCTGTAGTTTACTCACTCTATTCAACAATTCTTTCCGGGGAGAGAATTCAACTATCTGTTTACGCCTTACAGTCAAATTAAAAACACTGGTCCAAATTATATATGACTACCTCTGCATTCTTTAGCATTTACCAACAAGGGTGATTAATTAATGTAAGTGGCGAAATACGCGACTAAAGAAATGTTGACAGTTCGTTCCTTAAGGCTGTTGGCTACCAAAACACCAGCCAAGAAAATAAATAAATCCAACTAAATAGTAATGGTATTATTAAAATTTAGTTATAGTGGAGTTTGCTCCAGGGAGTTACCTGAGCCACTCCTCTAATGAGAGAGCAGATGTGTTATTTCAAAGCATATATGGGAGAGTGGGCCTGATGCTCCTTGGTGGGTCTATTGGATTTTGGTGTCATATATTTATATTATTTTTTATTTACCCATTTGTTACGAACTTCCTTGAAAGAACTGGAGGAAAGGTTCAACTTCAGAAAATTTAGTTGTCGCACAATGGTGTTAGATTCCTTTCCATTCTGGCTGCAATAGGATTAAAGTCAACTATTTAACAACATATAACTATAAAAAAGTTAAGTGAGGTTTCTTGTTCTACTGAACGAAATCAGAGCATGAAATGCAGACAAATGTTGATCAATGTCCTCAATTTAGAAACATTCATTCACAAGCACGTTAATCAGTATACTTATTTATTTCTGATGCATGTATATTCAATGTACAACAACTTGGGGTAACCATTGAGATATACAGCAAACTGAAAACAGAGAAGAGGAAGAAGCATGAACAAAAATCATTGGAACTTTGGAGGAGGAGGTGGAGGAGATGCTCTCATAACCATGGATGAACTTTTTCGATTTCGTACGGGCGGGGGTGGCGGTGACGGAACTCGTTTTGCCCTTAGACTTGTGAAGCTGAAGCTTCCACTCACTCCTCCAGCATCCATCTTTCTCCACCCAGCTTTGTTATCAAATGCAAAAACTGGACTCTTCTGGAAAGCTGAATCAAGATCATGAGAGAAAATTATCAGTCTCTATCAATTACGCGTGACACTGAAATTGAACACAAATAATAAACTATACGTAGAAATGAAATGAAATGTCAAGGAGTTGAGGTACCATCGTGAAGCAGAATTGATTGCACAGGAATATCACCCACCAGGAGGAATGCCACTAACGTTGCAGCCATCAACTTCGCCTGAATCTGGAACCAACCCATTAGGAACTTTGTCTCAAGCAAAGAAAGTTTGAAATACTTGGAAACAAGTAGGAAGCAATATTTAAGCACTTATCCTGGTTCCAAAATCTTTAATTTATTCATGGTTTTTGTACTTTAGTGGAGGAGGATAGCGAGAACAAAAAGTTGACTTTTCAGAGTTCAAGGATTGTAGGACCCATTTTCACTTCACAATTAAGCTTATCAAGAAATGTTATTCAATATTGAACTATTACACCTCGAGGTACTCAGCCAAATAATATAAACCAACATCGTGAGACTAGTTCATACGATCATGTTGAAAAAGCTGTAACCTTGAGATTCTTAAGCATTAATTGACTTTTCTTTAATAAACCAATATAGACCATGTTCAAAAATCAAGTTAACTTAAAATTTAGTAATAAATTATTCTTCAATTATGTACAGCTAAACATGAAACTTAATTAAGCTGGAATTAGATGTCAATGACTAATTTTCTTTTACAAGTTGCCCGAAATACAGATCCACTTGAGTGTAATATACTACTACCAAAAACAGTGTGCTGGTATTTTAGATAGAGACTCGTCATGAATATGCATTTCCCTAATAACACATCACTATATTAGCATCATGCAACTACCAACCCATCATATGTTTGTTTGTAGGGAGATCTCTCTTCCTAAGAGTGCGCCTTAGGGATAGGATTCCTCTGTAGAGCTCGGTTTTCGAAACTCACCCAACCAATTAAGCCCATGCAAGAATGCTTATTTTTTTGTCCCACTTTTTTGGTTTCAAATCCACGACGAGTATTCTATACGACGCTGGTTGGAGGAAAGGTCGGTTGGAAGAGGCTAATGAGCGTGCACCAAGGTTCTAAAAAGCATCGCCATGGAAAGTAAAAGCAAACAAACAGTCTACTGTTTAGTGGAACGGGATAGGAGCAAGTAGGAATCAAATTGGACAGAATTATACTGAAAAATCAATTCTTAAAGGAATTGTTTTCAGAGAGGAATAAATACAAACACGAGCAACAATTTTGCCGCCATTACGTAATTCGATTTGATGAGGTTTTTCTAGAAGCAAAGATTGAGTAGAACCAGTATTACAAGCGGAAGTATGCAATGCTAACAAAAATACGGCTTCCATAAATCGACGTAATATCTCAAAGGACGCGGAAGCGCCTTCTTCCACCCTTCAGATTCCGGCAAATCACCAGTAAGAGCAAGGGAGCTGTCGTCCTTCCGGTTCCCGAGATTCAAAACAAAAAGCTTATCACCAAAAACCCGATGCATTGCTTTGAGAGTGTCCTCCATGACAAGCTTTCCATCTCTCAGCTTATTCTCGGCCTCTACACAACTTCCCCCAACATTGACCATTATTCGTCCGCCTTTTCTCAAACACTTGGTAAGCATCTCCCAAGTGGCCGGATCCTGGAGCTCGGGTATCAAGCTACCTTCGTAAAACAAATCAACCAAAATCCCAGAAAAACCATCTCTTAATCTAGCTTTCAGAGCATTTCCAATATAGATGAAAAGCCTATCAGTGTATTCCCTTTCAAGTTTTGCAAGGGAAAAGTACTTTCTACTCACATCAATTACAGATGGGTCAAGCTCCCAACCATGGACAAGCACTTCTGGGTAAAATTCAAGTATAAGACGAGCGGCGGAGCCCGCACCAAAGCCGAGAATTCCCAAGGGTCCTGGAGGCAAAATGGGAGGTAATGTGGCAAATACATCAAAGTAAGTGTTGGTGATTGATTTGAATAGGAAGGATACGCTGTGAATGTTTCCAGGGCCATCGAGGAGGAGAAGCCTAGAGCCGGCGAAATGGTGGTCGGCTTTTCGAGAAACCTCTATGACCCGGATATAGTTGTACTTTGATTTGAACTTAACCAAGATTTTGACGTCTTCGACGGGAATGCCATCATCGTCTTGGGTTTTGGTTTGGAGAGAGGAACGAGTTTGTTGGCATTTGAGTTTCTTGGGCTTTGCTAATGGAGTTGCAACCACAGGAATTGTAGAAAAAGAGAAAGAAAGTCTTGTAGGTGTGGCCTGGAGTTGAAGATAACGGCATTGGAATTGGCATTGGCATGGAGTTCGGATCGATTTGTTAACAAATAATGCATTAATAGTATGGAGAGAGGAGAGCAGCAGTGACATTTTTAGCTTCTCTCGCAGTGTGGTGGTTTGCCTACTTGCCTTTGCGCTTGCAATAACTAGGACGGATCTTTCCAGAGTCCTCTATGATATGGAATCCGAATGTCTGAATTTGAAACGCCCTTGACGGGAACCGAAGTTATGTTTTTGCCTATTTGGTTATATATACAACTGCTTCACGCGCCAGACCATTATTTAGAGGAGAGCGTCAAAAACAACTCATTAAATAGATATTTTCTTTCTCTTTAATCATCAACTAAAATGTTGATCAAGACACAAGACGTACAACTATGGCCACGGCCGAAAACATTATCCATGTCTAGGGACAAAGCAATTACTATGTCTTATTGTCTATCCAATCATATGGCAAAAATCGTAAGATAATACGACAAATGCCTACTCAAGGTATAAATAGTTCCAGCATCGCATGAATTTTAGTTGCGGAGGAATACAATTTAATTAATTAAATGAAGTGAAAGAGTCAGATCAAAAAAGTGACTTCACTTGCTGTTGTATACGATGAATCTAAATAGCTACATTCTATATTTCTATACGCATTGATAGAAGCAGATTTCACAAAGCTAGTCCCAAAAGGGTATAAAAAAAGGAGAGGAAAGAATGAGTGAATGACCACAACTGCCTATTCAGGATTACCTCAAATTACTTCTACTCTAAAAGTTTCCCTCTATCATGGAGTGAAAGAAACAAGGGTTTTTTTATAGCTCAATGTAATTAGCTCCCCCATCAATAGAATATATCACAATTAAATCATACAATAGAGACAAGCTGCAATAGAACTTGATACGTTGTCAAGATGAAGGAGGCTCTTCTGCCTTATCTTCTTCCATCTCATCAGCAACATCCCTGCTTTAAACAAAGCAAATTTCTTAACTTTGGATGAAAAAACAAATGGTTAACAAATTCATAAGCAACTGATCATGATTTAATCAACAAGATTTTCTCTTCAACTTTCAAATAATCCTCTTGACCTAAAATAAGACAAAGAGTACGCATAACATTGACGGCACAGGAATCCTCAGTCTCTCAAAGAGACATGCATTACCACTTCATTGGTATACAAAAAGCCCTTGGAAAGAGAGAGAAATGCATGAGAATAGTGACTTGGCTAGTGAAAATTGGCTAACGAGGCAGCTCGTTAAAAGTTAGCGAGTACCGCATCGTCTAGATAAATTCCAGTTATAACATTGATCTAGAGTCATTACCAGACTACGTGGAGCTACTAAGGTGGCAAATCCAAGGACAAAACCACAATGAACATATCCTATATCTGAACCACATACAGAAATGCATTAATCAAGCTTTATATACATACAATATAAACTCTTACCTCAGATTGCCAGTTAAATTTGAGCACTTCGAACTAGCCTGCTCATGGTCAGAATCATAATCTTCACCATTCCATATGCGACGCTTTGGTCTTCGATCCATGTCCTCTTCTTCCTAAATTCATTTGGTTATAAAATCAGAACTAAAAGAAGAAAATGGCATAGGAGCCATATTTGCAATCCCACCACTAAGAGAGAGGTTCATTTCTTAAAATATCCCATATACGTAGGCGGGAACAGGGGAAGGGGTCAGATTTATCCCAACGGGAGACTATTGTTCAGTGCAAACCTCTTCTGGTTCTTCTATGGTAGATGGCGTCATTTGAAAAGGTACACTGGGCGCATGTGGAAGTCTAGTAAGCTGTTCTAGTAGTGTGTTCCTGAACAAATTTATTAAAAAGAAATATATACCAGTCACAGTTAGCTCTCACACAAAGGCTAGCAACCATCCCATCAGATAACGTATTGCAAACCCCTCACACAAGCATTTAGTTGTTACTCTATATCGAACTATATGTTAGAACAGATAATAGATTGACATTCAAAGAAGTGAACTTCCCTTAAATTTGAATGGTGAGGCTTGCCACAATGGCTTTTACATGTTTTCAGCAAATATTATGTATTAACAACTACATGAGAATAATCCAAAAGAAGGCTATCTTCTAGGTAAGAACCATTTCGTGTCTGTGTTTATGCAGCTAGTTATAAAAATTCTAAAAACATCACCGTTCACAAAAGATGCAGCAAAAGTTAATTAGATTCTTAATTATGACTTGTATATTCTCTATAACTATAAGAAAATATGATTGAAATCGTAATCTTTAATTTTAATGCATTACAAGGCATCTATTGTTGAAAATACCTTATTTTTTCAATATCCTTGGGTGAGTTCAGGTTCTCGACGTTGCCCGGGTCAACGTGAAGAGTATAATCTGGACCAAAATATTCATAATAATCATTGTAAGGCAACTTATTTTCAGGTTCCACTCCCACTGCCACTGCCGTCTAAAACAAAACAAAAGGATTGTAAGATATAAGTAAAACTAAATAGCAGCAAAAACCATAAAATTTGATTCCGCCAAAGGGGATCCATGAACCTCATAACACCAGCAGCGTGCAACGTTCCGAATTGTATATCCACCCCCACCCAAGACCATTAGAGGAACATTGAAAGATCTAAGGAAACGAAGGCAATCAGCATGACCCTTCACAGACAAGTTGAAGCACCCCAATCTGTCACCAGATAATGAATCCGCTCCACATTGAAGAATAACTGCATCTGGTTGATAAACCTCCATGACTTTTTGAATGAGAGGCCGAAATAGATCGCGGAAACTATCATCATCCATTCCATCATTAAGTGGGACATTTAGAGCATAGTTCTTCCCAGGGCCCGCACCAATGTCTCTAATGTGACCAGTGCCTGGGAAAAAGTCCCCAAACTTATGGAAAGACACTGTCATCACTCTGTCAGTGGTGTAAAATGCCTCCTCAACACCATCTCCATGGTGAACATCAATATCAACATACAATACACGCTTCAAAAAGACATAAAGAGATAATAAGAACAACATAATCGTTGAAAAGAAGGAAACAAGAGTGATATAAGTATCCTAAAAATGCTGACATTGGAAGTGACACTAAAAAAGACTTCAGTATAACTAGAGAATCCTATCATTTTTTACAGGCAGAAGAACTGATATAATACGTAGATATGCTTTTAAACAAAATTATTTATGAATCATTTTGTATGTAATAATGGATCACAGGATAATTTATAAACCCACCACTTCTAATTAGATTTGCAAATCATTCCTGGAGAATTATGTTTGTTTAAAATTGTATGAATGTTTTAGCTAGCGGATTTCAAGGCCCAAAAAACAATGCAATTAAAATTATTGCCAATAAAGTTCAAAAGGAAAATATCTTGGAGTTTTCGCAGCAGCACTTTGGATTTTGGAATGAGGTGATAGGAATATAAATAGAGAAACACAGAAAAGCATAGCAAACAGAATCTAGGATTATACTATAGATAATCCACGACCTATAAAATTGTATAATCAAAGTACCGTAGCAACAAACGGCTAAAAAAAGACTATTGAATATAGTAGTGAAATTTTAGTTACCTTGTGATACTTGAGAAGCTCAAGAATGCCAAGAACGATGTCATTCACATAACAAAAGCCCGAAGCCTCAGCCTTCTTAGCATGGTGCAAGCCACCGGCCCAATTGATAGCAATGTCAGCGTCAGCACGGTTTAACTTGACCGCGGCACCAATGGAGCCGCCAGCGGAGGCCTGACAAAAAGTGAATAAGCCGTCAAAGACGGGACAGTCCTCGCCAACATTGAAGCGCTTGAGCTGACGAGAGAAGGAGTTCTCACCGAGAGTCTCCGGCGAGACGCTACGGAGGAAGTCGACGTAGTCGTCGGAGTGGAAACGGCGGATATCGTCGGGTCCCGCCGGGAAGGGACGGTTAATTTCCATCCGTCGATGAAGCGAGTAATGAATGATGAGATTGTGAGCCATGCGGATACGGTGGGGTTTCATCGGGTGACCTTGGCCATAGTAGTAATCGCCGATCGTGGGTTCGTAGAAGTAGGTGACCCTCCGCTTCTGGGCGTCTGGACCCGCCGGCAGCGAAGCACCGCCCACTGTGCTCTCCCCCATACTCTTATGCCACCGCAGAGATCAACTAGCCTAAATCAAACCCTCCCCGCTCGCTCTCTGTATCTAACTACAAGGTTTTGTTTGAACCACTGGGATTAGCGAAACGGACCCTGGTTTTTATAGACTCTCGATGATTATTGCAACACATTACTAGAAAAACGTTTTTAATCAAAATAGAAATGATTTACAAATAATTGTGTTTGAGTTTTCTGTATTAAAAGAAATTTGAATGAGTGTAACTGAAATGATTTAAAGTAATATTTTTATATCAAAATTTAAAAATGATATATTTAGACCATTTTAAATGACTGATTTTATAATTTTATGGGAAGGAACGTTACTAGACATTAATCCAACGTCTCAGTTCATGTATGATTTTTCTCTTCATAAAGTTGGAGCATATAACATTCGTTTCATACAAACAACAGAATGGGCCATATAAATTAATTTGCTTTTGATAATCTTCCATAACTTTAAGGACAAAGCACAATTTTTTTTTGTCATTGAAAGTGAGGAAATTTCAAAAACAGCTATATATTAAAATTGCATAAATTTGTTATAGTAATAAATTTTCAATATCTTCCTACTTAACGGCAGGAGTTTCATCTTTCACAAAGTACGTCGCTTGATATTGTGTCATATTTAGATAGAAATTGGTAATTAATCCTTAGACATTCTTCCTGGAGACAAATTTCTGTGCTTACAAGCTCGCCAACGATCCGGCTAAAAAGGGCACTGCTCTAATCACATCAACATCTTAAAAATTACAGAAACACAACATCGAGTGTTTACATCAAAATCAAATATACCATCAAAAGAAAAACAAAATATTCTCATCAAATATATATTCTCTACTTAAAATATATAACAGGTATATAATATATCTTTGAATTTGCAATTTCAAATCCAAAATGTTATTCTTGAATCTTGATAAGAAAATGCATTTAATCTGTTTTTTGATTAAAATTATTCTATATTAAATATACTTCAATATTTTCAAGAATTAGCAAGATTCAAGAATAACATGCAACGGAGTAGCCCAGTACTTAGGTCAAGTACACTGACGTGCAATGAAGAGAGGAGGAATAGTTTAAGCCCATGACAGGGTAAAAAAAAAACGGAGTAGTAGTTTAGATAAGCCCAGTGCGGGTTCTCAGGTATCACAAAAATACTCAAATAGCAGATACCCTTTCTCCTTGGGAAAAAAATAATTAAAAACCAAGTGAGGACACAGTAGAAAGTAATAATAATAATAGCAGAAAAGTATGCTACTCTTCAAATTTCACTCCAGTTTTTGAATTAGGTTTTTTTTTTTTTTTTTTTTTTCATTTTACAAGAAGGAAACTGGCTATATTCGTTAAAGTACATTTTTTTAAATGAATTTGTCATTAAAGAATAAGGAAATTTTTAACTGAGAAATTCATGTAACTAAATATTTAGTTTAGAAAACAGGGGATATATATATATATATAAATACACACACTGTGTAGATTCTAGAGGCTCTCGATTTAAATGTTAAATTCTTCATATGTCATATAACAAAGCAGAAGCATAATGACGATGATAATACTGCACTGGTAGTGATCTCGATGATTTTGCCGCCAATGAACAACGATTGGTCCTAAATCATGATTTTCTTTTTTCTTGTCTAGCCAATGGAATAATGTTAAATGACCTTTTTGTTGTTTGAATCATGTAAATCACAATTGATTATAATTGAAGAAAGTTTGCAAATCATATATAAAGTCACCATGAGGTCTATAAATAATTCAAGCAAAACAAAATGCAAAAACCAATGAGTTATCGGGTTGGTCGATAAAAAGCAAAGTAAACTTTAAAATGTTATAAGTGAAAAGCCTTATGTTTAAAAATTTTAAAGAGGAACTTCTATTTTTTACTAAGTCTTGAATAAGAATTAATTTCACCTTTAAAAATCTGAAGACACCAAATAAAGAAATGTAAAAAAAGAAAAAAAAAATATGAGCATTAATGATAAGACAATCGATGGATAGTTAAATTTTTAAAGATCTCACAGAAAATTTATTCTCATCAGATGGAATTTTGTATTTTTTTTTTTTGAAGTTGAAAAAAATTTTTTTTTTTTGGAAAAAACTAATTTCCTGTAATTTAAATTGTAACATTTATTTTATTTAAGAAAAAATAAATAAAATGCTTTGGTTAGCAGCTTATGAAATAGTAATTTCTCCGTGACCCTTTTTAAAATTTTTAAGTGTTCCATAATATACATTTTTTTACAAAAATTTAGAGTTATTTATTATTTTTTATATTTATTGTAATTAATATGGCTTAATTTTTTAATATATGAAAAGTTAATACACTATGACAGTCAAACTATTCTACCTGTAGTCAATTAGACTCTCCGTTATCTTGCCTTTTTAATTTCTAATTATAGTGTATTTGTTGAAAATAATGTTTAATTTTTTCATTTATTTTGTTAACATAAAAATTTTAATTGTGGGATATAATTAAGGGTTTAATGAATTAAAAATAACTCAATTAATATAACACTAAAAATAATATTAAGTATGAGTAAATTTAAAAGGTTATATTTAAAAAAATTAATTAATCTTAATTATTTTTTTAAACGAATCAAAGTGTCCTGTAATACGATACAGGGGAGTATTATTTTTAAGGTGCTTAATTAGTAGTGATAGACTCATTATAGGCATGGGCCCCATGATGGCCCAGGTAGGAGACATCAGGATGTGCGGCTTTAAACTGTTATGTAGTGATCTATTCCTCAAAATGAAAAAGATAATTTTGGGGGGTATATTCAATAAAGTTGAAGAATGTGGACATCATCAGACGGTGTAATAAAAGATGTTAAAGATTTGAATCGTTGTTGTTGTACAATAAATTACAGATCATTTGATATGTATTAATTATGTAGTTAATATATATCAAACGATTTACATTCGATTATACGATTGCAGAATCGTGAACTTACTACAGATAATCTAAATTCAGACGTTAATTGGGTACTTTAAATAGCTGTCCAATCAATAAATGGGTTACCCATCCATCGGGGACATGGAACTTTAATCGAGGGTCGACCGTGGCTTATCCCTTCCAATTAGTCCTTTCCCTTTGATTTATTTTCTTCCCATACCAAGCCACTCTAATTACAACTTTTGACTTTTGTTTGTTAGTGGATTGGGACTTTGGAAGGGACCCATCTTTTAGTAACTCTTTTATTTTAATCAAGCTCTTGAAACATGTTAACCACAACTTCAAGCAATTATATTCATGTAAGATATATTCCATTAACTACCTAACACTCCATACCAACACAGCTATAGATATTATCTATTATCATATTCTTCCACCTTTAACTTTAATATATGCATTAATAGGGATTAAATTTAATAAAAAATATTAATTTTTTACAACATAGTAAAATAAAGTTTGAATTTGAATTAAAATAAATGTTTACGTTTAATTTTTTATAATGTTTTTAACATAACTATCTTTATTAAAAGAAATTAAAAAACTTTCTTTTAACATGTAAAACGCTGGAGTTAATTATATGAATGTTACGTTAAATATAACTTCATATAGACAGATGGATTAATTTTTCAATCTTGAATGATGTTCAAATTTGACATAATATATAAGAATGACAAGAGGAAGATTCATTTGACAATATCAGTACAATAATTTTTCTCAATTCGTCGTTCAGGACGAGCGGGAATCATGAAATGAGTAGGTAGCTTAATCCTAACCAAGGCAAGTTATTCCTGCTTCATGATAGTTTGTAGTTTGCGTAAATGACACTTTTGAGATCCATGTTTTGTCAATGTGACTAACTGATATACAACCCAACTGACAAGTGTCGTATTTTGTTAAATAAAAAATTGACATATTTCTAATAGTAGTATGTACCGTTCAAAACATAAATAATACATTTTGGAGGTGTTTAGAGAGCTGGCACGAAATAACATTTTTCTTCTTTAGTATGATAAATAAAGTAGAGAATCTAATTTATACCATAGCAGAATATATGATAACGTAAAAACATTCATTTCTAAGACAAATAATGGTATAGTTAATAAGAATTAAAGTGACATCTCATAAGAAAATGAATTTAAATTTTATTATTGATGTAAAATTTTTATTAATAAATTATCTACTCTACAAATTTTGTACCTCAAACTCTAGTAATCCTCCATACCTAACTCATAAAATTTTTATCTATTAAAAAAAATGATGCAGTTAATTAATATCCAAATAATGTTTGGGATATTAATTAGCACAGTAATGCAAAAAAGTAAAAAAAAAAAAAAATTGCATGAAGGGGAAGGAAGTTGATGGATGTAAATTACCTGCAGTTGACTGTTGGGCGTTCGATCTACTTAAAGTTGTGCTGGCTGTGTAACTTCAAGTAGATCAGACGGTCAGCAAATCAACTGTACAGTGCAGTCACCGCAGGTAATTCGTTTCCGAAATTGATTGGCATGACATGAGTCACTATAGGAAAGTTAATGTGAGAGACTTTTGAGTGTACTGGGGGTTGAATTTAGGAATTGTGCTGGCGACAAGAAATATTCTATTATAGTCCAAATTTCCTTCTCGATATGTTAGTTCATTGTAATTTAACGGGGACAGGCGGGGACAGGCAAAAGTATGGAGACCTGGCAAAGGGCCTAATCATTTGGGGGAAGGATGAAGGAAAAGAAATGGTTTTCCAAGTCTTGACTTTCACTATCATCATCACTTGAAAAGGAAGCTTTATAGTTGGTCTCCGACGGAGACTCCTTGAAAAAGACGACGGCCTTTGTACCCATTATATACCACCCTTCCAATTAACCCATCTCTAATAACTCTCTCACAGCCGCTGTTACGAGAGTAAACACCATTTTCATATTCAGCATTTATAATTTTAATTAATTTCATTTCCCACACTCAGTAATTTAAATTAAAAAAAAAATGCTGACAATTATTGGGATTCGAGTCATATTAGAATGATAAGTTTTAGTTTTTAAGCATAAAGTCTTCACGCTTTTTCTCTTTTTTTTTTTTTTTCTTTTTTTTTTTTTTTCAAGGACAAAATTATCCTTATTAATTCGTAGTATTTTCCTACAATTCAGCAAAGCAACAAGTGTGAAAGTTCATGCATGCGATAGGGTCACATCGATCGCTTAGCATATAGTACGAAGGTGATTATGCTTAATCACATATTGTTCTACTGCCTTGGCTAGCTGCACCAAATCAAAGCAATCATATATATATAGTACACAGTTGAGGATATTGGAATTAATAGTGTGGCACTCAAAGGAAAGGCCAAGGGGTACCCCATTGTGATGGTACAAGATAACATAAGGCTTTATTAGGCTTTGTTTGTTTCTGACACATAATATATACACTTTTATGTATGATAAAGGAACTTGCCCTTGTGGTCCTAGCTTCTATCTACTGCTCGCTGTTATGAACTCCAAAAGATAGAGATAGGTCATGGCAGGTATAAAGGCAAAAGATAGAGGACTTAATTCTCACAACTTGCAGCTCTAGCTAGCAGAAGAAGCAGAGTATGGAGGTCAGGTCGCTTTTACAGAACGAGAGTCTCAGGCTCTGCTAATAAGAGAGTTTACAACGACAGAGATGTAAATTGCATCATCACTGTAATTAACAGGTCGAGTTTACAACAAGAAGAAGCTTAATTTATTCTACACGGAGTTGATGATTGAAGTAAAATGGTGCGACCTCTGCAAAATTATCATCCACAACTACACGGATCCATCACTTTTATCTGATTCAAAAGAAACAGACAAAGGAAAGAAAGAAAATGACCAACACATGTAATATACTTGTCAACCTCTTAATTAACAATTTAATTCATTGTTTTATTTGCTGCTCTGTTTGTTGAATGATGAGGGCATTACATATTGAGTATTCCATACTTAATAATTTCAGCTCAAGTTTCAATCACATTAAATTAAATTAAATTGCTGTATAGAATTCCCACGTTCTATTATGCCTTGGACTTAATTGATTAAATAAACTATAGTGAATTAGAGAGTTCAACTAATCCAATGATCTTTTTGGTATGTGATTGCGATGACAGCTTCGATATTTTCCATAGTTTAGCGTGATTCTTTGATAGATGGAACATATTTTTATCTAATGCAATTTGTTTATTCTATAAATAAAAGACATTTTTAATTTTATTTGGAACGAATGCAAACGCTATGATGTTTCCTTTCATATCCAGACAAGTTATTTTTCACGTGTGGTCCAAGATCTCTATGGCCCAATATATTTCATGCCATTAAATTAAATAATAAATATGTAAAAATATATACTCTGGACTCTATTGCTTTAAATACAGAAAACAAATCTTTAGCCGTTGGATCAAATAATAATTTGAATCGTAGAGTCAATATATGATTTGCTGGGACAGCGCGACTAGTTATCATTGTGTGATTATACAACGATCAAAGACAGACAAAAAAGCGTAGGCCAATAAACTGCGACGACTGGTCGTATGCGGGTAGGATTGGGTGTGATGCGCTGGCTGCATATTTTCCAAGAATTAAATTATTTAATTTAATTTTAATCGGATATAGTAGTACTATCGTTATATTTCTTTTTTCTATTTGAGTATTTATGTCATCCTACGTGTATCTGTCGGTCATGGTTACGTCTATCGAATAATCAAACACCCTACAATCATTGAGAGCTCATTTATAGTAGAGTCGTTGCACTTTCATATTATATTTTACTACACTGAAAACTTATTTAATTCTATGGCAAAACATATAACCTTCCTCTTTAGAAAGTGATTTTTTTTTTTTTTGCTAGAAAAGAAACCAATATAATAAGCCATGCAAATGATTAATAAGGCATTAAATATAATCTAATAAATGATAAATTTCAGTAAGATGTAGAAAGAATTAAGATTTAATATTCTCTTGGTAATAAAAATGTAAATGGTTACGATTAACTTATATTGTATGCCAAAATATAGAATGATTATTTCAGGGTAATACTTTGTGCTTGGCAGTTTACAAATCACGCATATTATTTGCTATTGCTTCTTGAATAATGCTACACGTATAGACTCTCCAAAACAAGCACCTGCCACTCTTTCATTACTAATTACGCATTACAGATAGCGGGAAAAGCGACAGAATAGAAAATAAAACAAAATGAACCAAAAGGGGACGGAAAAGTCTAGGACTTGTAATACTTTTTTTTCCGGTTTATTTAGTTTAATTTAATTTTCTTTGTTGAATTTACATATAAGTATGTCACGTTTATTGAATTTAAGAATTTTTTTAAAATTAAAACAATAATCAATAAATTTATTTTAATATTGTAATTTTAAAATTTTATACTTAATATCACTTTCGAGTTTAAAGTCTGTCTATTAGGGCTAAATTAATATTTTATTGGCATTTAATTTAATTGTCAGGGTCAATATGTTAATGGAGCCCACACGTCCTTTGAATCTTTGATGTACTAGTGTCGGCTGATTCTTCAGCTAGTCTTGTTATTCTCAACGTTCACACTCCAAAACACACCAATTTTAATTTATACATCCGCAAATCAAAAATGCTTTGCCCTGCGCACAGTAGCTGGCAAGTCAGCCCCATCCGCAGCCACCAAACCCAACCTTTAATTTTTGCAAAACATTGATTCATTTACAGCTCTCGCAAGCATAAGGTTCGTGAACACTTTAAAGTTTCCAAAGTTATTTTCTTTTTGGTTCATATCACAAGCATTTAACATGTTTTTCTTTTGGGGTCCACGGTTGTGAAATTAGTGAAAGAGATCATCTAATCAGAGCTCAATGAAAAAAGATATTAATGTTAACTTATGAGCTCATGATTCATATTAAATTAGTTAATCTGTCTAAAAGCAAAGGGTTTGATTTTAACCATGCAAAAGATGTACATATTTATAATTATTTTACCAAAATGAGGTGACCAATAGGGCCCAAAAAGGAAACAAAATCGAAAAAGAAACCGACTTAGCATTCAATTGTTAATCAATAAATTCATGAATTAATAAATAAATTATATTTAATTGCTTAAGAGTTTTTTATAATGTAAGATAAAGATACACATTAATGATAAAGTATAACGTGTTCTACCTTTGAGAATGAGATTGATCTTTTTAATACAGGAGAAGCATATTTACTAGTAAAAAAAGAAAAAAAAAAATACTTACAATTCATAGTACACTGTAGAGGTTTATTTTGCTGTTCTCCTTTATAATAACTTTTTTATTTATTAATTTTCAAGAAATTGGGATATCTTAAAAATCAATCCACACCAATGCAAAAGCCGGATTTGCGTAAAACCCACTTGATTGCTTTACCTTCCTCAGGCTTCTCTCTCTTCTCTCTTTCATAACTTGAATTCTAAGTATGATTTATGCATCCCTCTTCTCTTTAAATAAACACGATTAGTCCTTGAGTTTTCCCCCTCTCCACAACATACATATACTCCACCGCGTGAAACGTTTCAATGACAAAAGCACTCAAGTAAATAACACTCAGACGCTATACAGCGGCAGGAACCAACAGCTTCAGAAGCTTCCTCCATAGCATTAATTGTCCTTCTTCAAAGCTCATCACACAAATATGGGTCGCCATTCCTGCTGTCTAAAGCAAAAATTGAGAAAAGGTTTATGGTCTCCTGATGAAGACGAGAAGCTATTCAATTACATAACCAGATATGGTGTTGGGTGTTGGAGTTCAGTTCCCAGGCTAGCTGGTAATGAAACAACTTTCTTATTCTCACTTTTCACTTAAAATGAATAAAAAGGCTAGGATGGTTTTTAAATTTATTTTCTTTGAATTCCAGGACTGCAAAGATGTGGAAAGAGTTGCAGATTGAGATGGATTAACTATTTGAGGCCTGATTTAAAGAGAGGCATGTTCTCTCAACAGGAGGAGGATCTTATTATCAGTCTTCACGAAGTTCTTGGCAACAGGTATTTATATATATTTGTATATTGAATACTTAACAAGTTGATCAATGAGATGAATCTATATTCTCTGATGCAGAAAAAACAATTGACGTGTTTAGTTACTCTTACCCATTGTTTCAAAGTTTTGATCTTGATCTTGGATTCCTTCCAGGTGGGCTCAAATTGCAGCACAGTTACCAGGAAGAACAGATAATGAGATTAAAAACTTCTGGAATTCATGTCTAAAGAAGAAGCTATTGAAGCAAGGGCTAGACCCAACTACCCACAAGCCTCTCACTGAAGCTCAAGTAAAAGAGGAGAATAAAAATATAGAAACACCACCTGTGCAAATACCATTTTCTCAAGGACTTTCAGCTGCAACAACCTTAGCCTCCTCACAGGGTTCAGCACTTCTATTAAGTCATGATTCCAATTTTTATGATGGTGGACTAACTGCAGAAGCGACAAGAGAAGTTTTCGTGAACAAGACGTTGGACCCATTATTGTCCTACTTTGAATTCCAAATGGGTGTTTCACAATCTGATTATGATTCTAGTTTGAGTCATTATCACTCAGCTGGTCTGAAACAGTTTGATCAGAACCATTTAGGAACAAATTCCAGCTATGGATTCTCTTCAATGCCAAGTTTAACCAATTCTGATCACGGGAACGTGTCGGTGACAGAGTTTTCAGATAACAATTCAGCTTCAAATATGAGTTGTTTGTTCATGAACGAGGTGAAGGAAAGCTCAAGCAATAGCTCAAATAATGTGAGCAATTATCCTGTAGGAGGAGCAGGAGCAGGAGGGTGTCAGATAAGCAATATGATGGAAAGTGCTGCAGGATTCTCATGGGACGGCGATAACAAGATGGATTCTTTGTTTCAGTTTGATAGTGTAAAATCTGAGGAAATAAAGACAAGTTCATGGCAGCTTCAGACTCACGGTTCAATAAATTTCAATGGCTATCCGATAACGTCACTATCAGAGGATCTAACAGGACCGAATTTTGATGTATTCCAGCAGATATGAACTACTGTGTAATTAAATTCTTTCTCTTTTGGATTTTTTTTTTCCCTCTAAAAACAAGCTGGTAACAAACATAGATAGACGACGTTGATAGTACAGGAAATTTCTAGCCAAAGATTTGAGTTATTGATGATCATATATCTATCGATCATCCCTTCCCTTTCTTTTTTTCTTTTTCCTCTTTCTATCTGTATTTTTGCTATTGATGTATCTGTTTTCATCAGCAAAAGTTCGATTGACGTATTCTTGCAGATTAATGAGTGAAGGTAATTTTGTGGTCCTAGTTAATCTTTCCATACGTAGTCCAACTAATCAATTATTACACGTACGTCCAGTTATATAATGCTTCTTTTCCTTTATTTTCCTTTTTGATGAACTTCATTTAAAAAAAAAATGTTTGGTTCATTTCATTCTTACCTTTTGCTGTCTTTTTGAGCTTCGGTTCAAAGTCTTATTATAATCTAATCTACGTATATATTTATATATATGATGTTGAATATATATACGACCATATATATAATTAATGAATGGTGGGCCATAATAGAGAGTTGTGATATTTGAAGAACTGGTTGAGCTTGAATAAGAAGATTATCTTTTGTTTGGCTATAGTTATATACTATTATGAGGGGATGCTGTATTTCTGTCATATGATCCATCCAGCAGCGAGCTCCAGGCACCACCATGCATTGTGAGAATCCCTCCAAAAGGCTAATATTGGCTGCCCTCTCCATTATTGAAGAGAGATAATGACCCTTATATCGGGGTAGGGACGTAGGGTACCCTTCACCCTTCACTCTTCTTTTTGCAATATATATATATATATATATATGTACTCACAGTTGAAAAACAGATGGCCAACTGTCACCGCATAGCCTGAGAACACTAGATAGCAGTATGTGGTCAGCGCCATAACTATATGTGGTAATCGATTCGATGTGCATATGATGATAACTTGCATGCAGATCATGTATGCATGGCCTAACTCTTTTTCTGACAGTACCCATTAGCGAAAAAGAGAGAGACAGCAGGTGCCTGCCCGGGTATTATTTAACTGCAGCCTTTATTTGTCTATTCCATTTTATTTGTTTCTTAATTTTTAACTCTTCAAGAAAGAAAAAGACCATGGCTTAGTTAAGATAAATACAATAACTCTTACCTTCCTAAGTGAAGCTCATTACATAAGTTCTAAACAACGAAAGGCTATGTGATTGACTTGCAAAGCTAACAGAGACCTGTTGGAGTAGATTTCCACCCACTCAAATCCCATTCTACTATGTCTGAATCACGTTAAGAGAAGAAAATTTAATAATAGTATATAAGGACACAATTGATTTACGTGGCCAGTAGTTGTAGGTATATATGAATAAGGCAGCTAGCGGTGAATTAAGGACGAGATAATTAAGAAATTAAAGCAACTCGATCGAGATGTGCACGCCAAAGCGAAAAGTCAAAGGGTCCTTTTGATTTGGCAAAATCCTATACAATTCTAGTGTCGGAAGCCAATATGCTTTGGCTAACATGCAAAACAAAATAGTACGCCAACCCAAATGGTCCTAGTCTTCTAATATTTCACGTCAGTTAATTAGGGTGTGAAAGTTACTATTGTTCTAATTAGGGAAATTGCACTCTCACTCGATCACTCCTCCAATGAAGCAACCTTTTCTTCGACTCTGATATAATACCTAACAATTCAAGCTCATAATTGATATGTATTTTTCCTTCTTAAGTAAGAGGAGGATAATATATAACTACCTACAACTAAATTAATTTGAAGAATCTCCTAAAAGAAATAATAATGATTTGCAGAATTTACGTAGCTGTTACTTTAATTTTGTATAATTAAACACAATTTGATCTAAATTAATCAAGCTGTAAAAGGTTCTGCCGCCAGATTGTAAAACTGTAAGCAAAGTAAAAGGTAAGTATAACGTTGTCGTTAAAAGCAGGTTCAAGAATGTCATAATTGAATTAACCATTTGGATCAAACCCTTTATTAATTGCATGCGGAACCTTTTAATTTGGTTAAATTAATATTGAATTGTTTACTTAATTAATCCATAGAAAACTATATGGCGTGGACAATTAGTCCAAACCAAATAATTCAAGTACTGTACATAGTCTATGCCGACGTCCATCGCAGGGTGGAGGTCTTTGAGATTTCGATCAAGCAGCATTGGAATCCATTGGTCAGAAAAGTGAACAAATTAAGAAAAGGAAATTAAAGAAAGTTGGGAGAAAGATCGGAGAAAGAAGAAAGATGGTTGAATAGTTGAAGTTGCTTTGTTGGTCAACCAAGCTAGCTAGGGTGCATATATCCGACAACTGATATTGGAATGCTTTTGCTCAATAATATAATAGCCTTCGAACTTGAATTCCAGCACTCAACCCATTCCAAGTTTGCAACTACCGTATCATATTATATGACACATACGATGTAGGCACCGACAAGATACTGTCTCATATCAAACGCCAACAACGTTATAGTGCTTATTAAACATATACTTGTGTTCTAAACATTCTTCTATATTTATTAAGTTTTAAATTAAGAGCTCTTTTCTTTAAAAGAAATATCACAATCACAAAATTAAAAATAAAAACTTTTGTAAGGTTAAATCACTTACGTGTGTTTGTCTAGCTTTTATCCTTTATATGTAAGCTAGCCTGTGCCATTTTTCTTTTCAGAGTCATCGGGGTAGAGTTGTTAACTTGATTTCTTAGCCAATTAGCAGCAATTAAAGGAACTGAAGTTAGGTGGATACTAATGATGCATGGTATGTTGGAGTTAAAGTGAATGACATTGAGATGCGTTGAACTTAACCATAGTGAGCTTTTGCTTTTGCTTGTTGAATAAATAGCGACACAAATTAACAAACTCATTGTCATTGGAAATGATGAATATTTTAGGCCGAAGAACTGGAGAAGAGAATCATTACAAGCACAAGAAAGAAAGATCTTTTCAATGAGTTGAGATGAATGAAGGAAACATACATAGTTCCTTCCTAGTATCATTGCAAAATATCTAGAAACGATTGTGTTTTGACATTTTGCGACTCTTTAACCTGGTAAATTTTGCATAACAGACTGCTTTATCAAAATTAATTCCCCTTTTTATCATTATAACATGACCTTAAACACCACAAAGCGAAAATATTGCCTTTTCTCTCTATTATTTATTTTTACTTTGGGGGCTAATGACAAAGCGAACAAACTTGGAAGTACATAAAGCATTTCTTAATTTGAACGTCTTAATTATAGCTTCTCATCAAAGAAAAGCTATCTGTTGACATCTCTGCAAAATGTGTTTCTCATTGATTGTGCCTTTTGCTTATTCAAATCAAAAGCTGTCTGTGAGGACAGAGTTGTGGCTTTCTTCTGGGTTTTAAGTTTCATTAAACTTACCAGTTCATTATTTGGTTCAATAACTTTAATTCGTTATTTGAATGTCATCAACCCTTCATATTGTATAACCAGAGTTAGTCATTCATTTTCCTTTATTTTTTGGCTGCCGTGTGAAATTCGTTTCTAAACAATGTCCAGACTTGGAAAGGGAACCAACGCAGAAATTCAACATGTACTTGGGGGTTGCTTGAATTTGATGGCATCAGAGACCCAATTGGGCATCAGAGCATGCGTTAGCATGACTCATGAACAAAGAAATTAAAAAAGGAAGAAACGTAATTGAGCAAGCAGAGATGGGGAATCACGAATATAAGACTTGGAATTTGAAAATGTTAGGGAACATGATGGCATGCTGTTTATGAAAATCAGAAAATGCCTTTGCAACAAACTGATATTGACAGCAAGTGTGAATTCAGGCTTATCTACCATTGTCGTCATCAAAACCATATTACAACTTCAAATGGAATCTGCTATTCATCGGTGCATATGTGTAAGTAAAGCCTCTTAAGACCAGTACTTATACCTTGAACATGGAGATGAGAATAATTTGGTAGATTCTTTTTCCCAATATAGCAAAAAATTTCAGATAGCAAAAAATTTCAGAGCAGTTTACCAAAGTGAATCCACGTTGTTCTTAAACTTCATTTTTCACTATTTGTGACAGGACAGCTCAGTTCAAGCTCCAGTGGCTGCATCATATATAGATTTATACAGAATAACGTGAGGGAACGATTTACTTCACCAAATAGTCTTTAAACCAACGTTTTACCAAGTCACGTGCTCAAGCCATGAAATCTCATTCACCACCATGCATGCTTGTGTCCCTCATCACTTTACTCCTCGATTATGGGATTGCTACTCAAAAGAACATCCCAAAATATCCTCAACTTGACCCATATGATACTGTGCACACAGGCTTTCTCCAAAGAATGCATTCATTTTATTCCTCCCCACCGTGTTTCTCTTTTCCATTTATTGCAGGAACTGAACTCAAAAATGTGTTTTGATTTCCCTTCAGAAATTTGGTAACAGAGTCAGTTATATCAGAATACCCTGTGAAAGTGGAACAATTAAGTGATAAAATCTGGTGGTCAATGTATGTATTCTTAGACAGAGAGAAAGGATGAGCAGATAAAAGCATTAGATTCACCAAATGCATTATTACCATGAAAACATCCCTGGTAAAACTGCGACATGATTCAAGTGCCATAACTATAATCTCGTAAAGGCAATGTATATACCTTGCTTCAATCTACATAAGTAGCAAATATGCTTATCAATACATCAATCCTTCGCATCCCATTCTCTTTGTACAGCAAGCTCATCGTTTGCGTCAGCACCAACTCCATCAAAGAAGAAAAGGGTGGATGGAATGTTTAAGCAGCACATTTTCATGATCCAAATAGGGAAGAAAAGGTTGGCAATTTCACGAATTCTACTGAAAATTCAGTTATATTATGTGTAAGGATTTCTGGTTGTATATTTGTACATCCACTCACCTTGTTGAGATATCCAGCCAACTGAATGATTTGTCAATACAATCAATAATAGCCAAAAAGAAAAACCATAAATAACAATAGCTGTTGAATTGAATTTTGTTTTCCAATGTGAAACATTTACAGGGATCAAGTATTTCGACCAATGGAAAAGAAAGACATTTATGGCACATAAGGCTGTCTGTGCAACTGAACTCCTGTCTGATACAGAGTGAGGTTGCGTATGGCTCCGGAAAACAGTTCCCTCAAATCAGGATATTGAGCTACAACAGAACGAGCTGGCCCCTCAAGGGTATTCAATGCTCGTGCTTGCTCGAGAGCTTTACTGTTGCCCCCATGCAATGCAAGGTAACATAGTAACACCAAACCAGGCATTTGAGCACGATCGTTAACCCGCAGAAGTCTCATTAGACTGGGAATCCCATCAAATTCGATTATTGCCTTGGAATGATCAACACAATTGTAGTTCTCCGGGCACACAAATTTACCCAAGGCAATAGCAGCTTCAATTGCCACATCAACATTCCCATTACCAAGTTGGGCAACTAATGGACCAATTATCCGTGGAGCTTTTGCAGGGAAGTTTCGGGACAATGAACCAATTGATTTAATGGCTGGAATTTGTAATGAGGGACCGCTTTCTTCCTGAATCACTCGCAAAAGCTGATCCAGAACGGCTTTTGCTGCTGGAGCATTAGGCTTAAAAGCTACTCTTCTAAAATCAGCATTGGTTTCTGCTACTGTAGATATCTCCATGACTGCCATAAGGCAATTAAGCTGTAATTCTTCTGTCTCCATCTCAATCATTTTTGCCAAACAAAGCAAACCTTTTGTCTCTGTAATTTTCCGGCTGGTTGATAGACTCCCTTTGGAGAGTTTCCACAGCGCCTCAGAACAACTTATTTTGATCTTCAGCTTTATATCCGGAGTCTCAGCATCCCTTTCCTTTTTGTGATTCCCACCTCGGCCACTGCCGTCTGCATTCGAATTAACGGTTGACTGACCAGACGAAGACAAATTCAGAACCAGAGAATGGATACTAGTTATACCCTCCTGATGCATAAGGTCACCGAGAACTGTATCCATGGACAACAACGATACAAGGGGTCTAGTCACATTGACCCTCACAAACTCCTCCTTAGCAAATGGGTCCTGCTCCGCCATTCTTGAGATCAAAGTTGCTACAGAAACCTGAACCCTCATTGGTGCTTCAACAAGAACGTGCACAATGAGCGGAACCCCAAGTGATTCTACAATGAACCTCACTACTCTCTCCTGGTCAGTAACAATATTGACTAAAGCATTGGCTGCAGCAATTTGAGCGTCGGGTAAAGTTGCCTCCTTTAGTAACTTGAGCAGCGGCAAAATGCCACCTTCTTCCATAATAATCAATTTATTACGATCGTTGTCTTTGGCGATGGTGGCGAGCTCGTTGGCAGCATCCGCTCGTTCCTTGAGCTGACCCATTTGGATGGTAGCTGTGTAGGACCAGACCCAAGCGAGAATTGGGTCATTGCTAGCGATTGGAGGGAGAGAGAGGTTAGTACCATCGACAGAATCGAAGATACTAAGGAGCCATTTCATGTCTCCAGTAGAAGACTCAAGAAAGTTGTATACCTTGCGGAAGTCAGCCGTGGCGGTGATGGAGAATACTTGACGGAGAACACCACGGTGTTTCTTACACTTGCGGACCAGTGTTAGGGCCCGTTCAATGTTCCTCGAGATATCGGCGACTATTCGTCGAAGGGGTCGCTCGTACAGAGACTGAGTGGTGGAGGCGAGTCGCACAGTAGACCGAAGCATGGCACAGAGGCGTTCCACTTGCTTCGCCACTTCAGAACAATCTACTTTGGACGACTCTGCTTCTTTGGCCGCTTTGATAACTCGGTCTCCCAGTAGGATCGGAAGCGAGAGTAATTCTTGGAGGCTCTTTTCCTCTTCAGGGTTAGGCTTAGCCATCAGAAATTATGAAGCAGATGCTCTCAACTGTCTGTGCTTGGTGGAGCAGAGAACAACTGTTTTTGCTTCTTCTTTTTTTTTTTTCAGAGAAAATCCGACAAAATTAAGGAACAAGAAATCTGTAAACTATAAAATGGTCCAATGTTCAACGCTGGTTATCTTCCCAGTTTCCTGCTCAGGCTATTGCCCTATCAGAGCCAGCAGTTTTTTCTTTTTTCCTCTTTCAAAAATATATTATACTATGGTTTATTTTTTTTTTGTTCATAAAGAGAATTAGCTGATTAGGGTGCGGTTGTGTGGCCGAGGAGGATAAGGAGGACAGAACGCTGAGGCAGTGGATGTTGGTGGGAATTAAGTAATGTGATTTAAAAAAAAAAAAATATTCAAATGGTTTACTAAACGTTGAAGTATTAACTGAAAATTGACAAATACAAAAAAAAAAAAAGTCCCTCTCTTGCTCCTGGGGTGGCTGTATCATATGCAATGGGAAGTGGGGCAGGAAGAAAGCAAAATGGTTTAATTATATACGACAGCATGCCAAGCAAATAGTGCCACGTTTACCAATGATCAACGTTCTACTTGACTAATGGCCTAATCATTATATTAATGGACCCAGACTGCTTGACTCGTATTCCTATTATGCTCACTGCTTTGCTCAAACTTCATTTTTCTTTTTTCTGTTAGATAAGAGAGGAACATACACTATTGTTAATATAGTACGTAACCGTTAACTAAAACAAATGTATTAAAAAAAAAATCCATAACCAAGGCGCAAATACAGAACTGAACCCATATTCCCACAGGGATAAAACACAACACAGTAGGTTTATCTCAATTGAGATTCGTGAGTAGAAAAGCATAAGGAGTACATATTCTCACAGGTAGAATTGAACCCATAATTCCTCTCACAGGTATTAAACTGGACAAACACACTAACCAGAATGTTGTTATTGATAAACAAGAAAATGAGTCATTCTTGAGTAGAAAACACAAGATTCCAAGTACATGGAAGGATTGTACTCGTGCAACAAGACAAGAGCAGGAATGGGCTTGACTACTAGAGCTTTGGCACTAATCCGCTCTGGATTGGCTTGGAAGACCCATTGTCCTTGACGTCATTTTCTTTAGAATCCAATTCACATGAATTAGGGGGCACGTCCACCGCAGGGGAACAATTGAAGAATCCATGAGGCTGCACCCACAAGCCACAATCAATCAATCATGGCAAATAATGGTCACAAGAAATAAATCAGCCAGGGTCGTACCATGAGCATAAAACCAATGCGCTCTACTGGCATGACAGGCCAGTCTTCCAACCGAGGGACATGCGTGATTCCAAATACATACCTGCAATTTGCACACTTAGTAATAGTATCAGCTAAGAAGAGAAAATGTGAAACAATCTCTTGGCTGGAATGTGAGAAAATGAATACCAGAGAACTATATCAGTTTCTTCCAAAGATCGATTTTGCTTCACCCAGGTAGCAAGTCCTTCACCAACCCGTGGATTCTGATTTGGAAATTCTCCTCCGGGAAACATCTCATTTCGTGAATATGGTGTGACCCAAAGATTATGCTTCAAGAAAGCAGCTCTTCTTAAAAACTTGGCCTCAGAACCCGCTAATGGTAAGCAGTTTGAGCCAGGTACTAGCTTGTAGCCAGTTAACTGTCCAGTTCTATTAACTGTTCTAGTGTTCCTTACCTGAAGCATTATGGAAGCGATAACCAGTGTCAATCATAAATATTAAGTACAATCTCAATGTTAATAATATCATCATGGTTGAAGTGTTCTGAAGCCACTATTATTTTCTTAGAAGCCTTACAATCCAATGCCTGGCAGTCAATGGATTACAGTCACGCATGGCTTCCAATTCAGATCTGAGCAAAGTCTCTTCAGCATAGAATGCATTATTATGAACATTATTCTCCCCAGGTTTTTCAACTTTGACATTGACCTCCACAACCTACCAAATATTCAGAGTTAGAATACAGACTTGAAAAGAAAATTAAGATGCCTTCTAGAAGAAAAAGTTATATTCAAAACATCCATGAGTTTGCCTAAGTGGTAAGAAGGAAAGCACGCTTCAAAGATATCAAATACATTTTTGAAGGAGGAAATTTCACCCTCATAATGAACATTAAGATAATACAATCAACAGGACAACTATCTCATTCTTTTGGTAAAAAATTTCCTTGAAATTGGCAAAGTTGCAGCAATATAAACTGACATAGAATATCCAAGTAGATTAAGATCACAATTTTTTAATCCAAGTAAACCTACCTGATTCAAAGCTTCACCAGGTTTAGAATCAACAGCCATGTCCATGCGAGCAACAAAAAAGTGTTGATGAACTGGTGCATATAGACCTGGTGCAATCATGGTACCATATTTTCGATACTCTCCAGGTATCAAGGCTCCTAAGCTGAGAATTCCAGTTAACTTAACTTCCGCTTCAATCTTTCCATCCTGTAACAACATATGCCATCATTTTCAACACGACCAGTTACCAGTTAACAAGAACAATTAATGATAATTAGTGAAAAAGATAATATAAATGTACTTCAGGAACAGAATCAAGATTCATCATATAACATCGAAGACTTGAAGTTGCCACAGAAAGAATAACCACCAGCCATGAAGGAAAGAAGATGCAGTCATAGTACACAAATGGGTCATGATATCCCCAAAATAACTCAATTATCAAGAGGTGGATATATGTCAACTTATGCAACAAAAACCAGATCAATGAGAGAAAACATTAACACAAACGTATTAATTCCATTTATAAATATATTATCTTTGACTTGCCTGATAAAAGTGCCAGAAAAATCCATACTCATAATTAGCCACAGTACAAATAAAAGAAACTGAAAGTCTTCTAGACCTTCGAACTTCTGCTAAGCCAGTTCTCCAGTCTTGATGCTTCCATAAAATTCCATGATCCTCTTCATGCAAGCAGACACAATTTTCAATTGTTTCAACACCTCCAGTGAAATTTGTAAAGTGGGCATCAAAGTACTTGATATATCCCAAACAATCACATCCCTGTAATAGCAAATTTGACTTCAGATCAATTCAAATTAAATCAGAAAATAACGGCGTAATGACAAAGAAGATAAATGCTCAAGATGAGAAATAGGTAGTTCTTAAACCTTCTTGAGAGAATGTGCATTCTTTCCCAAGCCATCTTCACCTGCATCAAAAGCATTTTTTCTATAGTGTGGATCATTTGGATCCCCATAAGGCACAACCATCTCCACAAAACTCAACCTATGCGCAACAGGCCTTCGCCCTCTACTACCATCAACATATGCAACAGAATATATAACTAAACCTTCTCTGGGCGTAAATCCAATACGAAAATTCCACTGTCCACAAGCAAAAAACGTGAGCGGTTACATCAATAGCTGGACTTCAGAAAAAACAGCATTAGTCGTAGCTACAAAGCTTTTCCTGATTCAGAAATCAATACCTTCTGCCATTCTACGTAATGCCCATTAACCCGGAAGCTTGGTCCTTCAGGCTGAATAATTTGCAAGGGTTTTACATCACTTCTATCAACTCCACCTCTTGTTTCACCAGCAGTATAGTTCCTCAAGGGATCTATGAGAGGCAGAGGAACAAGCTTACGATCTTCAAACTCAAGCACAACCATGTTTTGCATATCAACAAGAATATAGATGCCCTCAACAGGGCGTGCATAACCATTTTCCATAGGGCAGTCACTCTCACTTCGGCAAAAAATAAGCGGTTTAGCAAGCCTTCTCCTGGGAGCATCAGCTTCACTATGATAACCAACACACCTGCAGCGAAATTTTGTAGACCTGAGTGTAAATCAAGTGGGTGTACAAGAGTGATAATTTCTTCGCATTAGAACTCTATTAAAAACAGAAATCCAACTAAATTACCAAGCATCAACCATTACGAGATCCATGTCTTCAACACCCCTTTTCTTCATAGCTTCTCTAAAGGGAGGAAAGTCTTTAACAACAGCTTCACATTCAGCATACTCCACAGCATCCTAAAGATGGAGAGAAGAATATCATGGAAATGAAAATTGAAACATATAAGAATAGTTGCAGCTTGATACATTTCAAAATAAATATGAGAGCCATAAACATGCAAAATCCTGTCACCCAATACTAGAGTTTGTACACGATGGCAACAGTGAAAATGCGAATATATATATATGTGTGTGTGTGTGTGTGTGTGTGTGTGTGTGTGTGTGTGTATACCATTGGAGGCTGAACATCTGGAATAACATGTGACGAAATTACTTTTCCCCTGTGATGCCCGCCTCGAGTTACTGCATGTACTTCTGATAGTTCAACAATCCATACGCTAGTCTCATTTGACTTCTTATTGTAAACAAGAAGTTTAGCACGTCTTGGAGGGAGTTTGATAGGTATAACAGGACCTCCTTTAGTTCTAGGAAGTAATGATGGTTGGAAAGGTGGAAAGAAATATGCATCTGCCACTGCAACAACATGTTTATCTGGTTCCAGTAGAACCACTTCCATAAAGCGCATACCGTCTCTGACCTACAAACATAAAGACCGCGGGAATAAAAGCATTATTACTTAACTACTGCTCCAAATATAGAGATTCAAAATTTAATAAAAATATAACTTATGACATAAAAACAAATATATAAATATCTCCTCTAACAAATAAGTCATAGTGTGGTTACCTCAGGAGTTGCTCCAGCTGCCCTGACAGTTGCCACAGCCACAGAGATTTCAGCTACAGTTAAAGGGTCCAGTGGATGGCTAGACTGGGGCCTTGGCATTGCAGTGATTCCTGTAAAAATACATAATATCATAGAACAAAAGGGTAACCAAAAAATAAAGAAGGACCAAATTGAAGAATTTACAATATTCTAAACTCGCCGGCGTCATAGTAGAATCAATAACTTCGAAAACCATTATCCCAAGTAGCAAAACATAAGAGCAGGAGAGCTAGAACAGTTTCTTTCTAGAAAGTATAAGAGAACAAGAAGGATTGTAATCAATCAATAGAGCATGTAAAATTTAACATGATCAGTTAGGATAAACAAATAAATGGAAGGGCAAAAAAAAAAGTGATCCGTGAAGTTGTGCATGTTCAAATAAGAATCTAAGAAGATAAAGCCTAAACACTTCTTTAGACAGGAACTTTCTTCATAAACTCAAAACAGAGCAAAAGCATTCCACCCATTATACCTAACGCATGCATATATCTTCAATCCGCTCATCCATATAAACATAAATATATTAATAATTTGGATACCTGGAAATTAAGGCACATAAATCTTAATCTTTGCATTATTAGATAGATAATGCATCTTATGCTTTAGTTTTTTTTTACTTTGAAGCAATTGAAAAGATTCTTTCCACGGTTATACACAAAATCACAATAAAATAACTGACACTCAAGTATCAAAGACGTGATGAAACGAACAAGTAAGAAACTCCGGAACCCAAAATCCCCCAGGCAGGGTAGTCGGAGAATAATGTAATGACAGCATCAACTATGATCTGGCGTCCAAGCCATGCTGACGAAATCTGATATATATAGGAAACTGGAACATGTGCAAGAAAGTAAAATCAGAGCGGTGGCAGAGGTGGCACCTTTAGTAGTAGTAGGTTTGGTGGAAGGTTCAGGAAGCGAATCCACGGGACGAATCAAAGCCGCCATGGCGACTTTCTTTCCGCGCTGATCGTCGGGGCGGTCTGTCCACCCTCGTACGACATTGGCAGCCGCAGTGGGATGAGAAGCGTGCCGAGAAATGGGAGTTGAATCAGCGGGGGAACAGCATAAAGAAGACGTCGCCTTTTGCGAAGCTGGGGCCATTGCAAAGGATTCGCGAGCTCGCCAATTCCACCCAGATAAGTTTCAACACTGTCTACTGACATACAGCAAATCCCTGCAGTTCTAAACGTGTCACCCTTCCTCTCTGCCACCACCAGGTCTCGTCTAGTTTCTCTCCTTTTTCTTGATGAAAATGACCAGGAAAATTTTCAAGAAAGTGCCAGAAAATGGAAGCGTCGGGCAGAGGAAGGGCTTACATATGCCAAAAATGCGTCTTGATCGATAACGCTTGATTTCGAAGCATACGAATAGCAAGAGCTCAGCTTTCAGCTATGTTAGAGGAGAAAAAAGGGCCAACTTCATATATAGCAACGGAAACCACGTGCTTCGCTCATAATACTTCAAGACTGCCGTCTCTTCTCTCTAATATTTTTGGTTTTTGTGGTGGCTTTTTGCGTAGGATAAGGCTTAAGAGAGAGACTTTCAAGTTATTGATTTTCAGTGAAAAAGTTTATGGGAGTGGGGCTTATCAATGGGGTCCATAAGATAAGTAGGTGCAGATTCATGATAGCCGAGTCTGCTTTTGCTAATGGCCATTTTTTCTTCTTGAAAATCCAAGCATGCAACTATTTGATAAGAACAATGAAGACTGGCATATAGTTTCTGTTCTGCAAAGGATTATATAGTATTTTTCAGGAGCATCAATGATACATATAATAATTTCGTCTTCAATGTGATTTTTAGCTTTTTAAATCACAATAGGAAGAAGTCAAGCGAGAAGTTCTCCAACAATTAATAACAAAATTAACTTTGAAATTGAGGGTTAGAGCCGTAACTTCTCCATCACACAGTGATAATATTCATATCCACAATCAATGACAATGAAGTAGCTGTTTTCATCTGCCTACTCGGATATTACTGTCCTTCTAAAATTTGGATTCGATCTCCATTCAATTCAACAGACTTATATTAGGATAGAGATCCAACAACTCAAATTTCATTTGAGGCAACGCTCATCCTCCTCTCATGTAAGTTACAACCATTGACTTTTCAATTTAGAGGCCAAAGAATACAAATCAAATACAGAAGTACCTATCAATTGTTTGATTGAAATGTAAGTAAATTAATATTTTTGGCAGGGAAAAACGGATTAAATAAAGGAGATTGGCATTATCCTTTTCCGTTTAAAAATTAGGGATTTTCTCCCACTCAATATGACGATATTAATTTGGTATGGAATCAAAACACAAAAAGGCAATCAATTCCAACGAGGAATAAAAATTGATTCTTTGAATGAAAAAGAAATCAATAAGGTTCTATTTCCAATTTCCACATTCCAGGGTCTTCCATCTGCTCCAAACGCATGTGATTAAAATTGTGAAAAAATAACGATAACTCAAATCAATCAATCAAATCAACTTTTCTATTCGCTGTCAACCTCGGTAGGGATATGGATATTGCTTGCTCCTTTTGCTTTTTCTTATGCTTCGCTTCTCACTCTCAGTAAAAAACGACTCCTTTTTGTTGAGGTTAAAGAATGCAACGAAGAACTATAGCACTAATAAATAATGATGTCTGATTCAACTGAATACTTGGCATTTGCAATTATGGAACCACTTGACACGTGCTGAGATGATCCAAAACCAGACAAGAGCAGCGCACGTGCTTGTCTTGTTCCATCTGTGGCACTGTGAAGCTGTCTTTGTTCTCTTCCATGTTCTAATGGATAAAGGACGTGTTGGCAAAATTTAATTTGAAGAGGTATTACTGATAAAGTTCCCATGCCAACACAGTACAGTGATCATCTTATGCAGCAATATCAGATAAGGCTTGGAATCAGGCAAACATACATCAAAATTTTAAGAGCATGATTGACCTAATAAAAATTTTGCTAATTTTAGTGGGTGATCAATCATTATTTTTTTGGGAGCTTTTTTAAAAAAACTGGGTCAAGCACTCAAGCCTATAGAAAACTCCCCATTATATTATGCGGACCATAGATTATAAAAGCTTTATCTTTAAGTCAAGTCATGTGTTTTTTCAAATCTAGCTGTGAACCAATCAGTTCCCTCAATAGGCGGATAGGAAGACTTGACCTCACCGTAAGCATTCAAGATTTTTCAAAGGGACTTCCGTCTGGGAATCAATTGACTTTGTCCAGCTGAAGAATATAGATGATTCAGTGATTCTTGCTCTCTTTTGCTATAATTTATCTAAGTTAAGAAGAGTAGAAAACACTGTGCCAACTCAACTTGGGTGGCCAATTAACGTGTTATATTATTTAATCTACTAATCTAACAGTATAACTGGACTAGAAGATTTTTGGCCATGGCCCTTGTCCCTACCTATCACTATGAGTCTATGAGCATCTAGTGGACACCCATTAGACCACGATGCATCTCTTTAAGTAAAGCTGAGTCATCTTCTCCACCTACCTCCACTCACCTCTGTTTCTATATCCTGCTGATTTCACCCTGTTTTGGTATCTTATATAATTTGTTTTTTCCTCTATCTCATTAAGCCACAATCCAGGTGAAATCTCATCACTTCCTAGAAGTAAAACAACATTAATGTCATTACTACTACCACCATTGTCATAGATCAAGATTCTAGTTAATGATTTTGGAAAGGAATTGCATCTCCTCTTTTTCTCTTTAAATTATGTTGATGTGTCTTTACAAAGTAAGTAACTTTCTTCAAAATCAAAGAATTCATTTCCCACTACGACTTGTAAGTCCAGAATGTTCGTAAAGGAAGAATATTATTCAACCCAAAGAAGGAATAGGAATCTGATAGTCGACTGAAAAAGACATTCCAAGAAAGAAAACCTTTAGAGTATTAGTTGTGGTTCCACTTAGATAGATGTGTTTTAGTGCACAACTGGGAATGATGTATGTATGTTCTATTTTATAAAATGGATTTTTTGGTATTCCATCTCACAAGGAAGTGAAGTGAAGTGGGTATATTCTAGCTTTCCAAGCGGAGAGGGGGACCTCCAATAATGCCAGACGTCCCTGGCCTTAGCCAACATGGATTATATATATATTGTAAGCATCACGGTGTTTCCCATAAAGGACCCTACCATTAAAGTTGACACATTTCAATTCAAGAAGGAAAGTTTTGATGGAATGAGGGCTTGAAAATATGACGTATGCACCCTTAAATTATTATTGAGGCAAGCAAAGAAAACTCAATGAAAGAGACGCTATTATTCCTAAAGAATAGTCATAGTTGAATTCATCCGAGGGAGGAAATACCTGATGGAATGCAGAGATAACAGTGTTGCAGCCTAATGCTCTATCTATATTGCAAAGTGGGTGGTAGAAGCCAAAAGAAAAAAGTTACAGAAGAAAATTTAGTTGAAATTTTAGATTTAACTAAATAATGATATACTATATCAGACCGTGTAATGGCTATCAGCTATTACTTATTTGTGTAAGAAAAACATACGTAAAGACGTGTACACTGTGGTTTGGCATTCTTATCCTACGAGAGGAATCAAACTTTTAAAATGCAATTTCTATGTTGTTTTGTAATCTTCAATGAATATAATAGCATATTAATTATGATATGACCCTACACCACTCAGCCTACTTTGAATTTAAAAGTGTGCATTATTCTAGTTATTTACGCAATTTGGGATGGCCAGCATCAAAATTATTGGATTGGAAGTGGTTCCCTTTCATCCAAGATTCCAAGTGGAACTGCAACCTGAAGAATCTATTTGGATTTTGATAATTGCCAAAATAGTAAGGTAGAATTTAAGATGGGTGACAAGTTGACCAAAGAATAATATTATTAATGGATCTAAATCTGATACCAATTTGCTATATTTATAGAGGAATATTGAACGATGGGATCAAAAAGAAAAGGCCAATGCAAATGCAATCAAGACTCAGCTTCATTGAAAACCAGTAGTGGTAGAATATCAATATATAGCTTTGTCCATATATCAATATTCTAAGGGAATTGCTATTTCCTGACGAGATGCATGCTTGTGTTGTGTCATACTCATATATACGTGACAGTGGCTGCTCCCTCGAGACTGTAATGGGCAAATTATCAAATGCCTGCAACAAACTTCTACCATTATCTTCTCTGTTTTTCTTTCTTTAATTGAATGGTGCTATGTGCACTTCCTTTTTTATTTTTTAAGCCTAGTTGGATCCATCAACGCAGCGCAACGTTAAAACAGGCTAGTCTAATATGGCCAGCTTGTCTAGCTCACTTCACAGATATAAAATTACTTGAACATGGAGATTAATTTAAAATAAAAGATTATGGGAAATCCTACATAATCAACGAGTAATATAGATGGTGGTATGTAATGTAACTTAGACTGGATATTTTTTCCCAACTGTCTCTTCCTCTCTTTGTCGAACTGAGTTATCAAATATACCAAGTCGAGGGGAATTAATTAGGTGATACAACAGCAGCTGAAGATGTTCAATTTGGGACATAGATGCACATAATAAACTAAGCAGAATTTATGGAACTATCCAATCTTTATTTCCAAAAATTTCCATCATCACCCTTATGACCAAATGTAGCAGCAGCATTGTCGAGAATGGACTTCGCCGTTGGCTAGTTTGGTTTCCAAGAGGTCTACCAAGACAGCTGATTTGTGGATGTGATGCTACTCCTTGACTTTCCTTATACACGCTGATAACAGGGGAAAGGGTTGGATTGACACACAAGATACAAAAATTAACAAATCCAGGAGAAATTAAGATCAGATTTATATGAACTGACATGACTTACCAGACAAGTACCTGCAGAGGAAGAAACTGCTTTTTGATTGCCCTCCACTGGATGCCAATATATTTATGTATCGGGTGTTCATAACCTCATTTCCATCATATATCAAAGTAACACAGCAAGACTTGGGCGCATTTTTCTTCACAAATTCTCCCTTGGTCAATGTTTTCTTCAATCTCCTGCTCAATCACATATGACTAACTAATTAATTAATGAACAAAGATTTGACTAAAATTCTATACTGTTTGTTATTATGGTAGTATACCCGGAATGGGGTGGCTTCTTTGTTCCAATGACAAGGTTGGTTATGTTAAGAACAAGTATGAGATCCAGAATTGCTTTGCATGTGTCCTTGCTCTCAAGAAGTATTGTCTCTGCTGTTACCTGTGAAAGCCCAAAACCAAGAAAGGAAGGGTGGGATCACAAGGTTTAATTTTGAGTCTAGAATCCAGACAAGATAACCAATCACTACCTTGGCATGCTCACTCATTTGGATGTACTCCAGCATAAGTTGTTTCCTCTTGAAATTCTCTGCATTCACATATCTTCTCACTTGTTGCGGCGTTAATTGGCTTCTTTGTAACATCCCAACTAGGAATCGTATATAAAAAAACATAGCCTTTTAAGATTGTCAAGCATGAACGACAGTGAAAGATAAAGAGACTAGTTTTTTTACTTGTTACCTGGAGTAGGGATTAGTGTAATTGGAGGAGAGACATGGATAAGAAAAATGCGGGTACGAGAAGAAGCAGCATGTTCCAGAACCCAATTCACGACATCCATGTCATCTTTGCCAACAGCAACATAGATGTCATCATCTCTTCTGTCTTGAATATCTGTTATGCTCTTCCCATCTTCAAATATCTCCACGATTTCTGTTGACAACACACGTCTACTGTAACGGTCCAGTTCATCATCGTTGACGTCCTCATCGGTATCTCCCACATAGATGCCATTGACCCATTTTCTGCTACTTGATAATTCATCCTGTGACCTAGAAATATCTGGCGTTCGAATTTCCAGAGTGTTAACTTCGTCTCCGTTTCCATGGCTTCCCCCATTTCCTTTTACACTTTCTGACCACCACGTTGATCTAGAATAGTACTCCCTCGCAGGTATTACTCTGCTAAAGCTATCGTCACTTTCCATATCTCTTTGAGGTTGCAGATTCTAGGTTGGAAGATTGTAAAGAGGCTATAGAGTTCGTTGTCTTCGAAGCCACACAACAAAACAGGTGGAAAATATTAACAGGAAATTGTACAAGTTTGCATAAATCCTCTGAGTGTCTTGCCAGCAGTTTAACACCTTATCGATGATGTCAATGTCCAAATCAAATCCCATAAATTCTTAAACTCTCTGTCTAAGCATATAAAACAATGGACCTCGTTAGTTGCTACAATTTCAGCAAGACTGTTCGGCATTTTATATGACCGTAGGGAGGTTGTTATTAATGTAAGCTTGTACACTTCAATACCACACCTCGACAACAAAATTATATATTTAACATCTAAATTCTCAACTGCTTGATATGGTTCCAACCTATTATGGAGTAAATAAATGTTACGTTGAAAAAAAAAAAAAAAAAAAACAATTTGTTGGATGCAGCCATATATAATACTAAGAAATATGAGTAAAAAAAAAATGCTCCTTAGTTGGTCAAGCGTGAAAAATAATGGAGAAGACAGACTGCAACTCCATCGGTATCCCCTCCCCTCTGGTTCAGCTGAATCATGATTCCGAGTTAAAATTGACAGTAAGTGGACAAGTCAACAGTAGACTACTTTTGCAACTGATCGTAAGGATAGATATATAGCTTTACTTTTGTTGTTATGTTGAAACATTTCAGCCTATTTTTGGGTTTCTATATAATTGTAATTGTAATGTAGTCCTGTGATGGACAAGTTTGTGCTATATATCTGCCACACATTTAGTGTAGATACTGGATCTCTTCATTGCATATTGACCCATAGGTATAAAAAGAGAAAAAACCTTGGCATTGAATGAACAGATTCTGATAAACTCCTTGGCATGTTTTAATCGAGGGGCTATACAGCCCTGCTTCGTTGGACTTCTTAAAGTGGTCAAAAGCATCATAGATTAGCCGGTACTTTTGATTCGTTCCTTTATAGTAATTGCATAACTAGAGACAAAAATATCTGCAGTTATGACAATCTGCTGCAGGAAGAGGAATAACCCCATTTCGAATCGAAGTATTTTGGCACAATCACCAGGAAAAATAGAGCTCGTATGTGTCATTAGAAAAGCAAATGACTGTTACTCTGTTGCGTTCAATCTCACATCTATTACTAAATCAATCAAGTGAAAAATGTCATTTCAAATCGGATTAGAGAGCCCTGCACTTAAACATGGAGCATTCAAATTATGCTAATAGACTCGAAAGTACAACTTGCATGGCTGCCGTTGTGAGAATTTGCTCCATCATTTTTCTTATTTTCCTCATCTGTTTCAACCATATTACAATTCCATCTGGGAGGGCATAAAGAAAAGACTGCTTCTTGTATAGTAGATATCGTTCTGATAGCTGCTTTTGTCGTAGCTTTATTATGCAGAACCTTGATGGCAGGTGCAGAAGGCTGAATGAAGGGATTCCATCAATTCCCCAGAAAGAATTCAGGCCTCTCGATCATAGTTCAACTTAATCTGGGAATGCACTTGAACTTGAAGTACCTTCTGGAGGACGACCTAAGTTTAAAGGTACTAGTTTCCTCTTGGTGTGACAAGATAGTTCACAGCTTCGTGGCCTCAATACTTAAAAAGAGGTTAAATTTTTCAAAGTCCAAAATTGGTAAATCGAACTGATATTTCCGACGAATTCCCAAATGTAATGGTGGATCTAATAAGTATATTGGAGTTTTGGTGTGTGGACAAACCAGAGAATATTCTATGGAGGAGTCAGTGGCGGCGCTACGTCAGCAGAGATCACAACCGCGCTTCACTTTACACTCTAGTCTGGGCGGCTGCCTAATTTAAATTTCCTTGTCTTCACTACAAGCACCATGCATTTCAGTGCGCTACACGTGCATGCCCCACGTGTATATACCCAATAGATATCTATCGTGAACGTGAAGAATGAATGGTCAGCGTAGCCGCCATAAACACTTTTTAGTACCATGTTAAACTTTTGGTAACTGACGACCTTAGAGCGTAATGATCCTAATCCTAATTCAAGTGGCGTACTAATACTAATATCTAACACATTCTTGACAAAGTCAAGACAAACGAATCTAGTCTATTGGCAGGTAACTCTGTCTCCCCGTGTGGGATTTGATTAGCTTTAATAATAATTAAAAATCATAATAACTTCGGTTTTCCCCTTAAATCATGTTTACCAGACCATACTTCTTCACTATAAAACTTACCTCGCAAAACATTTAAAAGAACTGTTATTAATTTATTAGTATGACTTTGTCTAACAAAATTTGTATATTAATTGGGTAAAATGTATTATCGGACTGTTCCTCAATGAAATTCAGAAAAGCAATAAAGACAAAGTGGAAACGCTGTTGGCTTGGCTTGAACTTCAAGGGGTCAAACAACTGGAGTCGAAAGTCAACACGTACAGGGGCAATTAACGTAATTAACTAATATTTTAAGGAGAAAAAAAAATTATATCACAAAAACCATTATTTACGGAAAAATTTAAAAAAAGTCTGAAAACTATGTTCACTCTAGCCGGACCGGAGGCGTGGCTTGTGAAGGCGTCGCCTTTCCCAAATCATCGTCGCCGCCGCCACCGAGCACGACATCACTATCACCGCGAGCCAATTCCGACAACAAATCCGATGGGGCTGTTGCTACTTCCTCGCCCACCATAAGCGCAATCACTTCTTTCATGGTTGGTCTCCTTTGTGGGTCGGGGTGACAACAAGCCAAACCAAGCTTCAACACCATTTCCATCTCTCCCACATCGTACTCACCCTTAATCCTAGGATCCGCAGCCTCGACAGCATTCCCTTTGGCATACAATTCCCTTACCCAATCAATCAAAACCACTTCCTCCTCCGGTGCCGTTGTTTCTATCGGTCTCCGACCACAGGCAACTTCTAACAACACTACTCCGAAGCTGTACACATCACTTGCTGATGTTGGCGCAGCAACTGTTGCAAGCTCTGGTGCTAAATAGCCCAGCGTACCCACCACACGGGTGGTGTTCGGAATTTCCCCGTGTTGGTAAAGCTTAGCAAGACCAAAATCTCCGAGCCGACCCCTCATATCAGAGTCCAACAATATGTTACTTGATTTAATGTCTCTGTGAATTACAACTTGGTCCCAACCATGGTGGAGATAGTTTAGTCCCTCTGCAACATCGATGAGGACTCGCCGGCGATGTTCCCAACCTAACAGCTTCTTTGGTTGGTCAAAAATCCATTTATTGAGGCTTCCATTGGGCATACAGTCATAGACAAGCATAAGCTCGTTGCCTTTTCTGCACCATCCTCGCATTTGAACCAAATTTTTGTGCTGGAGTCTGCCCATACTGGAAATTTCGGCCATAAATTCTCTTAGCCCCTGATTTGAATCGTGGTTTACGCATTTAACTGCAACTTCAGTGTTGTTCGGTAAAGTTCCTTTATAAACTCTTCCAAATCCTCCTGAACCCAGGAGTCGATCCTTGCTGAATTCACCAGTGGTCACGTTGAGCTCCGCGTAAGAGAATCTGTGAGGCCAATACTCCAGCTCCCACTCCTCAATTTCATCTTCCTCCTCTTTCAACTTTTTGTGTCGCCACCACAAGAAATATCCAGATGCACAAATTACCACAAAAACAACACAAGCAATTACAATCCCAGCAATTGCCCCAGCTGAAAGTGACGACGAGGATGATTCCGGCTTAAAAACTGGTAAATTTGTTGTATTTATGTCTCTCGCAGTCCGTGTATCGCTCAAACTCCATGATAGTACTCTCTGAGCTTCAACCCAATTGGTCTTCGAAGCAGAAAACCCAACATACATCTCGGCAGACACATAATTAGCTATAACTGCATCTCTGTACGTAAGAGTAGGCCTTGTCGGGCGAGACACACCGACCGGCGCAATTGTAACGTTAATCTCCAAATTCGTGCCATTGAATTCGATCCAAGCTCGGATATTTTGACCATTGCGCATGCGAACAGGCACAAAACCGCCACTAGAATTATAGTAACCAGCGGATTGTACTTTTGCGGATACGATGTTATTCAAATCGATTCCGATGTGATTATCATCGGGGTCATTGAACTCTGGGTTCTGCCCAGTATCGAATTCGACGGCTAATAAGGGAGCAACGGCGGGAACAGTTGCGTTTGTGAAAAGACCAAAGTATTGGCTAGCAAGCGCCCCAGGAGGAGAGGTTGTGTTTGATAGTACAAAGGCAAGACCAAATCCGGGACTCGTAGAAACCTGTGGCAAGATGGAGAAGACGAAAGAAGTGGAAAACGAAGAAATGTTAGTGGAATTGGAGCTGGGTTTCATTCTAATCATGGTGGGATAGAAAGCTCGTCCAAAGGAGTACTGGTTTGAGTCGTTGGTCATCCGAATTACAGAGTTGTCAAAACGGGCATCGTTGATGAGGGTAACATTGGTGCCGTTCGTGAGACCATTGAAGGAATTGTAGAGGAAGTCAACGGCAAAAATTGGAGAGATAAAAGGTTGAAAGAGGAAGAGGAAGAGGAAGAGGAGCAATTCCATCCCGGCGAATCCCGAATAACGGGAAGGAGAAGATCTTCTAGAGGTGATGCCAGGTGGGTGCTGCGTAGGTCACCATAGTAATCATGAATCAAGTCTCAAACACATGGAAACAAATCATGAAATATCACGACCGGGTAGTTGGAGCAGCGTGAGACCATTCCAATTGCGGAAAACTAAATATAATACGGCTCGTTTTGATGGATTCCAAGCGCAAACACAGACATGGTCATCTCATTCTTTTAATTGAAAGAAAAACCTGTAAAGTCAAGTTTATGCCTGTTCAGTATTAAAACCTTTGTATGGTCATTATCTAATTTTTTGGGCGCTCAAGTGTAACTTCGGTATGTCTGAGGTTGGACTTCTGCACGATATTGACCTTGAAAAAATTAGTTACATTCTGTGGGCTCGGGTCCATATGGACCTTGATCATAAGATAATGCGAAATTCTTTTGGCACACCCATAATTCTAACTACACACTCTAAACCCTAATTGGGGTGTGCTAAGAGAATTCCCAATAACTCCTTGATAATGTGCAAGAGATATTTGCTTGGGGTCCGAAATTTGATTGACAAGATAATAAATGTGACATGTCTGTCGCCAATGACTTAGATAAGGATAAGTACAGAATCAAATCGAAACAAGTTGTGACAACATGGCTGCTGCTGTTTGCGTGGGCCATTAATATGTTTAAGATAAGACACCCTTGGAAGTTGGAAGTTCCTTACGTTTTTAGCTTACCAAATAGTAACTAACATCTGCCAAAGGTTTTATAGGCTGGAGGCTCGGGTGATGTGAAAACCTTAGCCTAAGAAGTTTAAGTGTACTTCTTTTGTTGGTGAAAATTTGAAATAATCTGACCAGTCATAGGTCTCCAGGAAATAAAATGAAGACAAGGAAAGCAATAATTTAAACCATTTCTTTCTAACTTGACTCATAGTTTGTTGGAATAATTAGAAGCATTTGGGATAGCAACCTGCATACATATGTATGTATCGTATCTTTCACAAGCAACAAAATACAGTTGAAAGCACCCCAAATCTGCCGTTGTGTTTGTTCCACATACCCTTTGTGACTTAATTTGTCGTTTCTTTGAACACGAGAAAATGCAAGGTTGTGAAATTTAAGCCAGTGGCCACTCGAAGCCACAGAGGGACAATGACCTTGGCTTCTCCATTCTATTCCATGTAATACTATATTGTATTTCTTGTGCTTAACATAATAAATTATATTTTTTTAAAAAAATAATTGAATGTTAAAATAAATAAATAAATTTTTATAAAGATAAATGATTTTATTATTTTAATGTGTAACTATTATGCACATATATATATTAGATAAAATTAAATATATTAAGAAATTAAAAAAATAAAATAATAATATATTTTTTAAATGTTACAGGATTTAAACGTATAATTTATAGTCATTTTTAATAAAAACAAAACAAAAATATTTGATAAATATATTATTGAATAATAAAATTAGTTTTTAAATTTAAATTTTAAAAGGAATAAAATAATTGAAAAAATACTGTTTAAAAAATGATATAATTATTTTATTTTTAATAATATATTAATTTAATATTATAATAAAATATTTATTATAATAATAAATGAAAAAATAATTTTTTTATAAAAATATATATATAAGCAAGATAACAGATAACAGAAGAGAGCATGTTATATCATCAGCTAAGTGAAAGCCGCGCCTTCACGACCAAACGCGTGGCATAAACCTCCGCCCACCACGTCTCCTGTACGTGGGATTAGTTTTATAATTTGAATGTCTTATAGCATCTCCACTCATACTGTTGGATACAATATTATTTAATAATTTTTTTGTGAATTTTACACTGACATATCACTTATTACATTTTATATAACGTAAAAATAAAATTTTATTTAGTCATAGAACACATATTAGTTACGTAAATAGGTCTCACAAATTACTTCACATCATTATTTTATTTTAATATTTATTTTTATAATTTGACATATTTAAATTTATTTTATTTTATTTTTAATACACTACGTATGTATAAAATTAATACTAAATTTTTTTAATAAATTTATGTAAATTAAAATATATGATGTATAATAATACATTAAAATAGATTAAACAACTACTAACATATATAACAATATTTAATTAGGACAATATTTAATTTTACAATAAAAGACAAATAAAAATAACTTTTATAACAAATTAAAATATTAAGTTATAACGAATTACAATATTAGGCTATTTGTTATTCTTTCCTGACATTTAATTTTTTTTGTGTTTAATAATTTTTTTTTAATGGTTAAAACTATTAACGTTATATATATATATATATATATATATATATATATATATATATATATATATATATATATTAATTGTAGCCAACAGTAAAAATTACACGATCTGATGGATTTTAATATCTCATGTTGCCTTTGCCTTTATGACCGTTGATATCCAACAGTCAGGATGTTTGGTTCCAGATGATTATTTTTTCTCCTCTTTTCACCTCTGCCTTCCACAACTTCTCTCTCACCTCTCCACTTCTCTGCCTCTGGGTTCCACCGATCGTTGGAGGAGATCTCAAATAAGAAGAGTTCTTTCACGCCTTCTGGGTTCCAGCTTCTGGGATTATTATTTTCCAACGATCTTCTCTCTTCCAGCTTCCTCGGCATGTTTTTTAGTTGTGCATATGTTATATTGACTTTGATTTTTGTTTAGGGTTACACGGTTTGATTTTTACATGGTATTTGAGTGCATTTTTTTTTTTTTTCGATTTGGTTTCTAATTCTGTTGTAATTTGTTGCCATCTGAAAGAGATAAGATTTTCGCTCCAAATTTCTTCTGTGATTTTGCTGTTTTTTCTTACATTCCAGTACAGTTTGGGTCCCATTTGTACGACATGCATCGTTCTCTAGCTATACATCAACTCTTCCATCTCTCTGCCATGTTGGCTTCACCGTGGAGCTCTCTAGTCATGGAACTATGGCAACCATCGATGCATAACGCTGTGCAACGTGAAGCGCTCTCCTATTAGAGATGGTCTTATAGCATCTTTAACTATGCAATCTACTAAAGTTACATAACTATTTTTTTAATAATTTTTAATAGGTCCCACAATAACATATTATCTGTGTAACTTGAAAATAAAATTTTTTCTAATGGTGCAACCCATATGAGTTGCATAAATGGACTCACAAATTACTTCACATCACCAACTCATTTTAATATTTATTTTTTCATTTAACATTTTAAAATTAATTTTATTTTATTTTTAATACACTACATATGTATAAAATTAATACTAGATAGATTTAATAAATTTATATAAATTAAAATATATGATACATAATAATATATTAAAATAAATTAAACATCACCTAACATACATAATAATATTTAATTAAGATAATATCTAATTTTAATAAAATCTTTTACTTAACATATTTATTTTTCTTTTCTTTACTCCACTTCCACTTCTCTGCTTCACTTATTTTTCTTTTTCTTTTTTACCATTTCAAGTACAAATTGGGACCCATTAAATTGCTGTGCTCCATTATTTGAATAAATGACCTTATCATTCTTCTTTTTACCTGCTGGATGTCAACAAGGCATCCTCTACTCATAGAACTTGTCTTTTCTTCGATACACAGCTCTGTACTCCTCCCATTAGAGATGTTTTTAGAAATTTATATAATATACGAGTAAGATAAGAAGCACGTGAGTTTGCAGTCTGAAACGGTAGCCAATGGCACTGGGTTGGCTTCTAGTATTGTGTTCAATCTTTTAACGACTGTGGTGGTGTGGGTATACAAGGACAAGGAAACACAAAATCCATAACCATAACTATTAGCCAAACACAGTGGATCCCCGCAAGCACGATACTCGGACTATCTATCTAGATATTACTACAACTTTGAGTTGCGTTAAGCTGGTGATTAGATGCAAAACAAAGATACGTGCGTGGCCATTCATGTCTCATGTTCAATCTTCAACTAGGATCGCAATAATCTCCTCCTTGGATTTCCACTCGCAAGCTTTAGAAAATATGCATATAATTTATTTCGAAAAAGAAAACACTCAGATTTACATATATATGATCAATTTTCTTTTTGTTTGTAATTAATGAGAATAATAATCCCAAAGATATGCTAGCTTTCTTGGTATTAACTAAAATGTGTTTGATATATATGTGTTTCTCTTTGATATCCCATACATTTTTTTGACCAAAAAGACATTAAAATAAGATAATATCATGTAATCAAATATACATGCATGCACCTAAATACTTTTGACATTATTTCTTCGGATCTTAGAGCGTAAAGTAGAAAAAGAGGAATATAATATCTTCTTTAATGTCTTTTAGCTTAATATCTCTGATTTCCTAGAGCTTACTAAGGTGAATAATCATGATATGCCAAGGAATCCATTCAGCAAAAGATATGCTACAAATATCCTACGAATTATACATATTGATGTTGCTTGATACGGGAAAATTTATTAATTAAAGTATATAGTTAAATGAAAACAAAAAATAATTAATTATTTCAGAAGAATGCGTAAAGGGCCATGGATTATGGGCTCTTCACTCCACCCAAATGGCCCACCCTGCCCCAATTTTATTTCACTTTCCCTATTTATACCCTTTTTTTCATTGAAGAAAATAATTAGGGCAATTCTTTCCTTCGACCAAAGCAGAATATCCGAATATTTAACAGCCGAAGCACGAAAGCGGTTTCTTTGCGTTTTGGTTAACGAGGTCCATCTCATAGCGTGTGGGCCTTTCTCTGACGTCAGACTTACACCCTTCGGCCTATAAATACTCGCAACGACTACGGCCGTAGTTTTCAAGCTCCAACCCTCAGAGTCTCTCTCTCTCTCCTGCATAGAAGGGACTGGGCTTAAGTTTAGAACCTCCCTGGTTGCCTTCCGAAACTACTGAACCCTAAAAAGCGAGTCATGGAGTCCAGAAAAAGGAGTACGGATAGAAATTCGATCAAGTTCCTCTGTAGCTACGGCGGGAAAATTCTTCCTCGCGTCACCGACGGCAACCTTCGTTACGTTGGTGGCCACACTAGAGTTCTTGCTGTGGCTCGCTCTATTTCTTTTTCTGGTTTGTTCCTTCGTAATTTGTATTCCATATCGTTGATTCTTTGTTTCTTGAGTGGTTTGCTTATTTCCTATTTTATTGTTAACGTATTTTTACAGAACTGATTGTGAAGCTTGTTGAGTTCTGTGGTTCATCTGTGACGTTGAGATGTCAGTTGCCCAACGGAGATTTGGAGACCTTGATTTCGATAACCAATGATGAAGATTTGGCGAATATTGTTGAGGAATATGATCGGGCTTCGTCGTCGTTAATTCACCCGTTAAAGATTAGAGCCATTCTTTCGCCGCCGAAGTCTCTAAAGAAAGTATCTCCTACTTCGTCTACTGCATCGAGCGTCAATTTCTCCCGTTCGTCTGGATCGTCGCGTACCTCCATCGAATCTTTGCCTAATTCCATGGCGCATCGCTTCGTACGTCATATTTGTTCGTCGCCGGCGATATATCCAATCGGTGTCCGTAATGGCTCAGGAAAAGTCCGTTGCTGTACGGGTCACTTAGACGGAAGTCCAAGGCTTTTGTATCGCCGATGCCATTGCAACGATTACTGCCACTGAAGAACCCATAAACAGTTAAAACAGACACAAATCCCATTAATAAAAGCAGGTGATTGGGACAGAGATACAGGATGATGATGAAAAATTTAGGGTAGAGATACAAAGACAGAAACGAAAAGAGAAAAAATAGAAAGTCCATAAAGGAAGCTGGCTGTGAATACTAGGAAATTAATTTCTTGCTATTTTTGGTTCTATTTGAACCCTGAGGTGTTATTTTTCAATTAAACTTGAATTTCGTGGTGGTTGCGTTGCTAGACTAGTCTTCCCTTTCCCCCTATAACTGTTTAGGGTTTTATAATCGCCGTTAAAATTGGACGATTTTATGACGTAGACGCGCGCTAGCTACTGTTGAGGTTATGATTCCACAGAGGTCGCCGAATCGGAGCTATTTCAGTCATACGTTCTTTGTTAGTCGTCGTCTATTGACTGGTATATGTTTCCCTTAATTGGTTAGTCAAATTTTTATTGATATTATTATTATTATTATGATTATGTTAGTTGTATTATTCCGTTTAATGTTGATTTTTTCCAATTTGCAGGTCAATAAATAAGTTTGACAGTGAAAAGGTACCGGGGTTTGGGTGGGACCTTGAATCTTCTTGGGCTGGAAGGCAGCTGAATCGATTAATTTAATTTAATATCAAAATTTTGGGTGGTTATGAACATGATGCACGACATAAACGTGGAGAACAGGCAAGAAGGAGAGGACATAAATTATGGGATTAAAATACACTAGAAATTAATATGAAGAAAATACTCAAAAATTAATTGATTGAAAAATGTTAGCAAATAGAAGTGATAGAGGACGGTTGAAGCAAGTGGGCTGGTTGGACTTAATGCAATGACCTTAGGTGGTCCAAGAGCATTTTTATATTCGATTGACTACAGTTACACACATGGAGTTGGAACAACTTGAAAGATGGGGAAAAAAGACATGACGAAGAGGAAAGAATGAAGACAGGAAGAGTGATTCTCATTTCTTTTCGAGGATGGGAAGAGAGCATGCAATAACAAATTAAGAATACGAGTGTTTACTTTTGAGGAGCGTTGGAACCCTTAAGAATTGAGAGAAACAAGTTTGTCCAATTATGTGCTGACTGATCTCTAATGGTGGTCATTAACCACAAATAGTGTCTTCTAAAGTAAATACACTAGAATTTCTCGAATCTCGTCACTCTTGTGTAACATCGAAATTCGAGATAGAAAGAGAAGGGTAGAATGTATCATGCGACGTCTGTGTTAACTAATTGATTGATTAAAATCTAAAGTTGTTTCTTGGTGCTAGTTGCTAGATTACACTCCACACTTAAACGTAACTGCAGCAGGGTCAACCATTTTATTTTAATACTTTCTTAATGATAACCACAACGAAAATAAAATGGAATTCCAGACAGGTTTACTCTTCCACCACCGCATTTTACAAGCATAATCCAGCCGGTTATAACTACACCACGAATTAATAGTGTATTGCTTTAATTTGGCTGATAAAGGCATTTGCGCGTTTTAATTTTAGGTATCGCTCGAAATCGGGCCTGATTGAACTTTTTTCTGTGGAACTAAGTCACCAAATAAATGAAACAAAGGGAATCTCAATCATTGACAAAGTCACAACGGCTGCAATTATTCTCTTCCGAAGCAGGCGGCGTTGCTGTGTACATATGGATTTTTCATTGAGAAGGTTATGTCCAATTCGATGGCATAAGAGGCTTTGTTGGTTACAAAATTAATTAATTAGCAAGGTAAATATTCAAAAGGAAATAAGTATAAAGGCATGCGGCAGATAGAGAGAGAACAGAAGGACCCCAGAAGAGATGGGAGAAGGTTGGAACAATTAAAGAGACCACAACAAAACTAATCAAATGAGGTTGCACCAAAAAATAAAATAGGATACGAGCGTCGAGGGGAATAATGGAAACAACCAGGAGATGGGTGACTTGAGAAAAAGAAAATACCTTCAAGACAGTTGAAGCTGTAAAAGCTTAGAATTGAATTGACTGCCGACTCTAACCGATGTTCGGGTATGGACTTTTTAGGAGAAATAGATAGACTCAAGTAAAAAAAGAGCAATTACGAGATAGTGGTCCAGGACTCCAGGCATCTATGCTGATTATGGGATTATTACAAACCAAAGATAAGTGGGCATCATTTACAGCTTCTTCAACCAGTTTCCTGATCAAATTCTTCACCTTCAGATTCCTCTGCATTGTCAGCATCGTCATCATCAGCATCGTTGTCAAACTCTTCCTTATCATTGTCGGTAGTGGTTTTTCCGATTACAATCATGTTGATATTCTTCCTGACTTCATTGCACTGCAGACATTGTTAAAGGTGAGCTGGAGACCAAATAAGGTGGAAAAAGATTCAAGCTGCACTCCTTTTGTATCTAGAGTATGAAGCCAATAATCCTCACTGCAATACAAATTTTGTATACTTATCTAAATTATAAATATGTATGCACTTATTTTGAGGAGTATTCGCTAATTCTGGGTACTTAGGATCATCTAGGTAAATCCCGATTGTAGAGAGTCTTCTAGTGACTGCAGCATATATCTAACAAGTGACAATTCATTCAAAGAAAATGAAACCTATGCAAATAAGTTCAAGTAAACACTTACTGCGGAAAAAAAAAGGTATGAAAATACAGTGACTTTTCTTTAAGGAGGTTCTTCATTATTTGATGACCAAGGTTTTATTCACGAGGAGAGGATAACAAGCTTGTGTGTTCAAAACAGAATCAAAAGCTTGATATGTTATGATCAAGGTGCCTACCAACATAAATCACCTTATGTGCACTTCAAAAGCATCTTTCATCCATTACCCCTTCAGACAGAAACATTGCAAAATAAGAAAGAGTCAGAACTCTCCCATTGATTTCACACTTTTAGAGTTCAGACACAATTTCATATCATCCCCATGATAGTTAAAATGCATTTAAAAGACGTCATCCTAGGAGTGTCTTCTATTCAGCAGACTTTCATGGAAGGCATAACCGTAACCTATGCAGGACAAATCATAAAATCCTGCAATATAAAAATGTTTGTACTAAAAATCAAGCATAATCATATCACTGAATCTCCGTATGTTTGTATAACTCATTAGGATTTAGGTCCGGTCCTCAATCCTTTAAAACCATGAAAAACCAGCATTCCACTCTCAACTATTCAGCTAAGATGGCCCATCATGACATAGCTTACAAATGTTTGCAGGTACCAGCTAAATGCTAAGGAGATGCAATAGGGTAAGAGAAATCAACCATATTATGGATATCTAAGAAATTGCCAATCCACTTAAAAGCTCACACTTCATCTTCTGCTAATCAAGGTAGTCACACGAGGTATTGAAGGGTCTAGTCATCTCTTTCCCTAGACAGACGTTGTTAGCTTATTATAACAAGACAGAGCTCATAAGACATGAATTATGGAGGCATAGTTACTTGCGATTGTTAACCCTTCTAAACTATAACCTACTTTGTATATCAGACAAGCAGAGATATTCAAACTCCGGACTAGCCTGATTCATTCTAAGAACACCTTAATTATCTAGCAGAAAAGGGAAAATCATCTCTATCTGTATAAAACGATAACATCAAAAATCACCATATGATATTGAACTTCTGACTTCGGAGCTAGATTATGTGCAGAATGAGCAAGTAAAAGCACCGTCTTCAATCACGTTACAGACTGTTGATCAACTCCCTATGAGTATTGTTGATCTTGAACAAGGTTTATATGTATGAATTTTAGAATTCCTTAAAGGAATAGAAATTTGATGAAGCTAACAGAACTAAACAACAGCGCATTGCTGTCACCAAAATGGCCACCGCAGGAGCAACTTCTTGTGGATATTGAATGCCAACTTCTTCCCCTTAATATACATTTTTGGATAAACCGATGAAAAAGGTAAATTTTTGGGAAGGGAGATTTAGAGTAAAATACCTGTTCTTCAAAATCAGACTCCTCCAAAACCAAGAGAAGTTCTTCGTTTTGGGGCTGGGGCCATTGAGATGGTAGCAAAAACGACGCTGGAATCGTCCGCGTTGACAATGGATATTGCGTCATATACGCTGGGAACTGTAACATTTTTCTGCTTTGCCTGTCTTTCTCTTGATCCTCAGTCGCTTCTGTTATTTCAGCTTAACCAAGCCTAGCTGCCTAGAGGAGTGGAACCTTCTCTTCGTTCGCTGGACGACTTGACAACATCGCTAGTCAGCTTGTTTGGCATATGGTTCTTCTCCATTCTAGCTGTGGGTTGAAGTTAACCCCGGATAGTTTACCCCCTCCCCTATGCTGATTGGACTTAGAGCCTAATTAGGCCCAATGCAGAATTGAGTTAGGCCGGGTTGGTCCAACGGACCCAAAACTTCCTTCTTTTTTCTTTTTTACTTTGTTTTAAAAAAATACAACACTGTAATTCCGGTTTCACCATAAGTACTGAACGTCGGGTTTTTCGCTGCACTTAGCTATCATTATCCATTCGTTATTCCAATCCCGGCTATTGTTCTCCACTTTGACTGCTGCTTAGAAGGAACGCCATTTCCTCGTAACTATAAACTAACAAACCAAACGAACGATATTCTTACTTGCTCCTCACATCACAAGACCTCCCTGTATCTGTCTCTCACTCACTCACTACAGAGTGGAAAGAAATGTATCCACACCCGCGAAATTTCCCGTTCGTCTCATATGTGATATCTCGGCTCCCTTCTATAGGAGACAGAACCAGAACCCCCACCGCCGGTTCTGGTTCAGAGTTCCAAGAGATTGACCTCGAACAACCTCGTGATTCGCCATCGCGACCACCGTCCGATCCTTCTAGTTCTTCCCCTTCTTCTCCTTCGGGTTTAAACCACCCCGAGATTGTTGGCCGAATGCCTCGCCTCACAGACCCGAAACTGTTGGATGCCATGACCCGCGCCATCTCTGACGTGACCCAGACCCGATCCGTGCTCAAGCTTATCGGTGATCGACCCGACCATGAAATCGTCGACAATGCTAAGGCCCAGCTTGCCGATTTAGAAGCTCAGTTGTCCAGACAACTGGAAGAGATTGTGCTTACGCCAAGGCCCGATGATATCGACGATGAACAGTGGCGGGCACACCTGAGCACAAAAGAGAAGGAGATTAGGAACTTAGTTGAGAAAGATAAACGAATATACAAATCTGTGATACAGTTGGATGAGATGCACGAATCTTATGAGAAACTACTTCATGATGCAGAGAAGAGGTTAGTGAAAATTTATGAGTCAGCTAAGGGGGCTGTAGAAAATGAGGAAGATGATAAACTTGTTGAGGAAGAGGTTAACGAAGAGGTTGTGGGCATACTACAGGAGGCCAACGGAAAAGGGATGGAACGAGTGTATCTTTCGGGACGGAATCTGAGATTGCTGCCTGAGGTGTTTGGAAGGATTCCTGGGTTGGTGGTGCTTGATGTTTCAAGCAATCGGCTCAAGGTAAGCTCGCTTGGTTTTCTGCACATTATCCTTGGCGTTGCATGCAATTTTGTGGTATTGTTTATTCTATTTATCTAATCAAATTAATATCCAATCATAGCCCCTGAAGTTCCAACTACTCAAATACTCACTCTGGTTATATTAATATCTTGCTCGGCTGTAATGTAGTCATACCTGCGGAATATGTAACCCTAAAGGAGAGGGTGAGGCGGGTGTCTTATGCTTTGGTTGTTGAGGAGAGAAAATGGAGGGAGATTTTCTCTTTTCGAAGAAAACTAATTAATTTAATAATAATAATAATAATATAATATTATTATTATGATGATGGATAATTTTGTAAAAAAAATTTAAAATACGAAGTTTTATAAAAAATTTATATGTGCGTATGCTTATTTTCTCCTTAGTTTTTTTTGCTCTCTTTCTGTCCCTTATCCAAACGGGAAAATATTTGTTTTTTCCTCTAATTTTCTTTCCACTTTCCTCTCTAGTTTTCTCTCTATTCGAACACAGGGCTTAGGTCAATTTCTTCAGGTTCCTATGTTTGAATTTTCAAATTCTTGGGGCACAATAAAGAAAAAAGCATTTAGTAAGAACGCAATTGCCAAATTCATTTTGTGGCAACTGTGGTTCAGTTGAGTAATTCTCTATTTTCTCCCAACTTCTGGTTTGAAATAATATAGTTAGTGAATATATAGACGTTGGATTACGGGAAATCATATGCATATTCCCAATTCATTATTGATTATAGTTATTCCAGAAAGAAGTAGCATTCTAGGCTTTGCTGAAAAATTGTGAATGCAAGAATGACAGCTAGAGAAAACATGCATTTTCTTCTTATTTTTTATTTTTTTTTTTTCTCTATCACTCACAATCCTGTGCTATTATTTGTATGTTTAAACTCTCAACTCCCCTACACCAACTCCATATTCTGATTTCTTGACCTCTTTTTGAATCTTTACGAGTACAAGAGAGGCCATGAAAAGCAAATGTTTTATAGCTTCTACCGTGGTATCTTTTTGTCTTGTTTATTCATCTTCCTTTTTCAAGAAAATGAAACAGCTATGGTTGAACTTTTTATCAACTTGTATTGATGCAAACTAGAACATTTAGTCTTCCGCATGCAAAATATGTTTTTAATTCCATCAGTTGGTTTCCTCACATGATTAAATGCTTTGTCTTCTGTAGGATAAATTTATAGTTCATTTCTGCAAGGATTAGCGTGGAATTTTAATAGTAGTGCCTTTCTATTTCAGCATTAAAACATAGTTCCTTATCTATGTATTCTTGAAGTTTATTGCTTCTTCGATGCTTGGATTGTGTCTTTATGTGAAAATGAATAGATAACGGTTCTGATCTTCACTTTTATTCTAGAAACCTGTACAACAAACTCAAATTGTTGGTGACAACTGTCATTTAGAATGTCCCCCTCTCTTATGATATGTATAAAATCATGGTGCAAGTTGGGACGTAGTCTTTGTTAAATTTTCACTCACATACAAGTTTTTTGTGCAACATAACAGGTGATTCCCGACTCAGTTGCTGCACTAGAAAATCTTGAGGAGCTCAATCTCTCTTCAAATGTTTTGGAAGCATTGCCAGATTCAATTGGTTTGTTACACAAGTTGAGATTCCTGAATGTCTCTGGAAACAAGTTGAGCGCTCTTCCTGATTCCATCTGTCAGTGCAGGTATGTTAGAGAAACAGTCATGCTATGGAGAAATTCTTAAGAGCCACCTTTTTAATTGTTTATCTGAAATGATTAGGTCATTGGTGGAGCTGGATGCAAGCTTCAACAGTCTGTCGTATTTGCCAACGAACATAGGGAATGAGTTAGTTCACTTAGAGAAGCTTTCCATTCAATTGAACAAGCTGCGATCTCTTCCCTCATCTGTTTGTGAGATGAAGTCCTTGCGCTATCTGGATGCTCACTTCAACGAGTTACATGGACTTCCAACTGCAATAGGAAAATTGATTAATCTTCAAGTCCTTAACCTGAGCAGTAATTTCAGTGACCTTCATGAACTTCCTGAGACATTAAGTGATCTGACTAACCTCAAGGAATTGGATCTCAGCAACAATCAGATTCATGCTCTTCCTGATACATTTGGTCGCCTTGACAATTTGACCAAGCTCAACTTGGAACAGAACCCTCTTGAATTGCCACCAATTGAGATCGTTAAAAAAGGCGCTGAAGCCGTAAAGTCTTATATGGCTAAGAGGCGAATCGATATATTAGCCGAGGAAGATAGGAACAACACGCATGAAATGCAAGGACAAGCAGAGAATGGGTGGATAACACGTAGCACCTCCTGGTTGAAAAATTCCGTAACAGTTTCACCCAGAGATCCTTATCTTGAACAGCAGCTATGAGGTTGAGGTGAAGGTGATGCGGGGATTCTCAATATCAGATTACAAAATGCATACATATTATCTGCTGCCAAGTAACTTTTCCTTGCTACTCCCTCTGTCGAAGATTATATTTCACTTAACCAAAGATTTTGAGATTATAGTTTTTTCCATATTGCTTCCTTATCTCATGGAGTATCAATTTCAGATCTTGCATGGGAAATCTTGGGTTTTGTTACCGTGCATAAATTATTCGTTTCAATTTTTTATTCTTTTTTCAATAAAAATTGTAATTTTACATTTTCTGCAAATGGCAGATTTGATTTATTTAGTGATTGAGATACATATTTTTGTTTGAGTGGATGATAGAAGTACACTCTATTTCACATGGGGATAGTATAGTATAGCATACGGTAATTTGTCCTTTACCATCCCATTTGCTGCACGAATTCGGATTTGCTTTAGTCAACTACGCCAAATCCAATTTAGTGCTGCACGTGCTTGCCAATTCCTTTTTGATTTCTATCCTCAACCAGTGAAGCTCATCAATAGTCGTCCTACTCTTATAGACACCATAATCATTGCAAGGCAAACATAAACAGCTGAAACCAGAGCAACTTCTGGGTTGGGTTTCTTTTCCCTCCATCGGTAGTGGATCACGTTTTCTTAAAAATTGGAAACATGACAACCTCTATGACTATCACCAGCATTATAACGTTGTTGGTCTCCTTGACGGCCTCCCATATGCTCTATTGGTTGTTACCTGCTCGGAAAATTGAAAGATTGTCAGGGTCATTTGTTGCGGTGCTACCTTTATTGGGTCTCACCGTGACTCTAGAAATGTTGATCATAGCGGTGCGTGGGACCATGATAAAGTGAATTATATTTTTTAAAACTTGTTTTCATATATTTATATTATTAACGATTGACAGAAATCTTATTAATTTCGGTTGAACAATGTTGATTAAACTCTTATTAGCGTTAGATAATAATACTTGATGATTATAATTAACGTTGGCAACAATATTAATATTGGCAAAAGTCTTATTAATATTACTAGAAATCTTATCGGTTAAAAAGGGAAACAAAGAATTATATATCTCAGAAACTTGTTTTTGAAAATACAATTATTTTTCATTTTTTACGTTATATTAATTTTGGTTTGATAAAAATAAAATTTATGTCTGTAATAAATATTAATAAAATAAAAATTTAAATGTGAAACTAAATTTTGCCATGGTATCAATATTGTAGAAGCAGGAAAAAAAAAAAAAAATAGCTTCCCATCAACTGATAGGAAGAAGAAGAATTGATATAGATGAGTTTTTATTCATAATTAATTAAATTATTTTCACGAGTAACCGTACATATTATAAAAATACAGGAGCGCATTTTTTTTCAGTAAACCATTTCTTTGGTATACTAATTCGAAAGAAACCCTCTCATTGTAAATTGGAAAAGGTCACGGCAAGTTCATGGTTACCCGCAACGTTTGGGGAGTTATATAGTGATTCTAGTTGCATGAGATCTGCGTATAGTATTTCTCGGTGGTCCACAGTTAAAGTAAGTAAATAATGGAACCGTACGAGTTCCCCGCAAATTCACTGGGTATGCGAAGGTTTTAATCTGTTCTGACGGATGCTTTGCAATTTGAAGCACAACCGTTTGTGATTCCTCGCGGCTTACTGCTAGGTGCGTAGCTACGTGTGTATCGATCGGTGCTCGCTTGTTTTTGAAGCTATGGAGTCCACTCTAGTGATCAAGGTTCCATTTCTGTTCACTTTTTCCCTTCTTTAATTTTGGCTATTCGTCTTGCATTTTCAGAGAATGTGCGTTTATGCTGATTTTCTATGATAATCATATGACATGTGACTTTGTTTTGCTTCCGGTAGAAGGTTTGAATGTCTTGAATGCCTTCCTACTCCGAACTTAAATTGCAACGTTTGTTTGTCTATCGTGTAGAATGTCACAGAAAGGCAAAATATTTATTTTATTTGGGTTCTGAGGGATATTGAAGATATACTTACCAGAGTTTGAAATTGTGTTTTTCTTCTATGTTTTAGTTGGTTAGATATGGAGAATGGAACTGTGTTTTTCCTCTATGTTGAGCAATATAAGTTATCGGATTTTTCCTACATGACAACTTTTAGTTATTGGACATGCTATGCTGAGTGGTTAAATGAATGTGAATGATAGAAAGTATTCATGATAACATGGTTCTAGACTCTTTTTTCCCCCCTTACTCTATTTAGTTGTAATTTGTTATTAACTAATAAATGGTTACTTTATCAATTGAAGGGTTCAGTTTACAAATTGATTTGAATTCTTGTACCTGTGGATCTGTTGTTTGTTGATTCCTCATAACCAGACTTCAAGTAGCACCGGTTTTCATCACATGATATAGCTAGATTTTGGGTTTTGGTTTATTCCTTTGTGCTACAGGCTTAACTATGATTTCTCTTCTGTGATCTTGATAAGAATTGATACTTCAAGAATTCAATCATGTGGAATACTTATTGTAACTTTATTTGACGATACCATATTTCTAGAATGATGAAACTATTTGATTAAACTATTATTATTTATGCTGTTTTTGCTGGATATTCTGCCATCAATAATTAATGTAGCTTAGCAAATGGTTTTTGACATCATTTTTTATCTAGACTTCGTTTGATTCTGCTGCTATATCTGTAATGGAGTAAATGAATTTAAGTAAATCCTTTTCTTATTGCATCACTTATGGATGTGTAGGTCAAATATGGAGATATGCTCAGGCGCTTTAATGCTCGTGTAGATGAGAACAACCAACTGGATCTCGACATGGTTGGCTTGAGAGCCAAGATACTTTCTCTTTTTAATCTACCTACTGATGCAAATCTTTTGCTGAGATATGTTGATGAAGATGGTGATTTGGTGACCCTTGTGGATGATGATGATCTGCATGATGTGATGCTGCAAGAGTTAAAATTCTTGAGGATTGATGTTCACATGAGTAGTGACAATGGTGGTAAGTCAACTGCTAGGTGTAGTGGAAGTTCCACCCCTTTGAGATCTCCTCGTGTCAGAGATCCAATTCTAAGTGGCAATGCTGATGTTTTGAAGTCTGTGCCGGATCCCATTCGTGAGGTTTTGTCTAATATATCACTTGATTTGGCTTCAAAAGCTGCATTATCAAGTCCAGTGCTTGCTACTCTCGTGGATTGTGTTTCTAAAATCGGACAATCCTTGCTAAATTCTGATTCTCAGCCTCAGGTTGCAGCTGGTCCAAGCTCAAAAGATGCTGTTCCCTTGAATGTTGTTGCTTCTGCAGGAAGTTCGCAGACTGTAGCCTTGCACCAAAATTCCAATATCACTCAACAGGTGGAGGCTGGAAATATAACTAGAGGCGTAAGGGCACCAGTTGCCCTTGTTGATCTCAATGCTCCCCCATCCGATCCCAATTCATCTCAATCCACATACGTGAATGCTGCACCAAATTTGTCAGCAGTCTCTGATGGTGATGTCAGAAAGGGAAGGATAGCTACTGATGATAGCTCTAACAGCAAGGGTGATAGTTCTGTGGCATCCACTGGCCGTGCAGTTCCTAGTAACAGCTCTGCTCAGACTATTGCAAAGGATTATAGTCCTTCTGTTGAATGTCCTGTTTCTGGGACGTATTTTATTGATTCAGTAGCACCCTCTCTTGGGAATCATCGTGTTCATCCATTTAAGAGGAGTCATAATCACACTGAGGCCATGTGCGGTATGTTCCATGAGGGTGTTGGATGTGATGGATGTGGTGTTTATCCAATAACTGGACCTCGTTTCAAATCCAAAGTGTAAGCGCTTTGTGTTTTATTACTGGTTTTATGAAATAACTTTTAGGGGTTGCCTTTGAGACTATTCTGACTTTTTTCTTCAGGAAAGAAAATTATGACCTCTGCGGCATCTGCTTCAATGAAATGGGTAACGAGTCTGATTATATCAGAATTGACCGCCCTGTGCCTGTTCGGGCTCCACGACCGTTCAAGGGTTTATATGAACATGTATGACATTTGATGATATTTTCTTCTACTCTGTTATTTCCTTTTTGGCCTATACTCAAATTTACCTCTCTTTTTCCTGGTGCAGCCACCTTGGGTTGGACCTCCAACCTTACCACATGTCCTTAGAGTGGGTGGTATGAAGCATGTACGACCCAAGCTAGATAGCCGGTTCATTTTGGATGTCAATGTCGTAGATGGTACAATGATGGCTCCATCTACTGTCTTTACAAAGATTTGGCGGATGCACAACAATGGCACTATAGTGTGGCCCAAGGGAACTCAACTTGTTTGGATTGGAGGAGACAAATTTAGTGACTTTTGTTCAGTTGACTTGGAGGTTTGGAGAATTCTCATCTTGAACATTACAAGTTTATATCTAGGTTTATTATGGATTGTTTAGCATGTCGGTCTTTTAATTGCTTTATCTTATCAAATATATGCCAGATTCCTGTGGATGGTGTACCTGTGGACAAGGAAATTGACATTGCTATTGACTTTAGAGCACCTAAATCTCCTGGTCGATATATTTCATATTGGAAGATGGCATCACCTTCTGGTAAAAAATTTGGTCAACGTGTTTGGGTTCTTATACAGGTAATCTGTGTTTTGTTGCTTTTTTATATTTTGGCTTAGAAACGTAAACATGAAGCGTTGTATCTAGAGGTATATTGAATTTACTTTATTCCATTATTTATCTTGATTGCAGGTTGGTGCTTCTCTCAAGGAGTCATTTTGTGATAGCTCTCAGGGTCTGAACTTGAACATTCCCCTTGTTGGCAGTTGCTCTAAAGGGCCTGATGTTATAAATATTAATGTGCAACCTATACCTATTTTGGATGACGTTTTCCTTCAACCCCATAATCCTAATGCTCTCCCTGAGCCTGTCAAACAAATGGTTGTTGAGCAAACTGGGCAAGAGCTTGAAAATGACTTACCTATAAATGACACTACACTCGTCGGCCTTGGTGCCTCACCTGCTGTGTCACCTCCATCGATTTCTTATCCCATTATTGATTTCTCTGAAATAGCCCCAGCTGTTATATTTAATCCACAGTCTTCGGTTGTTGATGCATCGTCATCTTCTCCCACGGTTGAAGTAAATAATCCTGTTGAGGATACTCTCCTTAAGGAACTTGAAGAGATGGGTTTTAAGCAGGTTGATTTGAACAAAGAGATCTTGAGGATGAATGAGTATAATCTGTTGCAGTCAGTCGATGATCTTTGTGGTGTTTCTGAATGGGACCCCATCCTCGAGGAGTTAAAAAGAGATGGTAAGTTATACCTTGGAAGGCATTTCTTAATTGATTTGGTGCTTCGGCGTCTTTTATCATTAAATCTTTTTCCTTTTCATCTTGTCTGATTGGATATAGTTTTTTTTAATGTGTGATGATTTGTCAATGTAGGGTTTCTGCGATGACGAAATGAACAAGAAACTGTTGATGAAAAACAATGGAAGCATTAAACGTGTTGTTATGGATCTAATCAATGGAGAGAAGGATTGAAGTGTCCATCATCGTTCGCCAGGCGACGCTATTATAATTATCCCAACGTGGTCTCTTCTGCTGTTGTCTATTGTCTGTGTGATGGTCGACAATAAGGTTTATCTTACGTAAATGAATTTATGTTCATGTATATGATTCCAGATTTAGCTTTAATGTGTATATACTTCTTTTGCTATTTTCTTCGGGTTTATGCATATTTAAGCAAGCTGCAATTTGAGTTGCAACGAGCCTGTTTATTTTTCCCAGCGCATTGCCATTTCCTTTTTAATTTATGGGTTGAAGATAGTATTTGGTATGAAGTAGCGGTATTTTGATTATTTATGCCACACATAATAAGAATTGACAATAGACTCATTCACTCAAATGTTACAAGTACTAAATTCCAATTCTCTATCACAGAAAATTAAAGCGCTGAATAATGAAATGTGATTGTAAAAGATCTTATCCAATTCCCGCGAAGCAGCTTTAAGTTTCTACATTGAACGTGAATCAAAATTTAATGGAACAAAAATGTTGGACATTCGTGTTACGCTTTTAAAAGCAATAAAGGGTGATTAGGCAAAGCACTTACGACTTAAAAGGACATGATTAGCAACCTCAAAATATCGCAACTTTGAGTTCCTTGTGTAGAAAACAACACCTGGATCATTATTTATTTCTCTTTTACAATTATTGGTAAGATTTTTTTCACATCCACATATGTAAATAGTGTTGAATCAATGATTTGTTTGATTAAACTTATTTTTATGCTTTAAATAGGATAATTTTTGTAATTTTTCTTTTATCATAATTAGCATAAAAATATATAAAAGAATTTTAATGTGACTTTAAAAAATTTAAACACTGTCAAATAATTACGGTGGAGTCTATGACTAATTTAATAAGGATCTATTGACTAAATTTTGTAATTACTTTGCAGAGTTTTATACAGAAATAATTTTGTGTAATTATTTCAGGCTAATTTTATAATTTTATAAACATGGATAATTTCAAGTTAAAATTTAATTGATAAAGTTCAAGGTGGCTCGAAATCAAGGGCTACAAGTGCTGCGTTTCGTTGTTATTATGTCCACAACTCCTCAAGAAAATGCCGAGTCATAAGGTGTCAACAACAGCAAAGCCAAATTACTGCGCCTTTTGGCGCAGAAACAAATGCATTATTTATTATTAATTAAGCAAGTTCCTCGCGGTCTGTGGGGGCATAAAGGACGAGAAATCCCTCCAAAAGAGAATCCTAAGCCCAAGTGCTGAACGTTGAGCGCTTCCAGAGTCCAGAGACAACAAGCTCAACATGTCAGCACACTCATCAACAAAACGGCGGACAGTCCAAGGTTTGCTACTGTCGTTTCCCTACGCTGACGTCAAGCAATATTCTTTGCATTTGCCTTGTCAAAAGAGATAAAACCGTGAAAAGCACAAAGCACAAATTTTTTTTATTAGAGTCACAATCCCAAAGGCAAGTTCTTCCAAAACAGATTTCCAGTTTTCCACCATAACAGCGATTCCACCGTAAGAACATAAAAAACGTTCAAATTTGAGGCCAAAATGTTCTCTTTTGTCTCTATCAAGCTTTAAGACAGAACATTCAAGAGCGAGCAAATTCCAACAATCTTCGAAGGTTACACTTCACTTTTCACAGAGAGACAAGTGTAAACAACGCATTTTTTCCTATGTTGGCTTGTGTGTCCGGTTGTGAACAGTCTACATGTGATGTCTTTGCTACACGTAACGTAATGCGGTTACACCTCTAGCACGGTTTGGTATACTAGACTAGACTAGTATTGTAAGGTAGAAAGTAGCAGATCAGTACTGTTAATGCTTTGCTTATGTAGCGGGTCGTCCCATGTTGACAAGACCAGTATCCATGTGCTCTTGATTAGTTTATGGCTCCCACAGTCTTTTATGACGACATATATTATTCACAAATCCCTCTTCCCTCCCCAAAATAACTTCTTCTGTCCTCCTTCAAATTCTTTATTAATTAAGCAGAGTCTCAATCCATTTCATGATTCTGTCTGCAGATCAAGAGTGAGGTCCTATACCATCAGAGATTAAATAACACCAAAAACCATTATTCTAAGTAAACACAAGCTAAAAACTTCGATTTTACTGGAGGGTCTGGTGATTGGTTCTTTCCCATGTTTCCCTTTCCGGGGATTCTTCTCTTTTCCCCATGATTTTTCAAGAAATCTTTTTGGGCTTTGGGCTTTGCTTGCGTTTGTTGTCACACACGCACGCACACACTCTCTCTCTCAAGCATGTGGGTTCCATGCTTTTGCCTCCCCAAGGAAATGTAAAGCATCGATCTGCTGAGTTTTGATCTCCGGGCCTGACTTTTGGAGATGTGGTTCTGAGCTGCAGAAAACTCTACAGAGCATGTCTTGTGTTGTTCCTTGTTTCATGTCAGCATATCCATTTGCTATGCAAATCAAACTTTCAATGGTTTCACTCTAGGGTTCAGTTTCTGATTTCACTTCGCTGCTGGAGTTCACTGATTGATGAAGATTCCAATTTCTTTCCTCTTATAGAAAGATGGAATCTGGAGCTAGGTTCTACTCTGTCGATGAGTTCAGATTGGATGCAAAATGGTTAATTGATCCTAAACATCTATTTGTTGGGCCAAGGATCGGAGAGGGAGCTCATGCCAAAGTGTACGAGGGAAAGTAAGTTTCTATCTTGAAATTCAATATCTTACTTGGTTTGCCAAAGTTAAAATTCCATGTTGCTTTGATGAGCAATGCCATATAACTGTTGGGTTGTCATTTTCTTCTTAGACTTGTGAAGGATCAATTCATTGTTGGTTTCTGATTTGCCAAGTGATATGCCCTGTGACGTAATGCTTTGCTTAGGACACAGATTGCATTGTCTTTTTGAAGTTTGATTGAAAATTCAGCTTCTTTTCTTGATAAAGAGGTCAACCAGTTTCATCAATCACTAAGGATTTGAATAAGGCATTTTCTGAGATTTGGGATTTCTGAGTAATTTTAACTATGTTTGGTCAAAGTTGCAGTTTTGTCACTCCCCACTTATTTTTTTATTTTTTATTTTTTTTTTGGGGGTTCGCTTCAGATATAAAAACCAGACGGTTGCTATAAAAATTGTACATAAAGGAGAAACTACAGAAGAAATCGTCAAGGGAGAAGCCCGATTTGCGAGGGAAGTGGCAATGTTGTCCAGAGTTCAACATAAGAACTTAGTTAAGGTTTGACTTCAGGAACGGTTTTCCCTGATTTTGTCCTTTGCATGTCATGGAGGTCGTTTAACAAAGAGTACTACTGGCAATAAATATTGCAACCTTGTTTTGTTTGTCAACAGTTTATTGGTGCTTGCAAGGAGCCTGTAATGGTGATAGTCACTGAGCTCTTACTGGGAGGAACATTGCGCAAGTATTTGCTGAACATGCGGCCGAAATGCTTGGACAGACATGTTGCCATAGGTTTTGCCCTTGATATTGCTCGTGCTATGGAGTGTTTACATTCTCATGGGATCATCCATCGTGATCTGAAACCCGGTAATACTTTCTTTCATTCATTCTTATTCTTCTGGAAAAATAAATGAGTAGTATTTGCTTTATGACTTTTCTATTATAGAATTTTCACGCTGAACTAATTTCTTGTTTCCATATACAATTGCCTGTATGTGTTTGCTTTTATTGATTTGTTTATCCTTATTCTTTCCCTTTTCATAAAATTCATAATTATTTGACCTCCCATTGGCAGAATTTGAGGCAGTATAAAGAGGTCATTTGGTTTCAAGTTACCTGCCATTATTGTGGAGCTTGATGATAGTGATACTATATTCTAGCGCTGCATCTTTTCATTCTTTTCCCCCACGTCAGAGATATTTACTAGCATTATTCTTATAACCTGTAAACACTTACTTTTATTCAAGTTCCCTTGCTGTGAGGTTACTTTTTCTTAATTATATAGCTAGCTTAAGTATATACCCATGTGCAGAAAACTTGCTTTTGACTGAAGACCAGAAGACTGTCAAGCTGGCAGATTTTGGGTTAGCAAGAGAAGAATCACTAACAGAGATGATGACAGCTGAAACAGGAACTTACCGTTGGATGGCTCCAGAGGTTTCCTATTGTGAAACAGATTTGCTTTCCCTTCACATATTATCTATGAGCATTTATGGACTGATTGCATTGACACAAAATTGCAGTTGTATAGCACTGTCACACTAAGGCAGGGAGAGAAGAAGCATTACAACCATAAAGTGGATGCTTATAGCTTTGCAATTGTGCTGTGGGAGCTCTTACACAATAAACTACCTTTTGAAGGCATGTCAAATCTCCAGGCAGCATATGCAGCAGCCTTTAAAGTAAGGACAGGACTATGTAGTACATGTTCTAATGTAATATTGTTTACAAAGTCTTTCATATAGTGCTAGTTTTAACTGATAAATTGAATGACTCTTTGTGGTTTCAGAATGTAAGGCCCAGTACAGAAAATCTCCCTGAGGAATTGGCTGTAATTCTAACTACTTGCTGGCAAGAGGACCCAAATGCCCGGCCAAACTTCACCCAAATAATCCAGATGCTCTTAAATTATCTTTACACTATTTCTCCTCCTGAACCAGCGATTCCTCCAAGGATATTCACCTCCGAGAACACTGTCTTGCCACCGGAGTCCCCTGGTACAAGCTCTTTGATGGCAAAACGTGGTGACTCAGGGGATACACCCAGAGCACAAGAAGACATAAGGCCTAAAGGTTTTCTTTGCTGCTTCAGTCAGTGTTATTGACATTTGAACGATAAAGGTATACTATCTTTAAGGCAAACATTGGGAAAAATGAAAATGTTAGAATCTAGTCCAATGAAATTTTTTTTAGCAACACGGTAAATGTTCAGATTTATACCTCAACACTTCAAGTAATTTAGTTCCTTTTTCATCTATTCAACCTTACATGTCTTTCATCTGATGCAAATGTATATGTACTTGTAGGATCTTATTTTGATCAAAGTGCATAATCATCTGTAGTTGTTCTTACACCTTATGTTCCTGGGTCGATAAATTTGTAACTAGTAAAGTGGTAATTATCGTTGTAGTTGCAAACCTGATGCCATGAATTTGATACTTGCTTATTCAAGTTAAATCATGATTGTCCTTCAGAACAATAACAACCGATAACCCTTAGTGTTGGATTATATCACGCAAATGGTTAAAACGACAAAAGAATGATGGTCCTTCATTCATCGTTTAAATATGTTGAGGCTTGCGCAATCTTTGCCAGCTAAACATGTACCTCTTTCCAAATTCCCACATCAAGCGGAGTGGTGAAATCGATGAAATATCAATTGCATTAAGGAAAAACAATGGGCATGTATTAATAAATTGGTATTCACGAGGCCAAGGACATATCATGTATACCACTTCCCTTGCTACAAAAAGTGAACAGTGTTCTCATACGCTAGAATGCTGAGGTTTACCAAAAATCATTGCAGGAGCATGATCCCTCTTTGAAATGATGGAAACGATTCCGATCCCTGACTATGATTTCTCTCTTATACACCTTCGATATTATCTTTGTGGCATTGTGGCAGTCAGTACAAACTCTAAGATTCTTGGATATTCTAATTGTAGTCCCAGGCTGAGTTTTGATAAGACCAAATGCAATAGCCAGCTTCTCGCTATGGTGATACACAGAATTTTCTTTCTCTTCTTCCTCTGCATCTATTCTCGCATCTGCGATGTTGGGCTCATATCCAGCGGCCTTAATCCTTTTAATCATTTCTTCCGTTGCTCTATATATCTTCTTTGAGTGAGAATGTTCATCATCTTCAGAAAAGAACTCGTGAACCACCCCTCCCAGTTCAATCAAGCTACAACCAGGTGACTTATTAATCCCCATCCCCCGCATCTGATTCCTCACTCTCAGCGCATCCTTGCTCCTTCCCACCAAGGCGTATATATTGGACAGCAGTATGTAATCCCCACTATGAGCCGGCTCCAATTCAATTATCCGTCTAAATGATTCTTCACCAATTTGAACATGTTTATGTGCCCTACAAGAAGCCAGCAGTGTTCTCCAGATTATTGCATTTGGTTTAATGTGCATGTTCATTATAAACTGAAATGCTTCATCAATTAAGCCGGCACGACCAAGAATATCAACCATACAACCATAATGCTCTATCCTTGGTTCAATTCCAAAATCTCTGCTCATACTGAGGAAGATAGTTCGACCTTCATCAACCAGGCCCACATGACTACAAGCAGAAAGAACGCCAATGAAAGTCACATCATTTGGTTCAACGTTTGCTTTCCTCATCATTTGAAAGTAATCAAGAGCTCTTCTTCCCTCTCCATTACTAGCAAGCCCTTGAATTATTGCTGTCCAAGAGACAACATTTTTCAACGGCATTTTCTCAAAAACTTCAATTGAAGTGTCAACGGCGCCACACTTTGAATAGAAGTCTATGAGTGCAGTCCCAAGAGTAACAGTGAGCTTCAGTTTCTTTTTATTTATATAGAAATGAACCCATTTACCATTTTGCAGTGCTCCAAGAACCCCGCAAGAATAAAGCACGCTAACCATGGTGACTTCATTCGGATCTACATTAGCTTCTTGCATGATCTTAAACAAAGTAAGAGCCTCATTACCCCTATTTGCTTGACTATAACCAGATATCATAGCAGTCCATGCGACAACATCTCTATGTTTCATTTGGTCAAATAACTTTCTTGCAGTGTCCACCTGACCACATTTTGCATACATGTCAAGAAGCGAAGTAATCAGAGTAATATTCCCCTTCAGTTCACTTGCCTCAATATATTTAGCAATCCACTCTCCCAACTCTAAATTACCCAATCTACCACATGCAGTCAAGACAGTGATCAAGGTAACCTCATCAAAACCAATGCCAAGTTCCTGCATTTTAAGAAATAAGTTGACAACCTCGTCCCAACAAGCATTCTTGGCATATCCAGCTAACATTGAGTTCCAGGCAACGCGACCTTTCTTGAGCATTTCATCAAACACATGGCGAGCAACGTCTATCTTAGAGCAAGTGGCATACATATGTATTAATGTGTTGTCGACAAACTCATTTGACTGAAAACCAAGTTTCACAACGTGGGCATGAATCTGTTGGCCTTCAGCCAATCCTCTCAGTTTAGAGCAAGCTTTGAAGGCAGCAGAGAAACTGAATTCATCAGGGTGGACCATGTCGTCACACATTTGCTTGAACAAAAGAATCGCATCGCGAGGGGATTGCCTATACGTGAGGCCCCTTATCATCAGATTGTAAGCCGAACGTTCAGGTTTACCGATTGAGCGAAAAATGGATTGTGCATAGTCCATGGTGTTGGGAAGAACGATGGCAGCGGATTCAAGCAGATTTTCGGCGATAAAAGGGTTAAGGATGAGACGAGTTTTGATAAGATGGGCATGGATCTGCTTCAGCTCCTTCTGGGTCTTGCATTGAAGGATTGTTGATTTAGGGTCTTCGTGTAGCTGAGGAATCGCATTGGTAGTTGCAGCTATGGTTTTAGCGGGAAACATTGATGCTGTTGCTGTAGCAGCAACCATCGTGTTCATGTCCTGCGTTGCATCCTTCAACTGAAGTCTCAATTACCAACGGCCAACGCCGACCCAAGTAAAGTAAAAGCATCTGATCAAACGGCTTTCATGTTCCGCAAGCGCACATCTCAAACCGTAGTCAAAAGGAACGTTGTCTCAAATCTACTGGAAAAAAACATATGCTGGGAAGAGAATTTTAGAATAATTTCATATGAACGGACATACAGAACGTGAAGCTAGAATTAAAATCCTGGAAAATTTTTAACAATTTTAGAAATATAATTTCAGAATTGTTTCTTGATTAATTCCGGACACAATTTTGGACTTATATTTCCGAATATGTTTTTTGAACAATTTTTGAATTCTGATTTTGGAACTGTTAAAAACACAGTTTCAAATTTTTTTTTTTTTTTTAGAAAAAAATCCCACTTTTTATATTTATAGTTTATTTTATTTGTTCCTTGTAAAAATGGGATGGAAGCTCTCAAGTCTCTAAATTTCCACTTCTAGGTATTTCCCGCCCATTTTTGGAGTCTTGCCCAGTAGCCTTTATTCATTCCCTCCTCCTCGCAACCCCCAAGAAAAATTCACCTGCAACAAAATGAGTGCTCCCATGGAGGTCACCCTGCAAGATCCCCCAAACGACGAAATCTCCCTACAAAATGGCGTTGAACTCCAATTCACTAATCCATCTCCTTTGATTTCTGAAGAGAAAGTACTCGTCTCTGGTACGGTCACCTCGTCTATAGCATCTATTGAATTGTATCATCTTGTTACATTTTCTCAAGTTATCGTTTTTTAAATTAATTTATTTTTTGCTTTTGATCCCTTTACTAGTTGAAGTATGCCTAAAACCTTCGAGTACAGCTCGAATCGAGGATGTTCGTTCAGCCGTCGAGAGGTATCGCGGATCAGAAAATTGGGATGATTATTGACCTGTATAGTTAATTTCCTTTTAGAATACTGGTCTGCTTTTAGTGTATATGACTTGCGATGTTCTGAAATGTTTGGCTATACTCGAGTTCGGGACTTGTGTTCTTGGAATTACCTAATCGAATTCTTTGTTTTTAATTATCTCTTTTTATATTAGTTTTCAGTCTCCTATTAGAATGGCCTGTAGACTGAAGTAAAAGATTAGTCGCATCATGTTCTTTGATGCTACTTTGTCCCAGCAAAGATTATCATGGTTTTCATATTATCCAGGATGCTTGAGAAGAGGAGTTTGAGCTATAATGATGGACCCATTCCTGTGCCTCTTGATGATGCCTTTCTTGCAGAAAACGTGCAAAGAATCTCTATTTGTGATACAGGTTTGTCGTTTGTGTCGGTATCTCAAGTTACTAGTTTGGTTACATGTCATCCTAAAAAGAGAACCCACCCTAAAATGACAATGTCAACACTATGCATAGAGTTATTTCTATTTCTTTGATTTTCATATTGGAACATTTACTATTCTAGATGAATGGGCAAACAACCATAACGTTCTTTTGTTCTGGCAAGTCAAGCCTGTTGTGCAAGTCTTCCAGGTGATACAGCTCAACTGACTATATTGATTATGTACAGACCTCAGTTTTCTATATTCAGATTATCCTTGCCCATCGAATATTCTCATATAATATGTGCCACAATGTATTCTTATTACTGTTACAGTGATCTCACATCTATTAGATAGAAACATCTAAATTGCTAACTATGCATTATATCGTTCTATATCTATTCTTTCAACTTGGTAATTGTCTCTTTAATCCACAATCTCTTCGCACTTTTACTTTTTCCGTTGAAGTGCAGTCCAGAACTCTTTTTTTTACTAAATATTGGTTCTCAGCTTAGTGAAGAAGGACCATGCGAGGATGTAAGTGCTGATGGTCAACCTTCCAGCTTCAATGAATGGGTTCTTCCCGCAAAAGAATTTGATGGCATGTGGGAAAGGTTCTTAACGGCTTATGCTTTTTCTCAATTACTTCCAGATTATAATACTAATTTGTTGACAGGTAATCAGTGGATTTGTAAATTAACTATCTTTCACTATGGACCCTTGCTTTTGCAGCTTGATATATGAATCTGGTCTCAAACAAAGGTTGTTACGTTACGCAGCGAGTGCTTTGCTCTTTACTGAAAAGGGCGTTGATCCATTTCTTGTTTCATGGAACCGGTAAGCTCCGGAACGATCAATTTAGTGTAGCATTGCCGTTTACTTTTGTATATTGTAGTTTGTATATCTACTAAGAATGTTTAGTTTGTATATTGCATGTACTTTACTTCTGGTTTCTCATACTGGAAAGTAATCTGATTGTCTCCAGAACTTCGCCTCTTACAATGAGATTTCAATTCTGATTCCATCTGTTCAATAATAAGTTGATGTACTACTCACAAAGTATAATATTCACGAACAAGTCTTAATACAACTAAATATATTTGCAGTATCGTTCTTTTACATGGACCCCCTGGGACTGGAAAAACGTCCTTATGTAAAGCATTAGCTCAGAAACTATCAATTCGATTCAATTCCAGGTGCGTCAGCCTATTCTTTTGATAAAATTTTCCTTTATATTTGCCTATAAAATTTCAATAAAGAAAAAGAAGATAAAGGGAAAAAAGTAACTCACCCAGTTTCTTGTTTAACTGCTATCAGATACCCACAGTGCCTGCTGGTTGAAGTTAATGCACATTCTCTGTTCAGTAAATGGTTCTCTGAAAGTGGCAAGCTGGTATGCATGTATGCCTGTAACTTTTTCACTTTTGGTTTCTGACTCTTCCTTTCATATATTTTTCTCGACTTTCCACTAATTGTTGCATCAAAAAGTAGTCTGCATTTCTTAATCAACCATATCCATATGAGATTTTATCGAGTTTCATATGAAGGCTGTTAATGTCAACCTGCCCACTCACAACTGTGTAGATTTTATTATATTAATAAACAAGTATTTCTGTCTCTTGCTTTTGACTGAGATATTTTCTAATTCTAGGTTGCAAAGCTATTCCAAAAAATTCAAGAAATGGTAGAGGAAGAAAACAATCTGGTATTTGTTTTAATTGGTGAGATATATCACAGGTTTTAATTTAGTGCTCATGTGTCTTTGTTATGTCTCTGCCTGAGTATATAAGCATGTAATGCTGCAGATGAAGTCGAAAGCCTTGCTGCTGCTAGAAAAGCTGCGTTATCTGGTGCTGAACCTTCGGATTCTATACGGGTAAAAGCTCTCCCTCCATCTCCTAACAGTAAAAACTTCCGTTTTCCTCTATAATTTCTGAATACGTGGGGAATGTCACACAAACACGTGGGTTTGCAATCTAGATAGAAGCTATTGGCTTTTGCTTTCTTTTTTTAAGTGGACTAACGTATTATTCTATTTGGATATGCAATTTCAGGTCGTGAATGCATTACTAACTCAGATAGACAAGTTGAAATCGTCGCCAAATGTTATGATTCTAACTACATCGAATATAACCGCTGCTATTGGTAAGCCTAAAATCTTGTGTTGTAAAGCAGAAATTCATTAAAGAAGGAAGGACCCGTATTCCCAATATAGACACCACAACCCTAATTTGCTCGGGTCTAAAATTATTTTCAGAAATAAATATGTTACAAACACATTTTTGTTATTTGTTTTGAGCGTCCATTTTATGTTTCCACTAGAAGATTTCACCGCATGTTGCAGATAATACAAATATATTGTTGTAGATATTGCATTTGTTGATCGAGCTGACATCAAAGCATACGTTGGCCCTCCGACTCTTCAAGCTCGCTATGAAATTTTAAGGTCTTGCTTGCAGGAACTGATACGAACACAGATCTTATTAAGTCCACAGGTAGGGGAAGTCATTATTTTTATCCGGCAGCCCACTTTTAATCATCTTATGACTAATTATACGGAATTGGTTAGGATTGTCGAAATTTCATTCTTCCAAACTACGCTAGTTTAAAGGAGAGGTTGAAAGCACCGGACGTTGATGAGGCCTCAATACCAATTCAACTGTGTAAACAACTGCTTGAAACAGCAGAGGCATGCGAGGTACGACCAAGTACTTCTTGTGCGTCTTGATGTTTGCATTTTCCTTTCTGATGACTTGGGTTTGTTTGTCATAGGGAATGAGCGGAAGGTCTTTGAGAAAGCTTCCATTCTTGGCACATGCTTCCCTTGCGAATCCTTTTGACAGCGATCCTACAAAGTTCCTGTGTACCATGATAGAAACAGCTAAGAGGGAGCGTTCTGAGCTTCCCGACTGAAATTATATTGAAATGTATCAATCAAATTAGTGCTTAGTTTACTGCATTTTAGTAACATTGCCTTAGTTCTAATATTTATGTATGTTAAATGATCAGGGGATGCAATATCATCACTCATGAGTGGCTGATCCCACTAAAACTAAGCTGATCGTTACATGTTGGGAATACGAATTTTCTTTAACATGTAAACTTGAGACTCCTTCAAAGCGATTCTAGCATTAATTCACTAAAAGGCAAATGTTTATTATTATGCAAGTTTACCAGTTTTTGAGGGTTGTGGTTAATTTGACAACACAACACAAGACAAGTAGATAGCAAGCTAGCAAGACAGGAAATTAGCCTCGCGATTACTCGGGAGACGTGTGTTGATGTTATCAATACATAACTTACGATTCACTGTTAGTGTTAGACAGCAGAGCAAAGAATAAGTTGTGCTACTTCTGTTAAACAGCAGATCTTTTGCCTCGGAATGTCCACCTACCCGAGAGGAGGAATAAAAAATACGTAAGACATCTTTAGTGGAAATTTTTTGGTTGTTGTGTAGAGTTATATATAGTTACAACTTCAATTTTACTATTAGAATTCTAATGAGCTGGAGGAGAGAGAATAAATTCATTCTTTAACTATAGAACGATTCATAGTTCAAATTTGGGTTCCAATGTGCATGAATAATAGGTGAAAAGAGAAAATATGTAAAAAAAAAATATAAAAATTGAAGGTAAAATCTTTTTTTTTTCAATAATAAATGATGACTTATATATATAATTATTGACGTGGTTAATAGACTCTACCTAAAAATAATAAAAAATAAAGATGTACAACTATTGTGAGTTCCATCACTATAAATGCGTATACGGGTAGTTTTTCACACTCATTGCCTTCAAAATTCTGCAGCATCCTCCACAGTCCCAAACTTGGAAATATGCTACAGGAAAAGCTCAGAAAAGGGAGGGTAATTATGTGTCCTCATGCATTGATGGTCTTTTTGTTTTTGTTTTCTCTTCAATGGGCTCATAAGGTGGTCCCCTCTTTGGATACAAATTGCCCTGTTGCATTCCGTGCAGAGTTTCATTATGTCCCCAGTTGTTAACAATGCAAAATCCTTCATATAGATTATCATGATCATGATTAATTAGTACATAGATTCTCCCCTTGCATAATGCATTGTAGTAATAGTAAAATAAGATACTGAGCAGGAAGGTGAAGCTCGCTATATGGGAATGGGAGATCTCTTTGCATAAGTTGCAGACAAACCCCACATGGCATAGGAAGCAGTTACAAGGCGAAGCTGTTCCAAAAATTTGTGTTACTTTCTTACCAAAACCGACCAAAAGATAAAGCAAACAAAAGCCGAAAACTTGAAGCAGTTTAGACAAACAAGCTTTTGAAGAAGGCAGGAAGGAAGCATGGTTAGATATATATAAAAGTAGACAGACACCTAGCTTTGCAACCAAAGAATACTTGAACCTTGAACACCTTCTCTATCTATCCCTTTCATGCTTTCCTTTTTCTGCTTGCGGAAACGTGCCCGCACTGTACATTAAAGAGAAACATCTGCATGCGGGAATAGTACAAGATTAACTTTCTCTACCGTATACCTTCCTCAGTCATCACCATATTTCGGTCCCCTCGTGATCATATATAGACTTAATTCTTCTGACATACAAATCTAATCTCTCTATTACCATCGATCTATATATACAATATAATCTCATATATAGCTACGATATGTGTATATAAATATGGGTCTTCCTCTCTCTTTTCTTCCCATAGTCTCCTTATTAAGTTTGTTCAAGTACAAGCATGTCTCCTACACACTCTCTCACCATTCTCCTCGCCTTCACTTCTGTGACAAAACCCAGAATTATTTTCTGTCCCTCTTAACTTCCATAATTTCGGTGAAGAAATGGACAGCATTTGTTGTCACTATGTCCTGAATCTAGAGCTTTGTTTGAGCCAACGGGGATAAACTGAAAAGTCCATGGGGAATCAAGAACTCCTGGTCCGAATCGTTTTAATCTTCTCCTTTTACTTCCATTTTGATTTTTTATTTTCTCTTTTCTGACTCTTGCGAGTCTGCAACTAATGTCAGTTTGCAGCTAGCTACCTAGCCATGCCACGTTATATGATCATTAAGGTTTATTTTAGTACCTGAACTTACTATATATAACTTTGCAGTTTGCATATGATTGAATAGACAACTAGTGTTGAATTAATAATGGTACTGTTTGAGGATGTAAATGTTTTGCTTTGCAAGTGATTTGTCTGTCTGCAATAAATTTGGTTTGAGTTGTATTACATGTACATGGATAGATCTAGCTAGCTGTACTTACTGTTTAGATACTTTTGCTTTTAATGCATGTTTAATTATCTTCTTGTCCATCACATTTTAATCTATCTGCAAAAGCAACTGTTGATCAAGTAATTAAGAGCAGGTGAAGCAGACACCCATTCTCAAAAACATGATTTTCAGGCGAGAAAGGAAAATGACAGTTCCTTTCTCTCTCTGCCCAGTATATGAATAATTAAAGTAGACAAATAGTATCACATATATGGTTTATTTACCTGCTGTTGTATGCCATTGATGTCATGGCATCATGATCAGAGTTGACTCTTGCATTCTAGCGATAACAGTTCTATTTGCCATAACCACTCCCAACTAAAACAGATTTGAGACTTGAGTGTCTCACACATTTTATTGTGTTCAAATGAAACGCACAGTTAAACTTCAATCTTAAATTAAAAGGCTGTGGTTGAATAAGGATTTATGTTGCAAATATGCCGACGGATTCCTTGGCAGCTCCACTAAACGAGAAATTAATATATCCTATCCTTATCCTATATATATATATATATATATATATATATATATATATATGCTCAAACTAAAACGTCATAAAGCTAATTATCTTCTGATAGTAATCATTTGGGTGCCTTTTCATATCTTTAATGATGACTACTAAGTAAGAAAAGTGTGAATTTAGGCACCGCATGGGCAGGCTTCCCTTCAATTCAAGTATCTGCAACTGTGTCTGTGTATTTGGTGTGCATTACTTTTCATCATAAAGCACAGATAGATGAGATGATGCCACTTTTTCTCCGCGTAGATAAAAATTCTCCACTTTGATGGACAATAGGAAAGTGCTTCACATTTCCTTCAGCTTTGCAGACCATAATTAAAGTGTGTATATATATATATATATATATATATTAGTAACGACTCTTCTTGTTGAAACACTAATAATAATTGTGTAGTTTTTGAGTTATAGGGCATCTTAATAGTTTTATTTTGTCAGCGAAAAGCTTGAAACATAATGAAAATTTTGTAATCAACTTACTGTCTCAATTGACTTTTCTGCCTTTATATTGTGAGAAGGATAATATCATATATATAAAAAGGTGTTTATCTTTTGGCCATCCAGATGTGGATGTTTTGCAGTTGGGCCTCTGCAGTTAGTTTCTGCAGTCGCGATTAGACGGCTGCTACCAATCCTCAGCTGTCCCTCTCCATCTCGTCTGTGATTCGCCTAAAGGGACAAGGCTCATTGAACGTGCAGTGAATCGACGGACGAGATGGAGAAGGGCAACTAAGAATTGATGACAGCCGTCCGATCGCGACTGCAGAACATCCGCATTTTGGCTATCTTGCTTCAGTTGGGGTCTCTCGATAGCAGTGACTAGCTAGTGACAACGAACTGATAAAGATTGGTGTATAGCTAGCAAAGAGTAAGTCCACAGAAAATAGTATTAAGCAGTAGCAACTGTAACGAAGAGTGGGATCTCTATTATATACATAATCAACTATAAGACAATTCTTTTTGCTACTAGAAGTTCCAAATACAGCTGTAAATAAATTGGTGACAAAACTATGTTTTAAAAAAATTAAAATTACTTTTATTTAAAAAATAAAATTTTAAAGTAATTCTACTCAAGTTAATATTAAGCTTGAAAAAAATTTCCCTAGACAATTAATTAGCAATAGCAACACTTTAATTCATAACGGGGAAGTAAAAAGAAAAAAGAATAAAATTAAAAAATTTTAAGTAAGTATACCAAATAAAAAATAATATTATCAATATATATTATTTTTAAAAATATATATTAATATATATCAATCAATTATTTAATTTCATTAAATTTCCTCCACACGCAACTATTTAATAAGTAATATTAAATTATTATATTACAATATTAATACTATAATATAATATAATATTATATTAATAACACCGTATGACGATGTTATTATATTTATAAATTATTAATTTTTTAATTAAATATTATATTATTCAAATCGTATTGCAATGTCAAAAAATAATACATATTAATACATATTTTTAAAATAACATATATTGGCAATTTTTTTTATTCTGTAAATTCCGACCAGTAATCAATAGCCAAGCTTTCGCGTGTCGGAAAGGCTTTCACAGTGTCAGACACGAATATATGACTAAGCAAAACATCCCGCACCAATCAAAGATGATGATGGGAAAGCAAGTACTTTCTTTCCTCTCTACTACTACTACTTCTGCTATTAGTCTACTTGATCATCACCTTCTCAAGCATAAAGCTGTCCGTTCCCACCGTCACCGGATTCTGAGCTTCTTGCCGGTAAAAGCTGACCTCGGTCGCCGGGAAAGTTGACTCCATGGACTTTGACTTCAGGGCATCCACTATTCATTCTTCCAAGCACCTTTCTGCTGTTCAAGCTGCTCGCCTTCACTATGGTACTTGTTTTGTTAACTTCCTCTACTTTCCACTTCGATTCCTAATTATGGCTTGAGCATTTTTATTTTCTTCTATCACTTCTTTAGTTTTCTTTTTTCTTTTCCTTTTCAATTTGTCTGTCATTTATCTAATGGAATCTTACAGGACAATTTTTTCTTTAAGTGGGTAAATATGGGGATAACCGATAACATTTGGGTTGGGTTGCATTGCATAGCTTAATTTTTCTTGTATGGCACTTCTTGCTGGATTTTGATTTTCCTGAGTGTGAGTATAGATTATTCGATTCGATATAGAAATTATGTCACTTTTTCCCCCTTTTTCAAATATACTTGTGGTTTCCGGAAGTATTGTGGACTTCGCTAGGTTGCCTTATTTTATATTTTGTCATAAGTAACTGTAGCAGATGAGTATGATTCCTTTATAAAGTCAGAAGAAACTTGGTTTGCTCTTCATTAAGTTCTAAGTGGATCTAATTGTATTGAAAAATAAAAATAAATAAATAAATAACGTTCTTTTGTGATTATTGTATTTGTCTTGTTGTAAGAGTGTGTGTTTAACGGCTGGTGAAGAGGATGTGGGTGGTACATTGGATGGTGTTGAAATGGTGAACTTGTCATAATTTGGATATGCATTTTCTGGAGAATCTGATTATGGGGTGTTTTATTAATTTGCAATTAATTAGAATTTATTAAAAGCAGTATAATAATGAAGTTATTAAATTTCCATATTGGCTTCTCCTAGCAAAGAAAGGCGTCCCTGGTCAGATAGTTTCCATATAATTAACATCATGAATCATACAATGTATCTAGAATGGTAAGGGGTTCGTAAAAGTTAGGGTTTAAAAGATGATTAAAGCTCAGAGTGATTGAGTATTTTGGTGGAGAAAGTTGAATCAATTGGAGGCTGCTAAGGCATCAATCAAGATGACAATGTTCATTGAAAATGAGGGTGATTCATCTGGTGAACGAAGGGTGCAGTTCAATGGCACAGCTGATAGTTTTGAACAAGATGAGCAGATGGTTGATGACTTGAACTTGAATTTAGGCCTTTCGAGTATAGGGAATCTATCAGATGAAATTGGGGATGAAGGTGGTAGTCTTGCTAGAAGGGGGAGAAAGAGAATCAAAAGGGTACTGGGGGTGGAACTGCTGGATGCGATTCGCGAGAAACTCAAGAGTGAGGAAGGAAATGGGGTTGGTGGGTATTATGTCAATGCTGGGAATGAAGATGATGAAGGTGAAGCCTCTTTTGTTTTTGGTCGTCTTTTTATAATTAAGGCTGATGATACCATTAAAAGTTATCTCACTTAAATTGCATTTATATACATTACTTATATCACAAGGAGGAGGCTATTCCCACTTCCTCCCCCTCCCCCTCTTTTCTTAAATCATTTTCTGTCTACGTAAGCTATTTATTGCTTAATAGGATAATAAGCCAAGATTGTCTGTATCTGGGTAAAAAACGCTGGATTTAGACTGGGAAACTACATCAGTTCTTATCTATCATTTTTTTTTCAATTCAATCTTATGTGTATGCCTGAATATCTATAGTTCAGTCATGTTTATAGTATCCTAATATTTGATGGATTTGACTGTATAAAGAAAAAGTTTTAGTTTCACTCTGGTGCTCTCCCAAATATGAGATATGGCCTTTAATTCTCTGAAGTGACTAATCCGAATTAGGGAGCCCCGTAGAAATTCCCTTGCTGGTGGTAGTTAGTCAGTGTGTTTTTTGTGTATCACTTATAGTTCTTTTGTTTTTCTTGTTGTTTTAAATTTTTTAGATGTTCTGTTTGTGGCATTTGTACCATTGCGTTCTTGTACTTTGTGCAACAAATAGCGTGCTGACACTGATCTATTCTAAACCATACAGATAATTCTTCGGTTTTGGATTTAGACACTGGTGATCCTGGATCTCTGTTTTCATGCCCTATCTGTGATTTTGACGTGGAACTTCCTGTGCTCTGCAGCCATTTGCAAGAGGAGCATTGCTTTGACCTAAAAATTGCAGTATGACTTTTCTCTTTTATAATATTTATTTTTAGCCAAACTAGTCGTTTTACATATTTTAAATTTTTGATAGAATTTGATATCCTTTTCTTGTTATGGTGCACTTTCCTGATGTAGATCAAGAAATTAAGAGTGAAAACGGTTGAGCAAAACAATAACATAGGGCATTTTGAAACAGTGCATTCGGATAAATTGTCAGTGAAACCTGAAGAACTGCTTCAATGTTTTTATATCAGGTTTGTCCTGTGTGTGCAGCAAATTTTGGGAAGAATCCAGTTGAACATCTTACTCTACAACATCCGAGCTTACTAAAGGTATATTTTGCCCATCTTGGTATATCACATTAGGAATAAAATCTTGTGCAGCACCTTTTTTTTTAGATCATTTGTATATATTGTCTAATTCAGTGGAATACATTGATATCTTGTTTTATAGCGGAGGTGGAAGTCTGATAAGCCCAACATCTGGTATGGTAATTCAGCAATGCTTGGCAAGAAACTGGCGACAGATTCCAGGGGAAACAAACATGAATCAGTACCTGATCCACTGTTTTCACCTTTTATATGCAATGTTTCTGTTCCAAATCCTAACAGTATTCATGGGGAAGAACTATCCATCAACAACATTCTGATCGCTTCTGATGCCAATTGGTAAATTTCTTTTTTCTTTCTAAGCTGTTTAGTGTTTGTAAATTCACATAACAAGAGCAACTTAAGAAATTTCTAGTTATGAGTGCACCACATAGAAGAGGATGTAATGAGAAGTCATCTGTTATTGCCTATACTATCTTTGCTATCTCCCGTTATGGGAAATATAGGTAACGTAGTAATATTGGTTATTATAAGAGTCACACTCCGGCCCTGACATATGCCATGCTTGCAAGTGAGCGTGTTTTGGTATTTCCAAGTTTGTATTTCGTTTATTAGATTTTTCCTTGCAATCATCTCATTGGAAACTGATTATGTCAAATTTCATTGAAAGTTATGGACGAAATATTTCATTTTCTGATGCTGAGCCCGAGGCTAAGGCTTATGGTGGTGGTGATGTGGTGGGAAGAAGAGTTAGGGGGTCATACATTTCAAGTCTTTATATAAAGATAAGGGTCATGCAATGTCTCTCTTTCCAGTCCTGACTTATTCTGATCATCATGTTATGGCGTTTATCATAGAATGCTTAATAACTTGTCTGGGTAAGTAGTTTTTTTCTCAGAGTTTGTTCTGATTCCTGAATTCTGGAATGGTTCTTGCTCTGCAGCACTGGGACAAATACACAGAACGTGGGCAATGAGCAGGATCATCAAGAGCGAAGGGAGAAGGCAACATTTGTTCAAGAGTTGGTAGCATCGACCATTTCCTAGGAACTGTGTTCGTGGGGTTCGCAACGCCACAGGTCAAAATTTGCATGCAGCTGGTTCCATGTTCAGATAGGGTGTCTTCCAACGGGCACTGGATTTAACAGTGGTGCATAAGTTGAGGATAGCAACTAGTCTTTAAGTATTATTTGGTAGTGAAGAACCTCAGATAAATTCAGGATTTCCTATTTATTGAAACTTTCTATATAAGTTTCTGATTACAAATTTATCTCTGCGGTAAGAACTTATTTGAGGGATCGGCATTTTATTTGTCTGCAAAAATGGAATTGGAATAGGTTGATTTAATAGATCTTGGCAAATTGATGGTAGCATCAGCTCCATAATTTGTCGTCCTATATCTGTTTCTGCATTTGGAATTCATTATAAATGTAATTAGGTGCTAAGTGGTAATTAAACCCCCAAATTATCATATCCATCTTCATCGACTTGCAAACAAACTTGCTGTTTATCTTTCCAAGCTCTATTTTCGCCGGTTGTGGTGTTTTTATTTTTATTTTTTTTTAAAAATGGATTTTTGTATAAAATATTTTACAAAAATAGATTCAGTTTAAAATTATTTATAACAGTAAATTTCAAAACATTATAGAAAAATGACAAAACGCTATAGGAAAAACGCATGGTCAAAATGCCATAAAGTTTGGTGTTTAGTCATTTTTTGGCGTTTGCGTTTTGTTTTGATTCTCTCTTTTAAAAAGAAACTCATTTCTGTAAATAGTTTTAAATGGAACCCATTTAAATAAATAATATTCTGCAAAGCTAGACTCCTTTCCACCTGCAAGAAAGAATCTCATCAGATATCTCCTAGCCCTAGGGTTTCTAATTAACATGTACCAATTTCCAGAGGATATTCGAGGCTTACTCTCAAACTTAACCAAGACAAGCATGCAAGTTAGTTGACTCAAATCCATTAATTTCAACAAAAATCCACCGAAAAATTTCAGCTAGATTGATTTGATACTACTTTACAGCAAAGTGTAACACCGATAACAATATTTCCACCGGCCGTAAGGCCAGAAATAAATATAAAAGGAGCATCCACGACGTTCTAGTAAGCATGCTTGCAGATTATAAGAAATACAGACTATTCTTAAGAAGAGAGGTGCCTTTTCAGCCTTGTAAGTTACTTTGATGCAAAAGGAAGTGTACGGAATCATGCTTAAGTACTCAACAGATAAAAGGGATCAAAGATATAGGAAGTCACAATAAGCACTAGAAAAATATTATCCGAGACATCATCTGAAAACAAAAGGATAGAGCCTAGAAAATAAAACTGAATTAATATGGTAAAAGTTGTGTAAAATTGCAAAAAATTATTGCATAAACTGTAAAGAGTGAATTCTCCAGCACTTGGGGCAGTCAAAGATGTTGTTGCAATTACTCAATGATTGACTGGATAACACCAGCGCCAACAGTCTTGCCCCCTTCTCTAATAGCAAACCTCATTCCTTGCTCACAAGCAACAGGGACAATAAGTTCAACAACCATCTTAACACGGTCTCCAGGCATGACCATCTTGGACTCCTCATCCTTGTCATTCATAATTGAGGACACTCTTCCAGTCACATCTGTCGTCCTCATGTAAAACTGTGGCCTGTACCCAGCAAAAAATGGTGAATGCCTACCTCCTTCTTCCTTCTTTAGCACATACACAATTGCAGTAAACTTGGTGTGTGGGGTAATGGTGCCTGGCTTAGCCAAAACCATCCCTCTCTGTATATCAGCCTTCTGGATACCTCTGAGCAACAATCCGACGTTATCCCCAGCCAAGGCCTCATCAAGAATCTTCTGAAACATTTCTACCCCAGTCACCGTAGTGTTTCTAGTTTCCCTCAAACCAACAAGATCTACGGTCTCTCCAACTCTAACTGTACCTCTCTCAACACGACCAGTGGCCACCGTTCCACGACCAGTAATTGAGAACACATCTTCAACGGCAAGTAAAAATGGAAGATCAGTTTGGCGCTGGGGAATGGGAATATAGCTATCCACAGAATCCATAAGTTCATAAATCTTATCCACCCACTGGTTATCACCACGTTTAATGGCAGGATTAGCCATCAATGCTTCCAAAGCTAACAGAGCAGAACCGGAAACAATGGGGATATCATCTCCCGGGAATTCATAAGAAGAAAGTAGCTCACGAACCTCCAATTCGACAAGCTGTAGAAGTTCCTCGTCATCAACCTGGTCTTGTTTGTTGAGAAACACAACCATATTGGGCACACCAACTTGCTTGGCCAAAAGGATATGCTCTTTAGTCTGAGGCATTGGACCGTCAGCACCAGAAACAACAAGAATTGCGCCGTCCATCTGGGCAGCACCGGTAATCATGTTCTTGACATAATCGGCGTGGCCAGGGCAGTCGACATGGGCATAATGGCGATTCTCAGTCTCATACTCAACAGTGGCAGTGTTAATGGTGATTCCACGAGCTCGCTCTTCAGGGGCAGCGTCAATTTCGTCGTATTTCTTGGGAGCACTGTTGCCCAATGACGCCAAGGCCATGGTAAGAGCAGCAGTAAGAGTAGTCTTGCCGTGGTCGACATGGCCGATTGTGCCGATATTTACATGGGGCTTCTTCCTCTCAAACTTACCACGAGCAGCTCGGATTGTGAAAGAGCGTTGGCGGGGGGTGCTGGTGGAAGTAGAGGGTGAAAGGTGGAGAATTGTGGAGGGGTTAATGAAGGAAGAGGAGAGGTGGCTTGTGGGTGTTGCTAGCTTGTGCTTGGTGGTGGTGGAAGAGCAAGATACACAAATAGAGGTGGGAACGGGAGAGGAGGAAGATGAGGATGAAGAGGCATGTGGGTATATGAGCTTTGACGTAGTTGCCGCTGATGAAATTGCCATTTTTGAAGAAGCCGAGAGCTCAGAGAGCTCAAGGAGAGGAGAAGGAGAAGAAGGAAAACGCACTCACGTTTTGGGAGATGCAGGATTTTGTTATCTCTTGGGAGGAAGAAATAGGACCTCACATGATTTCTATCCATTTCTGCCTCATTTTGGAGGGACCTGCTAACTCAATAGGATCACCTTCTACCGTGTGGAATTTTTGATGCAATCCAACTCAGATACTGACACGTGTTTAAAGAGAAAATATAACTATTGACTTTTTTGTTTTTTAATTTTTAAAGGGAGAGTTCACCCGTATAATAGATACATTTTTCCTTGATTGATAGGACTTTAAGTTTCGCATAAAATATTACTTGTCATCATTATTATGATGAAACTAATTTCTAAACATTCATTTTAGAGAAACTTATTCGTGATAATTAAAAAAATTAAAGCTGTCACTACATAAGAAAATATCCATCATAAGCTTCTATTAGAAGCTTATATGTACGTTTTTTTTTTTTTTTTTTTTAAATTTTAAAAAAGCATTTCCTGGATAAGGAATGAATGGGCGTTTTCATAAAATAGAGGAAATTGCTATTTCGTGCTTCGATTATTTGAGGACTTCACTTAAGTGCTACAATTCGAACACCTTGATGGTTAAAGGTGTTTGAATGAGGTATGCACATTGGGGAGACTTGCTGGAAGTCAAATCCATCACATAAAAAAGAACAAGAAGAAACCACTAGCATTTAGTAGAAGATCAAACCCATCCCAAGTGTTGTAAATTTCAGTTACCATAATAGCAAACTCTGAGTTTGCGTTGGTAGAGAGGAATCAGCTTCATGGTGCAGAACAAGCGCTTCCACTTCCAGCACTTTAAACTGCAATATAATTATTGTATATTGAGAAAATGTAGAAAGCCAGTAAGCATTTACAATTTAAGCAAGGTCTTATCAGAAGATCAAAAAATATATGAAGTCAGTAGCAATAACACGACAATACCTTGACAGAGTAGCATAAACCATATTCTATCACCTTAAAGGCACAGAATTCTTAGGCAGGAAGACCTCATTGTAATTGAAACAACCATAAATGTCATATGTACAAGTATACAACTTCCTATAATTCGAAAACTTGTATCAGACTATATTTGAGGCTAGATGTGATTGATGCATTTTGGAATATGACATCAATATTACGCAGATACATGACCAATCGGGGTGGCCTCTTACCGCATCCTAGCAATAACATTGGATTCTCCATGGTTAAGCATTCTCTCAACTCTACGTCTAAATACTCGGTTGCGTTGTCTTCTACATCACCGGCAACACTCATGACATAAAAAAATATACAATCAGCAGCACGGCTCTTGAGCATGACCAAGGGTGGTCTCATGGTTCCCATTGTAACATGCAAGTAGATCTAAGTTTTAGATCTTCGCTCCTCTAAAGTGAGCTCACTGGATGGATTGGAGGGGCTAACAAGCGGGCTTTCTGAATTCTGATGATGAAGAGGCCTCAAGCCTCACTATACGTATCCACCGTCAGGTAACTTCATATTACACACATTTAAGACTTTTTCACGCATTTCTGGAGAAAGTTCATCCAGAAGATCTGCGACAGCTAAGTTATGCTTCCTCTTAAGTTCATCTAACTCTTCCTTCTGTCTTGCCAACAGATTGAACAGTTTTTCAGAAACTATATTTATATCTTCTAATTCAGAGTCTTCCAATCTTTCAGACTCCTCTCCCAAAGGAGATTCTCTATTGATTGTGTGTAAATCCCCAGATGTAATACTTCTCTCACAGAAATTGGAATCAGCAGAATCACCAGATTCCTTCTCCGCACTGCAATCACCAGCACTGCTGTACTTGCAAACTGGCTGCTCAGATGAAATCGCACCTTTTGCCGTGGATTCATCCCCCTCAGCGTTCAGATCCACTTGAGAAGACAAGTTTGAAGCACCTAGCCTTGATGGGGAGTTCCCACCTGCCTTGGCTGAGTCAGACCAATACTTACGACCTGAAGGTAATCTTTCTAGTGCAAGATTAGCAAGAGAAGAGGGAGACTCAATTCCCACGGAAGATGCCCCTCCCTTAGTTTCAAAGGGACAGCTACCTGAAACTGCTAACTCTTGACCAAAACCATCGATATGATGGTCTCTGGGATTCCAATCCGGAATATGATCTCGAATTTCTGAATCAATAATCTCAGCAATAGTTGTAACATCTTGGTCAGTGAGTTCCAACTCCTCAACCATTTCACTAGCAACAGCAATCGCAGTATCTTCCTCAATATCAAAGGGAAAGTGGATATTGCGTATATGACCTAGGCCCACATGAAAAATATCTATTTCAGAACCCTAGCAAAAGAAAGTAGACACTTGTTTTCTTAGAATGAAAGTTAGGCATATTGAGACAGATAAAGAACCTAAGGAATCTGCTATTCGCAGTTTCAGAAATATGGTATTCAAATCTCTCCTTTGCCCTTCCACTGTGAATTCCCTACTAGTCTCTCCCAAATTATCCTCAGCATTTTTACCAATGGCATGATGATCATCGTAACGTCCTGCATTTGATACATCAGATGGTAAGATATGATCAAGCATTAGGAAATTAGAAGACAATAGTACATACCCAAATGATTGGTCTTAGGCCATAAAGAACGATCAACACCATCATCTGAGTGAAGAAAGGGATCCATTAAGAGATCCTTTGCAGACAATCGTTCAGAAGCATTTGCAATACACTTCTCAATAAATGCTTTGACTCCAGGGTCTGCCACTTTCGACAATGATGCTGGCTTTATTCCCTATCATATCAATCAAACAACAAAAATTGACAATGCTAAAGAGAAATAAAACGCTAGATGTACCGAAATGATAGGTCTAAAGCACAGCATATCAGAAGAAATATATATACACCAATTCACTGGTTTATCCACATATCCTTTTTTCCATTACTGTGAAATGGCTTTAGTCATAATCAGCTGAAATTTATGATGCGCCCATTAAATAATTCAATCATCAAAATGTCATAATTTTGCTCCTTAATTAGCATTGGACTGACGTAATTTATGTATTAAGTTGAACTTTACATTACTTTAGCATCTAAAGACATTTCGCTCTTTAATTAGCATTGCACTGACGCAATTTATGTATTAAGTTGAAGTTTACATTACTTTAGCATCTAAACTCCAAAAGATTTAGTAAATACCACATATCCTTTTAGAAAGGGACAGAACATGCGAAAAACATCTAACTAATAGCCATGATCATTGAGCAAACAACACGAGAGCAAATAGTTCCACCATAACAGTGACACAGGACAAGGGAAAATGTTCCGCAGATTTCAAAGCACTTACAGATGTCACTTTCTTAAATATTTGAGCAGCATTGGCACATTCAACATATGGGTACTCGAATGTTACCAACTCTAGCAAGCACATGCCGAAAGCATAGATGTCAACAAGCTCATTATATTCCTCTTCATAGAGTTCTGGTGCCATAAATTCTGGAGTTCCTGAGCTCATAAAAAAATAATAGATAACATCAGTAACAAGATTCCCAAAATAGTTCCACTCGGAATGGATATCATAAGTAATCGTTTCACAAGAAATGTCACCTATGACACTGTGAGCTGAATGGGCCTGCTGAAGAATAGCTGCCAATCCTAAGTCACCAATTTTCACCTCACCTTGATTCCCATTGACAAAAATGTTGTCACACTTCAGATCCCGGTGAATAACAGGCGGGTCATGACTGTGAAGATAGTAAAGACCCTCCAAAATCTGCCTAGACCATTTCTTCAGCGCTCTTAAATCAACACACTTGTGCTTCTTCCGATACCTAAATCCAAAGATGTTAAAATTAAAAAAATGCTGAACAAAAGAATACTTGAGAGACTTCAAATAATATAAACAAAACTAGACCAAAAAAATTATATCTCACTGGCGTAATGTCCCCGACGTGAAAATTTCAGTAATGAAGTTGATGCTATCATTCTTCGTATCAACCCATGAATTGTAAAATTTAATTATGTTTTTATGCTTCAAAGTCTTCAGCAAATGAACTTCTGAATGTAGGCGCTCCAAATCTTCAGATTTGCGCAATAGATCTGCCACTTTGACCTGATTCCAGGCCACTTCGATTCCTTCCAACTCATCAAATGCTCGATATCTAAATTTACATATTGTTAAGGACAGACTAGATCCACAAAAGAATTCTACCGCAAATTAATCTTTTCTTTTTTTTTTTTAACTAACACAGTTACTTTGAGAGGGAAAATTTTCTAGAAAGGATACACTTTCTTGAAAGCCCCCTTCCCCAATACCTCTTTGTACTGTGCAAACAAGCCATGCAAATAAGGAATCAGGAAAACACATCCGTTAGCTGTCAATATTAGTGTAATCAAACCACATTTTCCTCTAAACATTTTAGAAGAGTGAGCAAAACTAAGAATGAATGATCAAATATTAGCTAAGTCAAATTGGAACGGATTGCAAAATAATCAAATTCGCACTAACTAATAGGGAAAAAAAAGGAACAAAAGGGACATATCGACTGCCGAAGCCGACATTAGTAACATAATGTATAGACGATAACATTCAGCGATGAAAAAAAAAATACAGAATTAACTGTAATCTATGGAAAAAAAAAAAAAAAAAACGGACGAATTATGAAACGAAATCGTAAACAAAATGAAAACCGACCCGACCATATCGACCGCTGGGGTCAATCTCGGCGAATTCAGCATCCGCATCGTCTAGTTCTTGTTCGGACGAATCCTGCGGCATTGCGGAAACCAAATCCTCAGCAACCCTTGAATTCAATAAGCGTAAGTTGCGATTGATTGAAAATGACGAAGGATAGAGTAGATGCTGCAGTGATGGTATATGGAGATGGTCAGCAAAAGAAACGTGTAAAAAAAGAAGAGGGCGTGAGCTTGAGCAACAGAGAAAGGTTTTCCGTTTTCGTCGAAGAGAAGAGAAGAGAAGCCGCCCCCGCCAAAAAAAGTGATAGTAATAGTAATAGCTCAGCCAAAGGGAATGATGCGAATCAACGTAACTGATTCAGTGGCCGACTTCCTCGATTAAATCTTATCTTGTTTTGTTTATTAATGTTTTATGTTTATGTTAATGTTTCCAGATTTGTTGATCTCGTGTTCAAAAGGTCAGATTTGGCTTTCAAGATTATGGAAAAAGGAAAAGAGTCAGAAAGACCCACGCGCCTTCCAGAATGCTCGTTCTTTCCCGTTTCTCTACCAGAATAAACGCCTCAATTACTTGTCGTTTTCTTTGAATTTTTTTTTTTTTTTTATGGAAACATTTTCTTTGATAATAGTACCCTGAAAACGCATATTTGCATTTGTTGGTATCAAAAAATTAAAAAAAAAAAATCACATAAAAACGTAAAAAATTAAGCAAAGAGTTGCACAACAAAAGTATAGAATAAATTGAAGGGCAAGACTGTAAGTTTCCATCTGTATTCTATCCAAAAAAAATTATCTGAAATTATATTAAATTTATTTATTTTTATATTAAATGATACAATAAATTTTAAATTATATTGACTATATTAATTTAAACAGTTTAAAATTATTGCATGACTCAAAATGTTGTAGCATAATTATTATGCCAAAGAAAAAGCATCAGTTACTATATTTTAATTATACTTTTATCTTAATTTGTACCCAAAGAAATAATTATATACATGATAAATAATATAAATAAATGCATAATAAAAAATTATTGTATTAATTATATTTTTTAATTTATGTACAATAACTTAAAAAAATATACTCGTAAAAAAATAAAAAGAAAAGGATAAGCATTTGTAAATCACGAACACCCTCAACCCATTTTTAACAAGGTCCAATACCTTACAACTAATGGGAAAGCAAACACTAAAGTGAGCCCAAGCATCGTGGCTCGTGGCTTGAGGAGACCGGGCTGGTCATGCAAAGACCAAAAGAAATTCTTTTTACACGTAATTTTTTTTTTTACTTTCACGTCTTATTTATTTTAAAATTTTAATTTTTAAATTATAAATTATATTTTGAAAGTTAAAGTTTTGAAATATTATTAATTTTTTAATATATTTCAAAATTTTTAAAAACATATCTCTCATATTTTAAATTTTAAATTTTTAAAATCTAATTTATATTTTTAAAATTAAAACTCTGAAATAAATGAAATTTAAAATTTTTTAAAAAAAGGATGTGCTAAAAGAATTGATCTTGAAATATGTGAGATGTGCCTTCAAAAATTTTAGGATGTATTAAAAAATTTGACCCATGCAAGTTTGATTTATGGCCCATAAGTTTGGTGGGCCCATCAAGCCTGAATTTTTAATTTAAATAAATTTTTTTAACATATATTTTTTTTAGTCTCATATCTTTTTTTTTTTTTTTAAAAAAAATTAACTTTTAAAGTATAAATGACATTTTAGAAATTAAAATTTTAAAATATATAAGATCGTGCATTCAAAAATTTTGATACCTGTTAAAAGAATTGGTCTTTAATTTATTCTTCTATGCTTAGTAGGCTTATTGTGGCAAGACCAACATTGAACACAAATCCGTCATTGTTCCATTCCTAAGTTAGTTACATTGCCAAGTATAATGCACAATTAGATGGTAAGTACATTGTTCCAAAATAGAAGTATAATACACATTTAGATTCTAATATTTTATACATCAATTATTTAAGCATACTTGGTTTATAAAAATTAAGGATAAGAAAATCTCAAAATCTTGACATACATGGATGATCATTTCTTTGATTGATCCTCTTTTGCGCATTGATTTTTCATGATAAGCTTTAAAGACCATTCAAAGGGGAGTGATGGGTGCGTTCTACTTGTTTCAGGGGTCCGCAACTGCATCTTTTATGATTAACTTTTTTGCTATCTTTCTTTCTTTCTTTCCCATCAACATATATATGAGCGAATTGGATCCAGAATTTATGTTACAATTCTTATCAGCAGAAACAAAAGCAAACATCCTCTGAAAAAAAACATATGTGTATAACAAAAAGGGTCTGTTTTCCTTGATGGCGGAACTGTACCCTGCCCATGCTTGCTCCCTGAAACACACCTAAAAAGTCTTTTACAGAACACAAGTCTCCATTTGTGGTTTTCTTTTCGGTGTGGACTGAGGAGTGTGAGTTGTTGGGTCTGAAGCAGTTGTGACATTATCCAATTGCTTGTGGACACTTCTGGTTAATGAATTACCTAAGCTATGTCAAAGGTCAAATTCAATCAACCACTGGATTTTCTATTCTATCTTTCAGTGTTTTATTTTATTTTTCTTGTTCAATCTGCGGAATTTGAGGGTTGTTTGCTGACTAGAAAACCAACAAAGGCTCTTTGTCTTGAACAGACTATAAAGACCAGATCTGCAACTGCAACCGTAGATTCCTCAGACTTTTCAGCAACTATGACTCCTTAGATTCCTCTTCAAGTCCCACCCATCTTTGCAGTAAAAGTTAAAAGAAAGTTGGATGTGTTTAAATTAGACATCCTTTGTATGGAGTCATATGTAAGAAATTTTCAAATAAAAAAGAAACATGAAACCTTACTTTGGAAAGCCAAATCTTTCCAACCACCGTTTCTGTTTCTTTTCTTTATTAGTTTTGACTGTCTAACTTTTGACCTTACCTCAGTCCCCATTTCATGTGCTGTCATGAATGCGTGAATCCTTAGTTCGTAAAAATCTATACACCAAATCTGGTGAAAATTTGGTTCTCTGCTCCTAACTATGCATGGGAGTAAGTAATTATGAGCATAGCAGAAGGAAACACAACCTTGGATTGAATAAAGTTTGTTTAGTTAAAACTTCAAAACCAGAGAGTTAAAATAAAGAATTGAATAAAGTTGACGGGTAAGTGAGATTAGACAGAGGTGCAGAATATAAAAAGGGTTGTTCTTCACTCACTGCCAGTCCATATGCCAGTTTGGAATTATTTATTTTTTTAATCCAATAAATGCTGCCAAGAAGCATCTAGCTTTGATACAGCTTGTGACTGAGATCTCTCCAGCTCTCACTCTCCTAATGTTAAAATTCCTCCAAATCCATTCTCCTCTCGTTTTCATCTTGTGGCCCTTTCTGCTCTAATCAACTCGAGGGGCTTGGCTCATCAGAAAGTAAATTCACAGCTCATGATCAGACAATAATGCAAGATTCAATTGGGATTCCTGCTTGCTTCACTTCTGGAGAGAAGATCACTGATGATCCTGGGGCAGTGACCCGTTCAGGTCAGAGTGTTTTCATGTCTGTATATAGAACAAAGCTTGCTGATCAGTCCCGCTTGATCACTATCACTTGGTGCAAAAATTTACTTCTTCATGGCCTATCTGTATCAGTGGAAGGCCCAGAAGGAGAAACCCAGTATACCTGCAAGGTTGAGCTAAAGCCATGGTATTTTTGGAGGAAACAAGGTTCCAGGCGCTTCATAGTGGATGGTAAAGCTGTTGATATCTTCTGGGACCTCAAAGCTGCAAAATTTAATGGTGAAACAGAGCCAAGCTCAGAGTACTACGTTGCAGTGGTTTGTGATGAAGAGGTTGTACTGCTTCTTGGTGATCTAAAGAAAGATGCTTATAGAAGGACAGGGTGTAGGCCAGCTCTTATTGATCCTATTTTGGTTTCAAAGAAGGAGCATATATTTGGGAAGAAGAAGTTCTCCACAAGAGCTAAATTTCACGAGAAAGGTAGATGGCATGAGATCTCAATTGAGTGCAAGAACAAGGGCAACGGTGGGAGCATAATTAGCAATGGCGATTCTGTCAATGGGGTTCAACCAGAGATGGAGATAAGGATTGATGGGCATTTGGTGATTCACGTGAAGCACTTGCAATGGAAATTCAGAGGGAACGAGTCAATTCATCTCAACAAGATGAGAGTAGAGGTATATTGGGATGTTCACGATTGGCTTTTTAGTCCTGGTTTAAAGCATGCTTTATTCATCTTCAAGCCAATTTTGCCATCAACAAGTTTATCATCACTGTCACCATTATCATCATCATCAACATCAACATCAACATCAACACCGTTATCCGCTCAGACAGGGAGCTCAGGATCAGTGGAGGGGTTTAACGTTGGTGGGTCATCAGAGTTTTGCTTGTTTCTTTATGCTTGGAAGGTTGAATGAAATGATCATATCAACATTAGTGCTACATCGTCATCAACGCCGGCACAAGAATAAGGTTGGAAAAAGACATTGGTCTCAAATTATGGTGAGTGAAGATGCAGATTGGGATGAGAATTGAGAGAGAGAAAGAGAGAAGGGATTGAATTGAAAAAGAGAGTGGGGCCAGAAACATACAGGGATTTTGGGGGATTAGTTACAGCTGGGATTGAGCAATTGCGCATAATTGGATAAAGACAGATTGTATCACACAAGCACATGCCCAATAATTCTCCATCTAGAGGCATCTATCTACTACATCTACCATCATCATATGGAAATTGTCTCTCCTCTCTCTCTTGATCTCATCTTGATAAGCGAGCTATTTTTGCTGCTTTCAAAATCTATCAACCAAAAGTGTATGTCATCTGAATTTTATATATGTAGACAGTAGATTACTGAACTGAATGTCTGTTTTTGCCTATAAATTTCTCATGCATGTGAAGGGGAAATGGCGTCCCGGGAAGGGAGGAGTCGGTGCTTGATGTGATTATAGAAACTTAGAAACACAGTTGCAAGTTCCATGAATGTGCGACTATGTATGCTTTCTTCTCTCTCTAGTAGTTAGATGGCCTATCTATTGCCATCGTTGTTTCTTAGTTGCCTAATTCCATCGAATCTATCATACATCATATTATATTCTTCTACCAATTTATTGTTTCAGAAATCAATGCATTGACACTTGGACGAATAAACGAAATAGCTAACCAATTTGCTTTATAATAAAACGCAAGGTATAGTTTTGGGTGGCATGTCAAACGAAGTAGTTCCGATGAACAAGGTGTATTTAGGACTTTGCAGTGATTTAAAATATAAATGACAGATGTAGCAGAAAACTATACATAAATGTAGTAGTAACATTTGTTGCCAGATCACTGAAGGACCTGCTCTACTCATTTCATTCGATAAAAGCAGGAGATTTTGTTTCTTCTGGAAGTAGTTGAACACAGTTTGACAAGAGCAAGATTATCCATTCATATCGACCTCAACATGAGTCATGACAAGGTTGCGGTGAAAGATTCAAAGTTACATGGCTAGAGCCAAGGCTAATTTCCCAAAGACAAATCCTTGGTAGTCCCGACATTATTGCTTACACAAATGTAATAAATAAATTCAATTAAATAGGCAAAGTTACAAAACAAGGAAGTGTTACATTTGTATGTACACTCAGTAGCAAGGCTATTCTTCAACTAGTATGCACTGTTTTGTTGAATGTACCAAGCATCCTCTAAAAAATTGATATCTCCGCCTCCGATTTCAAATGGTCCGTAACAAAACGTGGGAGATAACTATTTCATTTTGAACCAAAACCAAACCACCTAGCTAGGAAGAACTTATTTTTCCCATGAGAACCTTCCTTTTCTGCTTGTTTGTGTGCTTTTGCTGGGCTAGGAGATTGTAAAGTTGGGGAAATAAGTTTGACTGCAAAAGAAGAGTGATGTCACCATATTTAGGTTTGGAACATGGTAAAATGTAAGTCACACGTAGTTGTACAAAGAATATCATTTCATAGCTATTGACATTTAGTATACCGAATCCATGATTCAAAATATCTACATGTGATCGTAATCTCAACGGTTGATGTGGAAATAAAAGGGAAGAGAATGACATACAACCTGATATTGGTGAAACTTTGTTACCTTTTGCATTTCTCGAATCAGTAGAATTCTTTTTGGGACTTGGTGTAATGGTTTCACGATCAGATGTAGAGGTTGATTTCCTCTCCTGAATTATATGCTCCATGTTTGCTTCGCAATCTTGATTAGCTGCAATTAACAAGAATAAAAGGGAAAACTGAAACTTCAAGAGAATAAATTCAAGCGGCTATCACAATTGACAAACACGAATCCAAGCAGCCAAGAAATAGAACATTGTAGCTACCATATGAAGTTTAACCTACAGAAAACTATTATTTTCTTAAAGAATCGATTGATTCTATCAATGCAAATGTATTTGATATTGCAGTTCCCTTTACAAGTCATAATTCCAGATCCATGTTAGCGAAATGTCAGGTCAGAGTTCCTCTTTCAAAAGCAAAAGGGTAGGAGATGGTAAACTACTGCTCAATTAGCTTAACATGGGCAGAATCAACCTTGGTTCCAACCCATTAAGAAATCTCATAGACTATCTTTGGCAACTCTGAATTAGAATTAAACCTTGTTTCTGACCTGACATAACACCAAGTGGAAGAAAGCAAAGCTATATCAGGAATAGAGTGAAGTTGACGTTACTGAATATCAAAATTCAAGAGCTCCAGGTTCTGAATTCAGTCAACCTATGAAGATCACCATTTAGAGTACACCAACAGAAAATTATATTCCATAGTTCTCACCACTCGAGACTTAAGGCTAAGCACAAACTCCGTACAGTGTCAAGGATATTAGAACAATAAAGGATTTTCAGAGGCAAATATCCTTGCATTTTGCAATTTTAAATAATCAACCAACAAAGTATAAGGAAAGGTCAGTAGGGATAATTACTTCTGTCAGGAGGCTTCCCATAGTTGTGGTGCAAAACTTCAATGAAAGAAGCAGCGTTCTGGTCCAGCATCACTGATAGAGAAATGAAACAATTAGATATTTTAATTTTGATAATCTCGCTACATCTAAATTCCAATACGGGGATATATGAACCTTACATTGATCATAAAGAGCGTATCTGTAGTTTGGTGCCGAGCCAACCAATAGCAACTGGACTGCCTCTGCATCTCTTGTCATGGATATTGAAGAAGATGCCTTCAGATTTTGGGTGTCTAGCAGAATACCAGCTAGCTGTAAAAAATACAAAGATAAAAAGAACCCTAAGTTGTATTAAGCTAGTCTTTCATATATTTTTCTTGGGTATCTCCTGAAATAAAAAAAAAAAAATGTAATGTCATAGCACTAAGAACTTGTTGCATAAATCAAAGTCCTGAAATCGCAATTTACCAGAAGTTTCTTAAGCGTAGGATTTTGAAGCAGATCATAGGCATCTTCACAGTAATTATCGGTAAGAATGCTGCACTGAGATCCAACCTATAAGAACACAAGAAGCCATAAATCAAACTCATAGAATTCAATCTTGTGACTCATGCTGCATTTCCTTAGAAGAACTTGTCTGAAAATTATTCCTATCAACTTCAATGATTCATATGAACCATCAATTACCTCGCTAGTGGTGCTTAGGATATCCTGTCCAACCACTATCAGGTTCAATTGCCCATCCATCATAAGGCCTTCCAGATCCACCTTCAAACAAGTTTGAGTAACAAATAAGGAAACTATTCACTGCAACACTAACTATTCTCCAAAATCTTGTAAATGCATAATTTCAGTGTTTATCCATAAATCATACATCCAAACAGATATCAAATAAATAAAATTAGGAGACCAGAAAATACATCCAACATTCCTCTTCTACGTTATGCGTAAAGTTTGTAGAATGTATATGTGTTTAAATGCTTTTGTGTAGGAATATTCACAGGTTTTCATGCGTTGCAATGACACCCTGGTGCTAAGAGAAATTTAAATTGATATGACAAACATCTAATGGGCAATAGAATATTTATCAATATACATCATCAACTAAGGAGGAATTAGACTTATTTTTTTCCTGAATTGGTTATTAAAACACCTAACAGGCAGGATTTTGGAGAATCACCTCATCAGCAAAAAGCAATGAGGTAGCATCAAGACCAGAATGGTGAAAGAGCCAAGCTGCTTGCCTTAGCTGCCACATAGTGGCTCGCTTCACATTCATGACGGGTGCCACCACAAAGTGCCTCGCTGCGTCATTCCCCTTCTGCCTGTGCTCCAACAGCCAAGAATAGCATATTGCGGCTAGCATTGATGTTGTGCCTGCACTATACAGCTTGAATTAGTTTTTATACCATTCTCGCATTTAGTCAAACATGTGGTGTATGAACTACGATGTCCAGGATAATTTGTACAAGTGAGGTGGCAAAAGGAACAATCTTAACTGTTGGAAGAGCCAGAGAGAACGATTTTGGCCTTTGCATGGAGCTGCTTGTTGTGTAATTTGTGAATTAAAGTCCTACTCTCCTTGAGAAAGCCATTGAGAGTGTGATCTTCCGTTGGGTCTCCCTGCTTGGGGCGCCATCCATTTGCGTCAGGTCTGATTTTCTCCCAGGAACATGTGGAAGACGAAATGGACCTTCGTTGAGCAGACTCGACAACATTTCTAGGTGGAGACAAAACCTGACCATCCGGTAAAGAAGAAAACGGTTGCCGGTCGCTAGGTAGGGACTGCGGAGAAAGTAATTGTGGACTCGTCTTAAAGGTTCGGCGGGAAAGAGTCTGGGGCTGGGATTGAGGTACAGATGCTTCGGTTTGGAATCGAGACTTCCGAGGTAAGGACTGGCGAGGAGGGAGAGTTGGGGAGAGGGTGATTGGGTCGGGATCAGGAGAAGGAGAGGGAGATGAGGGCTTGAGAATGTTGGAGAACCATCTATGAACCGCCGTAGCAGGAGAACCGTCATCTGAGGGGAGTGAACTGAAGGTGTCGGATTTGGTGCGGCTGTGTTCTGCTGACTTTGATAGTATTTCTCCACCCAGCCCTTCCACTGTTCTGCTTCTGTTTCGCTCAAACGTACACAACCGTAAACCGTTAGCTTTCCGTTTCCGTTACCGCGTAAAACTTAAAACTCAGAAGGCCAGTGATCCACTAAGAATATACTCCATATATATATGTTATGTTTGATATTTAAATTTTACGGAATTAAAATTAAATATTATAATAATTACCTTCTGGCAGACCGAGAAAGAGGGTCTCTTCGATCCAAGTAGGATGGAAGTGATGACTTTGGACTGGGATGTGATGAGTGTGCGGCTGCAAACCTTGGTGAGCCAACAAGGCGTCCTGGGGATTCACATCTTCCGGGAGAAGAAGCAACGATGCGGCGTGCTTCTTCTAACCACTCTTCAGTTAATCTTCCACTATTACTTCTAGTACTGTCGTCGAACCCCAACTCATCGTCGTCCACCACCTTGTCATCATGATCTAGGTCACCCGTGAGGTCATAGGTTTTCTTTCCCATGTTTGTCGTCCCAAAGAACATGTCGTTCATGAAATCGGTGAGGTCCGGCACAGGCTCTGTCCTTTGCCGTGTCGTCTCTACCATCTTCTTTTGCAGGGACAGAGACTGAGACCCTTTACTTTCTCTGCTAAATCTTCCGTCCATTGACACACAGACTCTAGCTAGCTAACTACACCCAAACTCTCGTTAATATTAGATTACGTGTGTGTGTATATATATGCATAGAGAGATGGGGAATTGGAGGAAGGAAGGTGGTATCTTATCTCTATGAACGATGCAATCAGCATAGATAGTATCGGTTAAATTTGACTAATGGCCGGCGTTATGCTCGCATTGCATGTCTTCTTCTTACTCTCACTTTGTCTCTCTCTATCTAGCTCCACATGCATCGGGCATAAATTATTTTTCTTTAAGGGAAAAATCAACAACAATTCCATTTAGTTTGCTTATATTCTTTTCTTTTTTATAAGATAATTTGCTATGTTCTAATACAATGTCCCTTTTTTTTTCAACTATTTTCAAAGAAGAAAAATAAGCCATTTCATAGCTTTTGCAAATAGCTCCTTTGATTAATGAGAAAAGCTAAATGTATACCAGTTATCACACACTTTAATATACATCATTCTATTTTAATTATATTGTAAAAAAAAAAAAAAGTAAGTAGATATAAATAAGTGTAAATATAATACCACTTGATTAATTAGCCAATCCCCAAAGGTGACATGTCATCCAACTTTTTGCTTTTCCTTGAAATAAGGCCATTTTACGTTGGGCTCTTTTATTAACATATAGGACCCGCTACTTAGCCCAGCCCAAGAGGCCTGCCTAATCATTCGTGGGTTTGGTTTCAAATTATCTGATATTACCCAGATCTCGGTTTCGGGCCCTTCAGAGAAAACCGTTTGAGACAGAACGAACCCAAGTAACGAGAGTCCCAATATTAATTTTCCAATTCAGCCCTCCCACTCCCAGCTTGATAACGCTGACTTTGGAAATGCTTCAATAGGTAGATTTGATATTCAGCAACCCAACCAAACCAGCATAGAGGATTATTAGAAAACAAGAAAGATGTAGTTGTACTTGTATAAAGGACAAGTCAGTGACATCATCAATCCAATTGCTATAATAAAATATTAGATCAGATGATACTAGTAGTAGTACTCCTACCTCAAGCAATGTTACTGTCTGTGCTGTATGCTCCTGCTTGAGTTGAGCCATGTTGAGGTCAAGTTGTGTGCAATTGAAAAATGTGAATTCAAACAGCTCTCAATTATAAAAGAAGGGAGAACTGAAAATATAAATCTTAAAGAATCTAAAAAAATTGAAAAAGAAAAATGACCATTAATATTAGTAGTACTGCACAATGCTGGCAGTTGGCTTTTCCTTAAGTGTATGGCTACTATATTAGCTAACGTCTGCTTTCCCATACGTACTTCCTTGTTTGCTTGCCCTTTCTGAGACAGAAGGGAACAAAACAATTATTATTCTATCTATGGGAACTGGGAATTAGAGATTTGAACTCAATAATATACACTAGGTTTCGATTTTCATCTCTGCATATCATTCATATAAAATTCCGAAGCACCAGGGAGAAAGAAGGAGACAAAGTCAACCCATTTAACTACAGTCAAATCCAAACACATCCCAATACTAATCCCCGCAGCTTGTGCTTTTTCTAAATTATTTCCCTTTATCATTCTCAAGGGCCAACTTGACTCGCTTCACACAAGATTTATTTTTCCAGCTCCTCCTCAGAGCCAGATCATAATATGAACAACTGGGCCTTTGACTTCAAATGCCCTGTGTTACCCTGACTGGCCTTGAGCCTATAAAGGGGCAGGACTTTACCACTCTTCCATATTAATTCTTATTCATAGCTCTCAGAATTCATAAACCTCTCAACAGAGCAACTATGGCAGCACGAGGGCTTGTGGCGGCTTCACTTCTCCTTTGCTGCTTGATTGAATCTTGTTATGGAAGCGTTCTCTTCTCTTCCTTGAAGAGAGCCCTCGATGTCACTGCTTCACCCAAACAAGGGCAAGGTAAAACACAACATCCATTCTCTGAGACTGTACCCTCTCCAATTCACTCTCAAATTCCACTAAGATTACTTGATTATTATTTTCCAGTTTCTTCCAATGCTTAAGCTTTTCTAACAGACTTAATTTTGCGGCCTTCAATTGGTGAAGCAAATCACTTTCAGAGGAAAACTGGCAACGGTTAATCACTCAATTAACTCTGCCTTATTTTTCTTGAAATGAATCAAGATGACATTTTGAATATTCTATTGAGCAAAAATTACGCATTTTTTTTTTTCTTTTTTGAAGAAACGGCGATTTCATCAATTGGGTCATCGATGAATTTCCATTTCCTCGTATGATCAAGCATAAAACGTTGAGATTGATGTGGGTTTTAACTGATGCAGTTCTAAGAGCCGGTGAAGACAGAATCACAGTTACTTGGGCTGTGAACAAGTCCTTATCAATTGGGACGGACTCGGCCTACAAAACCATCAAGGTGAAGCTGTGCTACGCGCCCATCAGCCAGAAAGACCGCGCTTGGAGAAAAACCGAGGACGAACTCTCCAAGGACAGGACTTGCCAGCATAAGATTGTAACAGGAACCTACGATGCATCTAACACGACAGTGCAGAGCTTCGAATGGCTCATAGAGCGAGACCTGCCCAGAGGCACCTACTTCGTACGCGCCTATGCTTATGACTCTCACGACACCGAGGTGGCTTACGGTCAAAGCACCGACGCCCACAAGACCACAAACTTGTTTGAGATCCTCGCAATCAGTGGACGACATACATCCCTCGATATCTGCTCTATTTGCTTCAGTGGTTTCTCAATTCTCTCCCTCTTTGTTTTCTTCTATGTTGAGAAGAGAAAGGCCAAGTATTCCGTACAAAAGTGAAATCGCCTTAGGTAAAAAGACATGCAGTATTGTATTTTCTGTCTTGAATCCATAAAATAAATGGGATTTGTCCGAGGAAGGAGCGATCAGGAAAATTTTGGTTTGACATGTATGTACAAAGGGGTAAGTGGTTCATGACAGGTTGTGAGGGAAGTTTCGGGTTATCATCTAATTATCTGTGTCTGTACGGTTAAGAGAAGAAATATGAAACGAGTACGAGGGGCCGATATGGTGCTTTTGTTGTTACTCAGAATTAATATAGCCAACTATAGCTATGGAGATAGCTCCGTAGCTTAAATGTTACCTATGGTTCTTCTTACTTTCCATACAAGTTATTTATCCTATTAGCGAGAAAGAAAATAAAAAATAAAAAAAAAGAAGGTATTGTAAGCTCTATCATGTTGTTACTGATCGGTAAATCTTTTCTAAATTATCCGTATTACCAGATTGTAGATGATGTACGAGGCATTCATTATCTCAATCTGTTTTCACCACATTTAACATGTTACAAGATGGGGGTGCAGCCAGTAGAAAAGAACATTTAAAAGTAGAATGCTTTCATCTAGACAATATTGCTCTCAGCATAAGCAGCAAGCACTCTAATAGTGATAACCCATAGACATCACTGTCAGGATCTGAAAATCACCAACAGCTTTGTCAGAGATGTCAAAGAGCAGAGCTATTTATGATAAAGTGCTATGCAAGTATGTATGGAAAGTACTACGAAATGAAAATAGTAACAGAGGCATAAGTGTAATAATAAAAATAACAGCGGCAAACCAAATAATAATAATAACGGGCAAATGAGTCAAGATCAGATTCTGAGTGACTCCAATGACATTCCTGCATGTTGCATACTTGCCACTCCCAAGTTGTGACGGACAAAAAAGTCGAGCAGAAAGTGGCTGATTATCGCATGTTACTCCACGAAACAGAAATGTAATCCTTGCAATACTATACAATGAAAGAATTGGGTGCCTTTTGAACTTCAGCATATATAATGTCATTATACATTTGATTGAGGACCAAAATACATGTCTGTACACTGCATTCTGTCAGTACCAATAAGAGATACCCTGTCTTCATAAACATCGATGTACCCGAATGCATCTGTTCCTGGAGGACATTCCAGGGCAGCTTCAAGAACCCTATGGTGTATTCCATGGGAATCAACGGAGTAGCCACCTTTATGATCATGACCAGCTAGACAGACCTTCACACAATTGTACCTGTGTATTAAATCCATTACTTCATCATAATTCCACAAGAGCGCCTGCATGGACGATGCACCAGGATCAAGAGGCAGGTGGCAACACACTACCACCTTCTGGTTCAATTTTGTAGCTTCCTGGAGAACACCGTCCAACCATTTCATCTGCTCCCTTCCAACAGCTCCATTGAACATAAGAAACCTACTTTCAGGGCCCATCAATCCTATTGGACTGTTTTTGTCTTTATTTGGATTCTTCTCTTCAAGGATTTTCAATGCCACCAATGTTCTTGCATGATCTTGAGGCCAACCAATAGCACTGATATCATAGCCATCCAGTAGCACAAATCTATATTCTGGCACCGGTGAAAAATCATAATATGCACGGCCATCAAGGCTGTGGATCTTCAATAACGGAAGTAACTTGCTGCGAGGAAGATTATACAGGCAGTGATTACCAATCATATGATAGACAGGTCCTTTAAAGTTGTCAAATTCATCGGCAACTTTCTTTACCATACTAAAAGATTGATCTTTGGGGCAATACCCATCAACAATATCCCCAAAATTTATCACAAATTTTAGCTTCTGATGAGCATTCCACTCTTTGACTGCTCTTTGCAATACAATAATGCTATGCCTATAATAGCGTGGAACACCAAGGAATGAGCGACCATCAGGAATGTCAGCGTACTGGACATCAGAGATCAATCCGAAAGAAAAGAGAGGTTGCCTTCCTTGTGCAGCGTCTAGTCCACTAACAGAACCCATGGTGTATCTCACTTATAATGTCCTATTACACATATACAAAGTAATGCATCAGATGTGTAATGCAAAATGAGATCAAATACAACACGATTTCCTCATCCTATCTGTATTATCAAGGAGTCTTCCAACATAAGTTATTAAGTTTCAGATTTTGTTCCTACAAGCTAAGATTCAACATTCAGAAATTTTGAAGTTATAGGAGAGAAAAATAGGACATCATGCTTCCATCTATCTCAACAATGGCTAAAATACCACATATCGTGGTCAATTTCATCAGTCTGAGATTAGAAAAAAGCCTTCACGAATGACTTTCTTCCAGGCTGATAGTGTATGCGATTAATTGTTCATGGAACTAGCATGAACGATTTGGTACAGTACTCTGAACTTGATATGAAACTCTGCACTCAGCAAATTTGTTCCCAAAACCTAAGATTTTACATTAATCTGACCCAAGCCAAATTTTACACGTGCGGTTTGTTTGGTTATAAAGATTCCACATATTTCCTCTATATTAAAGGGCAACAACTTACGAGAAGGAATGGAGACTCAAATTGGATTGAACCCCAAATTACATAAAAATATTATGAATAAAGAAAAAGTCATAAAAATTGAAATATTAAAGGGGAATATATGGCAGAAAAACAAATGGACGAATGTAATTCACATTGAAAGAACAATTGCTTGCGAAGACAGAACAGTAGAAAGAGAAAGGAAAGGAAAAGGGAGAGAGAGACATACTAGTGTCAATAATCTGAAACAGCGAAAAATATTGTCGAAGCAAGCTGCTGTAATTGATCGGAATGAGACGAAGGAACTGGTTTTAAACAGGATCCTCTTTCCGTTACCGTCTCCGCTAGGAATTGCAAGTCGTACGCTTGGTTGCAACGTTATCGTCAAATGACTAAAATAGTCTTCCGTGGTTGTTGGAAACACGGAATTGACACTCAAAAGTATAGAGAATAATAATAATTCTAAGACAGGTTCAGAACGTGGATTGTGGAGTGCTTTATAACAATTATTATTTCACACAGTGAAATTATGCGACACCACTAAGTTTAAGATATGTACTTTGTTCAATTTTTTTATATGGTTTTTCATGACCGGTTATTTTTTATTTTTTATGTAGTTTTGACTTTACATTATATTATATTGGTACAATTAACTTTATTTAATTTTATTGAATTAATGTTTAAATTATAAAAAAATTAAATGAACTCTGAAAATTAAATCAAATTAACAGTATAATCTTATTTTTATTTCACATAAGTGTCTACATTTACAAATGTGACTACATTATTAATTAATATATAATAACACCATATGAAGGACTGCTATAATTCCACAGATTCTGGCTCCAGCACTGTTGCTTGAAAGACCAAGAACTTGCTGCAATCTGTGATTTCTTTATTACAAGACAGCAGCAAAACGTTGCTCTCACATCCTTATTCTTTTTTAAGTTTACGACATCAAGCTTCCGTCTTAGTGATGAAGAATCTGACCGACCAGCTTTTCAGGAAGCTTTTTAGTAGCCTGACAAAGTATTGCAAAAAGGTGAATCTACCATATTGTGTTTAATGTCAATAATAGAAAAATTTACACCTCAACCACAAAATACCTGGAAGTTCTTCATGTGTAATATTGGCTCGCATCCAACATCTGCTATTGATTTTCCATTAGGAGTCTGCAATTTAGATCTCTGCCTTGTATTCGGAAAGAAGATTTCCTTCATCAGGTAGGTGATGGCAAACTTTGAGGAGTGAGCTAAGAGAATTCATCTACCGATCAAAGGAAACATCAGAAGACTCATTCCAAGCATAAAAATTCACTATTGGTCAGATGAAAACGATACGGCATTCATCATAGCCATAGGGGTAAAGACTTATTGACACAAACTGTTACTTCCCATGGGTCTTTTATCACATCTTCTGATCTTACCTATAACCAGTGTGAGATGTTTTCTGTGTATGGCCAACTTTTAACTTCATTATTTAATAGTATGTACTAAATGGAAAATTCTTCCTTCATGTAGGGACAAGATGCACAGCCACCATGAATGGAACAATCCTCACCACTAGTTACTCCAGGTACCACAGAAAGTATGACATCTCCACTTTAACAGGACTTAGACTTGAGGATGTTCTTGAGATTGAGTCTGATGAAACTGGAAAGACTATCTCGACACTAACTTTTGCTGCTCCAGAAGAATTCGCCGCAGATCCTAACAATCCACCAACTGCAGCCACAATTGAAGTCACCATCCCCGATTCTGTTCCTAACACGAATTGCAGATGATCATTGACATTTCTATCTAATGCTTCTTGAAGCCTTTCTTTTATGAAATCTAATATATTCTGAGTGGAGTCTACAACACCCATTCCCCTTCGCTTTGCTTCCATTGCCGAAGAAAACATTTCTCCTGGTACCTCAAGATGAGCAATAAGGAAAGCATCACAGTGCATTTCTTTTATCTTCTCCACAACTTCATGTCCAAAAAGATGGTGAACAATGCATGTTACATACTGTTACAAGGTTAAGTTAGAAAATCAAGAGTATTGGGAATACTACAACAAAACACGAAGATGATGTTGTGAAGGTCGATCTTGGATTCTAAGAGTTGTTCAAGTTAGAGCAGGTAAATGGTTAGGTGACGGCTGGGACTAGTTTCTGGTTTTCAATGTGGTTCTCCGCATTAAGGTTTTTCGAAAAGTCTTATATATCAGTGCTTGATGCAAAGACTGAGCCTGCTATTGGGCCCACTAATGTGGCTCAGATGGGGAGAGGGAAGGGTCCACGACAGATAATAATGAAGAAATAATAATAAACATAAACTATAAGTCAGGATTTACTCCAAGGAAAACTGAAACAAAAGCAAAATTCAAACCATTAGGGATGATCTGTAAAGCAGAAGCGCCAGAAGAATGGAGAAAAATCTCAAAGTCATACATCAAATATAAGAACCCAATGCACAAGATATCAAATACAAAGAGAAACATATGAAATAATAGGACACGGAGTCCCTCTATACAGCAGATGATGAATTATCCAAGTGCACGTAAGCCAACCCACGCTTCCACCTTAGCCCTTTTTAATACTAAAAGATCTAACCTGAAAAAAGTGTAGCGGTGGTAGTAAAGATCTAATAGAGTCTCCACTGTGCTCTGGATGTATCTCAGCAATCTCTTCATCAGTCATCTTTGCCATCTGCTGGAACAATTCTTTAATATTTGCGCCCATGTAGGAATCAGGCCCATACCATATGTTCAAATCCGGTACCTGAGCGAATGCCTGCGCAATACGGGACAAAATACTTAATAAGATAAATTAGTAAAGAGGCTGGGTTGCATCAAGCACTTAGAGGAACATCGAGTTTGCATCCTACTAACCTGAAGAATAGTCTGGACAAGATTTGACGAAGTACAAGTTATAGTTGGCACAAGTTCATGAGCATATGCCTTTGTCTCTAACTTAGTGTTTATGTATATAACATGCAACGAAGGAGGAGAACTAGAAGATGTGGAGCTATACAAATAATATAATAGATATGGGGAAAATTTAGATTTTGCAAAGTTGGCGTTCTGAGATGATTTTTATATTAAGGAAAATAAAAGGGTGTTTATGAAATTAAACCCAAAAACAAAGGCAGGCAAAAGTACATGGGCTATATATAGGGGCGAGCACCAATTGATTCTTTGCTGGTGGACTCGGACTGTCCACTGATCAAAAGCGATTGGACATAAAAAGGAGCAAGTGTGATACACACGACGGAAATCAAATTCATTCTAATTCTTACGTACTGTATTACCTTCATAAACAGCACTGAATTGAACTCTCCAATTCTTATACATTCTAGACTCTACCCTACATGGAAATCCAAATACCAATCTCGATAAACTGCTATTGAAGGTTTTGGTTTCAATCGCCATGGCGCAGAAATCTGCTGGCCGGAAATTTTCCTTCGAGATTCTAAGCCGAAATAGCGCCCTTGAAGACGATGACTCTCTTCTTCGCCGATCAAAATCGGATTCAACTCAGAACCATGACATGCAAGCGCAGCAATCCCGAGCTTCAGTTTCTCCCCACAAACCAAATCGGAAGAAGCGCAAGCACAAAACCTCCAGGAAAAAAAAGATTATTGAACCCTCAGTACCCGAAGATCCGATCGCTGAACAAACTCTAAATTCAAATTCCGTATCCACTGATTCCAGAGATCCACGTTCGTCCCCTGTAAAGACAGAGGTATTGTTTGAAAATGGAGAAACATGCCAGGCGAATGGATACGAGGTCAACAGTCAAAGCTACTATACTTTTGGGACCGTTGTTTGCGAGGAGATAACTGCGCCGAAAGAGAGTAAAACGAGTGTCTGTACACTGGCCAAAGTGCCTGAGACTGACTTTCAAAGTGTGCGTAGTGCTGAGGGGTTTAATTTTAGGGAATTAAGGCAGAGAACTGTGAATGGCGGTAGCAGTGAGGATTTGTCAGCTTCCGTGATTGATGACAACGGGAAGGACGACAGTGCTGTGAAAGCCAATTCAGTGGAGAAGCAAAGAAGCGAGCCCAATGGGGATGTTGTAAACAAATTAGAGCCAGCGGAATCATTGGATTGGAAGCATCTCATGGCAGAGGACCCTAACTGTGAGTAAAATGGTCCTTACAGGAATTAAGAAACATCTTAAGAAAAATAAAATAAAATTAATGCTTCAACAGGTAGTCAAAACTTTATTATAAGAAGGAAATAAAACTAATGAAAACTTGGTTTTCCACTTAAAAAAAAATAAAATAAAATAAAATAAAAAATAAAAAAATGAAAAGTTGTTTCTGAAAGTTTAAAATCTGTTTGCAAGAATTAGTTTTGAGGATACACCAATAGGGCCCAAAACCCTTTGTATGCATTCCTATAAATTGCTAGATGCCATAAGCAAATTCGAGACAAGTTTCATCATATTCAATCTAAAACAGGATCAAAATCATCATCTGACCATTCCAGTTTATTGATTCTTGTTACTAGTCATCGTTCATAACTACATCCAAATGGTAACTGGCTAGCTATAAAGAATTTTTTCTTGTATATCCCAACTCAGTTCATATGCAACACAATAAATGTTGCAACTGATTTATGCATCGACCTCTTAGTGTATGCCTTGGGAAAATTAAAGCTAAGTGGTTCAATGGCCTCACTGGTAATTGACTGGCAACTTGGTTGCTATAGGCACAAATTTGAGATGACCGTTTACTCGTTAGATTTTTGGAGTCTATCAATTTGGTCTCTTTCTTGATATTCCAAGTATACATAATATCTATGCATACAGAATGCTGCTTGGAAGTAAAAAAAAGGCGCAGTTCTTACGGGGATTATGCCCTCTGACTGTTTTGCTCTTTGCTTTAGCAGTTTTTTAATCAATCATAGCTATTCAAAGGTCTGTGATACTCTAATCACACCATGCAACTAGGCTGTCTTTCTCAACCTGCCATTGCTGTCTTATTGATACCGTTTAATTTTTTTCCTACTTAATAACCTTTTTTGGTGGTTCATTTTGACGCCAGATGTGTTTTCAGTGGAGAAATCACCAGTAAAATACTTCTTGGAGGAAATGTACAATGGCAATTCTTTGCGGAGTACAACAACACTGGGTAATGAAAAAGAACGGGAGAGAGTTTATGACACCATCTTCCGCTTGCCTTGGAGATGTGAATTGGTATTCTTCCCCTTTTTTTATGATAGTAAAATCGATCTTGTTACTATTCTGTGATGTCATCTATGGATTTTTGCTCTGGTGTTTAGGTGCTTGTATCTTTCCTTTATAATCAGCAGGATAAAATTTTGAACTTGAAATCTGGTTATGCTTTTATAAATGTTATTTCTTTCTACTTCATTTTTTCCCCTTTTAATTCAAATCTGAGAATCTACTCTGAAGTTTTATTGGTTAATTAGTTAATATATAGTTCATTTGCACATTTGTGTTATGGATATCTCAAACGTGGCATGCTATTGCAGCTTATAGATGTTGGCTTTTTCGTCTGCTTCGATTCATTTCTATCATTATTAACTGTCATGCCAACAAGGATTATGATGACCATTTGGAGGATTCTAAAGACAAGGTTTTTCATCTTTCTACAGCTATTCCTTAAATCTATAGCAGTTGGTCCAATAAGACATTACTAATGATATAGGCATAAGCTTTTACAATCTTCGTGTTCTTGTGCTTTGATTTATTTTCACTTCTTCCTGTTCTCTAGCTTTGTTTTATATTTATAACTTGTGGTAAGTTATCAAAATTTTGATATTACAACATTACCTAATCATGCTTGAGGCAGGCAGTTCAAGAGGCTTTCTACAATGGACTTGTCAGATTTTGGCTGTTTTCTCATTATGGCTTGTGGAGTCACTCTTTTGCAGCGAATAGGTAAATTAATAATCTGCTGCTATCACGTGTTTTCCTTTTTGGTATCTGAGCTTTAAAGTTTGAGAATAAAATTTGGCCTGAATCATTCTTATATGCTAATTTGTTTCATGTTTTCCCCTTCAAACATTTGTTTGTTCAGATATCAGCTTAATATATCATATGATCCGTGGTCAAGGAACAGTTAAATTATATGTGGTCTACAATGTGTTAGAGGTGAGCTGAATAAATTTATGAACCTGGGTTATGCTAATAAATGAGCATTTTATAAATGTCAAATTTCTGTACCATTATCTGTACTCGAGAAAAATCTTCAGTTCAGAAAATGAAAAGACTGAAATTCTCTCCTTTTCAATTGTAAACATTTGTTGTCCATATGACTGTAGTCAAAATCATCTGAATGAAAAATGTTGTAGATAATCCTTGAAGCTGCTTGCAGATATTTGATAAACTATGTCAAAATTTGTGTGGGGATGTATTGCAAACGTTATTTCATTCAGCAGAGGGACTTGCTAATTCTCCCCCTGAAAGTAAGAGATTTTGGGTTTGGAGATTCATTTCTGACCAAGCTTTAGCTGTGGGTGCTTCAAATATCCTTTTTCTTAATGATATTTTTCTTTACCTGTAGTTTGGTTGATGATTTCTTATATGAGGACAAAACAGAAAGTCTAGTTTGGTTCCTTGACCAGTTCTACTTCTTCATTCTTTTATCTTGTTAGTTCAGGCAATCACCTTATCAACCTGTATAGTTTCTCACAACAATGCACTGCTAGCTTTGTTGGTGTCAAATAACTTTGCGGAGATCAAAAGCAATGTATTTAAGCGATATAGTCAAGATAATGTTCACAGTTTGGTGTATTTTGGTGAGTTATATCTCCTACAGAAACTTCTTTCTTTATTTTCTTCCTTTTAATTGCAGCTTATTTAGGGAATGATTTCGTTTTAATCCCATCTTTAGAAAAGAACCCTATATCATGTTTTGCATTGCCGTTATCAGAATATGATTTGAGTCCATATCAGCTATTGTCTGCGAATGATCTTCCATATAAGTTTTATCACTTGAGTAAGAATAAAATGTTTTTCAGATATTCTGTTTGTTGATTTTTTGGGGAGGAATGCCTCCGTCATGATGTATAGCAAAATTTTTTTTTTTGGGGGGGGGGAGGGGGGTGTTCAAATAAATTGATGAATTTGGCGTTTCTACCCTTCTGGTATTCAGTATCTGTACTTGCTCGATTTGTTTATGATGTATCTTTAAGCACTCTGCTGAGGAAGAAGCAAATGAATTGAGTTGGCTCTTTGGTCTGAGTTTTGATATTTCCAATACCATTCTTCCACTAAATTGAGCTAAATCTGCAAGAGTTGTTGAGATGCCTGTCCTGCATTTAGTATTTACATCGCTAAAGGTGCATTTTTTTTTTTTTTAATTTTCTTTTGGTCATATAACATATTTTGTTATCTTTTCTATCCCTCCCACCTCCCCGTATTGCTGGCAACCAGATTCGGTAGAGAGATTCCACATTTCAGCATTTATCTTATTTGTTTTGGCTCAAAATATTCTGGAGGCAGAGGGGCCATGGTTTGAAAGTTTCTTCATTGTAAGATTACTCTATCTTGTATTGCTTTATTAAGTAGTTGGTCAAGTAGGGATTGATTTTCTTGCTTCGCCCTATTATGCTGCTAATATGGATAATTTGGATGGTGCAGAATATACTCTTGGTTTATGTATCTGAAATGATTATCGATATCATTAAGCACTCATTCATTGCGAAGTTCAATGACATTAAGCCCATAGCATACTCTGAGTTTCTTGAAGACCTATGTAAACAGGTATTCTCTGTTCTGATTTCACGTGGATATTAGCTATGCTATATGATTACTGTTTAAAATACATATGAATGGATACAATCACTTTGGTAAATATCGTCACATGTTTATCTAAATCACCATCCAGAGCTGAAAACTTTGAGTGGATTTGATGAGCATCACACCTGAATGTACCAATATCCTCCATGATTTAGTTACAGATGCTTTCTGAAAATCATTTGCTTGCAATAGGTCGGGACTTTAAGGGCTACTGCTATGCAGCAATATGGTTTAATTCCTGCAAATTACATACACTCGGTCTTTTTTTCTTGTAAACTCATTAATTCTTTCATTTTCAGGTTCATTTCATTTTGTCTTATATTGAATTTGTCTTAGCAATGATTACTTCTGCTATGTAGCAGTTTCTTATTTAATGTGCATCTGTGCACAAGCATGTTTTGTATGTCATTGGACAAAGCCCACTATCAACGTGTTAAGATGATATGTAATTCTGGAGCTTTAAGTTATCTTTTATAGTTTTTATGGCCTTCACATTACAATAAAGCTCTGCCTTCTTTCATCAGTGTAGCTTTTTATTATGATTGTATACCTGACCAGTTTTTTCGTTTTATAGACTCTAAATATGCAAACTGAGGGCACAAAGAAAAACCTGACTTTTGTGCCCCTTGCTCCAGCTTGTGTGGTAAGCACTAATGATGTCAAATGTCATATTTGGCCTTTTCCTGCTGATTCAATATCTGTTTACGTTTTCTTTCCCTTGTTCTTAGGTTATTCGTGTGCTGACTCCAGTTTATGCTGCTCATCTTCCTTACAATCCCCTTCTGTGGAGGCTTTTCTGGATTGTGCTTTTTTCAGCAATGACCTTTGTTATGCTCACAAGCCTCAAGGTTCTAATCGGCATCGGCCTACAGAAGCATGCCACTTGGTATATTAATCGCTGCAGGAGGAGAAAACAACATTTTCATGCAGACTAATTTAGAAGGTTAAATATTACTTATGTCCGAGTTACTGTACTTTGCTGCTCGAGGATTCAAATTCAAATGCTTGTGCTCGAGGAACATAAATGGAGAGAACTCATTGAGATAACGTCTTGAGTTAGTCCTTGACAACTGGCACATGTCAGGACAACTGTGTTCAACTTTGGTTTGGAACTTAAAAGGCGAGCGAGCACAAAGATGGTTCCTCCCTACAATTTTGATACAAGATATAGTCGGTCATTTCACAATAGGGATGATAATACAAAATTTTCAGGCCACACATATAACTTTCAGTACGGTTCTATTTCCCTAGTTGATGTTGTCCCAAAGCAATTGCCATAAAGCGACTGGCCAAAAGACAGGCCAAAAGACAAATTGGCATTAAACGCACCGTCCTTTTCCTCATTGGCTGCTATTGGAGTCACTTTTAAGGAGAATCTTTTTTTTTTTTTTTCCTCCAATGTCTATATATATATTTTGTAAATTCCCATGTCTACATTTGTTTCTTTGTGTTTACATTTTTGTTGTTCTCTTAAATGCTGAAGAATACAATGGAGCCATATCATAATTAACATTGGCATGAAAGTTGAAAATATATATATCCTGTCGAAAAGCTAAACTCCAAAAGGGCAATTAATTAATGGAAATCTCTATTCTTGATTTTCTTTCCGCCATAAAAATAGACCACCTTCTTCAATGCAGTAATATCATTCGGCCCTTGCAAAAAAGTCAGTGGTTCCATTTGCTCCAGTATTGTTCAATTCAAATGCATCAGATGAAATTTACACTGTTAAAGCATTGACAACGCTAATGATTTTTTTTTCCCTGCACAATCATTCTATAGAAAAAATAAGTACAAAACTTACTTATCTCCTGAGTTTGAAGTCAACTCTATATATATATATATATATATATATATAATTTCAACTTAGAAGTTTGAGTAAGAGTTTGATCCTAAAAGAGTAAAAGTCAATATAAATGTTGAGAAGCGGATTCAAACTCCACTTCACAAACTATATATATCTTGCAATTTTAGCAGAGTCAAAATGAAATAGTTAAATAGATTGCTTACATGAAATAACCTAGGTAGATAATTGCTTGACTAAGCTAAATTTTTTAATGATGATTATAATATTTCTAAATAGCTGGAATCCGGTTTTGTGATGTTGATTTGGATAATCTATTCGAATCTTGATCTTCAAATTTTCAATAAAGTCAAAACTAATTGTGGCCTACCAATATCTTGATCATGAGAAACTCCGCTCACTTTGCACTGTCTCTCTATGCATTCTCATCTAATCTCTTAGCACGGCATTAATATGACATTGGTCATCACCTGTCAATAACGAATAACCGCATAAAAGGAAGGGGAAAAAGAGAACAAAAATACTACTTGTTTGGCAATGTAATGTTATATATTGACGACACCGTCGTAGTTTGGTCATTGCATTACTTGAGAAGCATCTGTGGAAGTCTGCTGGGTGAATTAAAATTGAATATGATGCTAAATTTTATTTTATTATTCATCCATGCCAGAACTGAATATAATTCTCTAATCATAAATAGAACATCTGAATATGATATGTCATCATAAATAGAACATAATCCAGAGTAAACAAGATAATTTCTAATTATGATCCTAGTGCCTTCAGCATTTCAACTGCAAAGGCAATCACTTTATTAACTTCTTCCGAAGCAAACTAGAGAGATCAGGTGAAGCCACATTTAATGTTTAGATCCAAACGAATAAGGAATTGGGACAACATGAAGTGCTTCTTTCTTGTAGACAGTGAGGCCGTACATCTCTGTCATGTCCACGTCCTGCACAACACCCCCACTCGTGGGCAGCTTCCAATCGAAGCAATACAAAAGATTAGCAAGTATAGACTCAGCAGAAGCAAGCCCAAATGAACCTCCAGGGCACCCTCTTCTCCCAAGTCCGAAGGGAGTGAATTGGAAATGCTGCCCTTTGAAATCAATCTCGCTGTTTTCAAACCTCTCAGGAAGGAAATCTTCAGGCCTATCCCACAATTCAGGACTTCTTTGGATTGCCCATGCGTTGACTAGAACTCTTGTTTTGGGTGGAATATCGTAACCACTCAATTTCACACTAGCTGTTGTTTCTCGAGGAAGTAGAAATGGGAGTGGTGGATGTAATCTCAAAGTTTCTTTCACTACACACTTTAAGTATATCATTTGATTCAAATCATCTTCATCAACTCTTGATTTATGCCCAACAACTCTTCTTACTTCTTCCTGTGCTTTCTTAAGAGAAACCGGACTCTTCAAGAGCTCTGCAAAAGCCCATTCCAAAGTTGTCGAAGTAGTGTCACTTCCTCCCACGAACATGTCCTGAAATGATGGAAAAGCAAAATTTTTTAGAGGGTCATATTAACTGGAGAGAATATGATGTTAAGAAATAGAGAGAGAATTACCATTAGAATTGCCTTGAAGGTTTCTTGGGTGAGCTCAAAGTCAGGATTACAGTCCTGTTGCAGTTGGAGGAGAATATCTACGAAGTCTTTCTCGTCAGAATCATCCTGATCCCTCTTCAGTTTCTTATGTTCTGCAATTACCTCATCAAAGAAAGCATCTAGTTCTCCAAAAGTGGCCTTCATTTTTGGAACTAAGCCTCTGACAACGTCAATCAAACTTAGTGAAGGGAAGAAATCTCCCACGCAGAAAGCTGCAAATTCAGTCATGGCCCTCCTTGCCAGCTCCCCAAATTTACTCTTGCTATCGCGTTTACTATACTTGTGCCCAAGAACACTTCTAGACACTATGTTGTTTGATGCTGCAATGAGCTTCTCACTTAAATTCACGGTGCACCCATCATTGCTCACGCTTGCCTCACGTATCTCATCAACCAAATCTGCAACTTCTTCTTCTCTGATAGACTGAAATGATAAGACCCTTTTCATGCTCAAAAGTTCAAGAACAGAGAATTTCCTTTTCTGTCTCCACTCTTCGCCATAGGGTGCGAAAGCCACGTCCTTGCCTCCGTGTAGAAAGATCTTGGCACCTGTGGTCTGTGGCCGGCTGGAGAAAACCACGTCGTAGGTTTTGACCATCTCTCTGGTCAAATCTGCAGATGAAAGAACTACAGTTGGAGTTTGGCCCAAGTGCAACAACATTATAGGGCCATATTTTTGTGAGAGTGATGCGAAAGAGCGGTGCAAGAGAGTACCCAGCTGATGAAGATTGCCAATAACTGGAAGTTTTGGTGGGGATGGTGGCAGATTGTGTTTGCTTCTGCTTTTGAGCTTAAACACAAAGTAGAAGGTAATCAAGCAAACGAAAAGGCATGAGGGAAGGCTAGAGAATAGTTGTTCAACTGATCTTGGCAATTGCTTCAGGGGTGCTGCTAGTACAGCCATGTCTTCTTTTCTTCCTCCTACTCCTCTTCTTCTTTGCTAGCTGATGAATATTGCCGATATGTAACTAATAATTTTGGTTGTGGATGGATGTAGATTGTGTTTGATTCTTACAGCAACTCTTATTTTAAAAATATTATCATATGCAGCATGTATCCCGTTCTGTTTGACAGAAATTTGTCTTTCTATTGCATTGATTGAATTGATGTATGTCTCACAATTTTAGAGACACATTTTCTATTCTATTCTACACTGACAGATCATTAAGTGTAGTGGATCAAAGAATATTTTTTAATTACTTAATAATATTTACAGTATTTACTAACTAGTTACTTAACCAAAAAAAATAATCTCACATGTAGTGCTATCAAGTTTGGGATATTTTTCTCATGTCTACGTCTCGTTCCATTTAATGGAGGAGGTAAGTGTAATACTTGTGTCGGCAGAAATTCGACATTTTCTATTGCGATAACTGAATTGATGTATTTGAAATATCTCATATTTTTGTTCAGATAAAAAAAAAAAAAAAAAAGTCTCATACTTTTGCACTGAAAAAGATTTTAGATTTCTTTTTCTCAAAAAAAAAAAAAAATTCTTATATTTCTTACCGTTATCTCTTTCCATTTAAAGAAAGTGGGATATATTACTTCTACATCTACAACTCTTAAATGCATAAACTATGCGTATCTATATCACTAAATCATTCATGCATATCTATATCATTATATCTAATATTATTCAGTCAAATCCTCACTATAGAACTTAAAATTGAAAAAAAAAAAAAAAAAAAAAAAAAAAAAAAAACACTATAAAGGATAAGGAGTACTGCAGAAGAAATAGTGTAAAATACCATTGTAAAATCTCAAAAAAAAAAAAAAAAGAAGAAGAAAAACATTGTATAAAACAGCAGTGACTGAGAGATCTTTGGCTTAACACTTTAAGCACTTGTATTAAGCCAATAATAATGGCTTGATAACATAGAGACTCATAGTAAGGTGTAGAAGATTGATTAAGTAGATAGACACGAGTATGGTATTGGTTGAAGATGAATTGGTAGTTTCTTGCTGACGGTGAGGCCATATACCTCAGTCATGTCCAAGTCCTGCATTGGAGGAAGGTTCCAATGGAAGAAATATAGAAGATTAGCAAGCACATACTCCGTCAAAGTAACCCCAAAAGCCATTCCGGGACATCCCCTTTTTCCAGCGCCAAATGGTATATATTGAAAGTGTTGGCCTTTAAAATCAATATCGCAAATCTCAAATCTTTCTGGAATGAACTCTTGAGATCTTTCCCACAATTGAGGATTTCTCTGAATTGCCCATACATTCACATATATAATTGTTCCTGGAGGAATAGTGTATCCTCCAAGTTGCACACTAGCCCTTGTTTTTCGAGGAGGCACGAGAGTAGCAGGTGGGTGTAATCTTAAAGTTTCTTTCACTACACATTTCAAGTATTTCATTTTGTTAACATCTGCTTCATCTATTCTTGATTTATCCCCAACAATTCTTCTAACCTCTTCTTGGGCTTTCTTCATTGGAATTGGATTTTTTAATAGTTCTGCAAATGTCCATTCTAAAAGTGATGAACTAGTGTCACTTCCTCCCACAAACATATCCTGAAATGGTGAAAATTTATTTATCCATAAATAAATTCACCTTATTGAGAGGAAGAAATGCAAGCCCTTTTTGGTTTGGATTTAAAGTGTGTTTTTGAAATATAGATGCAGAAATTAAAAAAATAAAATAGTTTTCTTCTTGAAACTATGACCAATCTTTGCTCTTCCTTTTTTGAAAAAGAATACTCAAGTGCTTTTAATAAAAGGAAACCTTTAAGAGAAAGAGAGAGAAATCAAACCATTACGAGTGCTTTGAGGTTTTGGTGGGTGAGTTCAAAGTCAAGCATGCCATCTTCTTCAAGCTGGAGGAGAATATCCACAAAATCTTTCTTATCAGAGTTGTTACTATCACTGTTCCTCTTCCTTATCTTATGTTCTGCAATTACTTGCTCAAAGAAAGCATCTAATGCTTCAAATGTGGCCTTAAACTCTCGAATTTTACCTGTGAAAACATCAATCCAACCCAATGAAGGGAACAAATCTCCCACGCTGAAACTTGCAATATGAATCATCACCTTCCTTGCCAGCTCTCCAAACCTGCTATTATCTTTTGTATTATACTTGTCTCCAATAACACATCTGCAAACTATGTTGTTTGATGTTGCAATCAACATGTCACTTAGATTCACAGAGCACCCATCATTGCTGGCACATGCTTCACGTATGTTATTGACCATATCTGCAACTTCTTCTTCTCTAATAGAGTGAAAGGATCGCACCCTTTTCATGCTAAGAAGTTCAACAACACAAATTTTCTTTTTCTGTCTCCACTCTTCCCCATAGCTTGCAAAACCCACGTCGTTGCACCCATAGAGTAAGATCTTCACTGCTCTGGTTTGGGGTCGATCAGCAAAACTGATATCATGGGTTTTCATGATTTCTCTTGCCAAATCAGCAGAGGAAACCACGAGAGTTGGTGCTTGGCCCAAGTGCAGCAACATTATCGGGCCATATTTTTGTGAGAGTTCTGCGAAAGAGCGGTGTGGGAGTGTGCTTAGCTGATGAAGATTGCCAATGATTGGTAGCCTTGGTGGGGATGGAGGCAGATTGATGAGTCTGCTTCTCCTTTTCAGCTTCCACACAAGTAGGAAGCTGATGAAACAAACAAGAAGAGACATGGAAAGAGGATAAGATGGTGTGTTATTATTTAGCAATTGCTTCACAGTCACAGGTGTTAGCATAGCCATTGTGGCTGAGAGCAGATGACATTGAGCATAATCATGCGCACGTTTTTAACTTATATCATCTGCCATTTACTATATTATTAAGGGTGCAATCTCGGGGATTTGAGGGAATCGGAGCAGTTGTCTTAATTGATTGTTTAATCTTGCAAGCATTCTGGGTCGGCAAATTAAGACCCCACTGCCAGATAGCTGCAAGGTTTTTTGTCATATCACACCACAAAACACCATCTTTCACATTGCCATCAATGTACACTCTATATTTTGTTTTGTAATTGATTATAAAAGTGAACTTGTAAAAAAAAAAAAAAAACAAGAGATAAAAAAATAAAAAATATAAATAAATATACATAAATAAATATTCAGCAACACTATTATTTTCTTTCTCAAATCTAGTGCTCCACTACACATTACTCTTATAGTAATTGATTACTTATGAGTATAAAGTCAAAGTATAACAATATATCAAAGCTACGTCAAAATGACAATTATAATTGGATAAGTTAGACTTTTTATAGGATTCAATTTTTTATGTTTAATTTAACATAAATTATGCCATTTTTCTTTGGAATTATTTCCTTTGTCTAAAGCACGTCAGCTTTCCATTTGAAGAGGGAAGTTGACATTGACATTTTGGGAATTATCCATTTCAATTCCAAAGCCATCCTATCCTATCCTACAAGAAAATATAAACACTCAACTAAATTATAAGTTTTAATCGAATTTTTCTAGCATATATTTGTTACACTCTCTTTCAGTTGAATTAAAATAGCGCTTGGTTGGAGGGAAGGGGAGGAGGAAAAGGATTTTATTAAAAACACCTAATTTGGTTCCCTCTCCATTATAATATTGTAATGATAAATTTACCGACTCTCCTCTCCCCTTTCCCTCCACTTGAATCCTATCCTCTCCATTAAAATAACTCCCATGCCCTCCCCTTATTTGAACCAAACAATCTGTTGAGGAGGCCTCAGACCCCCCCAACCCTTTTAAAGTCTCAATTTCAACGACACAGATTATCCTTCTTTCGAGCTTTTAACACAAACAGGAGGCTGACAAAAAAGCGAATAGATGAGCAGTGGGAAAAAAACGATGTTACGTTTGGCTGAAATGGCTACCCCTAAAGCAGAGCACAGATCGTAATAGGAAAAAACGATGTTGCGTTTGGTTAAATAGCACCTGCTAGCGAAGCCATTTTTATTCTCCAGTTCCCGACGTCATCTCATTCACAGAGAAAGGCACTCTCGTGTATTAAAATCATTTATTTCTTTTGTACGATAAACTCTAAGAAAGTTTGAATGGACAAGACGAAATTAACATTAAAATAGTTTATAAACAACTTTCATGTGATATTCATTCTGTACAGCATAATCGGATCTGGTCAGTGAAGTACATTATTCTTTTTTATTGAAAAAAAAAAAAAGAACAATACAGCCAAAGAGATGGACCCGACAGCTTGCGCCCCTGAGGGCTTCGGGCAGGAGTAGCTGGCAATTTTAGACTAGATACATCGGAGTGCTTCCCATCCCAATGGGGTAGAGACGACAGTAGCGTCCAGAACTACGCCCGACAGATCCCAAGCCCGTGCCCGACCGCCGTCAATTTAAAAAAGCCATCCAAAAATGACGCGTTCAGATCATCTCCTAAGGTGGTGATCCTTTGCAAAGAAGGGATGTCTAAGAGCTTCCCTGGCTGTCAACCTTTCAGAAGGGTCATACTTGAGCAATCCCTGCAACACATGTATGAGATCCCCGGCTGAATGATCCACATGCTGCATTATCAGATTCTGCAATTTAAAGAAAAAAAATTATCACAAGATTATTCCCAAAAACACTTTACTGTGTCAAATCTTATCACTAAGAAAAGATGCCAATACCGCATTTCCGTCAATGATAATATGACACTTACCGGTACACGATGAAGCTTTGATACAGCTTTAATACTCTCCCTCGAGGTTGCACCCTCCGGCCAGTCCAACCTTCCCCTTCTCACATACTTCTCCGAGTGTCGGCTGAACATCCAAAATAAATGAAACAATCATTCAATATATCTTATGTTGTCTAAAGTAGAAGTCACGTTCAGAACACCAAAACATGCAATTTTCAACCGGTGAAGTCACTTACTCTACTTTTTTCAACATGTGCTGAGGCAATGGCCCAAGGACCCTCTCCATCATAGCAAGATGCTCCAAATTCTCATGAGTTTGAAACAAAGCTTCACCCTGCAACAGAAGCTTGTAAGTTGAGAACATGGATCGATAAACTTAGGACACATTTTCGTAGGCAAGGCAAAACATACCGTGCACAACTCCACTAAAATGCAACCCACACTCCATATATCACATGGATAACTCCACCCAAGTCCTACAAATCCATAACCAAAACCAACTATTAGGAAGCTCTTGCAATATACAATTTGCTGTAAGTTCACTCATTAAAATAAGATGAGATCTCTAATTTCTCTTTGTAATACAATACTATTTGTCGTTTAAATATCAAAAGTCAATTAATTTGTTCCGTCCATATACCAAGGATAACTTCTGGTGCCCGATAATGACGTGTTGATACAATGTAATTCTGATCTTCTCTCTCATACGTTGTGCTGCCAAAATCAATAACCTTGATCGCACTTGATTTTGGAACCCTCTTGAAATAGGAACTTGGTGATCTAGATGAACTCTGTTCAAAATTAAAACAAGAAGGATCTAATAAATCATCTATCAATCACAAAAATTGCTAAATCAAAAAGCCATGTATAGAGAAAGGACAATACCTTGTAATCGGGAACCTTAACATACTCAGGTGAAACTAGAAGTATGTTTTCCGGCTTCAAGTCAGTATGGATCATGTGCAAATCACGCATGACTACAATTTCACATGAGAGCAAATGTTAGGAAGAAGACTCGAGCTCAAAAGATGTCTGCCATATCACAACTAAAAGATAGAAATGTAATATAAATAAGAAGCATTATAGTCCACCTAATGGTAACCACGGTAATACATAAAATTTCTACAGTGCCAAAAAAAAAAAAAAGAGAGAACAGAGCAAATGGGCAAAAAAAGAAACTAGTTCAGGTAAATACTACACACATGCTACACATTCCAATAGTTGTCTGCCAATCTCACGAACAAGATCAATGGGAAATGAGCGATAACTGTTTTTCCGAAGAAAATCGTATAAGCTTGGTCCAAGCTTCTCAAAAACCTGTTAAAACCATTTGCATGCACCCACAAGTCTTAACCCCCAAATTATTTGTAAATTGGTGAAATCAACCCATCATAAATTAATCAAATACTTACAATACATATATGACTACGATAGTCAAACCAGTTCCGTATTTGCACACAACTGCAAAAATAAACCCGTTTAACCAATGCCAGAGTCAAAGGTTTTTACACTAGAAGAGAGATGAACAAAATATCAGCCAAAATACTCACCGATTGCCACCTTTATCATGTCTCCCAAGCTGTTCCAGCATCTCAATTTCTATCATTGCTGCCTCACGATATTTCTTTATTCCACGGACAATTTTTATGGCAACCATTTCCTTCTTTTCTCTGTCCCAGCATTCCAAGACCTGACCAAAAGTCCCTTCACCCATTTTGCTGTGAATCTTATCTGCAACGATGAAAAGAAACTGGATAAACAAGAATACAAACCAGACGAACTAAATCCAATGTAGTAATTTAAATTCTCTATCTACTTCAAACCTAGAAATATAAAATGGCATACATTCATAAGGTCTCTACAACTGAAACATCTTAAAACTTTTACAATTTTCAAAATGCAAAGCAGATACCCAATTTAACGCTAATGTGATGAAAATGCATCTAAGTGCTAATTTTGCAAACAATTGAAGGCAAGTTAAATAAAAAATTTATTTTCTGCACTATTAATATAAATTCCTTAATAATAGAAAAGTGTAATTACAGCGAGAAGTTAAATTTTCTCCAAGCGCAAACATGTAATGCCCATCTTTGTCATCATCTCGCCATGGGGGAGAACCATTTCGAGCAACTCCCTTAACATACAGAGAACTAGTGGTATGCTCAGAGGGGCCCCTCGTAGGTGCATAGCTTGAAAAATTTCCAACCTCTTGTCCACATAATAATCCTACCTGAGCCTACACACAGCCATTCATACATGTACCACTAAAGAGTTAAAAAACAATTTACTACCCAACTACCATGAACACTCACCTATGCCCTAGACAGCATCTCAGAGATTGTTACAAAAACAAGAGTGAGGAATAAATAAACATGAATAATAACAATAATAGAAGTTATTACAAAGACTGAATGGGAGTATGACATGAACAAACAATTACGGTATAACTAATGGCAAAGAGTATCAAAAAGCAACCAAAAGCAATATCCTATCATGGAAAAAAATCAATCGGCAAATTAAAATGATAGTTTTCAGCGAAAAGATTAAACATAATAGAAGAAATAGTCAACGAATTATTATATATTACAAATTTATAGGGGCACTTCAAGACAATCGTATGCTTCAATGAAGGATTTTCCGACTAAACGCTAATCAAGAAAAAAGAGGGTCAAGCATGGATCATCAAAGAAATTCGTCTATATGGGATTCTGTACTATCTCTTGACAGTTCTAATAGATCTACTGAAAAAGGATCATTGTACCAAACCCTAGAATGATACGAAAGAAAAAGAGCAACCTTACCTGCCAGAATACTACATACCTAGTATACAAAAACTCCACCAGATCTACAAGAAGAAAAATGAAACCACCACAAAACACATCAGATCTAAGATTTTAGGATCAAATAAATTACCTTAGGAGCTTCAGGTATGTCCCATCCCAAACGCGCCCTCTTTCTTGGGCGCCGATCCATGTGAGTATGAGGAAATTCAAACACCCGCTCCATCTCCATGATTCCGGGTAAGACTACAGAGAAAACTCGAACAAAATCGGCGACACGATAAGAGTAATGAGATGATCGGATGAAAAGATAGAGCTATCTTTGAGAACGACTCAGGAACCCTAATTTTAATTTTAACCTAATAGCATACTCGCCCTGGCCTGGAGGCGGTTGAGACGAAATCTGACCGTCCACGTGTCATTAGAGTCATATTTTGTTCGATGTATCATGCCTTCAGGTAATGTCAAATGTAGACCACAGTTAAGGATGGGCCAGCATTTGACCATGGTTGGGTAACAGAAAGCCGATGAAATAATTGAGAGGGCGCGCGTGACTTATGTTTGTTCACGTTCGTTCCACGTGTTTTGTTAGGTGAATTCTTGAAGGCGAAGAAAAAAGAAAAACTATAAGATCCAAAGGAATATCCGTTTTAAGTGCGATTGTGCTTTTGCAATTGAGCCGGTCCAGCAAATCTGGATTACATGTCTCTAGTTTGGGCCTGAGCCCGTGCTTTCTTTTGGGGGCTGATTTTTACACCACCTTTTTAATACCCTCACCACACCATTGAGGGGGCTGGGGCCCAGGGGAAGGCTATCAAGAGATGCCAGAAGAATAAGGCTTGAGTAAAGATTAAAGAAACTGAAATAGTGATGGAATGACTCGAGAATAGAATTAAGACATTGTGTTGCAAGACTAAAAATATAAAATAAAAAATAAGTAGAAAATGAGTTTAGATTAAAATGTGTATATATAACACTTCTTATAAAATTAATAGTTAGTGCAACTGGAGAAATATTCAAATACGAGACATTGATGGTGTTAATAAAATTTAGGAAGCATTTTAGAAGAGTGGGGAGGCTATCATCATCATCATCGGAGGACAGGTAGCTTGGAGCTGTCCTGAAACTCAATGATTTTTAAGTTAACATGGTTTAGGCAGAAGCTCAGTACTGTAAGTGAAGATGAAAATGTTATTTATTTGTCGTGAATTTCATGTTTATAATAACTTGGGTTTATAAATAAGTCCACGATGATGTTGCAGTGCCACAGCTTTTCACGTCTACTTTAGCTTTATTTCTATGAGGGTCACTATGCAAATAAAGGAATGAAAATGTTCGCATTTGGTTTCAATGCTAGTTCAGATGGAAATGTACATCCATTATCTTAACGCTTTGTTATCTTCCATTAATTTGAAGAGGAAGGGGGTAAAATCAAGCTGTGTTTCGTTGCATATGCAATTTCGCATCAAGAAACTTGTATTAGTTGACATACATTCCTCTTTTTATTCTCACTTCTTTGGTCTTGCTTAGCACTTTTATGGCGACAATGTTGGTGATGTACTTGCAGTAGTATACGCAAGAGTTTTTGGAGCCTTTCTGGAGGGTAGTTCTAGTGGTACTCCAGAGGAGAACAAGTCTATTATTGCAAGAGTCCAACCTCTGTTGATATTTTGAGAAACAGCAATTATAAATGGGAAAAGTCAATAATATGGCATCCCTTTCCTGGTCTAACAAGAAATATAATATTATAACCTCTAAGTGTGGCCTAAATATTGGTAAGTAAATTAAGTTATATTAAATGTTGGACCACATAGATATTTAGACTAGGTTACCATACCTGTATTTGAAGATTCTAGGATTCTCAGCTATGTTTACTTTTTTTTATTATTAATTATTATTATATAATATCAATATAAATTTTTCTATGTATTGTAAGTCACTATATGATTCTTGATGTAACTAAAAATAATCATCGTCCATTGCGTTATAACCAACAATCATGCAATTCATTAATGTTACTAAGAATTTTAAGTTAACTTTTCAACGTGTATATAACCAAATACAAATTTTAATTGACAGCTGACATTAAAGGTGTTTTTGGTTTGATTTTGATAGATTTTTAATTAAAAAGTCATTTGATTCAATTTTAAAAATTATTTGTAATTAAGTTTAGATTTATTAAAATATAACATGTCATCTAATTTAATCTAATTCGATCAAATGCGATTTAGATCAAATTGGTTATTTTAGTTTTTAAATTTAATTTTTTTTTGTAACATTAAGAGCAAAAAAATTGGACAAACGTCAAAAGTTTATTGATGATAAAAAAAAAAAGTGATGTGGACCAACTTTAACAGATAAATTAGCCCCATGGGCCCGGCATGGGCCCAAAAGCCCAAGGGCCAAGTATTAACCATCACAGCTATAGACCACATATAAGAAGGCAGTGACCCTTTGAAAAGGCAACAAGTACAAACAAAAGAACCCTAGCAAGACACTCGTTCGCCTCCGTAAAGCCATTACAGCGCCGGGTCCTCCCTTGACTACACAACAAAAAGTATAGTCACTTTTCTTTCTAAATCTATTGATATAGAATTGGCGATCAAAGATGCGGAGAAGCACGAACAACGCCAGCAAATAGAGCAATATAAAGAAAAGAATATCTCAAACTCTCAAGCGACACCACAAGCATTCGGAGAAGAGTGTTAATGTCGACGACACTAGCGTGAATGACCTAGTCTTTTTAAGATTCTAAAAACACAATATTTTAAACATGTGTAGAGATTTTAATTGATAATAATATATCATATATCATTCGATTTTCACGTGGAGAATCGAAAACTAATTCAAATCCATTGAAAATTTGTAATTTTTTTTCAGTTATGTTTTGATCAGTTTATGAAAACCACTACGTAACACCCAAGGGAAAACGGCTGTCGCTGTCAGAAACCAAAAAGCACCAAAGAAACCCACTTGTCCACCTTGTAGGTGGAGGAACTTCAAGGAAACAACATTGCACCAAGCTACACATCCTTTTCCTTCTCTATTTCCTCTCTCTTATGCTGTACTCTCAAGTGCTCTTGCACAATTTCACTATCTTCTAGTCCCCAGTTCCCACAAGGTATCACGTTCTTCAAATTTCTTTGATTGATTTCTTTCATCTGTTAATTATTTCGAATTCGTGATTCACTTAATTTAGGTGGAATGCGATTATAATTGAAAAGCAGGGTGTGAACTGTTAGCCAAAGAAGAGAAAGAAAGAAAAAAAAGAGCGGGCTTGGATTAGTTTTTATAAATAAATGTGAGTACGTAAACAATTGAGTTAGTATTTAATGTTATAATTATCAAAGAATTAATTATCTTTACTTTTTAAGAGTTATGTGACCTGATTAGTTACAGTTCCTGGAGATTTCGTCCTAATGCTTTTATCTGGCATCAGAATTTTTGTAGATTGTAGTGATGGGTGGATCACATTCAAAACGACGAAGCTCGAGGCAACGTTCAAGCATAAGTTCCAATTCATATTCGTGGAACTATCCTCAATCACAATATGGAAATGGGCAAGAAAGCCACGACCATGCATCTCAGCAGACTGGGCTTCCATCTCAGAGCAATGGAGGTGGTCGTGTTTCAGAACCAAAAAAGAGGTTAGAGAGGAAGTATTCAAGGATAGAGGACAATTATAATAGCTTGGAGCAGGTAACTTTTCGTTCCTGCTTATCAATGTATGAAAAGGTGTAATTGCAGAAGAATATAGTTGCTCACAATATTGATGAAAGCCATTGCCTTTCAATATTTTGTTGTGTTTTTCTATTATCGTGACACTTTCCTTGAAAGGATTCTGGACTTGAGGTAAAAGAAATAATTTCCTTTGTTTGTGGATTCCTCGAGATACAGATAATCATTTTGAGCGATATTCATATCTAACTGTTATTTTCATGTCATCATTATATCTAACTGTTATTTATTGATCTGACTAATGGCACTACACCAGTAATTGGTATTTCAAATCATAATTCCTTTGGCATTCCCCATTGATTTTCCATGATGGCAGGTAACTGAGGCTCTAGCACACGCTGGCTTAGAGTCTTCCAATCTAATCGTTGGTGTTGATTTCACCAAAAGCAACGAGTGGACAGGTTTTGCTTTTCTTTAATAGCTTCCTTCTGAATATTTTCCTTTTGCAATTGTGTTAACATGCATAACTTCCTTTTACGTATTAGGTGCACGGTCATTCCAAAGGAGGAGCCTCCATCACTTTGGCAATGAACAAAACCCTTATGAACAAGCAATATCGATTATCGGAAAAACCTTATCTTCCTTTGACGAGGATAACCTAATTCCATGTTTTGGCTTTGGAGATAGTAAGTCCATGAAATAGTGTTACATTTCTATGTTTATGAATTAGATTTATTTATGCTTAAGAATCTTTTATCCTGACGAGTGACTATTTATGGTACTGGCAGCTTCAACACATGACCAAGAAGTTTTCAGTTTCTATCCGGATGAAAGATTTTGTCAGGGATTTGAAGAAGTGTTGAGTCGATATAGAGAATTGATCCCTCAGTTAAAGCTTGCAGGTACTGTAACTTAGGCAAACTTTCTTTCATGTCTCCAGCCATAATGAGCATCTTGTTCATGGCATTTTTGCCTTCTTCCTTCTGACAGGACCAACATCATTTGCCCCAATCATTGAAATGGCAATAACTATAGTTGAGCAAAGTGGTGGCCAATACCATGTGTTATTAATCATAGCGGATGGGCAGGTAAAACATTTCTGGGTAACGGGTTGAATTTGTAAATAAGTCTGCTTTATAATTGAATGAGATTACTTTGAATATCAAATGTTTAGTTGGTGTTTGACATCAAATAGCATGCAAAGTGGAACTTTTTCAGATTTGATGATGAAAGATTAGACTTTACATGTAAAATATCTAACCAAACAACTGAAATACTTGTGACAGAAACACCAAGAACAATATCTATTACAGTATATACCTTGTCTTTAGGATGCTTTTGGGAGATGTCAAATGTGGCTGCTCAATGAGGAGTCAAAGTTTTTTCAAAATATAGTTCTAATTACGCAGGGAACTAACGAGAAACTAAAGGATTATATTTGCTGCAAGAATTAGGCACGGAATGGTGCAGCACTTTAATTTGTAACATGAGATTATGTCTGAAGAACCGTATTGAAGTCGAAGGTTGTCAACTTATCACAGGTGACAAGAAGTGTTGACACTGAACGAGGTCACTTAAGCACACAAGAAAAGCAAACCGTTGAAGCTATTGTGAAAGCAAGATAGTTATCTGTTCGGCCCTAGTTGTTGTCCTTCTTGTTTGAAATTTCTGAAATGGGTCGTGTTGTTACCTTCAGTGAATATCCCTTGTCAATCATATTAGTTGGAGTTGGAGATGGGCCATGGGACATGATGAGAGAATTTGATGATAACATCCCATCCCGGACCACCTTTGATAATTTCCAGGCATGTACCTTCTCAGTTGTCAGTTCTGCTTTTGGTCCAGAGAGTGCACTGTTTATGTTCTTTCTTGATCATGATCAACTCGTTTGCTCTTTCTTCTTATTCTTACTCCTTCCCCACCTCCCCCATTTTGTAGTTCGTGAATTTTACTGAAATAATGTCAAAAAATGTGGATCGTTCCAGAAAGCAAGCAGAATTCGCACTTTCTGCTCTGATGGAAATACCCTCCCAGTATAAGGCAACACTAGAACTGAATATATTGGGGTAACAAGAACGATTTTCTCTGATAGGCTTTTGAAGTGTTTGATATTTTAGCTGTTTATAAAGTCATCTAAGATGTATTGCTTTCCAGTGCTCGTAGAGGAAAGGGTATAGACAGGATTCCTCTTCCACCGCCTCTATATGGTGCAGCATCTTTCAACACCTCAAAAGCTTCCCGTTCAACCAGTTTTCGTCGAGACCCTCCAAGTTCCACGTCAGATAATCACGTACGTTCTCTCTTCCTATTGCGACCAAGACTGTAGCTTTGACTATAATCCATTCAAACCATACTAAACTAATACCTCATGTTATGCACTGATGTCAGCTTTGTCCCATATGCATCACCAATCCTAAAGACATGGCCTTTGGTTGTGGACACGAGGTGAGAGAGAGACATTATAAATTTATATAGTACTATTATAGAAGATTATAGATATGGATAGATTTTTATATTGGATGCATATAAGTTATATGGATCATCTGAATTTGCAGACATGCTGTGATTGTGGACAAGACCTTCCATTATGCCCCATTTGCAGGATTACCATTGATACAAGAATTAAACTTTATTAGATTAGATTATTTCTCCTCTGAAAACTTGTTGGATCTCATTTGGGCTGAGATATCAGACTTCTAGTTCTATTGCAGTTGTCCAGCAAACAGAGAACGGTGAGCGGTGATGGTATCGGGATTCTACATATTTAATTATCTCTATTTTACGTGATAATCATTTTGTATATTGATGAGATTCGTCAGCCGTAATATGACTGGGTGCCGCCCCTGCATTGCTCATTAATTGTCCAAGTGGATTGTTTTGGCTTGCAGTATGTTGCCCTTGATCATTTTAAATTAATTCTGTGACGATTTATAAACTTCATGCTCCATTCTTGAAGTTGCTGTTGCATTTTAAATCATATAGTATTCCGTAATCAAATTATAAGTATAATTACTATTACATTCTTTTAATATATATTGTTCATAAAAAAAAAAAAAAAATTCTACGTTGCCAGTTTTATTTTTCCTTTTTTTTTTAGGTTACTTATAGATTTTAAAAAGTTAAGTTTTAATTTTTATACTTTTAAAATTTAGTCTTTATAATTTTTAAAAATTAATTATTTTTTAATTCTCATAATTTTTTAAAATTAAGTTTTAGTTTTTATTATTTTCAAATTTTATAAAACAGTTATTACAATTTTTAAAAATTTAACGTTTTCAAATTTTATAAAAATTAAAGATGAAATTTTTTTAAAAAAAATTACAAGAATTTATAAGTTTTGAAAAGTATAAAAGTTAAAACTTAACTTTTAAAAACTATAAAAAGTAGAAGAATAATTTAACTTTTTTGTTAAATATAAAAAAAAAATTAATAAAAACTGGCGCAATAACAAAAAAAATTATTTAATTTTTAAAAAAACTATAAAAAATTATTTTATAAAATTAAAATTTAACTTCATAAAAATTATATGAACTAAAATAATAATTTAACCTATGTTATAATTTTACTTCTTATTTCAACAGACTATGCGATCCTTTCTTATACGTTGGATGTCACCAAACAGCAGATTGTGTTACTATATAACCTATGCACTCCCCTCACAGCAAGACGCAGCGTGAATGAAAAGATGAGATTGTTTACGTCCTGAGGATCACCAAACAATCAGATAAGCGCTGCTATGCTTCTATATTGCTTTCTCTGTTTGCTTATGGACACAATATGTATTAATTTGCAATGTTCTATTGAATTTATTTTACAGTGTTCTATTGAATTTTTCTATTTAACGAAATAGAGAAATACATTTAAGTACTTCTAGATTTTCTTGATCAAATAAGCAAGTGGTGTAAAACTTCGAACACATGCAACACGTTTTCCTAGTGTCCAACTTAAATAATTCTTGAGAAGTCTATTTGATAAGAATAATTTTTTTTCTTTTTTTGGGGGTACAGATAAGTATAGACTAAATTAAAGTCAAAGTCAACAGACACGGTAAAGGCTTGAATCATGTTAATTATACTTTAAAGAATACAGTAAGATTATAAAAATGCCTTTATTAAAAAATTAACTTACAAATTAATTTACCCTGTAATGACGGATAATTGGTCACTGGATTTTGGAATTTGCGTATGGTGATTGTAGCACGTGCAACCCAATCCAACAACGTGAAACCAGGAAGCACAGTTGGATCTAATCAGCGCCACGTCAGTATGGAGCCCACATAATCTTCCATCTTCAATCTTCATACATTGCGAACTCTCCAGATGATTCGCTTCGGCTCATATTCATTGACTCGTTATTGCAGCTTTCCAGGAAATTTCTTCTTGTCGTCCAAGTAAGCGCGTTCATAATAGAACGGGTCAATTCATATGATCAACTTCTTTAGTATTTGATTAGCTTGACAAGGTATAAAGTAACAACGTAAATACTGGTTTGTTGCTTATCCAAGTTATCCACCAGCATTACATTACACGTTGTTGTCCTGCTTTTCATTTCTCTTAAACTTTTCACGGTTGGTTCAACAAATCTCTTCCAACTTTTTCTGTTTGTGGGGTGAAGCAATTGGCGAAGAACTTAACATATGACAATCTCAGCGAAGCCCACGCTCAAGGAGGGATGCCTTACGGTGGGGGGAAAGGTGGCTTTGAGACAAGTTCCCAGAAACGTTGTCATTTCTCCGGTTGATGATGGTAGAGGATCGGCTTTTCTGGGTGCAACCTCCCCAATTCAAAGTTCCCGTCATGTTTTCACTCTTGGCTTTCTTGAGTAAGTTTCTTACTTTGTCAAAAGTGCTTTGAAACAAGAGAGGCCCATTTCTGACACTTTGGGAGACAAATGCAAATGCAGGGGATATAAGTTGTTGTGTCTATTCAGAGCGAAAGTGTGGTGGATGATACCGCGATTTGGGAGATCAGCAAGTGAAATTCCAATTGAAACTCAATTGCTACTCCTAGAAGCAACACAAGAGTATGCCTTGCAACATGAGGATGAGGATGAGGATGAGGTTTCCTCTGACTCTGACTCAACAACACCAGAAGAAAACAACTTCTATGTTCTCTTCTTGCCTGTTTTGGATGGACAATTTCGTGCAACTCTGCAGGGAACTCCTGCTAATGAGCTTCAATTCTGCATTGAAAGTGGTTAGTTAATAGTTGCCTTGCCTCGTGTATTTTCATTTTACTTCTTCTGTGATCTCTCTATATACACATCATGTTCTGTATCCCATAGGACCCATAATTAGCTTATAAATGCCATGCTCCAGGAGATGCCTCTGTCCAAACAAGCCAATCACTGGAGGCAGTATTTGTGAATTCAGGTGACAACCCATTTCAGCTGATCAAGGATTCAATCAAGTATGTTTCTGTCTTAGAATGTCATAAAAAGACTTTACATTTTCATATTAGTTGTAAATTGTAAATGTAATGGTTTAGGATATTGGAGAGACACAAAGGAACTTTCTGTCATCTCGACAATAAAAAGACTCCTGCACATTTGGACTGGTTTGGATGGTGCACGTGGGATGCCTTTTATACTCAAGTAAATCCACAAGGCATCAAAGAAGGTCTTGGAAGGTACATTGTCGAGTAACTTTACTTAAGCAAATAATAATCTGTAAATTTAGAGCTTGAGCATGTGAATAACTATGAGCCTTTAAATTGAACAGTCTCTCACAAGGTGGTTGCTCACCAAAATTTCTGATCATTGATGATGGATGGCAAGAGACGGTCAATGAGTTCAGCAAAGAAGGTGAACCACCAATTGAAGGAACCCAGTAAGTTCTTATCTTTCATTTTTCACCATAAAATTAAACACATTACCCTCAATGAGTTGGGAATTCTTTGAAATATATCTGCAGCCTAGGTTCCATATTCCTCCATTTCTTTGTCATCAACCTCACATCTTCTCTTAACCAATAGGTTTGCTACAAGGCTGATGGACATCAAAGAAAACAAGAAGTTCAGGAGTGCAGGCTTGGATGATTCATGTATAAATCTGCATCACTTTGTTGATTCTATTAAAGAGAAATTTGGAGTAAAGTAAGCCATCTGCACTTAGCGAGGATTATTGTTTCTTTCTTATAAAGTTACTTGATTTTCTGACAATAAGTATAAATCGGCAGATATGTTTACATGTGGCATGCTTTAGCTGGTTATTGGGGAGGAGTTAATCCCTTATCAGAAACTATGAAGAAATATAATCCGAAGCTTGTACATCCAATTCAGTCACCTGGTAGCACAGCGAACCTTAGAGACATAGCCATGGACAGCTTGGAAAAATATGGAGTGGGAATGATAGACCCACAGAAGACATATGAATTTTACAATGACTATCATAGTTATCTTGCAAGCTGTGGTGTTAATGGAGTCAAAGTAGATGTTCAAAATGTGATAGAAACCTTGGGTTCTGGGCATGGTGGACGTGTTTCATTGACTAGACACTATCAAGAAGCATTGGAACAATCCATAGCAAAGAACTTCAAGGACAATAACCTCATTTGCTGCATGTCCCACAACTCAGATTCAATTTACAGGTTTGCCTACTTTTAGTTCAAAGCAAATATGATCTTTATTTTTCTTCAGGGGAGTGTTTGGTTCAACAGAAGGGAGGGCTTTCCCTTGTTTGGTTTGTAAAAGGAGAGGAGGAGAGGGGAAAGAAGGGAAAAGTAAAAAAGAAATCAACTAATATAACTTCATAAGTAAGAAAAAGATGAAAGAGATATATAATATGAAGGGTAGTACAATAATTGCACAGAATTTCTCCAAATCCTTTCATTTTTGGAAAGGAGTAAGTGAGGGGAAAATGTGGTAGTTTTACCTCTAATTTTTCCTCCCATCCACTCCAACTTAATCACTCAAACAAGGTGATCTTACCAAAATCTCTACCCTCCAAACCCCTCAAACCAAACACTGCATAAGTCTTGCCTTTTTCATTCTATTTTATCTTACGCTGCAGCTTAAAGAAGAGTGCAGTTGCGAGAGCATCAGAAGATTTCATGCCAAGAGAACCTACATTTCAAACTTTACACATTGCTTCTGTAGCTTTTAATAGTCTTCTTCTAGGGGAGATAATGGTGCCTGACTGGGACATGTTCCATGTAAGATATCTCATCCTTTTTAATCCTTAACACATTTCAAATAATGATTAATGGGCTATTTCGGATTTATGTGTTTGACATAATCTTGAAATGCTTCTATCTCAGAGCAAGCATGAAACGGCAGATTTCCATGGTGCAGCAAGAGCCATAGGGGGTTGTGCAGTGTATGTAAGGTAATGCGAAACGCAGAGTAATTAGTCTTGCATACTTCAATTCCCCTGAAAGTCTTAGAAATTTATCAAATTTTTCAACATTTGTAGTGACAAACCTGGCAATCATGATTTCAATATCCTCAAGAAGCTAGTACTTCCAGATGGATCTGTGCTGAGAGCAAGATATGCTGGCCGTCCTACTCGAGACTCTTTATTTGAAGATCCTGTCATGGATGGGAGAAGGTAAGTTCTTAACAATTTTGATGAAAGAAAAAAAAGAAAAAAAGAGGGAGACAAACGTTGCTCTCTGTCTCTCAAAGTAATAGTGGATAAGATTTTCTGCTTTATTTTCACTGAATTATATGATAACCACATGAAATGAATGAATATTTGCAGTTTGCTGAAGATTTGGAACTTGAATAAGCTAAGTGGGGTGATAGGCGTGTTTAATTGCCAAGGAGCAGGAAGCTGGCCACTGAAACCAGTGGAAGAAACACCCAAACGCATAACTATCTCAGGGAATGTGAGGCCCCTCGATGTTGAATTTCTCCAAGAGGTTGCAGGTGAAAATTGGAATGGAGATTGTGCAGTCTACGCCTTCAATACAGGTTCAAATTTCAACTGCATCATAGTTAGTCTTTACTCTCTCTAACACTTAATCCATTTCTCTGCCTTAACCAAGTCACTTCATTGCTACATCATGGTGTAGGCTTGCTTTCCAAGTTGCCAGGCAGAGGAAAACTAAAAGTGTCGTTGCAAACTCTTCAATGCGAAATATATACAGTGTCTCCAATCAGGGTTAGTATCCAAAGATTACATTTTACCAAAACTTTATTCGTACAAATGAAGCCTAATATGAGAAATGTGATGAACAGGTGTTTGGTGATGTCCATTTTGCACCTATAGGATTGCTTGACATGTACAATTCAGGAGGAGCAGTAGACGCTCTGGACTGCAACTTGGGTGGTATTTCGGATTCAGAGTGCTCAATAAAAATCAAAGGAAGAGGCCCTGGCCGTTTTGGAGCCTACTCAAGCATTAGACCCAAGCGTTGTGTGGTGGATATGAAGGAGGAGCACTTCTCCTACAACACTCAAGATGGGTTTTTGGTCATTAAACTTGATGGTGACGGAATTTTGAGGGAGATTCAGTTTGTATACTGACCTTTGTTCTGTTAAGATATGATATAGTGCATATAAAATTAGAACAAGACATAAAATTAGAAATATAATTTCATTTTTTTTCCATTTGAATTTTGTATGGTTTTACTTATAAAAATCTTATCAATCAAAGAGTATATTATTTAAACTTTATCTGAAGTAATTTTAGACTTTAGAAATAAAATTAAGAAAGAGCTTTATTAAGAGCGTCTTCTCAATTATAAAATTAGTTCTTTCATTCATTTTATTTAATTTAATTACTCTTTATGAAATTAATTTAAGTACAACCTCTCACATCCCAAGTTATAATGTCTTCACCACCGTCAGATCCATCATCATCGTCGGGGTGGGCATGCCTGTCACTTTGGGTCTTTCCCTTGCCCAGTAGGCAGATCCACCTAGTGCATGCCGAACATACTCTTTCCATGCTCTTAAATTCCTCCTTAACAAACGTACCCATCCCTCTGTCAGTGTCACGGATCACCTACTACTCTGGTCCTCCTTAATAAGGTGGGATCGGCCCAGTAAGATCGAGCGCGGTTGGCGCCTATATAAACCCTTCCCGTCCCGCCATCTTAACGATTTTGTAAATGTTGTTTTCGTGGTGAGATACTGTAGTAGTAGACCTGGAAATTGAAAATTGGAGCACTACTAGTCTAGGAGACACAGCGTAGAGAATAGAAATGGCGGAACACATGGCGTCCTGTTGCGAGAACTTGCGACCGATTGCGTCTTTTCTCAGCTTTACTTCCGTTGCAGGTTTTCTTTGAATTTCAAGCAATTATAACATCATCTTGTTAGGATTTCTTTTTTGTTTATGCATGATGATTTCAGAAAAACAAAGATGCCTGGATTTAGCTAGAAATTCTCTTAGAATTACAGGTTTTTGCTAAATTTCAAACTATTATGACATCTTATTCTGGTAGTTCGTTTATGCATTTCGTAAAAACGAAGATGTTTTTATTATACTGGAAATTGTATTAGAAAGCTTCGTAGGTTGCTAAAGTTATATTTCTTTCGTGGTATACCGTTTTAGAATAATTATTTGTTTAACTACTGGTGCAGATCTACTATTCGGTTAAATATATTCTTCCTCGGAAATTTTGATGAATTTAGAATTATGAGGAGAAATGTATAATGCTGTCTTCCTTGGTCCAATTATTTTTCTTAACCATTATCTTCTCACAATAATTGTAACTCATAGTTCCTGATAAGCTGATTAGGTTGCTCTACTTGGGATGTGTGGGTGTACAGATCATAACAGTTATTTCATTAAATACTTGATCTGCTGAGTGCCTGAACTTATTTTTCCCTGAATATGACAATAAAATTAGTTTGACGGATGGAATTCTATTTCCTCTTCTTTAATTTGTAATTCCATTTTCCAAAGCAGTGCCTGCCTTTTTCTTTTTTTCAAATGGCCTTGTGAACACTATAATCTGTTGATTTCATGTAAATTACAAGTGAAATGAAAATGGTGTTACCGACACAAGAAGTATCATTAATGAAGGTATTACGACAAGAATGCTTGTATGACTGTTTTATATGCGTATTCACTTGAATGTAACAATGACAATAATGCTGTCTCTGTGTAATTGCGTGTCTTGTGCAGTTAATAAGCATTCAGTATTATACAATTTCTAGGAGAATCAACATGCTGCAAGTAAAGCTAGTAGTGTTTTGTTGGGGATTTAAGATTGTTAGGAATGCTGTTACTGAGTTTCTAGTCTTTTATCGTTTGGTTGGTTTTGTTTTAACTGAATAAGTTGTTTGTTTTCAGTAATCCTTCTGTTCCTTCTCTAAATGGGACTGTTTAGTTTGTCATTCAAGTTCAATTTTGTGGTCTGAGTGCAGTAACCTACCTTTTCAGTAACCTATCGTATGAAGATAAAGAGCGAGCTGAGTATGGTTAAGTCATTGACTCAAGGAAAGAGATGGTTTCGGAGTTTCGAATGGTGGACTTGTGGGATTAGGAAATGGTTAGAGGATGTACAAAAGATGGAAAATATGAGGTTGTAAGGCTTGTTTAAAGACTGGTGAGACAATCTGCAAAGCATCATCCTTCTATTCCTTACAGAGGGGGAAAATTAAGATCTGCACCAATCTGTGAAGCACATCTTGATCTGGTATGAGTTAAAACAGGTTCACATTTCCCCTTGTATGTGATATTGTATGTTGTTCTCCAGTTCCACGGGCTGTTATTATTGTGTTAAGTTATTGAAGAGAGAAGTAATCAACATGTGATTGGAATTCATTAGGCAAAATTTTCCCGTGCTTGTGCATGAAAATAACTCTTATATATATTACCTACTACTTTAAACTTGGTATCAAACTATGGTGAGATGTAAGTAAAATTAAGGAAAGTAACATATTCCCAGTTTTTCATGGAAGTGATATCGAGATTTCCAGGTCTTTAATAGGACTATAATTTTAAAAATATTTCCCTAGACTAACATGACTTGCTTGGTCTTATATCAGGACAAGTGAACAGGTTGCGAAATCCTAGGGCAAAATATTTAGCTTCATTTTGAACCTATGATTCTCCCAATCCAACCAAAGATTGGGTTTCCCTCAATTATCAGTTAATAGTGATATTGCTCATCTCTCTAGATCATATTTGTCTCCTCTTTGGCCAGCTTACCCTGCCATGGTGAATAACACAATTACTTTTGTGAACCTGAATATGTTGAATTACTGTTTATTTGGTCATACCTCGATTTTCCTTTCACTATTTGACAATCTCTCTGTCATGCAATTTAAAATTTGTTGGAACAGAAGCTATTACTTAGCAGTGAGCAATATTTTGCCCAGGCTTTAACGTATAATATTATGTTTTCTTGTGAAATCTTCTTGTGGCGGCGTAAAACCTTTCAATACAGAGATAGGGCTGCTGAAAGAAGAATCTTGCGTGGTGGCTTTGGTGTGGGTCCAGGACAGAAGAATTCAGTAGGTGGTGATAATGATACACTATCATCACTTGTTGCTAGTTGTTCGCGAGAAGCTGCTGCAGAAGCCTTGAACGTTTCATTCGGTGCGAGTAGCTATACCAGAAAAAATTTTGAAAGGCATGGGCTGGAAAGAGGTAATGTTTTCAGCTTTTTCCATGTTTAGGAATTGAATTATATTTATCAGTGTTTCCATTTTAAGGGCCATGCGTTCTGCTCTTTCCTATATGGCCATTTCTACTATTACTTTCGGTTGTTGCAGGGTGAAGGGGTTGGAAGCTCTACATAGGGCTTGGTCAAACCTATTCAAGCAGTAGGAAACGTTTGCAACGAGGGCTTGGGGTGGTCTCGTGGCAAGGGTAAAGATTTAATATTAAGGAAATAACGCAGTGTGCCATCTGCATATTGCCTTGTTTTGCTAATCCACCAAATTCTGTTAATATATTTCTGGGGAAATATTTATCCTTCCCGTACAGTTCAAGAAGAAATGTCAAGGGCTATGGGGCTGTGATTGGGAGTTGGGAGGGGAAGTGAAAAGATACAAAGGGACGAGGAAAGAAAAAAGAGGAAAGGAGGGAATTCCCTCCTTGTTTTGATGGGTTAGGAAAGTGAGGAGTGATAGCATTCCATCCAAAATGCTCAAACTTGGCGAATTAGAAAAATAAGGGAGAGTTTGGAGTAAACCTATCATTCCTTCCCCGGTGAAACTCCCAAACATGAATTGTGTTGGGTGTTCTTGCAGATTAAAAAACAGTAATCTCACTTTTATCCATTGTTGAGCTTGAGCAATAGAAACCAACCTGAGCTGTTTGTGGTACTTACTTAGCTATAAGCTGGGAGTTCCCGGGCCCAAGGCAGCAAGGCCAACGAATTTCCTCGATGCTGTACTTGACCCATAGGCTATGTTTAGGAGCTTTAAGGGATAGAATGAAATAGTTTATAACGGGAAAAAAAGGGAGGAAAAGAGTTACCTTATTTCGGTTATAATCATCATCTCTGGTTAGTGTCCACCTCCTAAATGTTTTTATTTCATTGAATTTTCTTGATTAAAAATCTCTGAAACAATAGAATATCATTCCCCCCCCCCCCCCTTTTTTTTTTCCATCCTATCATATAATATATATATATATATATATTTTTTTGGAGATAATTTGTTGACCCAACTTGTTTTAATAAATTACGCTTGCCCTTTGGCGGCGTTTCATACAAATAATCTTTGGTGCCCATTGAAGGTTTTTTAAATTATCAAATTTGATTATAGATGAAGTAAAATAAATTTCAAAATCTCGCATCTAAAAGCTATAAATTTATTATTTGATTGATGATTTTTGGGGGTAGATGTCAGATATAATTACTCGTTGATTTTATCCTGATTGGTAAGAGGCAGAATACACATGCACATCCACTACAAGCATATTAACCCAATAAATATTTATATTGGCATGATACATTGCAATCGATAAAAGAGACATAAAAAATGATGAAACATTGACAACTTCAATAAAAATTATGGTTGGCAGCATCCACGTGTATCACGTCACACTCTTAAATGCCGCATGTGATTTACCATTGAGCATTGGGGTTCTTTTGTAGTAGCTCATGTTACAATCTTGATTCTTGTCTTCTAGTTTATCTGGCAACGCAAGGACCTGCCATATAATCCGGTTAGTTTATTTGAATTGTAATCGCAGCACTCGTCTCTATGGTTGTTTTTTGGGAGGGAGGACATATAAGTTATCAGCAAAATTAGGGACTAAAAATTTTAGGGTTGTGGATGCACGTGGACGTGTGGGGGTTTGATGGGGCTGCAAATCTAACTAAATTAAAAAGAAATCAGACTAAATTTTAAAAAGAAGTCTAAGTAAAATTTTATGTCACACAATAGTCCTACACCGTCTAATAGTACTGGCTATGTTGGGTGTATATGGGACTACGGGTTTCGGGGGAGGGATGGGAGATGCACGATATTCGCATTGGCATTATCGAACCTCCGCACCATTCAATTTTCAAAAGGAAAAATATTATTTAGATAATTGTTAGTGAGATTTTGATTGTTACGGGTTTATGTAAAAAATTATCTATGAAAACGGGTTATTTAAATTTTTTTATGAAAATGAGTTATGGTTAAAAAAAACTAAAATACATTGATAAAACGTCAAAATATATTGACAAAATATCAATTCACGAATTTTGGTTAAAACGTCAAAATATACCGACAAAATGGCAATTCATTTGAGTTTTGATCAAAAGACCAAATTATTTAGTGAAAAAAGACATTGAATTTGAAGTTTTCAGCTTATTTTCTGAAATTTTGACAAAACCGCAATTCATTTGAATTTTGATTAAAATGCCAAAATATTTAGTGAAAAAAGCCATTGGATTAGAAGGTTTCAGCTTATTTTTTGAAATTTTGAGATGTGGTTTTGACATTTTGTCATATTTTATAAAAAGATATCCACCTTCGTAAATAATTTTAAATTGAACTCATTTTTATAAATAATTTTTTACAAAAACCTATTCTGGTCAAAATCCCCTTACGGTGTTTAGTAAAGAAAAAAAAAATTAATCTTGAATTTGATATAAGATTTTTTGTTTAATGTGTTTGATATAAATTTTTATAAAAACAGAAACTCAAAAAATATGTTTCAAGATTTAAATTTTTTGATCTTTTAAAAAAAAAATTCACAAATGTTTAAATATAAACAAACACATTTTAAGAATTTCATAATTCATAAATCTTAAAATTTATGTTTTTTATAATCCATAAATCTTAAGATTTAAAAATAAGTCTATCTACCAAACAATCTCTTAGTTTATACTCAATTTAGTATATTTAAAATTATAAAAAAAAAATAGAGACAAAAAAGTATGATAGATCATAGATGCAAGGAAAAAGAGATAAAAACAGATGAAAATAAAGAAGCGTACATATAAATGTTACTATTTTCAGTTTAACCGCAACTAAAATGTATAAGCAGTCAACCAAACAGTATTTTACAGCCGCCGGCAACGAGTATTCCTTCCATCCAACACGAGATTCATGATAGAAATGGAATCCCGGGTTTGAGTAACGGGCCAGAGGAGGAGTTGGTGGATTGATTAGTAGGTCAGGATCTAAGGCCCAGAATCTGGAAGATATATTTTAGAAGGAAGAGAGAGAGGATCTCCAACATAAAATAAGACATGTTGAGTTGCATGATTTAATTAGGAGGTTTTGAGTTTAAAGTGAGAAGGGAGGCTATCGATGAGGTAGGCATGAGAGTAGTGTGATTTTGGGGGCAGAGTTTGCTTTCAAGATTCAAAAATACGACACAATTACATTTGGTGTCTATTAATTGGTCCAACCTCCACTTCATCAAGCCTACTAAACCAACAGTGTGTCGACACCATTGGGGAGTTAAAAGTATGCCAATAAGAAGAGACAGTTCAAGGCTTATAATGTTGGTGACTTGGTTTTCTTAAAGTTCCAGCCTCACAGGCAAATGTCGGTGGCTCAATGCATCAATCCTAAGCTGTCCCCATGTTTTTATGGTCCTTTTTAGATATGAAAAAATATGGAGAAGTGGCCTATAAGTTACAGCTTACCACCATCAGCTATAGTGCACCGTGTTTTTCATATTTCATTACTGAAGAAGGCCACTGGTAAATACCCAGCTAAAACAACATTGCCTAATTATGTAGCCATAGATGATGTTATGGAACCAGAGAGAGTTTTGGGTGTTCGTGGTCATGTGATTGGGGCAAACCCAAAGAGAATTTCTAATCTTGTGGAAAAACCTCAGAGCTAAAGATGTCACTTGGAAGAAGAATTTTCTTCAGAATCAATTTCCCAGCTTCAAACCTTGTCCGGACAACGGCTGCTGCTTCTATGGGAGCTATTGATAGAAACCTCGGTATGAGTAATTGATCAGAGGAAAAATTGGCATATCAGTTATTGGATCAAAATCCAAGGCCCATGATCTGGAAGGTATATTCTAAGGCAGGGAGACGGGATCTCTAACGTGAACGCATGCTTAGTTAGGAGGTTTTACATTTTTAGTGGGGAAGGGAGGCTAGTGGTGAGGTAGGCATGAGAGCAATGTGATTTTGGGGGCAGAGTTCTGTTTTTGAGGAACGTCTTCAGAAGCTTAGGCTCTGGTTTGGGTATTGCTGTATTCCCTATTCTGTTTTCCAGATTCAATAATACATGATTTCCTTTAGCGTCTATCAATTCCTCCCTATGAATTTGACATTATAATAAGGAAAAACATTATAATATCTAATACAACAATACTGTAGACTGCAGTATGCCAGCTAAATATCCTCTCTTTCATCCCATATATATATATATATTAATCATCAAAATCAAGAGCGCAAAGTGCAATTAGACTTTTTGTAGGGGTTATCCAAATCAATACTATCAATTTAGGATAATTTATGATTGGCGTGATTGGAGCAATAAAATGAAACATCCAGGCTAAGTCTACTTAAAAAATGGCAACAAATATCTGCGATCACTACTTCTATGCACAACGCATGCATTTTAATGCAGATATTTTATTTGGCGGAAATCATGACAGGATATGAACACTCCTAAGAATTCATAAAAGGAGTAAATTGCAATAATAAAAAAAAAAAAAGTTGAAAAAGATGTACGCATGCCACATAAGAAAGGAGCCAGGATGTGCACAGTAGATCTACGTAATTAGATTTGTATGTAAGTGCAAATTAAACTGCATGAAGGTCTCCTAGGGGCGTACGTCAAATTCCAAAAGAACCAAAAAAAAAAAAAAACTCGATACAGTGAAGTTGGCTCTTAATTTTTTTTTTTGTCAAAAATGAAAAACCAAGAGTAAGATCTTATCTAATCAGTCACAATTAGGTTAGAAACAACTCTACTTGGAACTGGCTTCACTAATAAGGTTTATCTAGACCTCCTATTTTTTCTCCTCCTAGCTTCTTTACTTTATTTACGCATGCTCATAGGTTGAAGTCAACGATATCTGCACTTGACTCTGTTTTAAATTTCGTAAATCTTAATGACCTAAAATTTTAAAAATGATTCACCAAGCAATATTTGAAATTAGAACTGAGCCAAACATATATTAGACTAACTAAATACGATGGGAACCAATTTAAATTTATATGACCTATCTCTTTATTGAAAGGTTTTATGCTAGGACAACAAGAAGTAACAAGAATACATAATAATATTATATTATAGGTTAAAGCGTGGGTTAAACAGCCTTCGGTGCTTAATAACAGCTTCTGTTCACTACAAATAGTTAAATTGTATGATTGAGAGATTGTGAAATAGTGAAAGAAAAATCTAGGTATAACGAAATAAACAGTAATTCAACATATTCATGTTCACAAGAGTACTAAGTTATTCACCATGGCAGGGTAAGCTGCTTAAGAGGGAGACAAATATGAAATGAGATCACACACCTTTTTGGATGCAGAGAGCTAGCTGACTTGGCAGCATAGACAATTCCTTCTCTCCGGACTCAGGAGATTCCAACTGCAACTGAAGCAGTAATTTCACATGATTTAGAGATAAGAGCAATATCACTATTTACTGCTAATTGAGGGAAACCAACCAAGATGTATGTCGTCCAACCCGACCTCAGACTCCTTCTTCCCGATCTATTTTACTCTCTGGCCGCAGTTATTTAGGTGGTATCCCGAGATTGAAGAGATCGAATTCCTCCGGTTGGCAGAATCATAGGTCGAAAATGAAGCTGAATATTTTGCACTAGGATTTTGCAACTTGTTCACTTGCCCTGATTAAAGAGCAAGCAAGCCATGTTAGTCTAGGAAAATATTTTAGTATTATATAGTCTATCAGAGAGCTGGAAATCTTGATGTTACTTCCGTCGTAAACTAGAAATATATGTTACCTTCCTTTGTTGTTAATTACATCACACCATAGTTTCATACCAAGTTTAAAGTAGTAGGTAATATTAGAATTTCCTTCATGCATGAGCACAGGAAAATTTGCCTAAAGAATTCCAATTACATTTTATGTACTTCTCTCATCAATAACTCTTAACACAATAATAATAGCCCATGGAACAGGAGAATAATATGCAATATCACATACAAGAGGAAGTGTGAGCCTGTTTAAACTTCAAACTCATACCAGATCAAGATGTGCTTCACAAATTGGTGCAGATCTTAATTTTCCCCGTGTAAGGCATAGAAGGATGACGCTTTGCAGATTGTTTCACCAGTCTTCCAACAAGGCTTGCAACCTCATATTTTCCATCTGTTGTACATCCTCTAACCATTTCCCAATCCCACAAAAGTCCACCATTCGAAAACCAGTAACCATCTCTTTCCCTGATTCAGTGACTTGACCATACTGAGCTCGCCATTTATCTTCATCTGACAGGTTACCTGAAAAGGTAGATACGAAGCAAATAAGAAGGTGTAGTCTTCCATTGCAACTACGGCATTACCACACTCACTCCCACAAAATTGTACTTGAATGACAAGCAAAACAGTCCATTTAGATAAGGAACAAAAGGATCACTGAGAGAAAACTACTTAATGAGTTAAATCCCCAGCTAAAAACTACAAGCTTTTAGAAAAGACAAACTGTTCATACTTGAAGCATGCTGATACTCCTAGATATTGGATCTAGGGGTATAGAGTATAATACTGAATGCTTATTAACTGCATAAGACATACACAATTAGACAAAGACAGCATCATTATCATTTTTACATTCAAATGTATATGCAAACAAAAAAGTCAAACAAGCATATTTGTACTAATACCTTCATAATTCATTAACGATACTTGGTGTATTGGTTACACCATTTTCATTTCACTTGCAATTTACATGAAATCAACAGATTATCATGTTTCCTAGACCAATCAAAAAAAAATAAAATGGTAGGAAGCAGACACTTGCTTTTGAAATCAAATTAACAAAAAGGAAATAGGATCACATTAGTCAACCTAATTTTACCGTCATATTGCGAGAAAGATAGTTCAGTCATTCAGCAGATCAAGTATTTAATGAAATAACCGACTGTTCTGATATGTACACCACCACATTCATAAATATACAAGCTATTCAGCTCATAACGAAATATAGGCTCCTTTGTTTTAGTGAGTGAGATGATAAAGATAAGCAACATAATTCAACTAAAGTAAAATATTGATGATGAAAATAATTCAACCTACTCATGACGCAAAATTCTTCGAAATTCCAAAGAAGTAACATATTCAACCGATTAGAAGATCTACAGCAAACAATTATTCTGAAATAATATACCACTACAGAAATATAAGTTTAACAACTTACAGAGCTTTCTAATACAATTTCCAGTATAATCAGATCGTCTTCCTTTTTCCAAAAGATCATAAACGAACTATAATAACAGGAAGCCATAATTGTTTAAAATTAAGCGAAAACCTATCAAAATCCAAATATCCTTATTTTTTCTGAAATGATCATGCATAAACGAAAAAAACTCAATCCTAACAAGATGCTACAATTATTTGAAAGAGAACCTGGAACGGAAGTAAAGCTGAGAATTCTCATCCCGAACAAAGACGCAATCGCTCATTTGCGTAGCAGGATTCCACGTCTTCTGCCATTTCTAGTATTTGCTACTTAAGCTGTTTCTCGTAGTGATCTAATTTTCAAGTTCTACTTCTACTTCTACTACAACAGCATCTCATCTCATTAGAGAAAGAACATTTGCATTATCGTTGAGGTGGCGGACGGGAAGAGCTTATATAGGCGCCAACGCGAGCTCGATCTTACTGGGCCCAGCCCAATAGGTCACTCTTCCATTCAGTAGAGCAGTAGGAGATCAGTAATCCATGCGTTTGTTACGTAACCGCCTCAGTTAAGGGGAGAAAGTTATTATCATTTTCAGCAAAAAAAAAAGTGATTTAATTTATATCGTATTAAAAATTCACTAAGAAATTTCACCAAAAAATTCACTGAGAAAAATTCGAGTTCAATTAGAATAAACTATTTGTTGGCAACTAGAGCAGAAATCGCATAAAAAAAAAAGAAGAAGCTCTACTAGAAACAGCACGGTTTATGATAGACTAACATGCGTAGACTTTTTCTTTTCTTTTTAATAGGAGCGTTTAAAGTTTGACGGATACGAAGAAAGCACAGTGACTGTTTCATAGCCCAAAATTAAATTTAAAAAAAAAAAAATGAAAGGCCGCAGTGGAATTCTGTTAAGCTTGAGCCCAGACAATAAAGTATCTTTGATTTTATTTATTTGAGTTATTGACTCGCTTTTGTTTCTATCTTTCCTCCTCTCCTTGGCATAACCAGCAAAACCCTTCGCCTATCTGATACCCCTTATCCTCAAACATAAATTCATCTAAACCCTCCTTCTCTCCCTCTCTTGCTCGGAAATAGATATGTCCATCACAACCATACCTGCGGTTAAGACCCTTGCAATGGTAGAATCACGCCTACTCTCTTTGCCCTCATTCTGTTACGGCAAAATTAAATATCCATGTCTCTCAACTCCTTCCAAACCCGTTAAGCTCCAAGCCCTTCGCTCTAATTCTTCACTATTTTTATCATCTTTGTCTCTCAGCAGGAAAACCCACCATTCCTCCATTGTCACATTTGTAGCGCAGACATCGGATTGGGGGGAAGACAACATACTCGCTGTTGAAGAAGAAGAAGCAGAGCAAGATGAATCTACATGGGAAAATCGGGATGGAGCCGAAGCTGGTCTTTCGGATTGGGAGTCTGAGGGTGGAGATGCCGGGATTGAGGGTAGCCAGAGCGAAGGAGAGAGCGGTGAAGATGGGGTTTTTGAGGAGAGGGAAGGGGAATTTGTAGAACCACCTGAAGATGCAAAACTATTTGTTGGCAACTTGCCTTACGATGTTGATAGTCAGAAATTGGCCATGCTTTTTGAGCAGGCCGGAACGGTGGAAATTGCCGAGGTAAGTCACCTGACCATGTCTTTCTGCTTCTTAATGATTTCAATATCCGAGGTAATCTTCATCTGCTTCTTGTAATTTTAGGTAATTTATAATAGAGAAACTGATCAAAGTCGTGGGTTCGGATTTGTAACCATGAGTACAGTTGAAGAAGCCGATAATGCAGTCGAGAAGTTCAACCGCTATGTAAGTTGTTTATATCCATTTAACAACTAGCTATTTACTTTTGGTCCGAGGAAAATGCATCAAAGCTGTGTTGAAATATCAAGATGTACACAAGAAAGTAAACACGGACATATAGCTAGTTATTCAATCTTGTTGCTAACTAAAACTGATGAAGACAGGAACTTGCAGAGTTGAGGGTCTCTGGTAGACTGGTTGCTTATTCTTTTGTACTGTGTTTATTCTATGACTACATTTAGAGGGTTGTGCTGACTTCATTCTATATTATATTAACTATGATTTTATTTTATTTTTAAGAAAAAGCTCTTAGAGTTGGAAATAGAGGGAGAATGTTGAGAGTTTTACCTCTTGATATATTTTTAATTCTTAAAGGTGTTGTAAACGAGGTTGTGTGACTGTTGCAATTGGGTTGTGTGCTAACTGTGCACTTTTATACTACTTTCTTAAGTTTACTCCCATTCCTCACCCAAAAGAAAAGATGGGAACCTAAACATGGTTTTAATATGTTCCTTTTATGCGGACTACGTTGGTTTACCAGTTTGCGTATTAAACCCTGAACTTTTGCAGTAGCTTCTTCCTCCGCCCCCCTCAAAATCTCTTTTTAATTTCTCCATCCCTGCAGCATTTCTCAATTCAACCCTGTAAGAAAATTGAATATTACTCGATTTTATCGACATGATCTAAAAGTTTTTACTTACTGATCTTGTAATCATAAGTAATCTATCAACTGTGCTAATATTGCTCTGTTCTTGTGACTTGTCGTAATGATTGAATGATATGAAACAGTGTTTATCTTAGTTGGACATGCATTATTACACTGGTCTTTTTAAAGTTAAATGTGTCGTACGTGCGGGCAACTGGTTTTCCATGTTCTATGTCATTTCTCTTCTTTTCTGTTGTGAGTTTGAGTTGTTTTGGATCTTACCTTGGTTAATGTAACAGGATTTAGATGGGAGACTGCTGAATGTTAATAAGGCTGCTCCAAGAGGATCACGTCCTGAACGCCCACCTCGTACCTTTGAACCTGCATTCAGAGTCTATGCTGGGAACTTGCCGTGGGATATTGACAATGCTCGCCTGGAGCAAGTTTTCAGTGAACATGGTAAGGTTGTGAGTGCTCGGATTGTGTATGACACAGAAACTGGTCGATCTCGTGGTTTTGGCTTTGTTACAATGACCAGCGAGACTGAAATGAATGATGCCATTGCTGCTCTCGATGGTCAGGTATGTTTAGAAACGACATTTGAATCTCGGAAAAACTACTTGGGACAACTAATTTTGGGCAACGGTTTGGTTTAGTCTTAGAACGAATTTTACGATAACTTGTTCTATATTATTGCAGAGTTTGGACGGGAGGACAATCAGAGTGAATGTTGCCGAGCAAAGATCCAGGCGTAGCTCCTTTTGAGTGGAAAAGTAAACTCTAAGCGAGCTGAGTTTCTTTCTCATAGTTGAGGATATAGTGTCAGTTACCTTTTTTCTGGGAGGGGAAACTGTTATTAATTTGATGTCCAGATGAAAAATTTTAGTTATGATTCCAACTTTGAGATTTTGAAGAAAATCTTTCTTCTATTTTGCTATGTTATTTAATGTTCGGTCATTGTGGAAATCTTATACCTCTTCTTGGCGGGGTGGCCTAAATTTTTATGGCACTACGAAATGTTACGGAAGTACATCTTCAAATGACAAAAATTGTTCTGCCAAAAAAATGCTTCAAAATTTTCAAAATTAAATTATAGCAGTACTTTTCCTTCGGCTCAACACATGAAAAACACGTTTGTTTCTAAGACAATTCATCAAAATGATATTCTATATTTAATCTTTTTTTTTTAAAAAAAAAGGATAAACTAATATACGGAGTTGGGTCACATATATTAAAGTGATTATTATTTATTGAATTAACTGGGCATGATGAGCAAAGCAAGAACACTAACTCCTAACTGTACAGGGCCGATGAGTGAACAGGAACAGGCAATCAGTAGCCTTGCAGTTGGGCTTCTCGACTCGTAAGAGGCACATATCGAACAGAGGTCTCAGTCCGGACAGAGATAGAACCATCCAACTTCTTATCCACAACCTTTAAAGCCTGAAATATGTTTCCAACAGGAATTACCATTCTACCTCCAGGTTTCAACTGGTCAATAAGCGCTTGTGGGATTTCTGGTGCCGCTGCTCCAACATGAATGGCATCATAAGGAGAAAACTCTGGCCACCCTTGCCTTCCATCTGTAAACACAACAATTACTTAAATATTTGAAACTATTCATCCAATAATATAATGGCCATAATTTAACCTACGAAGAAAACTGATTTCCTGCAGTTGAAAGCACACAATGAAACGGTGAAAACTGATCATGCTTCTTTTCCTATTCCAAAGGAAAATCATTGCTACAGAGCAGGCACAAACAGAATTTAGGGTGCTAACAATGCTGATGCATAATGAAAAGAGCAATGCTGATAATCAGGCTTAATTTATTTTAATTGAAATCTCCTATTAAACTTAAAAACTTATCGAGTCCCAAATTTTGACAATCCAGCGACTCTATTTTTCTTGTCATGAAGTAAAAGCCGATCAAATATTTCAGATTCCAAACCATACCACCAACATCCACAGAGAGGGCACCGTCTTTCAATAAAGGAGCTGCAGCACTTTTCTGGATATTCTCTATTGAAGAAGAAACCAATTCAGGAATATGCTCCACACCAATAGCATGGCCTTGAGGTCCAACCATCAAGCCAAAGCATGCCGTCAGATACCCCGTTCCTGCAAAGTGATAGAGACACTGAATGATGATAAGGGAAGGGGGTGCATGGGGAGGCTATGAAACTGCTATCAAATAAAATGTCGTTTAACAATAACCTGTAGGTGTAAGGGCTCACACCTAGTTGCCTTATCAAATATCATAATCGAAGTTTTATTTCAGATTTCAGAATTCTTCGTATCATCTTTGCTATAACTCTGCTAGGATAAGGAGTTTTGGGAAGCTGTTATCTATCCATATCCCTTTTGCTTCTGCCTTACTATTGCAGCAGGTCATAAACTCATGCAAGTCAAACCACCATTCATCTTAAAAGTATTGGGATAATAAAAAGTCTACGATTCTTAACATACGACCATTATCCTTCTCTCTCCAACTCATATTAAACCATTAACGTATAACAGAATAACTTGAAAAGACAATAATTGTGCAAAGTTCAAGAAATATACCAGACCCAACATCCAGAGCACTCATCCCAGGTTGCAAATTCTTCTCCAGCAACTGAAGACAGGTGGCATGCATATGAGGTGCAGATATAGTGGCATTGTAGCCTATTGCCATCGGGCTGTCAACATAAGCTGGGGCTCCATCGGGTACAAACAAAGCCCTATCTACTGTCTCCATGACTTCTGCTACCTTTTGTGATGTCATTACTCCATAACGCTGCAAATTCTCCACCAACCCTTTGTTCTTATTGATGCCACTCCCAGACCAGAATTGCTGTATTTCCGATAAAAGATCTCTTCTTTAATTAAAATTCAGTACTTTAAATAGGGAAAACAAGAGGTATTGATTAAAGGACACAAACAAGAAAAAATGCAGTTTTGTTTTCTCCCTTTTCTCTTTTCTTCCTCCCCTTGGTAGAAGAGCACTGACAGAAGGGGAAATACGTTCAACTATTACCTTAAAAGTGGGAAAACATACAAACCAATTTAGTATTGATGCAAGCACCGCTTATAGATAGAACTAAAATCCAGAATTATCTATGCATATACCTCTTCAGAATGATCAGCGTCTGCAAGAGAGAACATGAGGATTCTAGTTTGATCATCCAATGCTATTGGAGATGCATAATTTTGGCAACTATTGAAGAGAGTGCTATAAGCCTCACTATAAATTACCACCATTACAAAAGTGTATATCCATACTATCTGATAGAAACGACCCTGAAATTCCATTTATCAAATCCAAAAGGTGTCCAAATTAAACTAGTTTACACACATCTCATTCTGATAGCAAGGGGCTTCTCCTCTATCCCAACAGGAGAAAAACACAACGATGAACGTAACCAGAACAAATGGTAGAAGAATATTATCCATACTAAAAAGTAATTATTATTTGAAGGTATCAGCAAAGGGTACATACTTCCATTAGTGGGATACGGGAGTCATCAAATTAACTTCCCCGGATAAGACAATTTCTCACTGATGTCTTTTCTCACTGAAATCTTAATCAAAACATAATAGATGTTTAAAAATCACAACGTCCTACAGGCTCCAATTGAGTTTGTCGATATAAGGTTTAATGGTTTTATAATTTCATGTTTGTAAATGGCTTTGCCTGTTCCATATCAACGAAGACAAGTAACGAAAACACAAATGGTCATGTTCCAGTCAAACTCATGACGGACAGATATCTTGCAATCGAGCACTTGAAAATCCGTAACCCTTCAACTGCTGAAAAAGGACCTTCTGTACTTAGATTGATTAAAGACGACCGGAGGATTCTCCATGCAGTTGCTTAATGAAACAATTGATCGTTGAAAGTGGATCAATATAAACAGTTACGTGACAATTGATAAAAGCCGGAACAAAAATTCTGCTAAATAAGAAAAAAATCTCAAAAAGTCGTAATTCCTTCCTTCAGTACCGTGGAGAAACCAAACAGCAATTCACCAGTAACTCGAGAGACAAACATTTACGTAAGGCGGAGAATCAACTCCACGGTCGCAGAGGACATCAAACAAAAAACAAAAATTGTCTGCAGAATATACAAAAAGGAAAGCCAGGCATGTATTACCTCCATCCTAGAAAAGGAAGTGTTTCCCGTGAGGAAATTAGTGTTTGGGAACAGCGGTGAAAAGAAGATGTTAGTGAAAATGGCGGAGTGAGGTGATGCTGATACGGTGCGCCTATGACGGTGAAACAGAGTTGAGATCAACAAGTAATTTAGAGGGCTGGCACTTGCATGACAGTAGCGGCATCCATAAGCTAACGCCGGTGACACGGGCATTTTCTACTCGTTTCTCCAACTTTCTTGACACGCTCTCGCATTGACCCATATACTGTACACACGTGTCAAGGGAGCTTCGTTTTTTAAGAAAAAAATTGAAAGAAAGACAGCCCAAGGCCCCATGTTGTTGGGGTGAAGAGTTGGGCTATTTTAAAAGCCCGTATATAATTTTTTTTTTCGGTAACAGGTGTATTGGCATGGTATTGGATGAAAATAATTCTTTCTTAAATGGGTTCAATTGGAATGTCTTGATTTATTAAATACGTAAGATAAGTTTATATTGGTCGAATGTAGTCAAAATATAAAATCCTGTCTGGTTTCTTAAAAAATAATAACTAACCGGTGTTAGTTTTAGTGATTAAAAAATAAGACCATTTAAATATGTAGATTTGAGCTTAAATTTATATATACATGTAAAAAAAATATTTTCAGATTAATAACTTAAATATACAAAAGACAAAAAAAAGAAGAAGATAATATTATAAGTATAGTTTTTTATCTATGTATATTGTTGCATTTTTTTTTTTTTTATATGTAAGTTATATTTTTACTGTGAAACTCTGAGAGTGAGTTACTTGTTAGTGAAGCTTCCACGTTTCTTGCTCATGTTTATCAATTATAATAAAATAAGTGGAGGCATTTGTTCTATTTCCCAATATATGCTTGATGCTTCTGAACCAGTGGCTCATAATGGAGAATTAGGTGCATGCATGCTTCGATTTTAAGCTAATTAATTAGGAGGCATAACTAAAGTACCACCTCTATGGCTATATATTCAAGTCACCCCTTTGGCTTGCTTCATGTGATCAAAGTAATCATTGATATATAAGAGAGACAGAGCATATATATAAATGGGAAACATTTCAAGCACAGGCAACAGCGACCTTGATAATTCCAAGGTTGTCCTGTACGAGTGGTCCAGTGAAGTATTTCCAGAGGAGTACGAGCTGCAATATCGCACTTCAAGGGATGATGAAACGGCGTCGTTGGATGAGCGGAGTTTTACTCTTCGTATAAGCGCCAACCGCGACACGGTATTTATCGCACTCGTAGACCGGTTCAGTAGATCAGTGGAACAAGTCCGAGTTGGTGTAGAGGTGAAGGCTGAAAGAGACCAAGATAACCAGAGTTACTACAGGTTGGGGGTTCCAAAAGTCAATTGCGAGGGTCAAGTACTTCTAGTGCTAGAAACCCTGGGTGGCCTCACTATGGACTATCCCCAGACCAATCCTAAAAAGGGTTTCATGTATGTTGTCAAAAGCTGCACCAAGAGTCCTTACTCAAGTTCAAGCACAGAGTATTTAGCTGTTTCTCATACATGCTGCTTTGCTGCCCAACTGCGTATCAAGGTTATGGTGGTAATTGAATGTGATAAAGTAAACGGTCTCTCTGCCAAGTTAGAAGGCCCTTTCAAATCTAGAAATGGAATGGCTGCCGGCGGTCTATGCATTGATAAGCTGGACAAGTGTAAGCCCCAGCATCCAATTGTGAACCGTGTGTTCAAATCAACCAGGGCCAGAAAAAATAACGGTGGTCTGCAGGCTTCGTCGTATGAGATAACGGGCGCTGTTAATAACTTTAATGCGCGAGCTTCAGGCCAATTTAATCAGTCCACTTTCGACCGATGTCAGATCACAGTACAGATGAATCACCCTAGCACAGATAAGCAGCAAGCAAATAACAAGCTTGGCTCAAGTGATGGCTTAGCTAGTTGAAGGATCAGGTTCCAGTTACACGTCAAATAAAAAAAGAAAAAACATCTTCGACTCATGTCCTCTAGTATCAAAATGCTTACTACTGTAGAATCTCTAAAACCATTAATAAGCAATCAAATAAATATTAATGGTGCATATACATAAACTAGTCTAGTCCATATTAATTATGAATGAATTCTTGCGTCTTTGGCATTGATGTGAATATGATAATTGATCATTAAGTATATACAAAAAAATAGTAAATTTGAGAATAATTTATATATGTATGGATAAAATAGTTTGACCACTAACTATGCTGAATATGATATGGTATTTCATGTATCTCTCGGAATAATAGTCAAATCGTAATTATCCCATGTAATCAAGGCATTTGTGATGAATTAAATCCCTTGAATTCTTCAACCTTTTTTTAATATAGAAATTTGAAGAGAATCCCTCTAATTAAGTTTCGTCTACTATACTGTCCAAGTAATGGGCAAATTGCTAACACAGAATTTTTTGAACAAATTTAAAACTCCAAAGGAGCTAATTGTTAGATTTATATAAATGTATTGAAGGTAAAATGCGCGAACCAAACATAAAAGGAAATTTTCAAGAAAAGTTGGTTCACTTGATAAAAATAGAAACATTAAAGAAATTCCATGATCCTCAACTTTTATTTGGAAAAGTAAAACATCCTACATCTTGTGATTGGAAAGGGAAGGTTGGATACGGATTTGTAATATATTCTGGATAAATTTTTTTGTGACATTTATGGGCTTAAATTTTGTCAACTTCACATTAGTCTATAAAAATAAATTTATATCTCACTTACAGTTTTATTTTATTATTTATAAATTAATTCTAAATTTATAAAATAAAATTTGAGGTAAAAAACAGAATTTCATCCATATATATCCTGTATGCTAACCCAATAACTAAAGCTGGGGCCCCTGCCGTGCCCATGTCAGGAACTTTACGACTAATTGTCAAATCTAAGTTTTCTTTAAAGAGGTGTATACACTCGTAATTTTCACTTCTTTTTAATTTTTTATTTTATTTTTATTTCTTTTACTTTCTTTTATAAAAGATGTACCCTATACCATCTTCCTTTTTTATTTTTTTAACGTTAAATCGGCTTAGCTTTTGTACGTATGCAAGTGAAGTGAAACTGAGTAGAGGGGCCACAACAAAAATTTCACTGTCTAACCTTATCATATTTTGGTGACTTCAGCTTTGTTTAAGAAACAATTTCAAGAAGCATTTTTAACATTTTGAGCACAGTGAAAAGTAGACGACAAGAAATATGTAGGAGAATATGAACTTCTGAAAACTTATTTCCAGATAGGTTACGATCACAACCGACAAATTCTCTCAATACTGCTTAGCACTGCCCTTGACCCACATCCATTTGTCGATGCCAAGAAAACAAGGACTTGTTCTGACACCTCAGCTTTAACTTGGAAAAAGTAAAACATGCTACACGGTGCCTTATCTATACGTGATTGGAAAGGGATACATGCTTTGGTAAAATTTTTAGTTTCGGTACTCGTTAGAATTTTATATTTTAATTATTTATATTATTTTTATAAATTTTATATGGCATATTATGTTATATAATTTATATAATTTTTTTTTTATTCATACAATTTTATAAATTTTTTAAATGGATTCTATAAATTATTTTTTTTCTTTCTCTTCTCCATTACTTTTACTTTTTTTTTTTCTTTCCTCTCAACTTTTACTATACATCGACATTTAGCTAAATGATAATTGCTTTGTAAAATGATACCATGTAGGCATACGTATGCAGAGACCACGCGTGGCTGTATAACTCCCTAATTACCTGCTTTAGGGAAGCTCTAAGATCATCTCTAATGGGAGTTACAAATGGAGAGCACAACTGAGTTGGAAGAGAGAGGAGAGAGGAAGGTGTTGAAACATGTAACTCATGAGAGAGAGAAAAAGTGATTCACTTAAATTTTATAATAAGAAAATAAAAGATTTAAAAAAAAAATTATAAAATAAATTAATTATAAATAAGAATATAAAATAATTTGTGGGATCTATTAAAAAAATTTATTTAAGTTGTATGAGTAGAGAAAAAATTGTATAAGTTGTATAAAATAATATGTCATTGTGAGACTCATAAAAATAATATAAATAATTAAGATATGAAACTCTGCTGAGTACCATGATTAAAGATAGTCTAAGGGGTTGAACAATGAGCTTATGACACCTCAGCTTTTTTTTTATCGTTGTTCTGACTAATATACCCTTTCATGCAAAGTGCAATGATTGAACAACCCTTACTGATACTAATTTTTATTCACACCCTAAGTTTTCGTTGGTTACTGTACCAGCATTTTATGCTGCACTGTAGAGAACTACTCCTAGGTACACTGTTTGTTCGCCCACCACCTCCTTATGCTGCACAGATGGAAAATATTTTTTTTTAAAAAAAAAAAAAGATGGGGTTGATTTTGAATTAGCAGCAGTTTTATCAGTTAATTAAATAGCACATGTGCGTCTAGTATATCTTCAAAGCGATACTTACCCTAACAACTAAAGCATAAGCCCGATGACGTGGCTTGCGTGATGTTAGTTTAGTTTTTGTACGTATGCATGTAAAGTGAAACTGAATAGAGGGGCCACAACAAACAAAATTGACTGTTTGACTTTATCCTAATTTTGGTAACTTTAGCTTGTACACAATCGCAAGCAAGGTACATGTTCAATAAGGCTTTAATGCTTTATTCCACTTTCCCTCGGTTATATAAACCGTACCTCTTAATTAGCTAGTTGAGTAAGTGTACAACTCGCTAATTCCCCTTTGTTCCCACCCCAACCATGGCTGGTACCCCAGTCCCCGCACATGCCTCTGCCTCTGTCTCTGTCCCTAACCCCAATATTAGAATGCAGCAAAAAAAAGAGCGTAGCATATTCCCAACTCCCGACGACACTGCCATGATGAAACAAGTTCGGGCAACTCATGCTCCTGACGGTCGTGAAATTGTTGTCAATCCTATTATCCAACTCATTGAGGGGATCCTCATTCATGCCATTGTATGCATGCATGCCATTTCTGTTGCTGTTCTGCTCTGTGACTGTCATAGTATTCCTTTGCTTTAATGGCGCTGCTAATTAATTTAACTCTTATGTGTAGGCAAAACCAGAAGAACAAGCAGAAACACTGCCTTTGGCTCAATCTGATGTGCTTCACACATTAGCTTTTACCATACACAGAATCTCCTGCGAGGTTTGTCTATTTTGATAAGAAAATCTTCCTGGCTTTTTAACAAGTCACTATTTAATTATGTTAAGGAAGAAAAGGGTTTCCTATAACTACCATATACAGAATGTAAAATTCTTTTGGGTCTAGTTATTGATGTGCATTGCATGACTGGCAGCTATCATGCAAGTGCTCGGAAGGTGAAGATGTACATGCAACAACAGTGGGGTTATTGAATACTCTGTCAACTTACCCATGGCATGCAAAAGTGGTTTTAACCTTAGCAGCCTTTGCTGTTAATTTTGGAAAGTTTTGGCTTGTTGCTCAGCAAAGCTCTACAAATACGCTGGCCAATTATGTGGCCATCCTTGAGCAACTGCCTGAACTTGTAGAGAGTTCCATTTCTCTTAAACCCCAGTTTGATGCACTCAATCTACTCGTGAAGAACGCACTAGATATAACAAAATCTATTGTTGAATTCATGGCTTTACCATCTCATTACATTTCAGAGGACACACCTCCTATGTCTGTTGCCAGTGCTCATATTCCTATTGCTGCCTATTGGACCATGCGAAGCATTGTGGCTCTTTCCTCACAGATTATCAGTCTTATAGGCTTGAGAAATGAGTAAGCCCACCTTTCTGTTCTCTCAAATAAACTCATAAGACTATAGTGACCCCTCTGATATAAATTATGATTATAGGTACATTTCATCAACCAGAGACTCATGGGAATTATCAAGTTTGGCACATAAGGTTAACAGCATGCATGAGCACCTCAAGAACGAACTGGCAACTTGCTACAAATATATAGGTAAGCAATATTTTCAAAAATTTCATCCTCTCAGAGAAATTAAAGGGTTGCACAGGAGAATTTTATCTTCCAGAAGCATTTTCAACATTTTCAATACTATGAAAATGCAGACGAAAAGAAATATATACAGGACTACGAAAATCTGAAGACTTATTTACAGATAGACTATGATGACAACCAGGAAATTCTCTCAATATTGTTTGGCACTGCAACAGACCCATATCCACTTGTTGAAGCCAACAAAGCAAAGGTTTGCTTTAAAACCTCACCCTCTGCAAAAATATGATCTTTCATTCTAACATATTTCAATTTCTGGGAAAAAAAAAAGAAACAAACAGGTTGGTGTGGAGGCACTAAGGGACAAACATGTGTTGCTGCTCATATCAGATCTTGATATTTCACAAGAAGAGATTATAATACTTGATAACTTGTATACGGATGCAAAATTGAGACCAAAGTTGAACTATGAAATGGTGTGGATCCCAATTGTGGACAGATTGACCTGGAATGATATGAATCAACAGAAGTTTGGGCATTTGCAATCAGTGATGCAGTGGTACAGTGTGGACAATCCTCTAAGTATTGATCGTTCTGTCATTAAATATATCAAAGAGGACTGGAATTTCTCAAAGAGGCCCATTGTAGTGGCACTGGATCCACAAGCCAAGGTGTGCTCCACCAATGCACTCCACATGATATGGATTTGGGGGAATTCGGCTTTTCCATTCACTCGGGAGAAAGAAGAAACCTTGTGGAAGGCAGAGATTTGGTCCCTTAAATTAGTTATCGATGGCATTGATCCTACAGTTCTGGATTGGGTAAGAGCAAAATTTATATTCATTTATTTATCCTTTTCATGTCAGTTCTATTGCATATTGTTTTTAAGAATGACATTTAACAAATGGAATTTCCTTTTCCCTCTGTACCCAGATGACAAATGGCAAACACATATGCCTCTACGGGGTGAAAATATTGAATGGCTTCGAACATTCGCAAATACTGCGGCCTCTGTTGCAAGCGCGGCTAATATCACTCTAGAGATGGTCTATGTGGGGAAGAGCAATGCAAAAGAGCGAATGCAAAGAATGATTTCTACTTTTGCTAAGGAAAAGTTCAGTTACTATTGGTCAAATGCCACACGCATTTGGTTTTTCTGGGCAAGATTAGAGAGCATGTTGTACTCCAAGTTGCAGCAAAACAAAAGCTTAGAAAATGATGAAATCATGAGTGAAGTGATGACTGTCCTAACCTTTGATGGCAGCGATCGGGGATGGGCAATATTTTGGAAAGGTATTGATATGGCCAAAGCCAATGGAACCGCGGCTCTGAAAGTGCTGAACGAGTTTGATAATTGGAAGGAAAACACCGAGAGAGATGGATTTGTGCCAGCTTTCAGGGAATACTTTGAGCAACTTCACACCTCACATCAATGTAAGCAGGAAAAAGGTACGCCCTAAAATCCAATATTTAATCGTGAATCCAAATCAATGAGAATTAGAAAAAATAATATTTACAGTACTATGAAAATGCAGGAGATAAGAAATGTATAAAATACTACGAAAATCTGAAGAAGTATTTCCAGATAATCCATGTTGACAACCAGAAAATTCTCTCAATACTGTTTAGTGTTGCAGCAAACCCAAATCCACTTGTTGATGCCAACAAAGCAAAGGTTTGTTCTAAAAACCTCACCCTTTGCAAAAATATGATTTTACATATTCCATATTCTAAGAAATTTCGATTTATGACCAACCAGGTTGCTGTGGAGGCACTAAGGAAGAAACATGTATTGCTGCTCATTTCAGATCTTGATATTTCACAAGAAGAGATTATAGTTCTCGAAAACTTATATAAGGATGCAAAATCGAAATCAGTGGTGCATTATGACATGGTGTGGATCCCAGTTGTAGGTAGACTGGCCTGGAACGATACGAATCAGGAGAAGTTTGGGCATTTGCAAGCAATGATGCCGTGGTACAGTGTGGACAATCCACTGAGCATTGCTCGTTCTGTCATTAAGTATATCAGAGAGGATTGGAATTTCTCAAAAAGGCCCATTATAGTTGCGTTGGATCCACAAGCTAGGGTGAATTCCATCAATGCACTCCACATGATATGGATTTGGGGGAATTTGGCTTTTCCATTCACTCCTGAGAAAGAAGAATTCTTATGGAAGGCAGAGATTTGGTCCCTTGAATTAATTGTTGACGGAATTGATCCTACTATTCTGGAATGGGTAAGAGACAATTCTTGATTGATTTATCCTCTTCAACTTTGTTTTCTTACAAATTGTATTTGAGAATTGGAAATAAACAAATTGAGTTTCCCTTTTCATTTATTTATACCCAGATGACAGAAGGCAAACACATATGCCTCTACGGGGGTGAAGATATTGAATGGATTCGAACATTCACAAATACTGCAGCATCTGTTGCAAGGGATGCTAATATCACTTTAGAGATGGTCTATGTGGGGAAGAGCAATCCAAAAGCGCGGACGCAAAGAATCATTTCTACTTTAGCTACGGAAAAGTTAAGTTATTTTTTGCCTAATGCCACATCCATTTGGTTCTTCTGGACAAGATTAGAAAGCATGTTGTACTCAAAGTTGCAGCATAACAAGACCGTGGAAAATGATGAGATTATGAGTGAAGTGATCACTGTCCTGAGCTTTGATGGCAGCGATCGGGGATGGGCAATATTTTGGAAAGGTATTGATATGGCCAAAGCCAACGGAACCGCGGCTCTGAAAGTGCTGAACGAGTTCGATAATTGGAAGGCAGACGCCGAGAGAGATGGATTTGTGCCAGCTCTCAGGGATTACTTGGAGCAAATTTACAACCCACATCATTGTAAGAAAGAAAAAGGTATGCCCCAAAACCCAATTATTAACCGTGCATTCAAATTAACAAGGATTTGAAAAATAATAATAATAAGATTTTGAGTACTATGGAAATGCAGACAAAAAATATATACAGGATTACGAAACTCTGAAGACTTATTCCCAGAAAGGCTATGTTGACAACCAGAAAATTCTTTCAACAATGTTTAGCACTTCAACAGATCCTCATCCACTGGTTGATCCCAACAAAGCAAGGATTTGTTCTAAAACTTCATACTTTAACAAAAGAAAAAAATTATCTTTACATACTCCATATTCTAAAAAATTTCAATTTCTTAGCAACCAGGTTGGTGTGGAGGCACTAAGGAACAAACATGTGTTGGTGCTCATATCAGATCTTGATATTTCACAAGAAGAGATTATAATACTTGATAACTTGTATAAGGATGCAAAATTGAGATCAGAGGTGAGCTATGAAATGGTGTGGATCCCAATTGTGGATAGATTGGCCTGGAATGATACGAATCAAGAGAAGTTTGGGCATTTGCGAGCAATGATGCCGTGGTACTGTGTGGACAGTCCACTGAGAATTGCTCGTTCTGTCATTAAGTATATCAGAGAGAATTGGAATTTCTCAAAAAGGCCCATTGTAGTAACACTGGATCCACAAGCCAAGGTCTGCTCCACCAATGCTCTCCACATGATATGGATTTGGGGGAATTTGGCTTTCCCATTCACTCCTGAGAAAGAAGAATTCTTATGGAAAGCAGAGATTTGGTCCCTTGAATTAATTGTTGACGGAATTGATCCTACTATTCTGGAATGGGTAAGAGACAATTCTTGATTGATTTATCCTCTTCAACTTTGTTTTCTTACAAATTGTATTTGAGAATTGGCAATAAACAAATGGAGTTTCCCTTTTCATTTATTTATACCCAGATGACAGAAGGCAAACACATATGCCTCTACGGGGGTGAAGATATTGAATGGATTCGAACATTCACAAATACAGTGGCGTCTGTTACAAGGGCTGCTAATATGAAGTTAGAGTTGGTCTATGTGGGAAAGAACAATGCAAAAGAGCGAATGCAGAGAATGATTTCTATCTTCGATAAGGAAAAGTTCAGTTATCATTGGCCTAATGCCACATCCATTTGGTTCTTCTGGACAAGATTAGAAAGCATGTTGTACTCAAAGCTGCAGCATAACAAGACCGTGGAAAATGATGAGATTATGAGTGAAGTGATCACTGTCCTAAGCTTTGATGGCAGCGATCGGGGATGGGCAATATTTTGGAAAGGTATTGATATGGCCAAAGCCAACGGAACCGCGGCTCTGAAAGTGCTGAACGAGTTTGATAATTGGAAGGCAAACGCCGAGAGAGATGGGTTTGTGCCAGCTTTCAGGGAATACTTGGAGCCCCCACATCACTGTAATCGCCTTATCCTTCCTGGGAACATTGGTGGTATCCCAGAGAGGGTTGTGTGCCCTGAGTGTGAACATCAAAAGGAGCAAATTCACAACCCACATCACGAAAATGATATTCAAAATCCAATTGTTAGAAAAAATAATGGTGGTAACATCTCTGAGATAAGAGGCAAGGTTAATAACCGCAATTCACAACATCATGGTCAACTTAATGGGTCCACTTTAGTCGATTGTGATATCATCAATATTATACATCCTAGGGATGACAATTTCTACCGTGTCGGCATGGATACAGCGGGGACTTCTCGTCGGAGAAGAAGGCGTAGGTCACACTAAATATTCAATTAGGTAAATGTCTTTGTATGTAAAATAAAATTTAATAATTTGGTTGATGAATATTTTTATATAAAATAAAATATATCTTTATAATTTAAATTTTTTGATTCCATTATTTATTAATTTAATATCATCATTTTTATTTATATATTTACCTTTAATGTTATTAATGTTTAAAATGTAATATTATTTTTTCATAAAATTTCTCGTTAATCCCCAAAATTCTCCTCTTCTTTTTTTTGGCAAAAAATGAGAACGGATGTTGTATTCTCTGCTTTTGCCCTATTGTCATTTCTACTGTAATATAAACTATGGAACACGCAAACAAGCAGAATATAAACTCACCAGTTTAGCTCAAGCGGGGCATATAACATACCTAATTGAAGGACCAGGTTCTAGTTAAATGCCAAACAAAAATCCATTTTTGACAATTGAGAATTCTTATGTATGTCTAAATGTGGCAGAAAACATTTAAACTATAAAATTCAGGTTTATTTATTTAATTAAGCATAAAAGTAATAAGATATTTTTTTTACTTATCATACAACACATTAAAAACCTTTTAAGCTTTGTGACATTCTCTATTCCAATAAATTTTTGGAATTTAATTCACTTTTAAACTTTGAATAAATGATTTAATAGTGATAGTGTTAGTAATTTTTAAAAAGCTAAAAGTTCAAACCTCCTTTATTGCCATATATATATAACAGAATTCGGAGGCAACTTGATAGCCTATTATGCTTTAACTTCCTTTTATTAAAAGGATTTTGAAGGTAAAAGCATGGACCAAACAAAGACCCATAAACCTCAACTTTAATTTGGGAAAACCAGACGGGAATCAAGAAAAAAAAAAAAAAAAAAATTCTGCAAAGTCAGGGATGGGAAAGAAATATTGGGGGCAGGGCCGGTAATAACACTCCTCACCTAATAGCATTTTTAGTAATGGAACTCGAGTGAGTTGTATGGGTAATTTGTTTATAATTTTTTTTATAGAATTTCTCATGACACATCACTTTTAAAGTAATTTAAGTAATTTATTATAATTTTATTTTTTAATGGAGCAATCTAAAAATTTCATTAAATATATATTTTTATTAAAGACATAACTGTATGTTATTTTTTTTGTCTGCAAATATTATTATTTTTTGCTATCAAAAGTATAAAATAATAAAAAATAAATAAATAAAAGATCAAACGTGGGGCCCATAAAGTTACTATGGAACTTTCGTTGTTGATGCGAGTATTTACGAGTTAACTAAATATATTTTTCTAGTAATGAAATAACTAAAGAGTCAGTTTCATAAAATTCTTGCAACTTTTAATTAACACCACTAGAGTTGCTCTAACCCGGCCTGTTTAGTTTAGTTGAATGGAAAAGGGAACAGAATAGAGGTCCAACTTTTCTATTGTTTGATTGGCTAGAATTGGAGGAAGAGCTTTTCCATTAGAAACATTTTTCTATCAAATTAATTGAAAAGCTATTATTTTTCAAAACTAAAGACTAAGAATTTAGGAAATCCTTCTCCACCCAATAACACCATTTTTCCTAATCTGACCTCCATCTTCCTCCAAGCAAGGCCAGCGCCCAGCAATTGAATCACTTGCAACGAGAGGGATCCAGGGGTTTTGGTCTTTTTTGTTGTCATGCGATGGAGAGAGCAAATTTCCTAGAAGAGAAATTTCGGGTGTGTGACGGGGCTGGATTGTTTGGGCTTAGTGTGTGTTAAGGGCAATTTGGAAACAAAAATGGGAAGAAAAAGAAGATTAGATGAGGTCTGTGAACAGCGAAAAAGGGGAGTGCAAGAAGCCATGGCCTTTTCTCGGTAACAAGTTGGAGAAGGGTTGGGATGGTTCACCTTAGCCCAAAGTTGGAAGATGAACCCGGCTCAAAGAAATCTCCTTTGTCTAGAAAGACTTTGTTTTTTATCCTTTTCTCCTGAGTAAGTACTAAATATTGCGATATTTTTCTTATGTGATATAATAAAAAAGATATTCTTTGCGAAAATCAGAAGGAAACCCACGTGCCAAGTTATGCTTTAACTCTCATATTTCCGAAGACTTTTGAATTTAAAGAATATATAAAATTTAAGGAAGATAAATTTAGAAAGAGATTTGACAAAAATAATTAATTCTTTCTTTAATGGTTCGATAGTAATGTCTTAATTTATTGAATACGTCAAGATAAATTTGTATTGATGGAATCTAGTCAAAATATAAACTCCTGTATCTTATTTCTATGGCTTATGGAAAGATATCTCATTGCTTAAAGCCTTTCTGCAATGCCTAGTGGTTTTTGAACTTGAAGTGACGATCTGGATGCATCATCAGCTGCCAAGTCCAAAAATGATTCATAGTACTGTAACTACAGTTCGTGAAGTCAACATACCGTCAGCGAATCTTGGCTAGGCTTAACTCGTGAATTAGAAAATTCATCATTTAGATATATAATAATAAATAATATTTACATATTATAGTAAAGAATATATACATACTATAAATACAGTAAAGAATATGTCCAGCTCCATTAAAATAATATTAAAAAAAAAAAACTACGAATACACATAGTTTTTTTTGACAGCTACGAATACACATAGTTCTTGCTTGCGTCTTTGGCTTTGATGTAAATATGATCTTTGATTATCAAGCACATAATACAAAACATAAAATTGAGTAATATGACAATTGAGAAATAACCTTATATATGTGCAAATATATATGGATGTGGAAGAAACATTTAGACTGCTAACTATTTAGTTAACCATAAAATTAATGAAAATGTTTTATAACTATTATAAAACACGTGCATAATAAATGTTCAAATGCCTAGTATATAAAAGAATCTTAAGGCAGCTTTATGCCCTATATATTATACTTCAAACCCATTGTTTCTTAAAGATATTTGAATTTCGAACAATAGATTGCCAGACAATATCAAAGGAATATTGTTAGACCTAACATCTACTATATATATATATATATATATATTTGTATGTATTGAAGATAAAATGCATGAAGCAAACATTAAAGGAAATTCCATAATCCTGAACTTTAATTTGGAAAAGGTAATACATCTTACACGGTGCCTTGTACGTGATTCGAAAGGGATACCTGATTTGTTATATATCTTCAAAGGGATACTTACCCTAACAACTAAAGCAAGCCTCCAGTGACGTGGCCTGCCTGATGTCAGTCAAAATCTGTTTAGCTTTTGTAAGTGAAACTGAATGGAAGGGCCACGACAAAATATTTCACTGTTTAACCTTATCCTAATTTTTGTAACTTTAGCTTTGTTTTATACACAATCGCAAGCAAGGTACATGTTCAATGAGGCTTTAATGCTTTATTCTACTTTCCCTCAATTATATAAGCCGTCTTAACTTTGTTGAGTAAGTGTACAACAACGTACCCAAACCAAAAATCTTCTATCCTATTCTGCTGAGTTTCCTTTTGTCTTCTGATTCCCAAGTGATCAGTCATGGCCGGCAACCCACCCCCACTGGCAGTCACTGCCCCTAACCCCAAAAGAATGCAGCAAAGGAAAGAGCGTAGGATGTTTGCAACTTCCGACGACACTGCCATGATGAAGCAAGTTCAGGCAACTCATGCTCCTGACGGTCGTGAAATTGTTGTCAATCCCATTATCCAACTCATTGAGGAGATCCTCATTCATGCCATTTCTCGTGATGTTGATGTATGCATGCCATTTCTGTTTGCTGTTTTGCTCTTTAATTACTTTCTTTTGCTGTACGTTATAACATTACTTTATCTTTACATGCATGTCATTACCATATTATGTGTAGGGAAAACGAGAACAAGCAGAAATGCTGCCTTTGACTGAAGCTGAATCTGACGTGCTCGACGCATTAGCTCTTATCATACACAAAATTTCCTGCGAGGTTGTCTATTTTGATATGAAAATCTTCTTTGACTTTTTTTAGAAGCTGCTACTTACTTACGTTAAGCAAGAAAAGCGTTTCCTATAACTACCATTCATCCTGTACTTTAATTAATACGGAGAATGTATTATTCTTTTCCTCTTTTTGCTTTTGCAGAGTATATTTTAACTTACAACTGACAAAGGTTTAAGCTTTAATTAGCTCACAGACACACCAACATTGGAAAGCATAGTGACGTTTTTGGAATAATAATCATTTGGCTCTCTCTTTTCTTCTGTCAATACTTTTTAAAAGATTCTTCTGACAATTTCTCATGATTCGTTATACTGAATCTCTAAATATCTGATGACGAAAACTTTTAAATGTTACTGATGAGCATCACATGACTGGCAGCTATCGTGCAAGTGCTCGGGAGGTAGTGATGCACATGCAACAACAATGGCGTTACTGAATACTCTGTCAAGCTATCCATGGCATGCAAAAGTGGTTTTAACCTTAGCAGCCTTTGCTGTTAACTTTGGGGAGTTTTGGCTTGTTGCTCAGCAGAGCAATACTAATACAGTGGCCAAGTCTGTGGCCCTCCTTAAACAGCTGCCTGACCTTGTGGAAAGTGCCTCAGTTCTGAAACCCCAGTTTGATGCACTCAATCTTCTCGTGAAGGCCGCACTAGATGTAACAAAGTCTATTGTCGAATTCAAGGCTCTGCCATCTCATTACATTTCAGAGGACACTCCTCCTATGTCTGTTGCCAGTGCTCATATTCCCATTGCTGCCTATTGGACCATCAGAAGCATTGTGGCTCTTTCCTCACAGATTATCAGTCTTATAGGCTTGAGAAATGAGTAAGCTCACTTTTCTGATCTCTCAAATAAACTCATTTAAGACTATAGTGACCCTTTTTATATATGATCGTAGGTACGTTTCTTCAGCCCCAGAGTCATGGGAATTAACAAGTTTGGCTTATAAGGTCAGCAGCATGCATGAGCACCTCAAGAACCAACTGGCTATCTGCTACAAGTACATAGGTAAGAAATATATATATATATATATATATATATATATACACTTTCAAAAGTTTGATCCTCAGGGAGAAATTAAAGGTTTTCATGGGAAATTTTTATCCTCTAGAAGCATTTTTTAAATTCTGAGTACTATGAAAACGCAGATGACAAGAAATACATAGAGGACTACGAAAATCTGTCGAAGTATTTCCAGATAGCCTATGTTGACAACCAGAAAATTCTCTCAATATTGTTTAGCACTGCAACAGACCCACATCCACTTGTTGATCCCAACAAAACAAGGGTTTGTTCTAAAACTTCACCCTCTGCAAAAATATGATCTTACACAAGCCATATTCTAAGACATTTCAATTTCTGAACAAACAGGTTGGTGTGGAGGCACTAAAGAAGAAACATGTGTTGCTGCTCATATCAGATCTTGATATTTCACAAGAAGAGATTATAATACTCGAAAACTTGTACAAGGATGGAAAAATGAGAGCAGAGGTGCACTATGAAATGGTGTGGATCCCAGTCGTGGACAGATTGGCCTGGAATGATTTGCATCAAGAGAAGTTTGGGCATTTGCAATCAATGATGTCATGGTACAGCGTGCACCATCCTCTCAGTATTGATCGTTCTGTCATTAAATATATCAGAGAGGACTGGGAATTCTCAAAGAGACCCATTATAGTGGCATTGGATCCACAAGCCAAGGTTTGCTCCATCAATGCTCTCCATATGATATGGATTTGGGGTAATTTGGCTTTTCCATTCACTCTTGAGAAAGAAGAATCCTTGTGGAAGGCAGAGATTTGGTCCCTTGAGTTAGTTATCGATGGCATTGATCCTACTGTTCTGGATTGGGTAAGAGTAAAATCTATATTTTTTTTTCCTCTCCAACTCATTCCTAATTGCATAATGCATTTGACAATGACATGTAACAAATGGAGTTTCCTTTTTCCTTTGTATCCAGATGACAGAAGGCAGACACATATGCCTCTACGGGGGTGAAGATATTGACTGGATTCGAACATTCACAAGAACTGCAGCGTCTGTTGCAAAGGCTGCTAATATCACGCTAGACATGGTCTATGTGGGGAAGAGCAATGCAAAAGAGCGAATGCAAAGAATGATTTCTACTTTTGCTACGGAAAAGTTCAGTTATTATTGGCCTAATGCCACGTCCATCTGGTTCTTCTGGACAAGACTAGAGAGCATGTTGTACTCAAAGTTACAGCATAACAGATCAGTAGAAAATGATGAGATTATGAGTGAAGTGATGACCGTCCTAACCTTTGATGGCAGCGATCGGGGATGGGCAATATTTTGGAAAGGCATTGATATGGCCAGAGCCAATGGAACCACAGCTCTGAAAGGGCTAAATGAGTTTGAAAACTGGAAGGCAACTGCTGAGAGAGATGGGTTTGTGCCAGCTTTCAAGGAATACTTGGAGCAACTTCACACCCCACATCATTGCAATCGCCTTATCCTTCCCGGGACCACTGGTGGTATCCCAGAGAGGGTTGTGTGCGCTGAGTGTGGTCGTCAAATGGAGAAGTACTTCATGTACCGCTGCTGTGTGGAGTAAGAAGGAAGATTACTACTATATATTCAGCATTATATATAATGTTGCTTGGTGTGCAAGTAAATAAACTGATAATATTTATATCAGCTCAATCTTTGTGACATTCATACTGGTGTGATGGTGATGTTGGTGTATGCTAGCTCAAGCCAGCATGAGTTTGGCTAGTTGAGTCCAGAGCTAGCTAGCAGTAAGGAGTGCTCTTAAAATTTGGTATCACTGTATTGGAACTTCATGTTATGTGTTGTATCGTATTGTTTGTTTTTTCATTTTTGCTTAATGCCATCTTTTGTATTGGAATCACTTGTGCTTTCTTTCTCTTCTTTTAAGAGCTCACTTATTCTACTTCTTCATAAAGAAGAAACAAAAACAGGATATACAATTTTATGACCCCATGGAAATTTGAAGGAAAAAGAGGCAAATTGCGTTTAATGGCAGCTTGTTACTTTCTTGACTTTGATGGCAAATAATAGTTTACGGCGAAATTTATTAGTTAATTTTCTTGTATGCGTGTTCTTCATGTCTGTCTTTTAGCTCTGACCATAACTAATCAAATTGATGCACCTTGGCCTAATTTGTGTTAGTTATTTTCAACTCACGATATAAAATGAGTTAATTATCACCTATTTAAAATAAAGTTATAATGAAAAGTGATTATTCAATTTATTTTCATTACTATTCCTTAAAAAATTTTAAGGGTAAAAGCGTATTATTGATTGTATTGATATCATTTATCAATAAAATGTATAATTTAAGCAATAATAAAAATGAAAAAGGAGACCCAGCCAGCTCTGTCTGTATATAAGCATCAATTTCAGTAGCCTGATTTTTTTTTTTTCTTTATAATAGACCAGAGACTGAGATAGCATGCTAAGAGTAAACCCCACGCTCACTCCCACGTAGAATAATACAAAGAAAGAAAGAAACTTTCTCCGATGTTACAGAATCAGTCAACAAGTAATTTCCACAACTTCAAATCTACGTTAAAAATCCATGAATTCTAAATTTAGAACAACATAGAAAACTTCAATTGTTTGGGCTTTCCTTATCTCGTTTCATTCATAACAAGAATCACAACATAACATAAAACATTACATATTCTAAGCATCGATTGACTGACTCAAAAATCTTAAGTCATGGCCTCTCCACTTGGGTCACTCACTACTTTCTAAGAAGCTTCAATTTTTCACAATCCAATGAAATCATAGAAATTAAAGTCTACATTACGCCACATTGGTGATTAGTGATTTGTTTACAGCCAAAAGTGGCACTAAAGATGTCCATATCCGAATTGAAATGTACAGTAAATTATTGAAGACTTTTGTAACGCGAGCTTTGAGAAATTGAAATTGGAGGCCCAAACATAATGTTCCAAGAATTTCCACACGGTTTGGCGCAATAAAAGTAGCTCTTGTTTGTATCCATGGTGTCAGTTACTCTATTCTGTTTTTCCATTTAGATGAGTAATGGCTCTCTCTCCTGGGATATTCCACTATCTCTTCCTCCTCTCATTCTCGTACCTTGCCTTGTTCATCCATGCCAGAATAGATCTCGACCCTTCAGACCTCAGAGCTCTTTCTATTATCCAGAAAGCTTTAGGAGTCAATGGTCAACTCCACCCATGTAACACCAATGGTGTCTTGTGTGAGAGGAGACTCTCAGACAATGAGAGCTATGTTCTCAAAATCACAAGGCTCGACTTGAAATCCCAGCAGCTTAAGGGGATTTTGTCCCCTGTAATTGGGCGCCTCACAGAGCTGAAACATCTCTCTCTTTCAAACAACCAACTGTTCGACCAAATCCCATCCCAGATAGTTGATTGCCGGAAACTGGAAATTCTGGACCTTCGAAACAACAGTTTCTCTGGCCAAGTCCCTTCTGAATTATCCTCTCTCACTCACCTTCGTGTTCTTGATCTTTCTTCCAACAAATTCTCTGGGAATTTGAATTTCCTGAAGTATTTCCCCAATTTGGAACGTCTCTCTGTTGCCGACAATCTCTTCACAGGGAGAGTTCCAGTATCCATACGTTCATTTCGCAACCTCCGGCATTTCAACTTTTCCGGGAATCAATTTCTTGAAGGTTCTGTGCCAATGACAAACAAACTTGAATACTCAGCATCAGAATCAGAGATCCCAAAACGATACATTCTTACTGAGAGTTCAACTGGAAGAAGAAACAGGGCTCCTGCAGCTGCCCCAAAATCCAGCAAGACTTCTACTGCTGAAGCTCCTGGTCCATCGGGGTCAACCTACAACAATCACAAGTCAAGCAAGAGGAAATTATATGGGTGGATACTTGGATTTGTCGCTGGAGCACTGGCTGGGAGCATTTCTGGGTTCATATTCTCTTTGCTATTCAAGCTGGCCTTAGCTTTGTTCAAAGGAAGAAGGAAGAGCTCAGGACCTGATATTTATAGTCCTCTTATTAAGAAAGCAGAGGACTTGGCTTTCTTGGAGAGAGAAGACGGGCTGGCTTCATTCGAAATCATAGGAAGAGGTGCAAGCGGAGAAGTTTACAAAGCTGAATTGCCAGGAAGCAACGGCAAAATGATTGCCATTAAGAAGATTATTCAACCTCCAAAAGAAGCAGCAGAATTACTTGCTGAAGAGGAAAGTAAGCTATTGAACAAAAAAATGCGTCAAATTCGATCAGAGATCAAGACAGTTGGTCAAATTCGACATCGCAATCTCCTGCCCTTGCTTGCTCATGTGTCTAGGCCGGATTGCCACTACCTCGTCTATGAGTTCATGAAGAATGGAAGTTTACAAGATGTGCTGAATAAAGTTCAAGAGGGTACAATGGAGTTGGATTGGTTGTCACGGCACGAGATTGCAGTTGGAGTTGCAGCTGGCCTTGAATACCTTCATGTGAGCCACAGCCCTTGCATAATTCATAGAGATCTTAAGCCAGCAAACATTCTTCTCGATGATAATATGGAAGCTCGTATTGCAGATTTTGGGCTTGCAAAAGCAATGCCAGATGCTAATACACATGTCACTACTTCAAATGTTGCAGGTACAGTGGGGTATATAGCACCAGAATATCACCAAATTCTCAAGTTCACGGATAAATGTGATATTTATAGTTTTGGGGTTGTACTTGGCATCTTGGTCATAGGAAAGCTTCCATCTGATGACTTTTTCCAGCACACAGAGGAAATGAGTTTGGTTAAGTGGATGAGAAATGTGATGACTTCAGAAGATCCTACGCGAGCAATTGACCCAAAGCTAATGAACAATGGATATGAGGAGCAAATGCTCCTAGTTCTCAAGATCGCCTGCTTTTGCTCTAATGATGATCCAAAAGAGAGGCCTAACAGTAAGGATGTTAGGACTATGTTGACCCAAATCAAGCATTGACAGCGCTCAATATGAATGGCGCATATTAAAATAAAATTGTATCAAATGGTAAGTGTTATAGTGTGTGATTAAGCATGTGTGTACTAAAGCTAGATAAAGGATATTGGTTCGAACAATAGATGAACCTTGGTAGCATGCATTTTCCTCATCAGAGAATACTGGATCTTAGAAAATGTAAGTGGGGAAATGAGCTGTTATTTGAAATTAATCGTTTTCTTTGTCGTTACTACTGATCCCGAATTCTAAAAGTAAGATTGTTCTAGGTTCATTGCCAACATGTGCAAAACGCCCTGACTTGGAATTCTTAACATTTGAGTAATCCTACTTTAGAAGATAAGCATAAGAAAATCGTCCCCCCATTTCTTTCTCCCACTTATAGGTTTATCCTCACGGGTTCTGTGCTATTTTCACTTTAATCCTACGATAAGGAGAAAGGCATTGCTTAAAGCGCGCCCCCTTTGAGTCTGAAACCCAGGTTGCCAGCTCTTTTTCTTTTTTTCTCCATTTCAACACCACTTTATCACTCTTATTCTTATTGTGAACTCATACACTTCTTCTTTCTACAAAATTTTAATTTTAATTTATATATAACAATGAAAATAAATCTCTACATCAATTTCTTTCCAAACAAATATATAAAGTCATCTGTAAAACAAAACATTTATATATAGGCATTTTACTTCCCAAACGGTTATTCACAACCGTTTAAAAAGAAATATATATATAAAATAAAATATATAAAAAATATTTTATAAATATATTTTTTTAAAATAAATTTATTTTTAATATATATATATATATATTTAAAATTAAATATGTTATTTGTGCGTCAAATAAAAAAATTATATATATATATATATATTTATAATATTTTTAATAAAAAAAATTAATATAATAATTTTAAAAATATAATAAAAATTTATAATATTTATAATAAATTAATATAAATTTTTTATTATATAATAATTATTTTCTTAATTTTTTATTAAAAATATTACAAATTATATATATATATATATTTATATATAAATTTTAAGGTCAAATAATATATAAATTTGTAATATTTGAATAAAATAAATAAAATTTTAATTTTATGTAACAAAAAATTTGTATTAATTTATTATAAAAATTATAAATTTTTATTATATTTTTAAATTTTTTTAATATTCTTTCTTAATATATTTAATTTTTTCTAATATATATATAATATATAATATATATATATATATTTCATTCCCAAATTGGCTGTGGACAACCGTTTTAAAAATAAAATGACTATATACAACTGTTTTGCCTTTCAAACGACTTTACACATTCGTGAGGTTTTTTTTGTGGTTATATATAAATTAAAATTAAAATTTTGTAAAAAAAAGAAATGCAAGAATTCATAATGAGAATGAAAGTATAAAGTGGTGTTAAAGTGGGAAAAAACAAAAAGAGGAAGAGCTGGCAACCTGGGTTTCAGACTCAAAGGCGGGCGCGGGTGAAGGAGGTCGGGGAAGGGGAAGGGGAAGGAAAAGGAGATGATGTGGGAGCTGAGGGTATTTTGGGTAATCTATTTTTTTTTTAATGAATATTATCAACGCTCGAACGTTTCTAGTTCAAGGTATAGCCATCATTATTACATGAATGAAAGAAAGCACCAAATTTTGACAAAAGTGGCACTCAAACAAAGAAGGAAGAGACAGCAGACCATAGATTGACAAATTAGAAGAAACTTTGAGCTGGCGTTTACGTACAAAGACGACTTGCATATGACAATGCGCCTCAACAACTTACAATTGGCATTTTACTGTAAAGAATTATAATATATATTATATGATAGTAAAAGCAGAAATTACATATGTGCACCTTCAAATGCCTTAAAAATCTAACAGTAACTGAGGAAGAATACTCTCCAAATGGGTAGCTTCTATTTGATTAAGACCCTCTGCCTCTGCAATTGCAGCAGATCGCTGAACAGCCTCTGCAACAACAGAAAGGCTTGCCTCAGTACGATATAACATGCAAAGTCAACCACATTCACAGTAAGAAGTACTCGTGTATCTGAAAAACTAAGTTAACCTGTGATAAAGACTCGGAGGAGTTCACATGTAAGCTTCAGTGCATTTGCATTAGCTGCATCAGAAAAAAGGAACAAAGAAGTCATTCTTAACAGCCCAATTTGCAATACTATTCCAATTCTCAAGGGTGACATTATCACAGAACCTCTACCAAATAAATAACCGCAATGGAATCTTAAAATGTTATAAATACCAGAAGTTGGCCGATTCTTCCTGCTTGTTCCAGCTCCTACCTGTACCAGTGAAACTCAAATGAACATTTACACACAATGCAAACGATTAAGGCATTATATTAACGAAGAAATGCTGAAAAAAAGTAGGTATCTAAGAGCCCATCAAGTAGTTGACATTGAAAGACAAGCAAACAAGAGTAAGCGTTGAATTTGTACACAGCCTACTTTGTAGATGCCTAAACGGCAACTACTTAGGGCCCTTCCGGTAGAACTCCAGCATAAAGCTACTTTATTCAAAGATTAGGGATCAATTCTATCCCAATCCTCAACTCACCCAAATATTTTTCAAGAATGTGATCCTTTACCCCTCACATAGTGTTGTTTGGAGGGGAGGAAGTTTATAAAAACTCCTTGATTTGGTTCAACAAGTAGGAAAGCGCATGTACATTGAAGCGTGGGCAAAACTAGGAAAGAGCAATCCAGTATAAGAACTCCAGTGTTCCCAATACCCATTTTAAAAAAGAGAGAATTAGGGTGATTTTTCCCAGAATTAACACAAAATTTCATCTCGACCATTGGGATTATCAGAGAAACAGATAGTAGAAATTATTCAAAAATTAAATGTGAAAACTAAAAAGGATGAAACCTCGGAGTCCAAAGCATCGCTGGTTTCAAGTTTTTCACGCTCTGCAAAACGAAAATAAATAAATAAAACAAAGATTCATACAAAAAGATTAGGAAAGAAAGGAGAAAATGAAGCGTATAATAGAGTCAATGTCAAACCTAGGGCACGCCTGCTCCAAATAAGTTTGAGAATAGAATGAATCAGATCCTGGAATGTACCAATTTGAACGGAGAAGTCAAGCATTGCAATTTTTTTTTTTTTTTCTCAAAGATAAAATATACAGAACAAAATAGGTGGGAAAAATTTAAAAAAATAAAAATATCGAGGATAAGGTTTCAGGGCTTTACACACTGAAAGGTGGTCTCCTCCATTGGAAGAAATACGACTACACGAGTAGCAGTAGTACGTGGTCGGTGGTCCACCGGACTCCTCACAGTCGCAGGGGGCACTCCCTCCCTGCAAACGCAATATCGTAGACTCAAATATGACTTCAATTTTCGAGATCGAGGTGTACGGGGCATTATGTTTTCTTTAAATAAATTAAACTTAATATACATAGGGTAGAACTTTATACCAACTTGCCCCTATAGCTCAGTGGTAGAGCGTCAGTCTTGTAAACTGAAGGTCTGTAGTTCGATCCTGCATGGGGGCATATATAATTTCAATAGTTTTTTGTTAAGTTTGTTTGCTTCACGTGCTGAGGAAGCTAAACGACGTCGTACTAGTACTTTTGTTAAAACTTCTCTATGCCTCTATACAAATTCTCGCCCGATCAAACCCAAGAAGCCACAGGGGGTTGCGATTGTCTGCGCTAGCTAACCCTTTTTGATTTTTCCCAATTCCTGCATGATTGTTACAAGCTTCTTGTGTAAATGGCTAACCTAATTCACAAGCTTTCTAGGAACTCGAATTCTTTAAGAGTGATTTCAACTATCAATGCACCAGTTTTTTCAGAACCCACTACTTCTCTAATTTCCCACAAAATCCATCTGGATACAACTAAGCCATATTTTACGAATAACCCAATTCCTTTTTGGGGTCTCTCCGGGGAAAACAAGGCAAATTCTTCTCAAAGCTTGCAATTTGTCCCCAATTTCCCATTCGGATATTGCTTCGCTCCCGTCATTTCAACCGAGTACGAAAAGGTGGGGGTTAGCGAGACCCAAAACGTCGAACCTGATGATGCACGGACGGTTTGGGCTGATAGTGTGAAGAAGAAGAGGAAGAGGAAGATGAATAAGCACAAGTACAAGAAGCTAAGGAAGCGTCTTCGCCGCAAGACTTAGGTGCCTGCCAGTGGTAGCGCCTTCTACTTGTCCCCGTTTTATATTCTCGTTGGAAGATTGTTTCACTAATTTTCGTTGCACTTTTGGGGAATATATTTAATCCCCAGTTTTGGATAAGCAGTGACAATACAAACTGAGATTTTTTATGTAATGTTTTCAATAGGTTTTAATGAAATTCGTTTCTTAGAGATGGTGATATGAGGAATTATTGGATTAAACAATGACATTTGGCGTTTTGTGGTACTTGTTTCTAGCGTCAAGTCCGTATAGGCATATTTATCTGTAACTTTGTGCTTTGCATGCGTATAGAAAACTGCATGATCAATCTTCAACTATGTACTACAGCAGCATGATGTTCAGGGAGCATGACTATTCCTCCTCGCGCCTTTGTTCTTTTGCCTGCTTGGAAGCTGTAGACTTAGGAAATAATGTACTACTGCCTATATGGAATATTTCCATGAAGAATCATGCTTTTATGTCTCAAGTATGAGGGATATGAATTGGCAATTTCAATATATGCATTTCTTGTCCTACCATCTAGGTGCGTTTTGTTTTATGTTTCATAATGCTGTTGGTCGACAATGTTTTTAAGAAAATCCTTTGAAGCCATTCAATCAACAGGACTTATTTAGAGAATGATAGCCTAGCCGTGGAAACTTTTAGTTGATGAGTTCTGCTAAGTGCTAACTGAATAAAAGCATCCAGATCCCAAGCAATGTTGGCATAACATGATTATATATGCTTTGATCGATTACTGAAGGTTGTGCATTTGACAGAAACTGATATGGATTTGCCTTTCCCTTTTCAACACCCTCTTCATATCCACCCCCAACAAAACAAAAAAAAAAGGTTCTGACTCTTAATTAACCTTTCTTCTGTTATATGAGGTTTTATTTTCTGGTTTGTGGTTTCTTTCTTTTGGATTGCATTCCACTTTCTCATGTCAGAATCTCATCCGATTTTTGAATATAAAGTCTCATCCGGCCATCTATATTTAAATACTCGCTTCTGAATCATGTTTCAAAGGAAATCAATGGCTTGAAGAAAAAAAAAAGCTCAAGTTACAGAATGTTTTATTTTAAAATGCAGTTTCAAACTGTTTATGCCTACGTGACACGTTGCTATATGAACGAGTTATATCATTATATATAGGTTTTTATAGAGTCCCGCTTAGGATGAAGACGTGTCATTCTATGTTCATTGTAAAGACAAAAAGCATATGCAGGATCACCAACTGAAGTGAGATCCGAAAGGAAAGGCATGTCATTTTTTTTGGGTTTTAATTTAATGGCAACAATAGACGCTGTCTTAATGATTATGTACCTATGTGAAAAACCATTTATGTTAATTCTAATTTGCAGTTAGTATAACAAAAAAAAAAGCATGTATCTTTGATTTCAATGGACGGACATGAGAAGAGGAGCTGAGTGAGCTATGCTAAACCTTTTTCCTAGGTGACAAAAGTTGTTTATGTGAGCTGACTTAAGTGCTGACCACATCTATATAGTATGGGGACAGCATAAATGCTCCTCCTTTATAGTAATTTTGTATTCAATTACGGAACATTGGAAAAAAATTTCATTTTTTAATACTGTTTTAATTGAAAAAATTACGTAATCCTTTGCATTCTCTTTCAACTCAAACAGCCCAAGAAATACTTGGGCCTCAGCCACCAATTACAAGCAGCAGTGAGCCCAATCGACTTTGTTCTGAAACGTTAAGGGATACTTGGGCCTTATCCACTTCTTCGAGGTAAATCACTATGAAAGATCTCCTAGAAAAACAGTTAGTATAAGTCCAATAATTAATCAAATTAAAGATGATTGTTCATGATAAATATGAAACCATAGCAAGATTTCTGAATTTACCTATGTTCAATGTTAATTTGCTTCTGTACTCTTTACAACAGATTTGGATCTCTAGCAATAATCACCTCTCAATCGTTGAATTCATATGAATCTTTTAAATAATTGGGATTTAATTATTGAGAATTTCCCAACAATGTTTTTAACAAGAAACATGTCTCATGAATTAATAGATGCACTGCCACTACGAATCGCTCGAGGACGATGCTACCATACCAATCTTATCCATTGGCCATTGATTCGATTGGAGCACCCACGTCAAAGTGAGGTCCATCTGTGAACGCCAAGCCGAAAGGTCCTTAGCTTCCTTGCATTGCAAATCTAATAATGAAAGCTCATCAAAACCGGACAACCTTTAAATTCCCTAACAAATCATTTATAATTTGTTTCATACTTCAACCCCCATTACTTTTCATCTGTTCACTCATAAGTCATAAGTTACCTTCTCCCTTTTTGCTGCCAAATCAAAATAATAAGCACTACCCATGTTATTTTACATCATTCCTTTTTATATTTGTATTTTTTTTTTTAATTTTATATCATTATCCTTGTCCTATAATAGATTCTTTTTTAATTGTAACTCAAAATAGAGAGGATAAGGAAAAAAAAAAAGAAAAAGTAGAGAGGCTGTATTGCAAAAAGATTAATGGACCAGGAGCAGAGGAGGAGAGAAATGAGGAATGAGAAGGAAGTTTGAGGTAAATAATATTACACGTTGAAGATGAGCATGAGACAACCACCTAGATACTAGAGAAGATCCCTGGCTGGGGTCTGGTCTGTAGTGAGTAGAGTCCGGGGACTGCGAAGGGAAACAAACCAAAGAGAGAGAGAGTCTCCGTTTACCGTGCTAACTAATTCCAATAACATCCATCTCAAAAAAGGTGAAGAAGAAGAGAAGGGAAGGAATGTTAATTGGCTTCTGGCTCTGGGCAAAAGATCTTCACTTCTGTTAGAGAGAAGAACCATTAAACGCAGAGAAAGCGATGGGTGGAGTTACTTCTTCCATGGCTGCAAAGTTGGCTTTTTTCCCGCCGAATCCGCCATCCTATAAACTGGTTAAGGAACAAGAAACTGGGCTTTTGCTGCTGTACCCCTTTCCCCACCGTGAAAATGTAGAAGTTCTGAAATTGCCGACTCGTCGTGGTACTGAGATCGTAGCTATGTATGTTCGACATCCCATGGCCAAATCAACTGTTCTTTACTCTCACGGGAATGCCGCTGATATTGGCCAGATGTATAAACTCTTCGTCGAGTTGAGCATCCATTTGCGTGTTCATCTTATGGGGTAATATAATTTCCCCGCTTCCTTCTTTTATCTTTTCTTTTCTTACAATGGTACATGGAAGGAATTGATAATGCGCTGTTGCCTTAGGTTATAGTGCACTTCTGGTTAGCAATTTCCCCCAGTATTGAATAGTAGTGTTTCACTTTACCAAGGCAGCTTAATAGTTGTGTTTAGCTTGGATATACCAGGTTCTGATGTAGATAGGATGAATACAATAAAGAATTCCTTCCCCCAAGTAGGCTTGATTAGTCAAGCGTGGAATGGGGCCCGTTAAGTCTTGCGTTCAATCTTATCTGGCAAGTGGTAGTTTCTGGTTCCTCTGTATGAATCTGATTCACCAGCATGATGAGTTATGCATTTCGTGTGTATTGACACCTCACATCCTGTTCAGTCAGTGCTTTCAATATCCTACAGTAGACACGTGTATATCTGATACAACAAATGAAGTTGTAAACTTGAGTGGATTGGTTTTAGAATCATCTTAAATCAAACTTTATTTGATACCCCTTGATAAACAAATTACGTAGTTTCTACTTTATTTCTCATTTGGGTATCTTTTTTGGCTCTCTCGAAAGTTTGGTTTCACATGGTTAAGAAACTATTCTGCCAAGTGCCAAGGCAATAGTTGGAGAGTGAATTTTCTAGAATGCCCGTGTCTTCATCCTCAGTCCAGTAAAATTAATCTACACAATAATAAAAGGAAGTTATGGACTATGCTTACACATCATATGATAGATATGTTAGACGATGTCAAAAATGTTTTCAGACACCTTCTTCAATGTGTGCAGATATGATTATTCTGGTTATGGACAGTCATCGGGGAAGGTAACTGCTTTATACACTTTTATCTACTATATTTGATTCTTCTGATCCCAAGAGGCAACAGCATCCTAAAAAGTTATGTGGATATTTTTTCCACAGCCAAGTGAGCATAATACCTATGCTGATATTCAAGCCGCATATAAGTGTCTTGAAGAGAACTATGGTACCAAGCAAGAAGATGTTATTCTTTATGGTCAATCTGTTGGAAGTGGCCCTACTTTGGATCTTGCTGCTCGTTTACCCAGACTGAGGGCTGTAGTTCTTCACAGCCCTATACTATCGGGATTGAGAGTCTTGCACCCTGTTAAACGCACATACTGGTTTGACATTTATAAGGTTAGATTCCTTGTCACTACTCTATATGCTTGATGTCACTTGATTTTACAATTATTTGAGTGAAAGTTTTCGATGCGCAGAACATTGATAAGATTCCATTGGTGAAGTGTCCGGTGCTAATAATTCATGTAAGTTCTGCATGTTCAGTATATGGCATTTCTACTTACTAATATCATGTGGATATGAAAATCTTGATGACTGCTCGACCCAGTATCTAACTAATGCTTGTTGTGGTGGTTGTGAAACTCTGTTCAAATTGGAAATAGCACTGCTCCACCTCCACACACATACTTGATATTAGCTCTGTTCTTGCTGAAACTTGCTCAAATATCACGGTATAAATACTTGATGAATGGACCAGCTATCTTCATGGCATGAGCACATCAACTAGGAGTCTGTTCATTGAAGCAAACTTTACACGCATTAATGTTCAAGACACATTAATCAGCCTCTGCTTCCAATATGAACTCGTCATCTTCTAAATATTGTCACTTAAATTTTGACAAATTACTTCTCTATGGTTATGTTTTGGGACAGGAACATTTTATCTGGCTTTGCTAATTTGGTATCATTCTCATGATTTAGGGAACTGCTGACGGGGTTGTTGACTGCTCTCATGGCAAGCAGTTGTGGGAGCTGTGTCAAGAGAAATTTGAACCTTTATGGCTCAAAGGAGGAAATCACTGTAATTTGGAACTTTATCCCGAATACCTTAGACATCTCAGAAAATTCTTATCAACGGTTGAAAAATCACCGGCACAGCGACTAAGTTTAAGGAGAAGCGTAGATAAAGTTGAACAACCCAGAAGAAGTACTGATTGTTTCGAAGTTCCAAGAAAGAGTACTGATAAAAGGGACAAACCAAGGAAAAGCACAGATAGGACTGAAAAACTGAAATTTCATGAACATAAATTTAATAACGTTGACAAGTTTGAGAAGTTAAGAATGTCTTTTGACCAGACGGAGAGATCACGAAGTGTAGAGTACCATGATAAATCTAGGAGAAGCATTGACGTTCAGTTTGAGAGGGCAAGGAAGAGTATCGATTGGTTGGATAGAATTCAAGCTGGTTGAACCTACTGAAACATCTGATGTTGAGCTTGTTACAGATTCGGGGAAGGGACAAAGTACAAAGATACAGACACAGTTACTTACATTGGGGTTTAACTTAAGGTTTAAATAATGTGCTATGTTGTTCTTACAGTTCCATTGTGATGTTCACGTAGATTTTAATGGGTTTAACTTTGTTTTAGCCATTTCCAAGATTTGTAAAAACTCACCTATATTTTCAGTGGGTGTGTAATTAATGTTAATTTGGTTTATACATCTTTCTTTTTCAAGTCATATTTCCCTCTTATATTGATTGTGAATTCTTGACAACCTTACAATTTTGTTAAAATTATAATTTCCTAAATTCATTCAGTTATAAATTAGATTAATGAATATTAACTAACTTGATGAAACGCGCTATTTGATTATTCATCAATCATCTTCCTCTTTTAAAATGTGATAGCAAGAGGATTATTGCCTTCGTAATTTTTTAAAATGTGATAGAAATTCAGATTAATTGATATTATTGAATTTTGAATGGTTTTTTAAAAAATAAAAACCTTCTTTCTTTCTTTTTTGTAATAAAAAATTAATTTATATTTTTCTAAACTTTTCATCAGATTCATTATATCTGTTAATTGTTCATGGTAAATTAATAATTTTGCTTTATATGATTTTTTTTTATTTTGATACTGCTTTATATGATTATTCTTTTTTTTTTTTTATGTGAACTTGTATGATTATTCTTAAACTTTGAACTGTGCCCTAGAAAAAAAAAAAAAAAAAGTAGTAATGCCTCGTTTGGTTGTGACGTATGACATATGTGGCGGATTAATTAGAGAAAAGAAAAATCCTAAATTTCCATCTTCCGGAAATACCCCTGTGGTAAGATTTTATTCTCAGATCTCTACCCTCTTGTAAATTGTAATCGAAGAACGCCGATCACAGATCGCAGGCCCAGCGTTAGCTCAGATACAATCCACTTTCCTCCTCTATATGTATGTATTTTTCAAGTAGGAGAGCACGGGAGACAAAAACCAAAAAAAATTTCTAACTGCTTCTGGATTTAAAATATGGAGGACGATTAGGTCGACTTGATTAAAGTCAATTTCCCTCTTTAAGAGTTTGCTGATTTTTCATGGTAACCGTTGGTATTGTTTTCAATGCAACCAAGCAGGTAATTTTGGTGGTGATAGCGTTGATCGAATAGTTTTCCAGTAATGGCGAAATCTTCCATGTCACAAGAAGAAATTGCGAATGAAGCTATAAAGCATGCTTTGAAGGCTCTGCGGAAGCGGCATTTGCTCGAAGAAGGAGCTCATGCTCCAGCTTTTGCTGCTCTTTCTAGACCTATCGCTTCTCAGGTACCGTTTCTATACTGATTTTAGGCTTAGCTAATCGGCGTATTGTCAAATTGAATACTATGAACGTCCAACTTAAAATTTTACTACTTTACATATTGGAAGAGTAGTTGCAAGCTGCATTCGTTTCCCAATTAAATTGCTGAAATCATCTGTTGTTTAGGAGATTGCTTATAAAATATTCACTAAGAAATTTACCAATCATCAATTTTCTGCACTTAAGCCGCTTAAGAAGTTGACGGCTTTTCGTATCTGTTATAGTTTTGTTTTTCATATTATTTATAGGCATTGGTTGTGAGACTCATCCTACCAACTCCTAATGCTTGAACTAGGTAACATTCTTGTGCATATGTCTCATCAATTTTCTGTACTTAAGCATTTCAATAGTTGCCGGTTATGCTTAATGGTTAATATTAGTATCACTGTGGTTGCTTGGGTCGTGGTGTGCTCTAGCTAAGTAATGGAATCGATCGGAAAGTTTTTATTGATTTGATTATTGCCTGTCCTTCAAGGGCTCTGAATGGAAAGAGAAAGCGGAGAATCTACAACTGGAACTTCAACAATGCTATAAAGCTCAATCTCGATTGTCTGAGCAACTTGTTGTGGAAGTCGCTGAATCCAGAGCTTCCAAAGCTCTGGCTCAAGAGAAAGAAGCTGCTATCAGTGATCTGCAGAACGAATTGATGGAGCTCAGGTTACTTAATGCTTCTCTCAGAACAGACATTAACGCTCTTTCCTCTTCTTTGAGACTTTCAGATGTTTTCCATTGACCAAAACATAAATAATATTGCAGGAACGAGTGCTCTCAATTAAAGATGGATTTAGAAGAAAAGATCAAATCACTAGAAGTGGTTGTGAGCGAGAATAAGGAACTCAGAGCACAACTGGAGCAGATGACTATTAAAGCCAAGAATGCTGAGGCTGAAAACAAGATGTTAATTGACCGCTGGATGTTGGAAAAGATGAAGGATGCTGAACGCTTGAATGAGGTAGGTTATCCGTAAAAACCTTGAAATTACATAATATGGTGAAGGTACACATTTTCTTTGAGATTGAATCATCGAATCTGGTTTAGCATGTGGTGGAGGGACCATTTGGAAGGACAATTAATTGCAAAAGAAAAAAATTGCCTTTTACTGTTGTAAAAACAAAAACTTCTGAAAAAACCAGAAATTTTTATCTTCCAAGAAAAAGTTAGAACTTTTTTTTTTTTTCTTCTTTTCCATGAAGTTTTGATCTTTTTAGAAATGTGATTTTTCTACAAAAAAAAATAAAAATAAAAATCAGGAGGGCTGTACTATTGACAATAAAACAACGATACATCATGGTATGTATCTTAAAGCTAATTGTAGAATTTAATTGAATTTGCTCCTGGCTTTTCCATCCTTGTGGTAGGTTATCAATTAGCTACTCTCAGGAAATATTAATCCAAGATTGCAATTGTATTTGAACTCAACGATTTTATGCTGCTTAGTGCTTATCTTGAGTACTATATTTCTTTTCAATTTAGGCAAATGCACTGTATGAAGACATGGTCCAACGGCTCAAGGCCAGTGGTTTAGAAACACTGGCAAGACAGCAGGTAGATGGCATAGTTCGTCGCAGTGAAGAAGGTGCTGAGTTCTTTTCAGAGTCAACCATCCCCTCTGCATGCAAATACCGGCTCAATGCTCATGAAGGTGGTTGTGCTTCCATTTTGTTCGAGTACAATTCTGGTAAATTGATCACCGGGGGACAGGACCGGTCTGTTAAAGTATGGGATACCAATACTGGAGCCTTAAGTTCCAATCTGTATGGCTGCCTTGGCTCAGTATTAGATCTCACAATCACCCATGATAATCGATCTGTTATTGCTGCAAGCAGCTCAAACAACTTGTTTGTGTGGGATGTCAACTCAGGCCGAGTCCGTCATACCCTTACTGGCCACACAGATAAAGTGTGTGCTGTTGATGTCAGCAAAGTTTCAAGTCGTCATGTTGTCAGTGCAGCTTATGATCGTACCATAAAAGTTTGGGACTTGCTGAAAGGTTACTGCACGAACACAATAATTTTTCATAGCAACTGCAATGCTCTTTGCTTCAGCATGGATGGACAAACCATATTTTCTGGACATGTCGATGGAAATCTTCGTATATGGGATATCCAGGCTGGAAAGCTACTTAGCGAGGTTGCTGCACATTTACTTGCTGTCACGTCAATATCTCTTTCTCGAAATAGCAATGTTGTCTTGACCAGTGGAAGGGACAATATGCACAATTTGTTTGATGTGCGTTCTCTTGAAGTTTGTGGTACCCTAAGAGCCACTGGAAACAGAGTGGCATCTAATTGGAGTCGTTCCTGTATTAGTCCAGATGACAACCATGTCGCTGCAGGATCTGCTGATGGATCTATCCATATATGGTCAATATCAAAGTCCGATATAGTCAGCACTATGAAGGAGCACAACTCTTCTGTCTTGTGTTGTTCATGGAGTGGGCTTGGGAAGCCCCTAGCTTCAGCTGACAAGAATGGGGTTGTTTGCCTCTGGACATAAACAAGTTTAATTTCTGTGAATACGCTCCCACACTAATGATCAGTTTCAGACTGGCTGACTGGCTAAATTCTTCTATGAAAATCTTATACGTTCATACAATGTAGATATTCATTTTTTTAACCACCATATTAAAATTATTCTTTTACCTGATCCCCCATGGAGTATGATTGTTCCTAATTTGCAACACAGCTTTCTTTTCTCTGTATTGGAGCAGAATCTGTCAAAACATGTCACTGGCAGGTTGTTATTATTAATGAATTGACTAATGCATTATCAGTTCTGCAGACTGCTATTATGACTGCATGAGGTTATTTCTTGACAAAGGGGTGGTGAAAATGAAGAAACAGGTGACTATGTAATGAGAAGATCAGGACGCTGAAATTTGATAATGAATTTAGACATAGACATAAGAATTCATATATCCATGGCCTTTGCTCTTCTTCCTTATCTCTTTATCTATTATCCCAAAAACCATTTTAGTTAGTTCTGTTATGCTTTGGGCAACGCTTTTAACAGCCGAAGCAAAGATCTCTCTCAAAGCAATGAAGGCGCGAAACCCATCTCACCTTTTGGTGGTAAAAAAGGTGACGAATTGACCACATTGGTGAACATGGCCACTTCAATCAATCAAAAGCCAATAAAATGCTTCATTAGAATACTTTATGACTTTTCTCAATTGCACAAGTGATCGGTGCTCTATGCATTACGCGAATGTGATCCTTTTATACAAGCAACAGCGTCGCTCTCCAGTCAAATGGTAACCAGTGAACTCTACTAGAACGTGTAAAATCTACTTTTCAGATTGCTTTTTGCTAAAATTGATAACTTCCAGACCCCATAGAATTCTAGAAAGTAGAAATCCATGCCTTTTAGCTTGCCAACTTCAGCTCAGGTCACACACTGTCATTAGAAGTCAAAATACAATCTTAAAATTAATTTAATTTTCTTAAGACATCAACCAAGCGTGAGATTAATTGGAAACCGGTAAGGTGATATCAAGGTTAATTACCTGACTTAACTGTGTGATTTTTATTTTTATTTTTGGTATTGGATTTGATAAAATTGCACATAAAAAAATTGCATGCAAGTTTATTCATAGTACTATTTACTTTTTGAGTTGGATTACTGTGTGATTTTTTTTTTTTTTTTTTGGTATTGGATTTGATAAAATTGCACATAAAAAAATTGCATGCAAGTTTACTCATAGTACTATTTACTTTTTGAGTTGGATTCCTCATCTCCTTTCGCACCCTTTTCAAAAGTTGATCACGTCGGTTACAGATAAACAGTTACGAGAACCACTTGCAGCACATCGTGGTTCGAAGCCTCCCCAGACGTCACCATGATCATCACACTCCTCCCTCGCTTCTCTCTCTTTATCTCGTTAACGTAATAGCGTGATGAGCATGCAATTGGAAAGATGGTCTTTAAAATCCACAGTTTTATATTAGAAACTGACTGGAAAAAAAAAAAAAAAATCCTCTTATCCTTATTTAAACCTCTGCTATTCTTTAGACGTTTGCTTTTGCTTAACTGATTCTCGAATGCCTGCCTTGGGATCTTCTCTATCATGACTCATTCTTGATGCCCATAAGGAACTTGTAACTTCTTAATTTTTTATATATTGTTTTCTTCTCCCTCTTCGATTCCCGTCTCTAATTTCATTTCTCTATATAAAGCATTCCAAAGCTCTCCATTTTTCACATCTTGCATTGAATTAGTATTTTCCAAGCAATATGGAAGGAAAAAATCTCTTGTGGGTTGTTCTATCACTTACTTTGGTTCTTGGAGTTGTGGAAAGTTTTGATTTTCATGAGAAGGATTTGGTATCTGATGACAGTTTGTGGGATCTTTATGAGAGATGGAGGAGTCACCACACAGTTTCTCGAGATCTGAATGAAAAACACAAGCGCTTCAACGTGTTCAAAGCTAATGTGATGCATGTTCACAATACCAATAAAATGGAGAAGCCTTACAAGCTCAAATTGAACAAGTTTGCTGACATGACCAACCATGAATTTAGGAGCACTTATGCTTCCTCAAAGGTTAACCATCACAGGATGTTCCGCGGCACGCCACGTGGGAACGGGACCTTTATGTACAAGAATGTCCAAAGCGTTCCCCCTTCAGTGGATTGGAGGCAGAAAGGCGCTGTCACTGGCGTAAAAGATCAAGGCCAATGTGGTAAGCCAAAGTTCTGTTACTCCCTTTTTTCCAGCTAACTACTAAACAATTTTTGACTTAATTGTTTGGGATTGTAATGATGTTTTTTGCAATTGATGTTTTGTGCAGGTAGTTGCTGGGCGTTTTCAACCGTTGTAGCTGTTGAAGGTATTAACCAAATCAAGACACAAAAGCTAATCTCCTTGTCTGAGCAAGAGTTGGTAGATTGTGATACTCAGGTAAATGAAGGATGCAATGGCGGGCTAATGGATTATGCTTTTGAGTTCATCAAGCAAAAGGGTGGCATAACAACAGAGAGCTATTACCCTTACACAGCAGGAGATGGAACATGTGACGTTTCAAAGGTACATACTATACTGTGCTCAATTTTATTTTATTTTAAATTTAAATCAATAGATAGCTATGGGAAATTAAGATGCAAAAAACCATTAACATTGCAGCAGAAGAAACCAGCAGTGTCAATTGACGGGCATGAGAATGTTCCTGCTAACAATGAGGATGCGTTGCTCAAAGCTGTTGCCAACCAACCTGTATCTGTAGCCATAGATGCAGGGGGCTCTGATTTCCAGTTCTACTCAGAGGTACATTTTGAATCCAATCCACCTCTTCACATTAATTTATGAGAAAATTTGCTGCGAATATGAAAACAAACAGTTCCTTAGTCTGGATTCTGGTTTATTATGATCATACAGGGAGTATTTACTGGAGGATGTGGGACTGATTTGGATCATGGGGTTGCAGTTGTGGGTTATGGAACAACTATTGATGGAACCAAGTATTGGATAGTGAAGAACTCTTGGGGAACCGAATGGGGAGAGAAGGGTTACATCAGAATGCAAAGGGGAACATCTGACAAGGAGGGACTCTGTGGTATAGCAATGGAGGCTTCTTATCCCATCAAGAACTCGTCCACTAACCCACCAGGCCCAACACAAAGTTCATCATCTCGTAAAGATGAACTTTGAATACTTTTAGCTTCCATCAATTTCTGCGACGAGGTTGCCTCATAGCCTCAACAAGTGATAATATTTTCATTTCATAGTTGATATACCTGTAACGTGTCCAGCAAGGTTGTTAGGTTTGCTGAGGAAGAAATAATAAAGTTTTCAGTTTTATGAGTTATATATGGGCCATTATTTCAATGGGCTAAGCCCAGAAGCCATCTTCAAAAATGTGCCTACATAGTTAGTGCAGCTAAAATCATTTTCATTTACTCTTTAGTGGAGGGAGATGAGATAGCCTCTGTTATGGAAAAGAGTAAGAACCTTGAAGCATACCCAACAGAATCTAACACAAAGGGAAGCATAGGAATCTAATAAAGCAGGTGAGTTGGGACCGGGGATAGCCGTTGAATGCAACTAAAGCACCATCCAAGAGACACAAAGTCAACACTTATAGTTCTAGACACATTCATAAACACTGAAAATTCTAATGAGAATGTGCGCTAACGTTCACTTTGCCTCGTCTATCACTACTAATAATTTACTACTACTTGACTGAAACACCAAACCTGACCTATGCCATGATGTCTGTACAGTAGCAATGCCGAGAAACAAAGCCATTCAACTTGTGAATCAAACCATTCATATCTGGGTCGCATAACCAACAAGTGACAACCCAATCTTTTTGTTCTATTTCACAACGTTTGATTGCTGATATCACAGATCAATCGAACCCATCTCCAATCATTTCTGAAACAAAGAAAATCATTCACAATTGGTTTGGGTTGGACTCTTCTCTTGAATTTGATTTCTAACAAAGAGTCCCAACTCAACTAAACACGAAGGGATTATAGGAACTTAAATGCCATTCAATAGAAAACTGTGAAGCCCATGTTCATGTTAAGCCCAAGTTACAGAAACTTGAAGATACATATCACTCCTCCATTGCCAATGTAGTATGATCGGGGCCCGCCGCTCTATAAAAATCAACAAGAAGCAAGAAAGACACAGATTAATTGACATGGCATTCTTGATTTTATGCAGTGAATTGACCTAATGATAACTACTTCTATTTTGTCATCCTCTGCCAGGTTACGTGTAATGCCTACCCCCGCTAGTTTAATCAAAGGTTATATCTGTCACATGGAAAAGATTTCACTTTTGAACATTGCTGCTAATAAGTCCGAATCATACCCAACAGTGTGTGTTTCAACTCCTTTGTCTGAATAGGGTCATTTATGATCAGAAGTTGTATGAGAAAAAAAAAATCTAATGTTTAGTGCAAGTTGATTGGTTCTGTAGATCATTCTCCAATCAAGATTTGTGAGACTTGAATGCAGGCCATTAATTACTTATATGATCAAGTGGACCTAGGACAAGTGTAGTCTTTTCAAAAGAAAAAAAAAAAAAGCATAGTCATTTTATCATTGACAGTCCTAAGGTTGCGTTTGGTTGGTAGGAAAGGAGAGGAATAATACTTAGGAATGAGATAAAAGGCTCGTTCGGTTACTATTCATTAAAGAAAATATTATTCCAAACATTGTTCACTTTCAAGTATTTCATCGACTCTGTCTTTTCTTCCAATTAGGGGTTAAAAGGCTAAATTCTACGGGAATGACCCCTTAAGGACAAGACTACCCTTTGAACTAAAGAGTGAGAATGTTTGACAGCGGTGGCGCTGGTGGCAACGACATGGGACACGCGGTGATGCGACTATTGCAAGATAAAGCATATACAAATACTTATTTTAGTCTCTTACATTTAAAATTCTTATCAATTTAGTTTTTTATACTTATAAGTTTATCAATATGGCCTTCACACTTAAAGTTTATCAATTTGATCCCTTACTCTTAAAACTCTAATCAATTTAGTCTCTCACACTTAAAATCTTAATCAATTTAGTCATTTAAACTTATAAAACTTATCAATTTAATCTCTCACACTTCAAAAATATTGATAAATTTAAGGGATGAAATTGATAAAAAATTTGAAGTGTGAAGAACTAAATTGATAAATTTGAAATATAAGGGACGAAATTGATCAAGTTTTAAATGTAAAGGACGAAATTGATTAGGCTTTCAAATGTAAAGAATCAAATTGATAAATTTAAAGTATGAGAGACCAAATTGATAAAAATTTCAAATATGAGAGACCAAAATAAGTATTTACTCTTAATTTTAGATAGAATACAAATGGTTTGTTTGATATTAAATCTTGTTTTGATGCCCATATGAAGATGAAAGATGATTTTATGAGCTTAGCCCTTGCTAATGAGTGAGTTGATTAGCTAATGAGTGAGCCATGAATTGAACTAAAAATTTTATTCTTAAATTAATTATAATACGATTTATTATCATTTTTATTTAATTTTGTAAAATCATATAATATATTAAAATATAATACCGTATGAAAAACAATTCACGTAAAAATATGTCAAAAAAAATACGAGAAGTTATCAAGAGCAAGGTTAGGAAATTGAAACATTTTGAAAAAAGGGATTAACTTATAATTATCATAAATTTTGCTTGTAGTAAGTTAAATGCACGTGTGAGTCTACTTATTAATACATTTGTTATAATTATATAAGCCCACCAAGAATAGGATTGTTTAACCTTATTTTTATGTGAGTGAATTAGACAAACCCTTTTAATTTAAGGACAATGTGGTTTTAATTATACTGCTGATTCCATTCCATCAATATTTTTATTTGAGAATCTAATCAAAGTAAATGATTTTTACTCTCCTTTTCATTCTCTCTTTCCATTCTTACCAAAACCCATTCCACTCAACCAGAAGATATCCTCAGGTGGGTGTGAACCCCCTGCACTCGAAATGTCAAGTGAGAAGATTCTTTTTGTTGCAATTACCTACAAATACAATGCATTCCTTTCCCTTTATCAATGAAGCGAGTGTGTGTGTGTGTGAACTCTAAATATATATATTTATATTCTAAGCTAATTGCCATAAATAAAACAATTTCCACAAATGCAAGTGGAACTCTAAATAAAACAACTATGCATATGGTATTATTAAAAATTTAATTATTAATCAACTGCTTTCTGTCAGACTTAATGATCATGACACATATAAAACGCAACAAGTCTCGAAGGACAAAATTAAAGCAAAAAAGTAATAGAAAAATATTTTGTTTGGCTATTCACAAGAAGTTGATCAGGTATGGGAAAATATAAGAGGCAGATATGAGATACCCACAAGTTCAAGAAGATATATATATAACAATATTAGAGACTCACTGTCAGAAATTTAATAAAAAAGAATACCAAACCTACCAAAGTTGATGTTTAATTCCAACACTAGCAATAAAATATTTGAGTGCAAGTTGTGCCACGAGATGTTTGTGATAAGAATAATAACAAAAAGCGAAAGCTTCCTAGTATCGGCGAACTTGGCCGGCACTTTTTTATTTTTTCCTCCTCTTTTTGGTGCTAGGGCACTTTTTCCTCTAAGTGGGGCGGATTAATTAGAATAGTGTTCACTGTCTCAAATTGAAACGGGACACAACCCTCCCCAAGAAATATACAGTTAAAGAGGGAGGGGCATCTCAAGTTCCTTTAGCAATGCTGGTCTCTTTTAACCATCTATCCCATTATATATAAACTCGAGTCATCCTTGGCCATTCGACAAGTGAAAGTTCTGCTGAAAAATGTGTGCTTTTATGTCTGATACATAGTTTTGACAATGACAGGTAGAGTAGATACAGATTATACAGATAAGATAAAGATAAGATAACAAGACTCGGCCTTTATACATAATATATGCTGTCCATTATTATAAATATAAATGGTACGATCCCGATTTGCTGAGTGATCCGAAAACGTTGTAACAATGTAAAATGACAATTAACAACTTGCTTGCTTATATCATCCACAATTAAGAAACAAATTTACAAGTAATCACAAGCAAACACTACTTGCCATTTACTCTTGTACAGCAAAAGTAAATTAACTCTCCATTGAGGTACCTCCTTTTCTAAGCCTAGACGGAGGCACCCGCATCACACTAACCCAAAAACTCGCCGTTTCTGCAAATAACACCATAGATTACTACATGCATGTCATCGTAGATTGAAACTTCTAATCCCATGTTTGTTCATATTCAGACTAATTTCCTCATCTCGTTTCCTCTTTGACAAAGACAGAGAAGACACGGCTCTGGCTGCGGCCACCTTCCTCGCTAGCAGTTTCCATCTTGGATCGTCTTTCTTTTTATCCTGCTGTATTTTCATTTGAATTTGCCTGTAACATATATTAATTCCAAACGCACCAAAGATTAGGCTACTATTTAACACAACTGTCATAACATAACATGGAATACGACAAGAGTAAGAACTGTTAATAACATAATCACAAGGTTTTATGACAGCGACAAACGACCTAAGGTGAACCAGAAGATGACTTTGAGGTTGAAAGTTGTTATTTAAGATAAGCACGAGAATATTAAAAGATATTTGTTCCTCAAGTTGAAACTTGATTTATAAAAGCTATACATACCATGTTGATCCAGTGGATATATAGATATTTTATCTTGCAAAATGAAGCTGATTGATTGGGTTAATGAAATGAAAAACAGCCGTCGGTTTCAAGATAACTATACACAACGCATAAATAATTGATAAGGAAATCTGAACGTACAAATGCATATCTCCAAATGAACCATGTTACGCAGGAAATGCAGCGACCGGACCAAAGCATGAGCAATGTCTAATTTCCATACACAACTAATTAAATATTTTAATGATTTAATTGTAATATGATCAAGTCAAATTAATATTATAGGAATCACATGAAGAATATTTTTTTGAACTCACGAAAAACGGTTTATTTATTATTTTTGTCGCATCAAATTACAATTAGAATCATACCATGCTAACTAACCAGATTTGATCAAATGTAACGAAACATTTTTGACATTTCAAATTTGTAACTTTTAAGTCAACGTAAGGAATTTTATATTACCTGCAAAGAGGGACCTTGCAAGTGTCGGAATGTTGGCATATGGAGGAGTGGAGTCTAAACAGCTGCCACATCCGCTTACAGCGTAAGCAGCCGCCGCCGATCCTCTTGTTGCATGTCGCGAAATGCCGGATTAAGATCTGAAGACCTTGACACGTGGCAAACTTGGTACACGGTCTCCTCTCCTTGTTAAGCTCAATGTCGTAGGGCCCAACGTCGGTGCACCCTTCCGTGCATATGTGCTCCAAACACTCCATTGCCTCGCTTAGCTCCAAGTACAAGCTCTGTTCCTTCCTGTGCTTCCTTGATTTCTTTTTCCTCTGATTATTATTATACTATATTTAATTAATATCTGAAAAATAATTACAAATAATTAAAAAATTATGAACTGAATTTACCAATTCGTCCTCGTCCATAAAGCGGAGGATGTCGAGCTCAAGCCAGGGATCGTGCCTTTGCAAGAATTTCCAGCCCTCTGTTTTCTCCACAGATTTGAAATTGTTGGTGAGTAACTTCATGCACTTGATGTAAAGATCAGGTGCATCGCAGAGCCTTGCCAGTTGGAGTACATCCACAACATTCTCAACCGTTAATCGTTCCCTCAAGCCCTTAATGCATCTCTGCTTCAGCTGTGGCACTAAATACACGTGAGACAATGCCAGCAGATGCATCCCATACTTTTCCAACTGCTCCTCTGTACATCTGCACCGAAAACAGGGACATTCCTGTCATTTCTCTCGGTCCAACCAAGCGGGAAAAAATAGAAATATATGACTTTTTACTGACCTGGAGAAGTAGAGGAAGCCGAGGAAGGCGGCGACGGCGTGACAAGGAACGCCATGGATTTGAATGATTCTCTCAGAGCTGCGGTGCTTGCGCGGTCGATCTATGATATTCTCCAGAACCGGTGATACCGAAGCCTTGACAATTTCATAATCTTAGTCAGTAATCAAACGCAATTCGCATAAAAAGTTTGAAAATTAGAAAGGGGATACCAGAATACTAGCGTGGGCGGGAATGCGTGCGCCGGCGGACGTGTGTATATAAACATCGGGTTCGGGTAAGGCCTGGATGATTTTGAAGTCGGCAGAGGTGATCGGAGAAACACAGGCAAAATCAGTTTTTGAGGTGTTTTTGGCATCCATGAGCCGATGTTGGAGTTTGTGTCGGATCTCGTCCAGGGTTGGTGGAAACATAATGTTTCTGAGGTTTTATAGACAGCTCAGCCAAAAAGTAATATAGATATTTCGGATATGATGTCCAGCAAATGAATAGCCATAATAACCACGAGGATAGTTGCCACGTGTAGTTCACGCGCGTTCGTGCAAAGTCACCAGGTCCAGATTGATGCCGAGCCTGAGACTGAGGCCCACCTGTATTATTATTTATTTTGACCATTACTTTTCTCTGTTTTGGACTAAAAATTTGAGCCAAGAAGAAAAATCGTATACGTTAAATTGTAACAATGACATTCATATAAAAAAGGAGAGAAGAAGGTGATCTCTCAAGTTTGAGAAGATGACAATTTATGCTTGACAAGTGGAATCAAAGTGGACAATCTATATATTTTGGTCATGTTAATGTAGGGATACAGAATTTCATGATTGAAGAGAGCATGTTTTCATAAATGGACAATAATAGGAAACCTAATAACAAATATCTAAAGGAAATATCAAATTCTAGAATCGTCTGGTATCCATCCGTCCAACCAATCAATCATATCTTCCATCTTTTCCTTGCAAATAGAAACAGTGCAATTTTTAATCATGTAATGCTACTTGCCAACTTTTGTATTTAAATATCAATTTGGCTAGTTGTTTCTATTAATGGTAGAATTCTATGATTATTGATTGCTCAGTGAATTTACTTTTTTTTCCAAAAATCTGAAAATTGCAATATATGTTAATTTACAACGTGAATAACTGGTCAACTTTGGTGGTTTATCAAAAGCAGCTCATCACAATATACATCTTGGCTACAATGAATACATCTCCTTTTTCCTTGTCGTAATAAGGATAGAACTAATTAAAAACCACATTTTCATTTCAATAATCATCCAATAGCAATAGCATTAGAATACAGAGTAGAGAAGAGTAGCTAGCAGCCATAAATACATACTATTTTGGAAGGATTATGCGCGTGGAGAAGCAATGGAATCCAGAGGATGAATTACTTTTGAATAAATAAATGCAAGGAGGATTACGTGGATCGTCTTTGTTAATCTGACGTGGAAAGGTAAACCAACTCATCACTGCTGTTTAAGGCCGATATTTCTTTGCTTTTAAACGGCCTTTCAGCAGCGCAACCGTCTCTTCATCTTATCCTAGGAATTATTTGTCTTTCATTATCCTCTCATCCCTCTCTCTTTCTCAGACTCGATGGAGGTTCGTCGCGGTTCTAGAACAAGTTATTAATCTATTTTGTAGGTTATTTTTCTGCCAATGTTTGGGCTAGTTTTATAACGTGCTTCAAATAATTTTAAGGTGAAAGTTTCAAACTAAAATAAATGTATTTATTCTTTTTTTGGTTTCATTTACTTTTCTGCGATCAAGTTTAATTTGGTCTAAAAATTAACTAAGTTTGTACGTATTGGATGAAAAAGGTTGAGTTGAATTTAAATTGTATGTTGTCATTTTTTTGTGACGTGGCATTACTTTGTGAAATGATGTGGTGTATAGGCTGACACGGAATGCCACTTAATCTTGTATTGGATTAAATTAATTTTCTTATATGACCGTTCAACTATTTAACTCGGCATTCCCTGTTTCAATAATCAGATCTAGAATAAATCCTTTATAAAAAAATGCTCTACAAAGCCGCTCGTGAAACTGAAAACATGGCCAGGACAAGGGGATCATATTGCGAGGGCTATCGGAGGCAATGACATTGGGTTCACCAATTCAGTTGAAGACGCCGTAACATCCTATTATCATATCGATGGCTCTGTTGTGGGCAACGCGTGCTATTTATCTGCTTCTCATGAGTTTGTGTCATAAAGTGAAAAAGCTGAAGAACCTTCTTTATTCCCAGACGTACGCACTTGTTCATCTATTATGATGAATTTTATTAAGCATTCTTCTAACATCATTAGCGACACAAAAACAAACACATTCATTCAACACATTGCAATTATGAATGTAACTTGGTATCAAACAAAAGTTGACTCGAACTTACTACTATTGTGCAAAAACACTGACAACCTCAAAATTACATGGGCGGCATTCAAGATCAAAGCCCATATACCAACACTTTCGTTGAGTTCACACACTTTTCGTCCAAAGTTCCACCTTTTAGAAGAATTGCTTCCGAAGTGAATAATCGTTTTAATCTTACAAAAAAGAATCATGGACATGAAAACAAGTTAAACAACACTTGTTACAGATAAAGATATATTGAACATTTTATACTTTGTTTAGTAGTATACCTTGGGCTTTATTTTGGGCCGTGACGGCACTTGATGCTCCAATTGGGCTAATATATGATCTATCTTCGTTGTAGAGGCCACTAGAATTTTCTTCTTAAACAAAAAAAATTGGAGACAATTTTTTTTTTTTTTTGGGATTTTGATGATAAATAGTTGGAGACCATTTAAAATTTACATAAGAATGGATGTCCACACAACCACTTAATAGTATATATTAATATGATTTTTATCATCAAACTTGTGTCTTTTGTTATATATTAAGATTAACTTCCCACAGTACTCCTATATATATCCATTTAAATGGTCTCCCTTGTTCTCCTACAAAACCCAATTTCATGTTCTCTCATATGACATTGCTTTTCTGTCTTGACATTTTTATGCTCTGTCTTTCTCCCCATCAGTACAGTTGCACCCCAAAGGCATCATCATGTCTCACTGTAGCGCAACACAACAAAAGTAGCAACTATCCAAGGATCTCTTTCTCAATTTGCTCAACATCCAACCCTTGCTTCTAGCTTCAGAGACCCGATGGGCCTAGCGAATCACTTAATTTTGGTACAGTATTAGTATTCCTACATCATAATTCAAACTTTAGTTAAACTGGTGAATGGTCTTCAGAAAGCCAAGTTATGTTTTGGCAATTAAAATCAACAATTATTATTATTTTTTTTATTTTAACAAGTATTCGACTCTATTATCAACAAATTCTTACTTGACTATTAATATAGTCTTATTCATGGACAGCAAAAGTGAGCATACTCAATGTTATTGCCAACAATTACGCAAATATGATTTTTATTAAAGAATTGAGGGGATAGAGACCATGGTCATCGGCATGATATTTTGGAAGCTTCTGTACTTTGCATTCATATTTGTTGGGTTGGGGACAAAAGTTATAGTAGAGTGGAAGCGTGGCTCGTCCACGTGGGAAGTGGGAAGTCATTTAGTGAGAACAATACGTACGTCCTCTTCCTAACCCTATTGAATGAATGAACGTGCATGTGCTTTTGAGTTCAATTCAAACATTGCGACTAGGCAAGCATCTTCTGTTTCTCATTATTCAAGAAAGTGAAATGCTTAAATCTGGGCGGCCGGCTTGCTTTGAAACTTTTGTCATACATGTGCTGTGGTTGTAATCCAATTTAAACCTTTCACTCCACAGTCGCATCAAAAGAAGTTTTACCCATCACCAGGCCATGTGCTTTTCTTCCCTTTTTCTTTCCCTCCACCCCAATTTGCTCAAACCTCAATGTTGAATTGAATGAAGCCATAGTGGACCCGTCGTGGCTATTCCCCCAAATTCATGGAGGGTTTTCCTACTATCGAGAAATTTGCTCTTTTTTTTTTTTTTACTAATCCACTATGCTTTTTGCACTCTCCCAAGTAACACCTGTGTGGACAGGGATATGTTAAATTGGAATCCTTGGTTAAATTGTCTTTTCTGATGTAACCGTATTGTCATTCTTCCTCCACTTATAATAAGGAAGAGCAAATGGGGTTCTACTCAGATTCTACGTTCTTTTGTCCGATTAGTTAACAGTTGTTTTGTTAGTTGAGCTTTTCCAATTCGTTCGATACTCTTAACTTGATTGGTGGGATTTGAAGATTTTCTTTTGTTTTCACCCGGATTTTACATTTGTCTGCGCATGTGTCGGTCCAATCGAATAAATAAAAAGACAGAGAGAATTCAATAAAATTAAGCATGGAAATCTGTATATTATATATCAACTTCCAATCGAATAATAAAAAGATAGAGAGAATTCAATAAAATTAAGCATGGAAATCTGTATATTATATATCAACTCTTCTGCACTCGTCTTCTCTTGGACCATGGAGATTCTCGGCAGCTTTGGTTTCAAGAGTAACAGGCCAGAGGTTGTAATCATGGGACTGAGGTAAAACCATAAGAAAAGAAAAAGAACCAAATAGTAGAAAACAATCTAGAGAAAAAGAATGGAGAGAAAGGAAATCCCACAGATCATTGACCATGGACTTCATTTTTTTCACTCCACTCCCTTTTCTTTCTAATAATTTTGTTTTTCTTTTCCTTTCCGGAATTAATAGAGAGCTTCGGTTCGGCTGTCATAATCAGCAACGAGAACCTTTCCTACAGTTAAGTGCACCGGCAGTGGTCGTTATCGAACCGACAAGCGAAGATGGCCTTGCACTGAGGCTAGAAGCCCTTGCATAGCTAGAAGATGCTCCAGCCCCTGACGCAGTGAAAAACGCACCGTTTACCAGCAAGTCCCCTTCTGACCTCCAGTTCCAATTCTTCCATTCGCTCTCTGGTGCATCTTCGTGCTTTGTCACCTGCACATATATAGTTAATAATATTACATTATATATGGTGAACTACTATAAATCATTCATTCGAGATTCATTTCTTAATTGTTTTTAAGGAAAAAAAATTACCTCTTTGCTGAATCTGTCATCGGGTGCGGCAAATCTGTTGCCTTGGCTATTGATAGTTGGGTTCGCACTTCCTCCAATGGCATACATTTCCCAATGGGTGTAGTCATTGTTCACCACATGGAAATATCCCAGCCTACATCTGCAAATGTGACCCCAAATTTTTTTCAAATTTCAGCAATGGCCCACATAATAATTGCTAATTAATTAAAGGATTGACAATTTAACGCATTCCCACTTCACTCTTCCATCCTTTCTCTTTTTTTCTGGGTGTATGTGTGCGGAAATTGGATATAAAACAAAGGTCTTTTTTTTTTTTTTTTTGACTTTGTTACTTTTTCAGTATTTGAGACTCGAGAATGGAAATTTCGCCTTTTGTTGCTTTTTTACCTTGGCATTCTCTGAACAAGCCCTTCTCCAAAGTGGTTAAAGGCTATTGTGATTTGCATGTTCTTGTCCTGTGCATAGGAGTCGCTGTGACCCAAGAGCATGACCTTGTCATGATGTGTCATGTAATTGTTGGAGAGCGTAATAGCCGTGGACCCATGAATGGCATCAATCAAGCCATCCCGGCAATTGGACAAAGAGCAATGGTCTACCCATACGTGGCTTCCTCCAAAGATGGACACGCCATCACCGTCCGATAGTGTTCTCCACCCGTAATGCCGCGGGGAGTCCCTCACCATAGCATTCCCTCCTTGCTTGCAGTCATGTATGTGTATGCCATGGATTATAATATTAGTCACGTACTGTATGGTAATGCATGGACCACCGGCAATGTGCACACTTGCTCCTCTACCATCAATGGTCTTGAAGGAGTTCATGATGAGCTCTTCCTTCAACTGAATCACCATGTCTCTTGCGAATATGATCCACAATGGCTCATCTTGGATGACCGCATGTCGGAGAGTCCCCGGCTTGGGGTTGACCGGATCATCGTCGCCGGAGTCAGTCACCACGTAAATCTTGCCATCTCTTCCTCCAATGGCATTCTTCCCAAACCCAATTGCACAGTCAGCTAGCCTTTGACGGTTCTTCTCCCAACTGGGGTCACACCGCCAGCAATCGTCAATGGGGTTACCACTCCCACACGAAAGGTAACCCAAGTTCCTTCTGGCAATGGAGGCATTGATTTTCCTGCAAACAAAAAAAAATAAAAGAAAAAATTGGGACACGTACATTTTCTTAATTGAAATTGAAAAAGTGGGTGCGTAGTTTACCTGTTAACTTGTTGGACAACCAGTTCTGGGTCCTGAACTGCCGAAGAGGAAATTAGGGTTGGTGCGACAAGAGAGAAGAGCAAGAAGAGTAAAGGGAGAGAGTGGATTGTCATTTTGGCTACTGAGGAGTGAGGAGAGTGTACTTGGTGTTTGAGAGGAGGGGATGGGATGAGCAAGTATGTATGCACAAGGGGGAGTATATAAAGAGATTAAAGCCGGGCAAAATGGCGTGATTAAACTAAACATGTGGGACCCAGATGCTTCGTGATTTTCTGGTTTTACGGGATTCCCATTCGGTAGTTTTGGCCGTTAAGCAAGATCTAAACAGTCAACAAATTATTAATTATTATTAAATTAAGTGTGAAAGCAACAAAACGAGCCGATTAATTTTCTAGATAAGGTTAGTTTTACCCATTGAATTCAGTCTTTAGAGTAGAAATAAGAATCCGCATATAGAATACATTTAATCAACCGCTCTACGTGTTTCAGTTTGAGGAGGGTAGTTAATTAGTTAGGTTTTTTTACCAACCTATATTAATTGATTGACATAACATCATAGATGAAAAATAATTATATAGTATTGGTAGCTAGCATAGCATGCCTGGGAGGGTGGGTCCCATCAGACATTAGGAGGACCCTAATTACGCAGACGTATTTCCCAAAGTAAAGTTCCCGTGGTTACCGCTCATGATAGAGGCCACTTTGCTTAGTTAAACCGTTCGCACTTAGCGAGCAAAAGTGCAATCCTCCTTCCCTCCTGATATTCAATACAGGCTTCCTCGAATTTCTTGGCGGCAAATTCATTATATTTTCACTTATGAATGAATATAATTGACGAGAGACAAGAGTAAAACGACCAACCAATCATATTAGTTTATGTTACGCACAATTGAAGTTTGACTTATTCGTTTTTAAGATTCATGCATTTGATCCCTGAATGTTTTAATTGGGGAGATTGGCCGGCAGCTAGGCCATATAAAATTCAGCCAAGAGAGAATGACACAAATGTTTTTATGGTCAATATTAATTAATAGATCAGATAACGATTTTCTAACATTCTGTACGCAATTTGATTAATGGACACTTGAAGAATAAGAATAGAAAGGTAATGGTAAGTTAATGACGGCAAACAACATTGATATAGCTGTTGATAATGGGCCAAGGGTGTTTTGTTTGTAATCCCTTATTATACCACCACTATACATGCTTGCTGATTATGCATTTTTGGTGTTAGAGCAAGTTAATGTTATTATCCTTAATTAGTATGTTTACCACTTTCAATCTACTTAGACATTGTCGTTGTAAGAATCTATATGATAATAAGACACCAACACATAGTCATAGATAGAACATTAACTAGGAGAAATTTCACTATTCTGAGCTCTCAATCATATTCTCGATTTCATGGGTCCCCAATCGCTTTACTTGTTTGCAAAGGAAAAACAATTGCTTTTACTGATCATTCATATATATTTTATACATATGCAATATTTTAAAAAATCCCATGCGCAACTTAACATGGTCCATTGATTACGATAAAAGTTGAAATAGAACCATAGTATGTTTCTTTGTCATTAATCACGGGTTCCAATAATTCGCATTTTACCAATAGTTAATTAACTAATGAAAAAAAAATTTCTATTGTCATAAAATTAAGCGCATTGGACCGAGTTTGTGTTTCATACGATATACTAACTGCTAATAAAAATATAAATGGTCTGTACACGCTCATTTTTATTTAAACCCCATTTGCAATAACATATCAAAGTTAAACTTTGACTTGTAGCTGTTAAATTTAGCTAACTTGTATAATTATAATGGAAAGTTTCTAAAATTAATATTAGGCCTTCAGAATTAAAATATTTCCTCTGAAAACATGTGATATATCTATATATATATATAGGTAAATTATGTTGCTGTGTATTTTTTTTTTATAGGTACATTAATACAAAGTTCACATGTACTTAGTTCTTTCTACCCCCCCCCCACAAAAAAAAAAAAAAACCTAATGTTTTGATTTAACTTAATTTATCGTATTAATTCAGGGAGAAGGAATTGAAATTAAGTCTGTCCCACTTGATCTTGATGTGTGCTAATGCTGCCAGCCAGCACGCACTCTTAAGACACATAACTTGATAAGCTTAATTATCATGATCAAGATAATTAACTATATATATATTCCATTTTTAATTTTAAATAAATAAATTGAACCTAAAGTCCTCGTGACAGAAGCACATGCTTTGCCCTCAAAAATCAAACTTCCAAAGCTTTTGTAGGACCAACACATCCCTCTCCGCGCTTTTCATTTTACTTTGATATTTCTTTGTTTATCATAAATTCAAAAAAAAATTTCAAACCGCAAACGTCGCCGAAATTTACAAAATAAAATAAAATAAGCTGCTGACATGGCACAATGAGAGCCTGACAGAGAGCCACTTGTCAAGAACATGCACTCGACATTCGGCTCCACCCAGTAGGCCATTAGCATATTCCGCTCATCATCTTAATTACTTGAGCAACGCAACCATTAGCAAGAAAGCTAGAGATACGTCGTGACGTAGGTGGATCCTTGTACCCCGTTACGATGCGCTCGTCGTTTTGGAGGATCCCCGCCGCAGATTGTGGATTTTAGGATAAACGGAAGCCGTTGATTCTGAAATGGTGGTGGGGAAGTGCAGAGGATCCACTTCAAACTAAAAGTTAATGTGGGGCAAAGGCAACGTGAGGGTCTTTGTTAAGCAGTTAAGGTAGGGTTCAAATAAAGGCACAGCCATGTTAGATGGCTATGGTTGAGTTGGGGATCGAGGGTTTGGATTAGTGACGATTACACAGTAAGCCCCACTCATACACAAACACCTGGTGTGCATTGCTCGTTGTCCTGTGGCAGTCTTTCTTCTATATATTCTGCACATGCAGGAGCACATGCTGGTTCACATCAACCTTACGCTCAGTCTCTGTTGGTCAGACTTTAATTTGCCTAATTAATGGATCATAGCATTCCATTATATTCAATGAAATTCTTCTACATGCTAAAACTTTAATTTTCATCATCTGAATTAAAGGAGTCGATTTTTTAGGTGTTGGTCAAATATTAGATATATACACTTTCTGAGAGCATATCCACCGAAGTCATTGTTTGTATTCAGCATAAAAGTTGACTTTTTATTCTTACCCTTCATACATTGTCTTGTCTTTTGTATGACTGACTAGAACAAGGGTATAGGTAATGTTACCAAAAACTAGAAAATAACATTAATATATATTAATTTCATATATATAAGTTTAACAGACATCATTAATAAAATGTCTGAAATAATTGGATTGATTAGAAATGGTGGGTTTTGAGCGAATGGTCAGAAACCAACAATATATCAGCCACACAAGATGAGGAATGAGGTCCCTCCCTGTTGTGCATGTAGCATATATAATATAGGCCTTTGCCTTTCAAGAATTGCATGTCCTACACTAGACCATTGGGTATTGGGATATAGATAGAAAATTAAAATAGAGATAGCAACGACTAAGTTTCCGAAAGACACATGATTTGAAGATTGAAAGATCTTCGCTAGCTCCATTATTCCCTCTGATCTGCCTTGCTTTTTATTCAAAATGCATGTGTTGATGCTGTACGCGTTGATAAGTGTCTTAACTAGCTAACTACTATGTTAGTAAGACGTTGAACATATATATATACTACCGATTCAATTCTAATCCTACCAAGAATCAATTGTTTTTTTTTTTTTTTTTTGCTGGTTAACTACCTCTTAATTAATTATTAATTGGTTGGGAGATGGAGATGGGAGCTTTTTGTTTTATGTTTGTGTTCTTTTTCCTGACCCTTCGATTCTCCTTTTTCATCTTCCTTGTCTTCATTTAAATCAATCGCCGACAAACCCTTTCCCCTACTGATACTGACATCAATTATTAATATGTTAAAAGAGTCCTCTTATTTTATAACTAATTAATCAATGAAAACTATCAAATAAGTTTAATTTTTAACCAAAAGAGTGGACTTTTGGCATGGACGAGTCTAGCTGCTTGTTACGGTAGAATTGGTATCGTTGAATTTGAAAGCAATTTGTGATCCAAGTGAGAAAGCTTGCTGGCTCTATACAATTTCCTTTCAAATTCATGCTGTCACGCTATATCTGCTTTCCCTCTCACAAACAGTTTTCCACATTTTTCAACGTAAAACAAATTATTATACGTTATGCTGGAGATATGAATTGCCTGTCGGCACGGATGCATAATCAATCATAACTCCTTCAATTTGGAAGACTTGTGGTTTTGAGCCTCTTGACAGTGTTTGGTTGTTTCAGAGGAATCATTACAATGAATATGGGAACAACTCGTCGTCTCGCTCTCACAAGTGAAGAAATTAAACTTGCTCATCTCCTAATTATAATTTGAACAATATTTCCCAGTGGACATTATTTCAGTGTAATGTCTATCTATCAGTTCTAACACTTTGTTGATTGAGGATCGTGTTCAATTTTGGCTCAGCCTTCGTGTTCTCACTTAATTGATTACATACTGGCCATGTGCAGCTCTGTTGATATTGATATGACAGATCAATAGTTACGTAATCATTTAAAGTCGTGCATTTAAGACGTGCAATAAATCTAATGGATGGATCTTAAATTTTAATCATAATCATAAGTGTTGCGATTTATTTATATGTGGGTATGATGATCTTTTTAGCCAATTAATCAATTATACTTGGTGGCATGGTCTGGCTCGTGGTTTAAAAGTCAAGAAACTACCATAATTACGTCCTTTCCTTTTTCTATTGCGGTTTATGTACGATTACCCTTTTTGGTTACTTGTCCTTTTATGCTCTTGCGTTGCATGTGAGAGCTACTCTCCTCTTCCTCTCTCTCTCTATCCGACGTTGACATTGACATTGATTATATTAATCGATCACTCCTTCAATTCTTTGTGCTAAATCTAGTTTGGGTTACTTAAAAAATGGCCCAATATGTGTATGGATATGGGTTTTCCTTGGAGATTAGATGGACAGCCCATTATAATATTATTAACCTAATGGGCTATAAAAGTCCTTGATGTAAAGTTTTGGATATTTAATGAAATTCTCGCTAACAGTAATCAGCTGACCAAAGCTTAGCCCATCATAAAATGACTTTGTAGCTAAGATGATACTAAAATTATTATTATTATTTTTTTATAATTTACGGATTTTGCAATTCAATTAAAAATTATAGCCGAAGTACCTAAAAATCCATTATGATATTATCAGGTTACTAACACATTAGGCCGAAAAAGGTCTATCATTTGCTGTTTTGGATATTAATTAAATTTTTTCTTTACCCTACTAATCCATACTCGAGCCCGCCAAAGTATTTACAAAAAAAAAATTATGAGAAAAAATTTTCAGCTAAAGAAAATAACTAAAAAATGGTTCAATAGTGCTTCTAATTACTCCCCATTAAAAAAAAAAAAAAAACACAGATGTTACTGAAGAATGCGAAGAATGATTTTTTATTTTTTTTTTTTTTTTTATGCATCTCAATATTTCCTTTTCTCAGCGGTAAAACATACATTGGAAAAAAAAAATATTGGTTTAATCCGCATCGTATACCCTCTTCATTATTATTTTTTTTGTCAGAGACACCATTATTTTTTATCTGACAGAGACAACATTATTGAGTGACGGAAAATTATTTGGATTATTTAATATTTAATATAACGAAGTTGACTACTCTTTTTTAAAAAATAAAAATAAAAAAGGTATCCTAAAGATATTTTTTTTTTTAAATGGGAAAACTATTAGAATTACTGATTTCATAATGTATAACATCCTTATATAAAAAAAGCACACTATACATAATACAGGTCCGTATGGGTATTAGGTGGACTGTATCCCTTATCCATTAGGGAGTGTTGGGTAGAATAATTTAAAAAAAAAAAATCTTGAGAATTCTAATGTAGAATTTGTTTGTGTTTTTACGTTTGGTATGGATTTTTTTAAAGATAAAGTTCTAGTAAACATTTTCTGAAGATTTTATTATAAATAATTTCATGGAATAATTTATTAAATTTTTTTTATAAATATTTAAATTTAATTAAACATATTTTAAAAAATTTATAACTCATAAATTTTATAATTTATATTTTTCTTAATCTATGAATCTTGAAAATTAAAAATACGTTCGTCTACCAAAAACTCCTTAATACAAAATAACGGTGGATAGCCGTAACCAAGATGTTAAAACGACATAGCATAAGTTGTTAGGTAATTAATTGATGCATAACTTCAACCACTTTGTCAGTGCCCAATTACATAAAATTTAATTTCCGGATTAATACGTGCGGTACATCCATGGCTCTGACGCTTGTCCTGTGTATTTATTTTGGTTCTTGTTATCCTACTCACTCATTTATTTTAAGAGTGGATGAGTTGTAAATTGCCAAAGGAGGAGGAGCTTTCCATTTCCACAGTCCTCGCCTTATCCTTTTCAAGTTTCTCTATTTAAACAACGCACACAGTGCAGTTAGAAAAGTGCAATATTCGCCGCCACTTGGGGGACGCAGGCCTTTTCTTTCAACTAAACTAACTGAAAGCGTCTTCGTGCAAATTACGAAACTACCCACCCTTCTTCTGTTAAAATGGCTTTTTGCTGCTCTGGTAAAGACTCCCCCACTCTGCACTGCAGACTGCACACCCTCTGCCTCCTGCAACAAAGGAACAAACAACTTCTGAAACGGAAAGTTTCCCCCTCTTAAATTCTGTACACGTCGGCACCTTCGGTCTCGAAGTCACAGGCCATGGCGTGTCTAACACCCCCTACATTTATGACATTTACTACTTTGCCACTTTCCCCCTTCTTCTCTTTCTGCCCCTATCTCTGCTGCTCTTCCAAGCTATCCAAGAGCTGGCTCCACCATCAAAACCATTGGTATAAGTTCAAAGCTAGGGTTTTTTCAAACAACCGTTTTCTACGTTACCGGATTCCTTTTTTTCTTCGTCATTTCCGAAGACTATGGTATTTTCTATTTGCAGCTTTCGGTTTTTTCAACTTTGTCGTTTGGCATTGTTTTTTTTTTTTTCGCCTGCATTATTTTATATTAAAATTTTAACTGAAGATTCTCTCCCGTTTCTACCTCTTTTTCCGTTGGCCAAGGAATGGAGACAGCATAGATAGTTCCAGAACAAAGGAGGAGTAAAGGGTAAAGCATTTTGATCTTATGCTTATCTTCTAGATTTTTTTGTGTTTTTTCAACTTTGTCATTTCGTTTTGCTTTCCCTTACCGTGTTTTAGATAGGTTGGAATTGCACATTTTCTAGTTGATACTGGTTATATATATGTTCCGGACAATGATGGATGGGCGGCGGCATTCAGTTGATTTTCCTATTTCTAAAACTCTCGTAGCACTGAGGAGAGTGAGGTCATTGAGGGATCCAACAACTAATTCTATGAGCAAACTAGCTTCTTTAATTGATAATGTTCACTGGGAAAACAGTTCGGGTAATGGGATTTCTCTGCGGTTCTTGGATGCTTCTCATACTTGCGGTTCTGATGATAATGTCACTTTAAGATCAAGGAATTTAGGTGTAAAGGGATTAAGAGAGCAGGACGGTACTGATTTTGAATTTAATTCTGGCCTGTTGAACTCTAAGCTGAATTCTTTTGGGATCACTTGTCATGAAAGGCAACAGGATGATGAAACGGTTTACTCTAATTTGAATCATGGAGGTCTTTCAGGAAAAAAGTCACCAAATGAAAGCTGTTGTAGTAACCGTAGGGGTGAGGGATTGGATTGGGCTTGCATCATGCTTCCCAGTGATAATTTAAACAGTGGAGATTCATGTTATGAAGCAACTGTTGGGTCATCACAATTAGGGAGGATAGAACACTTGAAGTTGACTAGAAAGTCTCTATGCAAAAATCGAGGGAAACCATCTGAGGGTGATGCTGCAAATATAAATCAAGACGTGGATGCTGTAGATAACATTCACCAGGGATGTGGAATAAGCTGTTGTTGGTCGAGATCACCAAGGTTTAGAGAATCAGGTCTTTATTCTGGCATAGAAGACCGTCCTTTGATATCTCAGCACATGGATGATTTTGATATTTATGGAAATATAAGCATGAGAAACATTTCTGGTGAAATTAGTCAAAATTTGGAAACTCCTAAAAGTTTAACTTTGAAGTTCAGGCCAAAATCCTTTAGAGATTTGGTGGGACAAAACGCGGCAGCGAAGTCTCTTTTAGGAGCTATCACTATGGGAAGAATAATGTCATTCTATCTCTTTCATGGTCCCCGTGGTACAGGCAAGACCTCTGCCTCCAGGATTTTTGCTGCTGCACTGAATTGCCACTCCCTTGAGGAGCAAAGGCCATGTGGTCTGTGCAGAGAATGTCTTTTATTCTTTTCTGGAAGAAATAAAGATGTTAATCAAGTGGATTCTGTGAGAATCAATCGAACAGACAAGCTTAAGTCCCTTGTTAAGAATGCTAGCATTCCCCCAGTTTCCTCACGTTTCAAGGTTTTTATTATTGATGAGTGCCAGTCGTTGCATGGGGAAACGTGGGCAAGTCTTTTGAATATTCTAGAGAATCTTCCTCAGTATGTTGTTTTTGTGATGATCACTCCTGATTTGGATAAGCTTCCTCGTAGTGCAATTTCCCGGGCACAGAGGTATCACTTTCCAAAGATAAAAGATGCTGACATTGCAAGCAGATTGGAGCAAATTTGTGTCCAAGAATGTCTCGATTTTGAACTGGATGCTTTGGACTTTGTTGCTGCTAAATCCTGCGGCTCACTTAGGGATGCAGAAATGATGCTTGATCAGCTGAGTTTGCTTGGTAAAAAAATCACAATTTCCTTAGTCTACGAGCTTGTAAGTTTTATGCTATTGTTCTGTGCATATATTTCCAGCAAACTTCATTCATTTTCGGTAGTTACATGTGCCCATTGTTTTTCTGCAGACTGGGGTTGTTTCTGATGATGAATTGCTTGATTTGCTGGATCTGGCATTGTCTTCTGATATTTCAAATACAGTTATAAGAGCTCGGGAGCTGATGAAATCAAGGATAGATCCTTTACAACTTATATCCCAGCTGACAAATCTCATTATGGACATCCTTGCTGGTAAAGGTCACGATGGTGTTTCTGAAGCCAAAAGAAGGTTTTCTAGTAGACATCACTGTAAGTGCGTTAAAGTAAAGTAAAGTATTTTCTTTTCATCTTTTAGTGTATACACTGCAATTTAGTGTGTATTACTTTCCACACTAGTGTTTGACCTTCACCTTGGTAACTGTATTCTGTTTATATCTTATCTGTGTTTGTTTGACTGGTTATTTTCTATATCATAGCTGAAACAGACCTGCAGAAACTAAGTCATGCATTGAGATTACTTTCTGAAACTGAGAAGCAATTAAAAACTTCAAAGAATCAAACAACATGGTTTACGGTAGCCCTCCTTCAGCTAAGTTCTGTTGAGCATTCTTCTGTGGATGCAAATAATACAAAGTTGTGTTTGAGAGATGCAGGTGAGACCGAACTTCTTTGCTGGGTTATCTCTTCTCTTATTCTTTAATGGATACAGGTGTAAGCAACTCTTCTGAGCTTGTTCTTGAATGGATACAGGTGCTGATTTGTGCAGCACATCATCTAAAGGGGAGAGCTTGAAGCATCTTACTACAGGCTTGTGTGACGACAAGTCATATAGATTAGGAGTTCAGGAGGATCACAAAGGAACATTGGATTCCATATGGTATAAAGCTACAGAGTTATGTAAATCTAATGGGCTTAAGATGTTTCTCAGGAAAAGGGGGAAGTTGTCTTCACTTTGTGTTAGTCACGGTACATGCTATCATCTTTTCCACTCATTTTCCTATCACCTTCAAAGTTTGTGGTTATCAATATCATCTTTTCCCATTGTTCTGGCGACTGTTATCATCCTTGAGTTTTTGAGCGATAAATAAGGAATACTGCAATTTCCAGGTCTTGCAATTGCTGAGTTGGAGTTCCACCGTCGTGACTACGTATCTAAAGCTGAGAAGTCATGGAAACTGATTGCAAATTGCCTGCAACTCTTATTAGGTTGTAACATTGAGCTTAGGATCAATCTTGTATCTATCCATTCTGATTCCAAGAATGCCAAACTGAAGAAGAGGTCATCCTTCAGTTTCTTTAGTTGTTCCCGCAGAATAAATCAGAAATCATTGTCGTCAAATGAACGAGGAAGTGACTCAGACTTCGCTGAAAAACCCATGGTGAAGGATGGAACTCAGACTTATCGGGTGCTACCCATTGAGTGCTATAAAGGGATGGATGTTGAAACAAGTTTAAGAAATAGTGAAGGGAATCTGTTGAGTTCGGGGGAAAGATTGTTGAGTAGGTCATGTCAAGAGTCTCCAAGGACATGGAATGCAAGGCTTCAGCAACACTTACACAAATCGCATCTAGTGGGTTGGGTTCTTCCCTGTGCCAGTGCTAACATGTAACTCCATCATATGGTATGGAACAGACGGCAATATTTATGATATAAGCTTACAGAATTTTTTAAGTGCAGAAAACCGAGATTATAGATGTTTTGTAGAATTCTTATCCGATTCAATTTAATTTAATACATATGTATAGCTAAGTTTCTGATTCAGCAATCCTGCCTTGTGTTTCGATCGTTTTTACCTAAATTAACAAGAAAAAGGGTCGCTAGCTAGAAAGCCTGATGTCCAAGGCTCATATATATTAGCAGGGATTTCTTTTAACACCCCCTAGCAACATGAACTGGGCTCATCCCTTCTCTATTTGGTCCATCGGGCCCATAATATTAATACGGAGGAGTTAGATAATTACAGAATAGTTCTTCGGAAGGTGCAAAAAGAGCATTAGATATACGAGGAGGAAGAGAATATGCCTATTGCCTAATTTTGAAGTGCAAGGCCACTAAACTGGAACCTGCACTGCATATATCCACCAAGAAGGTGAGTTGCAGTAGTAAATTAGTAATAGTAATGTGCAGTAACCATTGAGAAAATGATAAAGGAAAAGACGTTCTCTAAATCATTTTAGTCCGCAGAAGAGTCAAATATTTGAGCTGCGAAAACAAATCACTTGTAAAATAATAGTTTAGGCGTGCAAAATAACGTTGCTCAAGAAGAAAAAAGCAACCTCCCTTTAATTAAGCAAAGGACATAGCAGTTTTTTTGCTAGGATTAGCAGAGAATGGAGAGCGGAGAGGATCATAGTTGCGTGAGAGTTCTATGCTCGAAGCTCGTCCTTCGCACTACGGAATCAGGTTCTGGCATTCAGTGGCTTGTCGGATCCCCATTTTTCCCGCCACTCACCATCATTTCCACTCTCAGATGCATCCACACACTATCGCCTCCCAACTCGTCTTCTCCAGATTTAGACAAAGAATCAGGTCTCAAAAACTGAACTATTTCGTTTATATTCTCTGTATGGTTGTTTTAGAGTCACTCAACTTCCTTACTACCCTATCTTCATATTTACCAGAAACTAAATTGAATCATGAACTTGAATTTCCTTTTCTCTGTTTCTGGTTTTGAACGATTTCAGAAGATCACCTAATTTTCCTATTATGAGCAGAAGAACTTCGGCCGTTGATATTGAAAGGATTTGAAATAATCGGAGCACTGACTTTTGGGAACTCTGATTTGGAGAGCAATGCTCGTAAGGCCATAGACGCTGCTCGTGCACTGAGGAAGCTTCTTTGTGGCGAATCAAAATGCGAAAATAAAGCAGTGATAGGAGCAGTCGGGAGTTCGGATACTGGTGATGTGAAATTTTTCGTTTCAAGGAGTAGAAATGCTACTAGCATTGAATCTATTACATCAATTCTATACGAAGATCATCCGGACAAATATGTTTGGGAGAAAGGTTGTTTGCTCCGATGTGAGTTTCCAATTAAGTTGCCAGTGTATTACCTCGTAAACAATCCGCGAGGTAGATTTTCCTTGTGTTACTTCTTCAATTCAAATTATTTTTAGAATTTTCTTTGTTTTAATCCCTAAAGATCAATAAACACTGGCAGTACGTACTTTACAGACATCGCTTAGGTTTGCATTTGAAAACCAGTTAGTTTCATGTTTACATACGATGTGCCATACAAAATAATAATTAAGCAAAGTAGCGTGTGGACTTTTTAGAAATATGGAGGCAAAGCAAGAGATATAAACTAGTGACCAAGATAAATTCTGTATTCTAGTTCCTCTCTCCATCTATCATTGATTGAGTATTACGTTGTTAATTGGCTCCAGCAATTGTATAAATGAGCTTTGTTATATGCTTGGAAGAATAATGAGTGCTCTACCTTGAAGTGGTTTAATATGAGTTCAAGAAGCCATGCAACAAGAAAAGGAAATAAGATAGTGGACGATGAAAGTTATCATAAGTACTTAATTGTTAATAATCATTGGCACAAGATTAGATGGAATTGAGTTGGACAAAAAAAGGTATTGTGTCTTAATTTAAAAGCGCACTTGGAGATTGGAGGATATGTAATGCCAGCAAATTATCTTAAGATTTCATATTTTGGTAAGTTCTACATTGTAAATTTTAAACAAAATTGTGGTTCTCAGATGTTGAGAATACATATTCAAGAGCAACTGAAGCTGTTATTGCCAAGTTAAGAGCCCCAGACGTAGTATACATGTTTGAAACATTGGGTGGAACATCTGTATATTCACCTCCACCGGCCATTATTAGAGGTGAACAATTAGACTTTCTCACAGATCTTGCAAAGAACAAGCCTGTGGCTGAAGCTGATGACGACTTTGATGCAAGCTCACTACCATGTTCATACTTTTCCATCAAAAATAAAGCGGGCGTATCAACTTATTCTGTGGAGGTAAGAATAAAATTATGAAATTCTTTGTGTTCTTCTTCCCGTTCTTTTTAGTGTAGTTTTTTTTCCCTTTTGCCATCTGATTGTACTTTGTGATTTTGTCTTTTCTTGTTTGTTTTTCTACCACTTGCTCCTTGAATGGTCAAGTGACTATTTTTGTCCATTTTTTTGAGAATGTTTTTCGCTTAGAATGCAGATACCATCAAAGTTAGTGTTCTTTTAAATAGTTTAGAGAAATCCTCAACATCTGCTGCACCTGTGGCTGAATATCTTTCAGGTTAGGACCTGAGGGTTATACTTGCTTCCATATATCTGTTCATCGAGCGTTATGATGGATTTATTTAATTTCTTTCCTACTCTTCCGAATAGAAGTTAACTTATTTCTTCCAGCCCAGGAACAAGTCAGACTTTTAGTTGTGGATATTAAGCTAGATGTACTCTGCTATGCTGCCAAGGAGCTTCCCCTCGGTTATGCAGTTTCAAGTTTAATCATTCCTGGTTTGGTTGAACAGTTAAAGACACTGCAGAATGTAATCTTGCCTGATATTTTGACTCAACCTTGTCAGGTGAGGAAATGCATTATAATCTATTACATGAGCTCTTCATGGTTATGTTCTTCTACCATTACTTCAATTCATACCACGATCTTACTCCAATAGTCGATATAACTACTCTGCGTCCCTCTTCCTATTATCTTTTATGCATGTCTTTGTCAGATTTTTGTATTTTGGAGGAGTCCATAATCAAGTAATCCCTGCCTCCCGTCAAGAAATAGCCACTTCTTGTCATTTCTCTTTCTTATTATCCTAAAATTTTGAAATGTTTTTGGCATTTGTCTTGTTTCATTATAATTTTCTATTCCATCTTCTCCATATACTGTGCTTGTATGCTATTGCTACGGACACTTTTTAGATACGTTCATAGCTAAACGTAGGCTCATGAAAATATTCAACTATCAAAAACATACATTTCTGTTGTTGTGTAATAATATTCAGAGGTGGAGTGACAATATCCATGTTACACTAACTAAAATGCATCAGGGTGATTATGTATGATACCTTACATCTGAACGTTCAGATATTCTTCTGGGCATGGCCATAGTTCATTCTTTTACGTAGTGATTTTCATTGATGTCATTATCAATATTGTCTGTTTAATCGAAAAAAGAAAAAGACGGTCAATAATGGTCTGCTATCTATTCCGGCTATTCAGATAAAAATAATTTTCTTTTTAATAATTTCAAGGAAAATAATAAAGTCATGTGTCTCATTTGGATTTGTTTAATTATAGTGTTGGTTCCATAAAGTTTCTTTTCCTATGATGCATTTAATAGTGTTTTTTTCATTAATTAGTATTTTGCTTGATTGGCAGCTACATCCTTATCACTTTAGCCCTGCTGGGGTTCTGCATCCAATAACTGTTTTCTATGAATTAAGTTTTGGGGAGACAGAAATGAAGCAAGGTAAGACGTTCACCGTCCTGATATTAGACTTAGGAAGTTCTCATACGATGTAGTTCTCTGTATTAAAGATGGTAAAATTTTGTCGTATGTAGAAGATTTTTGAGAGAATTTTTTTAATTATTATTATTATTGTTTGGCCGATGGAATATTTTCATTGAATCTTCTGGTTTTTATTATTATCTAGGCGAATGTCAATGATTTCAAATTTTTGTTGCTCTCTTCAGTTGAAGTTAGAAGATCCTTACACTCAAGGCTTGGATTACCTCATGATCGTCCCCTTCTAAGAATTGCTAATGCCTTGGATCTTTCAAGATTGAAGAGTAATGCGAGTGCCTCCCTACAGAAGGGTAATGCTTATTTCAACGGAAGCTTTTCCATGTTCTACGTGCTGACAGTGATGATTACAAACATCCTATTCCATTTTCTCTTTAATATTATCTCTTTCTTTATTTCCATGTGTTATATGCCTTAGCTTCTTGGCTTATCTTTTTCTGGGTAATGTCAGGTTCAGCTGTGCTCAGAGATGTACATATTGGGATTCCAAGCAGTGGAGGTGAGTTGATACTATTGTCTGAGTCTCTCTTTTATAAAATGATTCTTCTTAATCTCATTTGAATTTGTGATGCTTTTTACAGTGACAGGGGGGATTATTTCCCTTGTTCAAGGTTCTTATGAATACTTCCATTACCTCCAGGATGGTTACAATGATTCGGTAGTAACAATTCTCATTCTCACTATTAGTCTTAGCTGAAATTACTTGTCCATCTGTTTTCGAGTGTGAAGAGGAATACATGCGTAAATGCACAAAGGATGATTTGAAGCCTGTTACTTTCTTTTTATTTCGCTTTATGAGTCTAAAATGACTCGCTACTATTGCACCTTACTGGTCATTGGTGTTTGAATCTCTCTGGGGGCACACTGTTAATTGCTCAATAGTTTTGGATTTATCAGTTTAACATAAATTTTGTTTAGCGTATGGCTGCTTGAGAAATGTCGCCCATGGAGACCGAGTGATGGCATTTGTCCGTTTTTAATAAATAATTTATCCCTAGCCAAAATGTTTTCATGTTTCTTTAAAGATTTTATCTGATGTCCATACAGCAAGTCTGTTCTTTCATTCGGAATTGTTGCATGGAAACTTTGCGATAAGGTGGAGAATATCATCCATGTAGAACTAGAGTTAGTCGATACTTCTGTTAGAATGTTGATTGGGCAAATTCCGATAGCTGGTTGCACAGTTGTTGGGAAGCACCTAAGGCCTTCCGAAACACACTATACTATGGTTTTATTGTCGGGATCGACCTGAAATCAGACTGACCCGGGGAAAAGAAGATTTTTCAATGCTACTAAAAATGAACTTTACTGGGTCCTTTCTTTTTGACTTTCCACAGCACCTTGGCTGACTCTATTCATTACAGTTGTGAAAGCTGTTTTCAAGGCAAAAGTTGGGTTGGGATTTTGAAGAATTTTAGATTTCTCCTCGTAAGCTAGGTTTCAGCTGCCAACACCTCATTAAAAGGATTTTATTTTTCATACTTGTTTGCAGGACTAGTCTGTGTAGCTATGTACACTGAATTGATGATCAAGTGATGAATATTTAGGGAGTATAATTTGATAATTGGATTTACTTACCAATAAATATCATTAGAAACAAAGTGTCTCTCTCTCCTTGCTGCCTGACAAACTAAATTATTTAAATTGATTTTGTAGGGGTGGGGTTGTGCTTATCGATCTCTCCAGACTATTGTTTCATGGTTCAGACTCCAGAACTATACATCCATTGAAGTTCCTTCTCATAGGTATTTACAGGACCGCCACTACTAATGGAATTACGTTTTTTTTTTTTTTTTGGAAGGGTGGTTGTTGGTGTGTTGGGGTAGGATTTAACCACTGTTTATCTTTCCAAAATTTCATAATGGGATATTGAGCTCTTAAGATACCACTAAGGTTTTTTGCAGTTAATTGTTTGTTTGTAGACTTATTGGAATTTAAATCAAAATAAATGAATTTGGTTGTATTTCTCTCTGCCATATAAGTTCACTTATATCAACCAAAACCTTGCTATTCATACTCTTCTAGAATTCAATCTAATAACTGTACAAATTTTTTAGGGAAATACAACAGTCTCTTGTGGAAGTTGGTGATAAGGATCCCTCATTTATTGGGTCACGAGAATGGATAGGCGCCATTGAGTTGAGCTTTGTTTTGGACAAACTTCTGGGTGTGAGTACACTGTGCTTTTGTGGTTTTCATACTGAAATCTTGATAACAGACGCTTTGCTCATCTTCCAATAAATCGGATGCCTATACATATAGTCCTTGTGAGTAGAAGCACATTCTTAATTCGTTTGACTGGGTTTGTTTGCTTTCTTTGACAGGTCACTTGCAAAGTCATCAATGTTAGATCTGGAGCTGAGCTTCCAGAAAAATGTCGAGAACTGGCTTTGCACTTTGAGAACCAAGGAACACCTGTTATGATTGGTTAGTCGATGCGGGTGATATATATTCTGCTACTATCTGCTATATATGTAGCATCTCTCAGCATGGATGACTTGAGTTTGTATCAAAGCATTTGTCAATTCATAACTTTGCTGATAGTTATTTGTATCAAAGCACGTGGTTTCTAAATGCAGGTGGTGGTGTACTTGCGTATACACTATTGGGAGTGGATTACAATGAAGCTAGTGGAGACTGCGCGTTTTTAATATTAGATCCACACTATACAGGTACGGATGATCTGAAGAAAATAGTGAATGGCGGATGGTGTGGATGGAAAAAGGCTGTTGATAACAAGGGGAAAAATTTCTTCTTACATGATAAGTTCTATAATCTCCTCCTGCCACAAAGGCCCAACATGGTTTGATAATCAATTCAACTTCCTATGATGTAAGAGTGATATTCATTTAGTTTACATCTGGTAGGAAACACTTTAAATCGCAGCCTCACTTCTGCAACTTACGTTGCAACTCTCGTACTTGAGTTAAATTTTGTGTTCAGTGGCTTCGGCTATTGTTGGTGGGTTGTTGTCATCATTTTGTGATAATTTCACAATTGTATGGTCTGAAGTTTAACTCTTACTCCTACACAGCCATTTATTGGCATCATCATCTCAACAACCAATATATAGTTGTACGGTGCTGAGCTTCTCTCAACTGCAGTGCATAGACTCGGATTGTTATAATGCGGCATTATCAACTAATATAAAGATCGTACACAGCCATTTATTGGCATCATCACCTTTGTCATATATTCCCAACTTGGATGATATTATACATGTGCATGCGTATCATAAATTTCTCTTATTGTTTGATAATCATGATTCAGTGTAAAAAAAGGATTCATGAAAGATTTCACCTATTTGATTGCTCACAAATTCAACAATCTGCACGCTAATTAAAATAAGGTGTCGAGGAAAACGAACATGAAGCTTTCTAAGAGGAGATTGTATATTAGCACTTGTCCCGTGTTTTTTTTTTTTAAAAAAAATTATGACAAAAAATGATGAAATTTGAGCAAGAATCATGAGAGGTTGGACGGACAGGTTTCCCACATCCACAAATTCAGACGAGTTAATAATGAAGAGAAAGAAACAAAATACAGTTACAAAATTTCTGGATCATCTTTTTTTTTTTTTTTTTTTTTTTCCAGATAGGGACAAGAAATTTTTACGGGAGAAAATTAAGAGAAACATATGTTGATGTCAAATTATAAATTCAATTTAGTTTTAGTGTGTCAAAGTTGGTTCAAAGATATTGTTGTGATGGTGATTTTTGAGGGTGGTGTGGTAAGATCACCTTGGAAACTCCCGTTGAACTGAGTGTCGGTTTCGTAGGGTCAAAGTGAGATCTTAATGTTGTCTGTGTTGTGATCTAAGGTTTTTTTCTTCTTATAAACTATTGATGGGTACAGGTGATTGGCCATGTTATCAGGCCACCTTTAATGCGATCCATATGGTAAAGAGGCGGGGTGTGAGGAACATCCACATCAAATATCTTTATTGTTAAAACTAAAAAAATTTACAGATTGTATATTGTAAAATTCTTCTATTGGGAGGGAAAGTTATAAATGTGCTTTTGTGTGTTAGAATTGGTTTCTTTAAGGCGAAATTTTAAAGATAAATATCTTTTTTTTTGGGGGTTCAACAAGAGTAATAATACGAAAAATTCCATATAAAAACTGTGAGAATATAAATGTAAGCTTATCTTGAGATGAAATCTTTCACCAATACTGAACCCGTATCTCTCACCTGCTATCAAAAATAAAATCAGACACTCACCTTGTTAAATTTTATTTTTTAAAAGTTGCTAACAAGTTTTCATCGATAAATAACCTATTTCCACCTTAATTCTGTATGAATATTGTTTTGAAAGTAAGGGTAATTTGGAGAATTACCTACATCAGTCTTGGGGATTAGGGCTGCCTTATCGTGCAACGCCATATCTGTTGGCGCTGAGCCGGGTGGCCGCTAAAGATGGGGCATACCATGGAGGGTGGCTGTAGCGCCAATGCCACGTGGACACAACGAGGCAGTAATAATTGGCCCAAATCCATAACCTCGCTGCTGGTGACGTGTATACGTAACCGCAGCCTCCCTATATAATGCTTGCTTTCAGGATCCTTTCTTTTTCGTTCTCATCCGTTTCGCTTCTCCGCTATTCTCACTCTCACTCTCAGTATCGCTATCCGATTAAGACACCGGCTCGGAGAGGGGACAACCTCTAATTCGGATCCGCTGCTTCCTATTGCTGGAGCTTAACTTGGCCTAGGGTTTCTGGAACTTGCTCTTTTGGATCTTCTTTGTCACTATCGTGGTCTTGGGAGTTACTGGGTTCAACTCGAGCTGTCCGATTTGGAATTCCGGCTGCTTCTCCTGTCTTGGCTCGAGATCCGGGCCAAGCACAGAAGAATCAGATTCAGATTTACATTCAATAATCTTCAACTTTACATAGACAGGTTTTTATCATTCCCTCTTGTGTATTTTTTTTTTCACTTGTTTTGGGGCTAGAAAGATTATGTGATAAGGTGCTCTTTCGTTACTGACCCTGACCCTAAAATAGTAATAGTGGAAGCTAAAATGAAGCAAATCTTAGATTCTTGTCTGTTGTTAGGAAGTAGAGCAAAAAAGTGCCTGCAGTTAGAACTAACTGATATAATCATTTTCCCCATAAATTTTTAGAAAAAGGAGGCGGTGCATGTGGCAGAGGTTATGTTAGGGTTTACAGTATTATTTCTTGCAGTTTCTGAGCAAACAATTATTTATTTCATTTTATAAATTTACAAATAAAGGATAATTGGTTATGTGTATCTTCTTTGTGGTGAAATATATTCACACAAGTTTATCATATTAGTAGTCCAATTTTTATTACAAGATTGCCCCAATTGAAAATTTCCTTGGTTCTCTTTGTTTTTTTTTTTGTGGGAACTTTGATTTTAACTGAAGCAAACGTAATTATTTTTTGATACACTGTTTATGTTATTGATGTTGATGAATTAATAAGATTAATTTGTGAATATATAGTGTTGGATTTCTTTGTGTAAATGGCATCAAGTGAAGGGTTTCTGACGGATGAGCAGAGGGAATTGCTTAAACTTGCCAGTCATAATGTTGAGAATTTGTCTTCATCACCAAAATCCCCGACATCCTTTCTTTCTGAACATCATATAAAAGCTCCTGCTGGTGGAAAGGCGCAAACTGCTGGGATTGCTGTGAGGCATGTACGCAGGTCACATTCTGGGAAGTTAGTGCGGGTGAAGAAGGGTGAGTTCAATGTCCGATGTTGTTCAGTTTGCTTATTTTGTTCTTGTCAATCATCTGCGATGATCGGTGGTCAATTATTCATTCGGATATAGGTTAGAGGTTGTAGAAATCTGTTCCGGATGCATGTGATGCCTTTTCTGCTGTAGTAATGAGAACAATATGCTCTTTAGTTTGACCAGGTTCCTTCCTATTTCTCTCCTACTCTTGTTCATCTTGGTGGGTGATGGGAACTTATCCTTGTGGAGGCGCTTATGAGATTCTCACAATGGAGGTAGTGGTGGGAAATCAGTTTTTGAAGGTGGGAGATCCATGTGTGCCTTTTCACTTCCATTAGCCGGTGATATGGACATTGTCTGCATAAGATGACAGAATAGATGTCTGAGTGCTTAAACTAACGATGGCAATTTTTCATGTGTGTATTTTTACACTCATGTTCTTATTTAATAAGGATTAAAGGAACCTTATGGCGTTTTGCAGTTCTTTTTCTAACCTTTTTTTTTTTAAAAAAATTTTGGGGTGGAGGGGGTTCCTTTTTTTTTTGGATGTATTTGGTTGGAAAGAAATACTTATATTTTTAGGGGAGTTTTGTTGGAATTAGAAGTGTTGTGGAACAAGATTGTTTTCCTGGCTATGGTCTCTTGGGCATGAAACGAGATGGGAGAGCTCTTTTACATTGATGTTTTCATTTTTTCTTGTTACTGCGTTTTAAGGTGCTTGTCACTTGGCTTAATACAATGCTGCCTAATTTTATAAAGCTTTTGGTTGCTTTTGAATTGCATTGCCAATATCTGATGATGAAAATTGCATTGAGTTTGATTTTTTTTCCCATGTATTAATTTGATGCCTTTCATCTTTTGAAATCAGATGGTGCTGGTGGAAAGGGCACTTGGGGAAAATTGCTTGACACTGATGGTGAATCTCATATAGACAGGAATGATCCTAACTATGACAGTGGTGAGGTAATTACTTGTTTTGGTCTAAATGGTAGTTTCTGGCAACATCAGTTAAGTAAAGTCTGGCTGTTTTGAAAAATTTACCCGAGGCTTGTGGCAGTAACTATAGACTGGAGTCTTTTCTTTTTCTGTTTCTTTTAATCCTTTTTTTTTTCCTTGCAACTAGTTATTTCTGGTTGTTTTTTGGATATGGAAAATATATTATATAAATAAGCAAATAACATATATGCGTTCATATACTTTTGCTATTTGTAGGAACCTTATCAGCTGGTTGGTTCCACTGTAACTGATCCCTTAGATGAATTCAAGAAAGCCGTTGTATCCATTATAGAGGAATACTTTAGCACTGGGGATGTTGAATTGGCTGCATCTGACCTGAGAGAACTAGGCTCAAGTGAATATCATCCGTACTTTATCAAGCGACTTGTGTCCATGGCCATGGACAGGCATGATAAGGAGAAGGAAATGGCTTCCGTTCTGCTTTCAGCTTTATATGCTGATGTTATCAGTCCTGCACAGATCAGGGATGGATTTTTTATGCTTATTGAATCTGCCGATGATCTTGCAGTGGACATACTGGATGCAGTTGACATCCTTGCTTTATTCTTGGCTCGTGCTGTTGTGGATGACATCCTTCCTCCAGCCTTCCTTGCCAGAGCAAAGAAGGCACTTCCAGAGTCTTCCAAAGGAGTTCAAGTAATCCAGACTGCTGAGAAGAGTTATCTATCAGCTCCACACCATGCAGAACTTGTGGAGAAGCGGTGGGGTGGTAGCACTCACATCACTGTTGAAGAAGTGAAAAGAAAGATTGCTGACTTATTAAGAGAATATGTGGACAGTGGTGACACAATTGAAGCCTGTAGGTGTATAAGGGAGTTGGGGGTTTCATTCTTCCATCATGAGGTTGTGAAAAGGGCTCTGGTGCTTGCTATGGAGATTCGTTCAGCAGAACCCTTAATATTGAAGCTATTGAAAGAAGCTGCTGATGAAGGACTTGTTAGTTCTAGCCAAATTTTGAAAGGGTTTTCTCGATTAGCAGAAGGCCTGGATGATCTTGCTCTTGATATTCCATCAGCTAAAAGCTTGTTTGAGTCTTTGGTCCCCAAGGCAATATCTGAAGGATGGCTTGATGCTTCATTTTTGAAACCCTCCGGTGAGGATGGAGATATACAAGTCGAAGATGAAAGGTTGAGGAGGTACAAAGAAGAGGCTGTAACTATAATTCATGAGTATTTTCTCTCTGATGACATTCCTGAACTCATTCGGAGTCTTGAAGATCTTGTGGCACCTGAGTATAATCCAATATTCTTGAAGAGGCTTATCACTCTTGCCATGGACAGAAAGAACAGGGAAAAGGAAATGGCATCTGTACTGCTCTCTGCTCTTCACATAGAGATCTTCTCAACAGAGGATATAGTTAACGGTTTTGTCATGCTTCTGGAATCTGCAGAAGATACAGCACTGGATATACTAGATGCTTCGAATGAGCTTGCCCTTTTTCTAGCTAGGGCTGTGATTGATGATGTGTTGGCCCCACTGAATTTAGAAGAAATTGGCAGCAGATTGCCTCCGAAGTCCAGTGGGAGTGAAACTGTGCGGATGGCTCGTTCACTAATTGCTGCTCGTCATGCTGGTGAGAGGCTCTTGAGATGTTGGGGCGGTGGGACTGGATGGGCGGTGGAGGATGCTAAGGACAAGATCATGAAGCTCCTGGAGGAGTACGAAAGCGGGGGTGTTGTAAGTGAAGCTTGTCAGTGTATTCGTGACCTTGGAATGCCTTTCTTTAACCATGAGGTTGTGAAGAAAGCGTTGGTTATGGCTATGGAGAAGAAGAATGATAGGATGCTGGATCTGCTTCAGGAATGCTTTAGTGAAGGTCTTATCACCATCAATCAGATGACTAAAGGTTTCACCCGGATCAAGGACGGTCTCGATGATCTGGCTCTGGATATTCCGAATGCGAAGGAGAAATTTGGCTTCTATGTAGAGCATGCCCAGAGGAAGGGATGGCTTCTTCCATCATTTGATTCGTCTGCCACAGATGCCTAACTGACCTAGGCTGCAACTTCTTGAGGAGGACATATATATTTTCGTTGTTTTTCTCATGTATGTTGTCGCCCTTTGTGTCTCCCAGTCTTTGAATGAATTATGGGATAGTTGAACTCCTTTTCATCATTTTCCTGTGTCTCTTTTTTTTCTTATAACCTTAGAATGGGATCTCACTATACGGATTTGTATGAATCTCAGTCTGTATAAAGCTGGTTTATATTCCATTGACAACTTTGTAGGATGATGTTGCGTTAAGAGGTATTATAGTCTTTTAGAGAGGAAGATATTGTAATTTTTGGTCTTCATTCCTGTTTTTTGGTTTTTGGAGCTCTCGTCTAAGGAAACGAAAGAACTTTACCATCGTTTATAGGTGTGACTAAACAGGGAGTTCTTCCTTAGCTAGTGGTTTTAACGTAAAAGAGAAGACCACAAGGTCAAAATACTCATGTCTGAAATATCATTAGTGAATTTTGCTTTTGGCGGAAGATAATCTCTTGCTAAAGTAATCGGATGGTTACATTAAGAAAATCACCAAGACCTGCACTGAGCCAAAATGCTAGAATAGTGCAAGGCTAGAGGGTATTTCAGAACCAGAAACTTGCATGGACTTGTTACCCAAAAATACTGCGTTGAGCCAGAAAGTCTCTCTCCCTATCATACCAGTGTGTTTCTACTTTCTACCTGGAACATCCCAGCCCATACCATATAATCACTTGTTTAAGAGTGGCAAAAATATGCTCAGTCCGTCACCTTGTAACATGAAGAATCTCGCAATTCCTCTCTTTCCACAAATGGTATATAGTAGCAGTGAGTGCACTCAATTTTTTCATCTTACAAAATCTCCAAAATCTCTTTATAACCACTGTCCAGCAGTTTAATTGCACAGGGAGATCAACAGTATGCCCATCGCCATTTTCAGCAAAAAAAAAAAAAAACAGTGTAATTGCCCACCAATAATTTTGTTTTATTTACAAGAGTCGGTTTTGTATGCAATTTAGCTTTGTCTATAACGTGGCTATTTTTTTATTAGCCATGGAATTTTAAGGCGGTGACAACTGGCATCCATATATTAGAAGAACAGAAACGGCAGAAGTTATATCCTCGTTTAAAAGGAGTTACGAAACTTTGAGGCGGACTGGCCTTCCATGTTTGAACAAAAAAACTTATTTTATACGCGTAGCGGGCGATTTGGGACGAAAGCATTACAGACTACAGAGTTCATAGTGGAGAGTGAAGAGTAGAGAGAGTGGAACGGTTCTTTCAACTAGTGGAGAAGGATGTGTCTTGGAAGAAGCCTTCTCTTTCAAGTTGAAGCACAGAAACATCTGGGGAGGAAGAATAACTGTCGCCCAGAGGACTTTCACGTCTTGTTAGACATACATTCACCTAACAGCTTCGGCTGTTGGATTGAATCGATTCTTACTTTGGCACCCTTTTCCTTCTAGTCAAGAACTACTGGTCCAAGTTCGTCACGAATTTTGACAAAGGTACATTTTTCTATGTCTCTCATGCATTCCCTTGAAGTTTTGCTCAGTTTTTGTATACCCTTCAGTAAATACTGATGATAAATGCCATGTCCTTTGTTGTTGAACAATAACGTGGCTATTTGACACAAATTGTTTGGTGTTAAAAACAAGACTATATGCTGCTCTAATGGTTCAAGGTGTCAATTTTCTGTGGTGCGTTGAAATGGTTCTGGGGCGACTTTTTGCAGTAGGGCTCACAAATTTGACTTGGGAATGCTATTTCTGTCCTTGTCATTTTCGTTTTTCATTCTAAAAGATGTTTCCACTTAAGTCCAAATTCGTTCCTTGTGGCAATGAAGTTCTTGGAAGTATATGCTACCTTTTACCTGGTCTTGGTATGAAGATCATGGACTTAACTCTGGGAGAGTTGAAGGATGATGCAAGCTCCTCCCGACAAGAAAAGCAGGTAAAATTCTATCCTGTCATAAATTATGTCAAGAGGATGTAACTCTCTGGGCTTTTTACTTGTTGGAATTTTTGTGTAACTTCTAGAAACAGTGACCTGTTTATCCAAAGCAAAATCTTATTAAAGTTATATTTATGGAGCCTAAAGTAGGATAGATGAATTGGAATGACTGTTGATAGTATTTATCATTCGTTCTCCATTTTCTCAATGTCTAACTGTCATTTCTACAACCAAGAATAGAATTTCCAATCTATATCTTTCATCAATGACTATCTTTATTTATTTTTGAATGTGACTGTAGATGGAGTAGCACTGTAAATTTTGCATAAGATCTAAGTAGGTCATGAGCACTGTTATTTTCGTTAGTGATATGTATGAACATGACTCCTGACTGATACCCTCTTTTATTTGCTTAACAAATTTGAGATGCACGATAGTATATATATATATATAGAGCAAAAGAAGACATCCAAAATCAGATGTACTGCCTCTTTGCTTGTCTCAGCCTTAGTATGTGAAAATCTCTCTTGACAATGATGTTGAACTAATGATGACATTTTTGTTTATAATTTCCAGGGTTGTTAAATTTTACTTTGAAGCTGCTTGTATCAAGCACAGGCATTTGATATTGCTCATAATATCTCTAGGTTTCAATGGGAAGCGACCATTGCCCAGTCAGCCTGGAACTCTTCTTGAACTCCAGCTCTTAAAACATGATTCCAACTTAAAATTTGTAGTTCTCATCTGAGTCGGCAAGTGCCATGATAAAGTATTCTATTGTCTGGATGCTGAATGTTCTGTGGATATGAATTGTGGTTCTTCATCATATTTCTCTATCGTGATTCATGCACCAGCTGCAGATTCAAAGCAATAACAATGTTCATTATATGGATCAGTTGTTTTATATTGCCTGTGATCAGTGCCCAGTCGATAATGTCCTTTAGGACAAACCACCACCTTCACAACTAAACAGCACCATTCACTAACATTAGAAAGATGAAAATGACTACATGATTAAATTTTGTGATGTGATACTGATAAGAGGGTTCCTATGATCAATTCAAGCAACAGGAAGAAGTCCAATGGTATACAGATCAAAACAGGGTGAGTTTTCGGTTTTATTCCATAACAGCAATACGGATAGACTTTACATGCTTTGGTTTCTTAGCTGAAAAGACTCCATTGCCAAAAGTAAACAGAGGTCCTTTGGTGTTTGACTTGTAATAGAAATGTAGAACTGTTATTATTTGCAAGTGTGTTGCAACTAGTTGATAATATGTCAAATATAGGAACACATGAAATTTCTGTTTCAAAAATTTGATTTTTTTTTAAAAACAGCTTATTTCGAGTATTTCTATGTATTATACTTACAAGTCATGTTGACAGTGCCGTGCTTATATTTACCTCTTTGCTCGATATTTTTCATCCAAAAGTTCTGCAGAGTCTTAGTTATTTCATGTAGGGTTGCAAGTTGCAACTGGCAACGGTCTCTATTGGCTGATACGGTACTCTGTGCCCCATTAGTGCATGAAAGATCCAATCACATAATGACACATCTATAAAATCTCTTTCTTTTTGGATCTAACTTGTCGCTGACGTGTCATCAGTAAGTATGGTCTTCTTTGACTCCGTTATACCAGATTCATGGTTAGTCAGCCGCTTGGGCTCCCTGTCTCCAGAACGCAGCTAATTTTGGGATTGAACAGAAAATTGTGAGAACGTGGGAGAAAATTGAAGTAAAAAGTAAAATAGTGAAGGATGTAAATGCGAGCGGCTTCGATTATATTATTATTATTTGGTCAGAAAGATAATTTAAATATTAGGGAAGAGAAAAATGCGTAAGAGGTATTTTGGGTAAATAACACGGGAAACGAGGTCAGTTGCATAAAGCAGACCCAAACCCAGAATAAAACCCCACTCACATGTTCACTCCACCTTCTCACTTGCCCTGCCCTGCCCCTACTCTGTCCCCAAATTTTATTTTTCACCAATTCCTCCACAATCTTCCTCTGTAACATAAAACAGAGGAAGATAACAAGGAAAGAAAGTAAATTTAAGACCCAATAAAGAAAAAGAGGAAATGAAGCATGGAAGCTGAAGTTCGATTCCTCTCTTTCTCCAAGTAAGCAATGAGCTTTCAATGAGAAACCTAAATCTCCTTGGCCAATTTCTCTAGTGTCAATGGCAGGTTCTGGAGCTCTGACAGCAGAGCCAAACCCAGAGGTACTTTCATGGCTAAAATCTCTTCCTTCGGCTCCAGAGTACAGGCCAACTTTGGCTGAGTTCCAGGATCCAATTTCATACATTTTTAAGATCGAGAAAGAGGCTTCAAAGTATGGAATCTGCAAAATCGTTCCCCCTGTGCCTCCTTCTCCGAAAAAGACAGCAATTGCGAATTTTAATCGCTCTTTGGCGGCTCGAGCTACTTCCCCTGACTCTTCCAATTCGAAATCTCAGCCTACATTTACCACAAGGCAGCAACAGATCGGGTTCTGCCCTCGGAAACCAAGGCCTGTGCAGCGGCCTGTGTGGCGGAGTGGTGAATATTACACTTTTCAGGAATTCGAAACCAAGGCCAAGGCTTTTGAGAAGAATTATCTGAAGAAATGTATCAAAAAAGGGGGTCTTTCGGCTTTAGAATTAGAAACGCTTTATTGGAAGGCCACAGTGGACAAACCCTTTTCAGTAGAGTACGCGAACGACATGCCTGGCTCTGCTTTTGTTCCCGTCAATGGGAAAAAATGTAGAGAGCCAGGGGAAGGTGTGACTTTAGGTGAGACAGCATGGAACATGAGGTGGGTGTCAAGGGCAAATGGTTCTCTGCTGAGGTTCATGAAGGAGGAGATTCCAGGTGTTACGTCCCCGATGGTCTATGTAGCCATGTTGTTCAGCTGGTTTGCTTGGCATGTGGAGGATCATGACTTGCATAGTTTGAATTACCTGCATATGGGGGCAGGGAAGACATGGTATGGCGTGCCAAGGGATGCCGCTGTGGCATTCGAGGAAGTGATCAGAGTTCATGGTTATGGAGGAGAAATAAACCCACTTGGTAAGTAACTTGAATCAAAGCATAGAGCCTCTGTTTTTGTTTTCGCTTTATTTGCTAATTTTCATAAGTACTTTCCAGCTTTCACTTTCACCATTGTAGTTTGAGCTCCTAGGAACATTATTAAAATTTATTTTTCTAGTAAGGATGAAGTATGTTCGTTCGGATAGGTGATATATGAGCAAAATGAGTTGAATGTATCTTTACTTGTTCTTCCTTTATGAACTTATGCATGGCCTGTAAACTGTGTTTCAACTCTGCTACATATTTGCACTTTTGACTTGTTTGGAAGACTGGGGTTAAGTCTAAGAGAATATGTCGGTTTAGTGTGTTTGGAGGAATTATGTTTCTCAATCAATGTTTTTGCTTCTTTTGAAATATAAAGGTGATGTATGTTTTATTAGGTTTTCGGGAATGCTATGGACTTGAATTAGCTTTTCAAAGATCCAAAAGTGATTTGTTTGAAATCTTATCCAGAAAGTTTTATTGCTGAAAAAACTTGAAGTTAGCATGGTTTTAAAATAATTTTCTCTCAGGTTGTATAGACCGGACTCTCATGTCCTGCTTTTTGTAATTATGAGGAAAATGTACTTATATTCATCTACATTTGACTTTTTATTCTTCTTCTAAAGACAATATAGTTTTTATTTTTATCATTCTTTTTCTGCATGATATGTGCATTTTTACCTTGAAATTCAGGTCAATATTTCATCGTACTTAAATTGATTCAAATCCCTTTGACTAGTTACTTTCGCGGTTCTTGGTGAGAAAAACACTGTGATGTCACCTGAAGTGTTTATTAGCGCTGGGGTTCCATGCTGCAGGTAACTATTTTTGATCTATGTTCTACTATATTTTCCTGTGTCCCTATTTGATACCAATTCACGAGGTAAAATCTCAACTGTGAATTACTCAACTAGCTATTTGGATGTGGGTGAGGTGATAGGTTTTATTTACAGCTTGATATAATCCTATGAGAAGTTTCGAGTTGGTAAAATTGGATTACGATTTCATAGATAATCTCTCTGAAAATGTTTGCTTAAATCAACTAACTGTTGTTTTTCCTTCTTGTTGAAATCAATTGGACAGTGGAAAGCATCATTACAATCATTGAAGTCATCATTTAACTGTACTTTTAAGGTGTTTTATGTTTTTCAATTGCTCCAAATCAGGTTAGTGCAAAATGCTGGGGAATTCGTTGTCACATTTCCAAGAGCGTATCACACAGGCTTTAGTCATGGTGAGGCACTTAACGATCTAAGAATGCTTATATATATATATAGTATGTGGTAAACATGTGATCAATTCTTTGTATGTATTCTGTGTAGGATTTAATTGTGCAGAGGCAGCTAATATTGCTACACCTGAATGGTTGAGGGTCGCTAAAGATGCTGCTATTCGGAGGGCTTCAATAAATTACCCCCCCATGGTTTCACATTTCCAGTTACTTTATGACCTTGCCCTAGCATTGTGTTCTAGGTTTGTATCTGATCCGTAACTTTCTTTTGGCTACTGAAAAATCCTGCCAGTTTTTTTTTTCCTTTAAATGGTTCAGACTCATCATATTATGTTGATGCAGTTATGAAACATATCTGATACTTAATAGAATTTGAAGCTGTCAAGCATAGTAGAAGTTAAAAACCTGTGGATTAATCATTATAATGTAACACATGTATGAGTTCTCATTAAATTATGTCAAGTAATTTGATATCTCATGTCACAATGATTCTGATAACCAGATGTGCAGTTTTAATATATACCCCTTGAAATATTCTTGTATGCCTGATGCAGAATCCCGGGGGCATCTGCTCTGAACCTCGGAGTTCTCGACTTAAAGATAAGAGGAAAGTTGAAGGGGAAACTGTAATTAAAGAATTATTTGTTCAGGATGTTATACAGAATAATGATCTGCTTCATTTACTTGGGAAAGAATCATCTATAGTGCTTCTTCCTCGTAGCTCTTCAGACATTTCTGTTTGTTCAAAATTACGTGTTGGATCTCAACAACTAAAGGTGACCCCTGGATTTACCCTCAATGCATGCACTTCTGAGGGAATAAATTCTTCAAAGGGTTTTATTTCTGATGACTTGATGTTCAACAGAAACCATGGAATCAAACAAGTGAAAGGTTTCTATTCAGTGAAAGAAAAGTTTGCTTCCCTGTGTGAAAGAAACAGGATTTCCTTGTTAACACTAAACGATAACATATGCACTCCAAGTTCCAAGACGCTGCAAACAGACACTAAACAAGAAACAAATGAAAATGATGGCTTGTCAGATCAGAGACTATTTTCATGTGTCACTTGTGGAATACTAAGCTTTGCCTGTGTTGCTATTGTACAGCCTAGAGAACCAGCAGCTAGATACCTTATGTCAGCTGATTGTAGCTTCTTTAATGATTGGGTTGTTGGTTCTGGAGTGACTAGCAATAAATTTTCTGTTGCCCATGGAAATAAAACTGTGTCTGAGCAGAACACACATACAGGCAGGTTTTATTTATAACTTCTGTTTCTAGTTTGGTCAAAGCCAGCTTTTGGTTTTCTTTAAATTGTGTCAATAATAACTGCACAATTTTCTTCTAGGCATTTTCCAGACCTTTGTCAGATGCCCGTGAAGAATTATGTTGTCATTTTACTGAGGTCTATAAGATCTGTAATGTTATCCTAAACCAGGAAATAGTTGAATTGGTTAGTTGTATATTTAAGTAATAATACCATTTTCCCTTTTGTTCTGGCCACAGAAGCTTAGAATGAATGTCTTGCCATGAGCTTTTCATTAGTAAACATACAAAACCATAATGTCATGCATACTTAACTAAGCAGCTACTTAACCTTTACGTCACTTTAGCTTTATATTTCAAAAGATATTCATATATAAATTCTTTGTTTCAAAATTCCTTAACCCGGATTTGGGTAAGACCACTGACTTGTTCCTGTTCCATCATGCAGCATTGATAAGGAAGAATGCCCCGGCTAGTTTATATGATGTTCCTATTCAATCGGTTGAATACCAGAGAAGGATTGCAGATCAATATTATGATGAGGCTGTAAACACTGACAGACTAAATGACAGTTCTGCTCTTGGCTTATTGGCGTCAGCTTATGGGAATCCTTCTGACTCAGAGGAAGATCGCGCCAACCCTGATAATACGGTTGACGGTGATGAATCAAATGTGATAAACCAGTTGTCAGGAAATAGATGTCAGAAGGAAAGATCTCGTTTGCATGGTCAAGTTCAACGTGAAGATGGTATTCTTTCAAAGAATCTTGACAGTTATGAGGATTATTCACATGAAAAAGCTAAATGTGATAATAGGGTTCATCAGAATTTTGACTACTCGATTGAATCGGAGGATTATAATATCACTTCAATAAAACCAAGTGGTTCAGCCTTGAATAAATCCCCAGATGTTCGTCATGGTGAAACATCAATGTTTGGCAATGCTATAGTTCCCATTCCCATTGATGATAAAACTGCTTCATTAGTGCCAAAATCTGACGAAGACTCATCTAGAATGCATGTCTTTTGTCTAGAGCACGCTGCAGAGGTGGAGCGGCAACTTCGCCCAATAGGAGGAGTGCACATATTGCTCCTATGCCATCCAGGTCTGGTCCCTGAAGTCCTTTTAGGTTAAAGGAACAGTCAAACACATTCTGTGCCTTTATGTCCAAGTTCTTTGTGAACACATGCCGTCTTTTTCTCTTTTTCCTCCACTCTTCGACCAACTTATTATTTTACTCTGAGAATTAACACATTCAAAACATGAGTTTGTCATGGTATGAAATGTTGTGCAGCAAGAGATTTATTAATCTTCTTCTAATGTAAAGGTTATATAACTCTGCCAATATGAATAATTATGTTCTCTGCTTTAAAGTCATAGAACTTATGCCAAGTTATTATGTGATATGTATCCGGCTGTATGAACAATGCAGGAAACTGACATTTTACATGTTCGCTTGTTATGCCTTTTTGTAAATGCATTTAATTTGCATTGATATTTCCAATTGCTATGATATGAAATTGACAACAAGTTGTGCTGCATCCATAATGATTAGTGTACATCTCCTTTTTGCTATTGATCAACTTTTGACGTTTATCTGCAATTTTTGTGTCTTTGACAGGATTATGATCTCTAGTATATACCATGTACAGTTATCGATATTCCTCTCCATGTAAATCATTCATAATTTATTTTATATGCTTGATACAGATTATCCCAAGATAGAGGCTGAAGCAAAGTTTGTGGCAGAAGAACTGGGAAACAGTTACATGTGGAAGAACATTGTGTATAGACACGCCACCAAAGAGGATGAGGAGAGAATTCAGTCCGCTCTGGATAGTGAGGAAGCTATTCCTGGGAATGGAGACTGGGCTGTAAAGCTTGGAATCAATCTCTTTTACAGTGCAAACCTTAGCCGTTCTCCTCTATATAGTAAGCAGATGCCTTACAATTCTGTTCTATATTATGCATTTGGTCGTAGTTCTCCAGCAAGCACAACCACAGAGCCAAAGGTCTACAGTAGAAGATCCAGCAAGCAGAAAAAGGTGGTAGCTGGGAAATGGTGTGGCAAAGTTTGGATGTCCAATCAAGTTCATCCCCTTCTTGCAAAAGGAGATTCTGAAGACGATGATGATGAGAGAAGCTTACATGGTTGGACGTTACCTGATAAGAAAATTGAGAGATCTGAAAGTGCTCGCAAAAATGATGTTGCAAATAGAAAATCTAGTACGAAAAGGAAAATGATTACAAAGAGCGGGGGAACCAGGAAAACCAGTCAGGTTGATAGAGAAGGTACGGTTTCAGATCATTCAATTGAAGATAAATTCATCAAACAGCAAAGGGGGGTCCTTAGAAGAAGTAAGCAACCCAAACATACTGAGGGAGGAGAGGCCCCTTCTGAAGGGGATTATTCTCCTCTTTGGCGTCATAGAAAACCTGTAAGCAAGCAAACAAAATGCATCGACAGTGATGCAGTTTCAGATGATTCCCTGGATGAAAATTCTCGTTTGAAGCATAGGAGGAATGCTAATGTCAAGGAAACAAAATTTATTGACAACAATGTGGTTTCAGATGATGAAATAGAATATGATTCTGATTGGCAACGGAGGGAGGCATTTAGTAGCGAGCAAGTCAATGATGCAGATGCAATTTCAGAGGATTCACTGGATGGTGTTTCTCTTCAGCAACATAGGAGGACTTCTAAAAGCAAACGAGGCAAATATCTTGCTGAAGAATATATAATTTCTGATGAACAAACGGAGGACCATTTTCAGAAGCAGCATAAGAAGATTCCTAGAAGCAGGCAAGCCAAATACCTTATTGGAGAAGATATGATGATATCAGATGACGAACTAGAGTATCCCAGGCAGAAGCAGCAACAAAGGATTCGTAAAAGCAGGCAAGCCAAATACACTGCCGGAGAAGATATTACATCTGATGACCAACTGGATGACCGTCCAATCACGTATCAAAGAAGGGTCCCCAGAAGCAAGCAGGCCAAGTATATCGCTCAAGATAATATACCTGATGAACAACTCGAGGATCATTCTCTTGTGTATCAAAGAAAAAACCTCAAGAGCAGGCAATCCAAATACTTTGTTGGGGGGAATGTAATGTCTGATTACCAACTGGAGGATCACTTCCAGAAGCAGCCAAGGAGTGCTACTAGAAGCAGGGAAAAGAAATGCTTTGATAGAGACGATATGGTTATGGATGAATGCACTGAAAATAATTCTCATCTTCTCGTGGGAATTCCTAGAAGAAAGCGAGCCAAACGGATGGATGCAAATAGCGTGAATTCAGATGACGAAATGGAGGATGATTCTCATCAGCAGCACAAGAGGGTTCTCCGAAGCAAGCAATCTAAATCAGAGACGCTTCGTCAGATGAAACAATCTAACCATCGCCAAGTGAAAAAACAGACATCCCTGCCTATAAAGCGAGGTGCTCGGCTGCTAATGAAACCAAAGACTTCTCAGCAAATGAAGCAACCTCCTCGTGTGCGAACCAATCAATCTGTGAACTCTAGACAGTATCATTTATCTGATGACGACGAAGAGGGTGGACCTAGCACACGCCTTAGGAAGCGAACCCCAAAAGTTGAGAAGGAGCCCGAAGCAAAATCAAAAGAGAAGCAAACCAAGAAAAAAGGGAAGAATGCTGCTTCATCTGGCTCTGGTGAGGCCAAAATGAACGATGAGGAAGCAGAATATCAGTGTGACATTGAGGGTTGCACTATGAGTTTTGGCTCAAAACAGGAGCTTGTGACGCATAAGAGAAATATATGTCCGGTAAAGGGGTGCGGGAAGAAGTTTTTCTCACACAAATATCTGGTTCAGCACCGTCGAGTTCACATGGATGACCGTCCACTGAAGTGTCCTTGGAAGGGCTGCAAGATGACTTTCAAGTGGGCGTGGGCTCGTACTGAACATATTAGAGTTCACACCGGTGCTCGTCCATACGTTTGTGCCGAGCCAGGCTGTGGCCAAACATTCAGATTTGTCTCCGATTTCAGTCGGCATAAGCGAAAGACCGGTCATTCAGCAAAGAAGAGTCGTTAACAGCAATTAGATGTTACTTAGCTAGCGTGGATCAATTGACAATGACAGGTCTAGGTCTAGGTCTTAGGACTAGGTTTAGGATATCCCTGCAATTGCCTGTCGAATGAAGTTACTATTAATTCTGTTTTGCTTTGCTTTGTACACATTTGTTCATTGCTATTAAAGCAATTGCTTGGATGACTCTTATTCAATGTATATCACATGCAAACGCTGTCTAGGCCTCATATTTCCGTGCCTGTCTTTGATTTCGGTGCAAAGCAGGAGACACACCTCTTGATTCAGGGAGATTCTCCTCAACCCCATACAAGTCATACTTCTAGCTGCCCGAGTCTCTTGATAATGATACGATGACCCCCAGGTTATTAATGATGACTAGAAACTGCAATATAGAATCATAAAACAGAAAGAGTTAAAAAATGGTGAGGCGACCATTCAAGTGAAAATTTTAGGAATTTTCCCCTAAAATCACATATTTGCTTGATGATATGGTTTAACTAAATAGGGGGAGAAAAAACGAGAGAAAGAGGGGGGAGGAGGCAATCACATTTACCCTTACCCAACTTGTTCGTAGATTCTTACCTATATTGGCCAAGTTGGAAAGATGCTATGTTGGATTCTAAGGGGCATGAATTGACCGATAGAACCTATATAACAGGATTTGTCATCATTAAATTTTTCATTCAAAAATATCCAATTCCAAATCCGCAACCGCAACTTCGTTTTTCCCTTCCATGTGTCCATTGCTTCAAGGCATGGTAATCGCAATTCAATTCGTTAACCCAATAGTTAATTTTTGAATAATGAATCATACTGCTTATAGATCTTTTAAGGGATAAATTTTGTGTTTATCAATTTTTTTTTTTTTTGTTGACAACCACGTCCATACTTGAATTGTCTTATCCCCCAACAACAGTAAAAAATAATAATAATAATTTAACAAAAAGAAAGTAAAGAATAAAAGAAATTTAGAACTTTAGTTAAAAAAATTAAGAACTCTCTAGAAGCAGTGATGAAGGGCGCACGCTGGCTTTCTCTTCACCTCTGCTTTAGGCTCAGATGAGAGCTTCGCCGGCGCCATCTATCACTTCCCCAAATGATCCAATCGGCAGCCGTCCTTCTCCAGCATCGACAGATGCGAATGGGATTAATTGTTTTTCTCCATTTCTCACTCAGCTTCTCTCTTTGATCTCCATATTCAACCTCAGGTAAACACAAAATCAACTTTTCCCATGAATCGTTCGAACCATAAGAATCGCGATTTCTGGTGTGACTCGTATGGTTCCAGTGATTCACACTACGATTTTAGTACTTTGGCGATTCAGCCATACGATGTGTATCAATTGCCTTTTGAACCGTATCGACCAGCCATGCGATTTCTTTAACTATGCTTCAAGATCTGTTGTGGCCTAACTACGTAACCGAATGGATCTTCAATCTCTTATCTAAATTTGATCGGAACATGGGCTGTCCCAAAAATATTGTTTATTCTTTAACCAAAAATGGGCGCTGAGTTCTTTCTTATTCTTCTTTTTTCTCATTTTTCTTTCATACATTCTCGAGCTTCAGCAGGACTTAATGAATGGGGACGTTGATTTGTCAGTTGGTTTCAATTTTCCAGTTTACCTTAGTTTCCAGATATCCATTGGCAATCATATAGGGTTATAGGTACTTGTCCACCATATGAAAAATACGATCATTACGAGGTACATTAATGTAAAAACACAAGCATAGAAGGACAAAAATATGTTTCCTGTTTAGTGTCTATTTTTTACTATTGATTAATTATATACACAATTATAAAAGTAGAATATTATTTCATATTCTTCAAATTAATAAAATAGAAGATGAGATATTGGGTGAGTCTGAGAGAATAAATTCTTCCTCTTAAAAAATTGCTAGCTGTATATTTTTAGATTTATAATTTTTTATTTTAATTATTTTGTAAAAATAAAATTATAGAAAAATAAAATATAAAAGTAAAAAGATTAAAAAAACTGTAAATCGTGCGTAATTATATGTACACGGTATCAGTTCTATAAAGTTAGAACCTTTTTCCCTCTTCATCTTTTTGTTCCCACTTTTTTCGTCTCAAACAAAAAGGTTAAAAAAAAAGAACTTTTTCATTCTCTCTCCCAGTCGACCCCAATCCTTTCTGTTATTTTTAAATCTCCGTTATTAGGGTTTGAAATGTGGAGGGAGAATGGAGCCCTCTGAATCTGAATTCACAGTCATTTCGGATTCCAGGAAGGACCCAGAATTGGGTTTTCAGTCGGCACCTTCTTCCCGTAGTCCCGATCGTGATCGTGAAACGTCAGATCTCAATCACCTGGCTGAGGCCGATGCACTTCATGGGGAGCTTCACAACAAGTTAGATTTGAAGGATAAGGAGGAGGAACCCGAGACCGAGAACAAAGATTCAGAATTTGATGATGGTATGCAAGTAAGTATTCAACAGGATGCTGACGAATCTGGTAACGGAGATGGATGGAATGAAGATAACAGCAATTGGAATGCAAATGATAGCAATAATTGGAATGAGAATGTGAACGATAGTGAGCATGACTGGGTGGCTAGTGATGTTGATGTAACTGTCCGTGATGAGGAGAAGAAGGACGATAGAAGCTGCGGTAGGCCTCACAAGTACCCGGTGAGGCCCGAAGCTGAAGATTGTGCATTCTATCTAAAGACTGGAACTTGCAAGTTTGGATTCAATTGCAAGTTTAATCACCCTGTTCGGAGGAAAAATCAGGCATGCCTTCCTTCCTTTCTCTTGCTCTAGCACACTTTATATGGTTGTATTAATACATATGCGTGGATATGGCTCACTGAAAATAAAAATATCATCTTTCCGCCGAAGTTCTCGTGTGTATATGTTAACCTTGCACTGTCAGTGGAATTGCTGAATTGTGAAGAAGGGCATTTTTGCTTTAGCTGAAGATATTGTGCTTGATTGAAGGGACTGGTTATAAGTGTTCATCATTGTTACTACTATGTGGTTACTTGTAATATTCGAAGAAATTGCTTGGAACTAACATTTCAGAATGTTATCTTGAGATTTTTTTATTTTTCCTCTATAACATTGCTTAGTTACTTCTGCAAATTTGAGTACTTTCTTCCTCTATTGGTGAGTTCTGATATGTGATTGTGAAGTCCCTTTAAGAATTTTTCCCTGGAGAAAGGGAGAAAAAGTAAAAAATAAAATATTATTTTTAAAATGATCGAAGATATTTGGTGTCTGAACATCAATTTGTTTATATTGGAACCTGTTATAGTCTGCTCAGTTTTGAAAGCTTCTTGTAATGATGATTTAACATTGATTGAAGGCTGTCAAGGAAAAAGCAGGGGAAAGAGAAGAATCAGCAGAAAGGCAGGGACAGGCAGAATGCAAGGTTATATTCAAATTCTTGTTGCAAATTATAGTTTTCTCTATTTGTGTAATCTCAATACAACATTACATCAGGTTTTCTATCGACTACTCATTTTTATTAAAATAAATTTCTTCTAGCCATGAGATATACCCTAAGGGATGTGTGCAAGTTAAACAGGAGGAGGCTCAACCAAATTTTTTTTTTTTTTTTTTATTTGAGATTACAGATTATTTATACATTATGTGTTAAATATTTGAGGCTGTCATATTCTCTATGGCTCAAGAGTGAGAGAGAAAGAGAGAAAAGAATTTTATCGTTGCAAGACCTGCGGCATTATATCATGCCTAATGCCTGCGTTTGATTTACTGATCTATGATACAAACAAGGTGGTTATAACGTTCAATATGCAGAACCGAATAGTCACTATTGAAAATTAAGAAACGTCACATTTGGTCACAAATCTTTAGATGATGCGTTGATCTATGATATCAAAATATGTATTTTAACCATGATCAGGTTTAAAAGAAAGAGAAATTCCTCTCGTGCTCGGCTGGGCTGGGCTGTGTTCAGAAGCTTTCGGGGTTAATTGGTTGAATAGTCATTTCATCTGTTGTATATGCATTGTCATTGTTAAACTTATTTCTGGTAGCCTTAATGGATAAATAAATAAATGAACCCATTAATTAATAAAAGTAAGATATTTTGATAAATGAATAGACATTGGAAAAGTTACTTAGTGGAGAAGTATGTTTCTGTTTAATGTGCACATTTAGACTCTTGTCTAAGTGGTGTCTAATTTTTTGTACAGTGCACGACTTGTTTATAACGTGTTCTTCTGGTTTCCTGACATTATGGCAGTATTATCTAACGTCAGGGGGTTGTAAGTTTGGAAAAGCTTGTAAATATAACCACACAAGAGGAAAGTGTTCTGTGGCCCCAATTCTAGAGCTTAACTTTCTGGGCTTGCCTATTCGTCCGGTATGACCTTGGTTTCTTATAGATGATGTTATATTAAAATGTTGTCTCTTTCTGTTGTATACTGGATTACTTGTTCCCTGAATTTTTAATTAGGTTGTTATTATTGACAGGGGGAAAAAGAGTGCCCTTATTACATGCGTAACGGTTCTTGCAAGTTTGGAGCTAACTGCAGGTTTAATCATCCTGATCCTACAGCTGTCGGAGGAAGTGATCCTCCTTCAGGATATGGTAATGGTGGGAACATTTCGTTACACGGTGCATCACAACCGTCTGTGCCCACCTGGTCTTCTCCAAGAACAGTAAATGAAGCTGCCCCTTTTGTGCCAATGATGCTTTCACCTACTCAAGGGGTTTCTCCCCAGAGTTCTGAATGGAATGGATATCAGGTAACTCACTACTAATAACCACTCAGTGTGGGATTTTCTGTTATATTCTTACTACTATGTGAGATGCTTACTATGCCAATTTTAATCGTGCAATGTTATAGTTCTTGGTTATTTCCTTTTATGACTGAGAGGCTGGAATCCTTTTGTTCAAGTGGACCTCAAGCTGTGCTATCTTTGAGCCTCAAGTCATGTGTGTCATCTATTCATTTGAATTCTTCTTGTATTTGACAACCCCTACCCTTCTTATCTCTCCTATTTGTCTATTTTTTGTCCCTGCATGTCTTGATTCTATGTGGCAGGCTTGTTCTGCCTGCTGAACTTCTAAAGAGAACTTGTTTTCTCCTCTATTTGACTGTATGGTTTGTGAAGGCACCTGTCTATCTGTCTGAGAGGAGTATGCATCCACCTTCTACATATGTCATGAACAACCCAGCCATTGAAGCAAATGTTTATATTCATCCTCAAAAGCAGATGCAAGCTGAAGAGTTTCCAGAAAGGCCTGGGGAACCTGAATGCACTTACTTCATGAAAACCGGGGATTGCAAATTTAAATTTAATTGTAAATTTCACCATCCAAAGAATCGAATTGCAGGACCACCTCCATGTGCCCTCAGTGACAAGGGTCTTCCTTTGAGACCGGTAAGTTTTTCTTACCTGCTGCTGCATGCTTATACGGAAACTTGTAAAACTAAGTTTGCTCTGAGTTATGGAGAATTAGTACGCTCCTTCATAATTGGAGAAAAAAAATATTTAAAGAAGCTGTTAAAAATACAATATGCTTTCTGTCTTCCAACTTCCTAGACGCTCTCATCTCTGAAATTTTCCCTCTTTACAAGCTGTTGAAAGAAGTTCCATCCCAGAAATTCAAAATCATTTTTCGAGTAAAAAAGGGGGATAATGATGAAACAAGGTTGATTCTGAAAAGGAGAGTTTTGCAATGTTCAAGTAGATTGGTAAATACGCTTTTATACAAATGTGAACATTCGACTCAAAATAGTTGTATCCAACACAACACAATTATATTATTGATGCTTAAATGAATGGAAACTTCAAGAAACCATTCTGGGTCATACATGCCTTTGTTAGAATAAGATGTAACACGTGTTATAGTTCTCCTTTGTTCTAAGAATCGCTGTCTTAGTTAATATGTTGTCAGTTTTAAATGTTGTTTGATGGAATTGACGTGAATATGTAATTTTTGAAAGAGAATAGGCCATTAGTCTGATTAATATGAAACTTGAAGCAAGAACTGCCTAACATTGTTTTAATTATTATGAAATCCAGGACAAGAATATCTGCTCACATTACAGTCGTTATGGAATTTGCAAATTTGGACCAGCTTGTAAGTTTGACCACCCAACTCCCTCAACGATGTCTGGACTTGATCAGCAATCCTCCTTCCCCAACTCTGCTAATGTAGAAGTTGATGGGCTGGCTGGAAGTCCAGGTGCAAGTGATGTGGCATTTCAGCAAAGTGTGTAAACCTTTGATGTCAAGGTTCTTCTAGCTTTAAGAATGAAGATTACCTAGAATTTGTAATTTTCTTCTTAGAAGTGATAGATTTATTAACTTCTCGGTTCTGCGCGATGCGGCAAGCTTTGCAGAGAATAGCAATCTATGTCAGACACGTTTTATTACATGTAACATCAGCATTGTAAATTATACCAGAGACAGTGTCTCCCTTCTTCTTTTTTGAGAAAAGAATACTAGGGCCAATGTTGGATTATAGTTTGGTTTTTCGAAATTCTAGTAAATGTTTATTTCCTTATTTTCTTTATTCACGCTTGCCAATGGAATTAAGAATTTTGACTATTTTGAAATGGCAATTACTCAATAGAAGAAGAAAATGTGCTCGATGAACACATGTACAATGGATGAATTTGTTGGAGTGCGGTTGTGTCGATATGTATACTGTGCAAAAGCAAAACCATGATTTTGCTTGTTTTGTCTGGTGATCTTTTGGAAGTTTATAAATAAATTGCCCTGCTGGATTTATGTTACTTTTGCCCCGGTGGTTATTTAAATGCAGAAATACTGCTCTAACTGGGTCTCATACTGTCTCCAACACTACAGAACATAGGAATTCCTTCCTTAACGCTTGTTGGGCGTCAATTAGTGTTTGACGCAGAAGATAATTGCTTTGCACGTACTTCGGTAGGTATTATAATGCTAGTTATTGCTACATGTCCTTCCAATTCAACTTCGTGAAATCCAAGAACGATGACCAAATCAGGTTCGCTTGGGTTGGATTAAATGATGGCACTTTCTCTCTCTATACCTGTTTCCTTTTTTCTCTCCAAATTCATTGATTTTCAGACTTCGAGAGAATCTTGGAATTGATCGATAAGAAAAATGAAGAGAAATATCGGACAAAAAAAGAAAGTTATGGAAGAGGAAATAAAACAAACCATGAGAGAATAGATTTTGTCCCTGCAACAGTAGAGAAAAGAGTGCTGTGATAATCGATATCAGTCACTGTTACATTTTGAAAATAGAGAAATTAGAATGGGCTGCCTTACTTGCCCGGGCGAGCTTTAATTGTTATGAAGCTTCTAGCATTGGGATCAGTAAAAGCTTACTGGCAGTTGGAAGCCAGCCATCAATAAGATCAACGCCGAGCGATGAACTACTAACCAAAATTGTCAAATGTGACAGTAAATACGAGACACGTATCCATGTATATTATGTGACTCTTGTCGGATTTGGATTTAACCATAAATATGGTTGGTGTGGGGACAAGCTCATTTAATGCCTCAACTAACACACATTCGTTTTCACATGAACTCGTATGTTATTATTAACTTATCCTCTTTCCGCCTCTTTCCATACCATGTAGGAATTAATATGCAACTAACGTAATCTGTCATTCAGTCAAGTCGGTGTAAGTTCCAGTCCCACGGTTCGACAAAAAAGTGGAAGGCTTTTGAGTTATTTGTGAAGAACTCAAGATCCATTGTTATATATACAGTTAAGTAGCCGAAGCAAGTTGCAAGTTTCTCTGAGAAATGGCTTTTTCTTTGGTATCCACCTCTTTTAAAATCACCGTCGTTACCATCTGCATAATTTCTTCATTTCTGTCAATTGCTTGTGCAGAGGGAAAACCTCGACCCTTCAACAAGATTTACGCATTTGGGGATTCTTTCACTGACACTGGCAACACCAAGAATGGCAATGGCCCAAGTGGGTTTGGCCATGTGTCAAACTCTCCATATGGTAGCACCTATTTTCATCACTCCACAAACAGATACTCTGATGGAAGGCTTGTGATCGATTTCGTAGCTGAAGCACTGTCATTACCATACTTGCCCCCATACCTTCATTTCAAAGGCAATGATACTTTTGGGGTCAACTTCGCCGTTGCTGGCTCTACTGCAATAAACCATGAGTTCTTTGTCAAGAACAACCTTACCCTTGATCTCACCCCTCAGTCTATCCAAACCCAGCTTCTATGGTTCAACAGGTACTTAGAGGGACAGGGATGTAATGGAGCAGCATCAGATTGCAAAGTGGATTTTGATGATGCCCTGTTCTGGTTTGGTGAAATTGGAGTCAATGACTACGCATATACTCTTGGATCTTCAGTCTCACAAGACATCATTAGAAAGCTTGCAATGTACAGTGTCTCAGAAGCTATACGGGTACATCACATGGATTGCTAATTCTAGAAATTCCCACAGAACAATTATTCTGCACTAAATCATATTTGTCCATCCTCACTATCTCTATTTTCAATTAAATGAATGCTTAATTTTACTCATGGGTTTGCAGACGCTGCTTCAGAAGGGTGCCAAATATGTAGTTGTGCAGGGTTTACCACTAACTGGGTGCTTGCCATTGGCTATGTATCTGGCTCCTGAAGACGACAGAGATGACATTGGATGCGTGAAAAGTGTCAACAACCAAAGCTACACCCACAACCTTGTCTTGCAAGCCAAGTTACAAGAACTAGGGAAACAGTATCCTAAAGCTGTTATAGCCTATGCTGATTACTGGAATGCCTACCGCACAGTCATGAAGAACCCAAGCCAATATGGATTCACCGAGACATTCCAAGTATGCTGTGGATCAGGAGGACCACCTCTCAACTTTGATGTGTTTGCTGTGTGTGGCACACCTAACGCCACCATCTGTTCGAGTCCTTCTCACTACATCAATTGGGATGGTGTTCACCTCACAGAGGCTATGTATAAAGTTGTTTCAAATATGTTCCTGCAAGGAAATTTCAGTCAACCTCCATTCAATGTTTTACTGGACATGAAAGGAAAGCAGGGATGAATAACCATTCTATATATGGTTCTGGCACTTACTAGTCCTTGTGGAATCAGAGTGTCTGCTCTGCTTATGTAACAATAAGTGAGGAAATCAGATTATATCTTTTTGGCTTTGCTTGTTGCCGAGAGCTTTCTATCTTTTTGCCGAGAGCATTAATGTCTTTCGTACTGGTCTGATGAAGCAATATTGGCTTCTGATGCATCATAACATGATTTTGAATATATAATATGATATTTGTTGGTGGACAGGTCATTATAGTAGCTTAAGAATCACAACTAACAATTCTAAAATGGCAAGAAGAAGGTGACTTCAATGCAGACAAAGCATTGTATCGCTGGTTCCTCCGCATAATTTGAATTATACTTCCAGATTTATAACCAGAGCTGATCAAATATAAACGAACCCAGAAAACAAATGGAGTTGTTGTTGGCGTTGACCAAGAATAGACCAATGGTTCTAACTTTGAACAGTATTTTTGGTTTTCAAAACCTAATCTCTATCAAACACTTTCTTATCATTAGCAATAGCAGAGAAATAAATGCAGGGGAAATCAGTGGCTGCGTGTTGAGGAGTTAGTTGTTTGATGTCGTCGGTTTACACCTTCCATGGGTTGGAGCATTACACTACACTTTCAACTGGCCTCTCCCTCTTTTGCCTCCGAAGCATTTGAAATTAAGTCTAGCATGTATCGGGCCAATAACGTGGAAGGCATAGGCATAAGAATGTAATACCACGTCCCACAAATGTGGTAAATTTAGTGTTCGACGAGTATCATTTATGTAAGTGTATTGTATTTAGTTTTATTCTACTAACTAAAATTAATTACTCTTGTTTTTATTAAAAACTATATTTTAATGAATATAAAATAGCATCAATAAACCCCAGTGTTCCGCGGTGCCATGATTGAAGAGTATATAGCAGCATTGACACACACACACACACATATATATATATATATATAAGAATGTTTATTCTTATATTTCTAAATTAAATTATACATATAACCACAATGTTTTTCTTTATTATAAATTGAATTCAAAATTACCAAACTTCTATTTTGTATCAAATACTGTGCTCCATCTCCGGGGATTTTCAATCATGCAGTGGATTTGTGATCTGTGTGTGTGGTATATGCATACGATACAATACATTGTTTACTATCTCATGACATCAAACCAAATCAAAATTGCATATTACACTCTGATCGCTAAGACTCGCATACTGAACGAACAAGTATCAATTTCTGGTTTTCCTCTTGCCTGCTCTTCTCTTTGAACTAGTTTCAGGGCCTTCATCCTCTTCGGCTTTCTGCTCTGCTTCTAATACGGCCAACTGCAGTGTCCCGAGAAAATAACTCAATAATTGAAAGGCTAAGTAATAAAAATGGTTTCTTGGTAATTTGAATATTAGGTATGAGGACCTTAAATGTTACAACAAAAGGTTACCTCGTCGAGAATGGGTTTCAGTTCCCTGTACCGAGCTTCAGCTAGATCAAAACCATCTTTGCGTAGCTCCTATGACCCAAACCGGAGTTTTGCCAGACAAGAAAACATTTATCAGTAGGTAACGCTGAAACGAGTATTTCTATTCTGTATATATGAAAGGAAAAACAAGATGTGCATACATGATAATTCACTTCAAAAGTAGCTAGTTTCATTTTAAAGCAAGCACTTTTCTCTCCCCTGCATTTGGAAAAACTTAACGGCTCCCCATGTGTTTTTAAATTCTACGGAGAAATCCTATTTTAACCAACTCAGTTGCTTGGAACTCGTAAGAAAATCTCGATGACTTGTTCTTCAGAAAATATATATATTCCGTAATATTTCATGTCAGCTATACTAGGAGACACCATGCATGGAATGAAGATCCAACGAAAATTGAGCTACATGGTTTGACAGATTGAAGATTGCTGTATAATCAGCTTACAATGCACACCAAAAATAAATAAAAGAAATAAGAAAAATTGAAGGGAAAAAAAAAAAATCAACTAGAAACTTCAGGAAACATATAAGCAGATCAACTGGGATTTCATATTTTTTTCACTTGCGCCCACGTTGACAAGAACATGGGGTTGGTAAACAACGGACCCCACTCCCTCACCCCTCTGGCTGACTCAGATATCCAGACAAAGTTATTGGTAACAATAAGACAGGGAAAGCGGAACTACCAAAGTTAATCAGAGAATGGAAGAAGAGACAGCAAACCTTTCCAGTGTGTTGAGTATGCTCGTGGGCTGCCATTTGCCAATACAAATTTGTACGTCTATAGAAATCCCTCAAGGATTCCCCGGGCTTGACATTAACATGAAACACGCAATCAGTTAGAAGGCAGAGGATGCAAACAAAATACTAAAATGAAACCACATATGTTTCGAAAAGCAAAAAAGACAAAGCCACAAACAACAAAGGTGGCAGAGACCATATGCTGCATAAAATTCAAATTTTATACATATACTAACTTCGGTCTGAAATCACAATGTTAAATGTCCTTATTCAAAAAAGTACCATTGGTGTTCTCTGTGAATCTGACAAGCCGAGGCTAGCTCGGATCTGCTCTATCCGTGACCTTCTTTCTTTCCTCCGAAGATTTTTCCCTGCACCCTTGATTAAAGCAACAGCATCTCCCACCTGAGCTGATTTAAGCTGCGACTACAGACCACAAAGCAAAACCAAATTATGGTATATCCTTTTCTTTTTCTTTTTCTTTTTCCCGTTCAAGTGGAGTTAGAATTCTTTTTTAATGTTTTAATCAAGAAGTTGGAATAAGCACCTCCTCCTCCTCTTCCTCATCATTGTCATCATCTTCACTCTCATCGCCAGAGTCATCACCATCAGATTCATCTTCACTATCATCTTCATTATCTTCATCATCATCCTCCTCAGAAGCTTCTACCCATTCAGATTCTGATGCCTGTATTGAAGAAAGCTGAGTTAGGCTACTGTCAAACCAAATAAATAAATTCATTATGCAAATTTATAGAGGAAAATTACATGCACAATATATTTCAACAGCAGCAGCGTAGCTCAAAGTCAGAGGCCTAGTTTTGCATGATATAATCACAAAAAAGCAAGACCTATCACCCGTATCCATGCTATAGTTTAATATCTCGTAATCAAATCCTAAGCTGTCACAATGTTGGGCCCTTCACTTACTACTGTTTTTCATCTTTTACAGGTATATCATCGGCAAAGTTCTGTGTGAATATCTGCAAATAAAAATGTAGTCAAGGAAAGATAACAAACCGGTATGATGCACTTCCATTCGTCCAGTTTGCTAAGGTTAAGGGCATACAAGTCATCAAGTGTTATTTCTCGATCTTTAATTTCCATCATGCCACCATACACATATAGTGTATCTTTTCCAACGGCCATGCAGGCGTTAATACGACCACAAGGCTTCACTACCTAGAAAGTTTGCAGAATATTTATCGGTCAATAAATGAGCAAAACTAACACAGTAGAAGAAAATTGTTGGTCCAAAATGACAACCTCAGGCAGAGAACAGCATTGAGTTTCCAATTTAGCAGCAGGTTCCTGAGGCTTCCTTTCAGATTTGGTGACTGTTACACCATCAACTATGGTCATATTTGACGTAATATCCTGGGAAATATTGTCAATACTGCTTTCCATATTATTTAAATCTGCATTATACTCTGAATCCTCGTATTCTTCATCTTCTGCACATTGTGGGTTTATCTTGTCATCAACATCGGCAACAGTGTATTTTTGTACATTCTTTTTTAACTGCAAAATTCATTATATCAAGCAACGAAATAGTATTAATAAAAAAAGCCAAAAGAGCACATTTTTATACGTAGATCAGCTTTCTAATTTTTCTTAATGAAAAAATGTTGAACAATTTTAATGAGAGATTACAAGTGTAATGTATTCATTTTACCTTATCTTTTGTTGATTTCTCCTTTCTTAACTCTAAAGGATACCTATAACCAAAACAAAATCAATACTATACACACTGAAACGAGAGTAACTTCAGCTATTATAGAAATAAAAGTCATCATTTGCAGATTCCAAAACTAACAATAACGCAGAATCTAGAAATAATCAAAGCATCACAGCACAGTTTATCAAGAAGCAGAATTTTTTATTTTTTATTTTTTATTTTTTATTTTGAAAAACTAGTAGATTGTGTCATTGTGAAGCTTCCATAGAAGAAGACTAACGAAATCTATCAAAATAATGTGGGTAAAATCATTAGGGTAGAAAAATGACACATAACCACTAACGCAAGATAATCATAGATACTCACCACCGATGGCTGTCTAATTGAAAGCCGTAAAGTTCACTGAGGAACAAACTCATCATTATATTACCTGCAAAATTTCTACGCAATCAGGAGGGGGGGTAAAAACTCACAGGAAGCATAAACCTGGTCTCCCCCAAGAAGAAGAAAAAAAAGGTAAATGCGAATATAATTTCATTGCTGGAGGTCTTTTTAATACTTTGTAAACAATTCCAAGTTTCACACATGCCAAAAAGATTATGAATCTAATACCATTTGATGGTTGCATTAATTTTCTCTAAAAAATTATCCACGGTGATACAAAATTTAAAAAAATAAAAAAATGACAAACACCAGATAAATCTAACCTTCAACTTCCATATCTACAACACCTCCAAAGAGCAAAGCCCTCCTCTTATGAACACACATGGAAAACCCAGCACGAGGTCCAGGAGGCATTCCGCTTTTCTTAACCTATCAAGAAGGGTAAGAAGCAGAGGAAAGTAGCGGTAATGAGAAATGTCACACACAGACACACAATTCCAAGATTTAGAAAAAGAAGAAAATGCTGCTGCCATAAAACAAGATGTCTACAAGTTGTTTTTAATTGTCATAGTTCAGGGGAAACTCTGCCTAATTGAAAAGATTAAACTTCCATCAGATGAGGAAGCTACCAATTTCCAGAATGTGAAACAAGAATACCTTATTCCACTCCCAAGTCTTTGGATCAAGGGACCACAAGTCAGAATGGACAATCCCTTTCTCAGAATTATTCTTATCAGATGAAACTTCTTTCGAATATCCACCATACAAAAAGATCTGCAATGTTAAAAGAGTTCTATTAATAAGCTCACTTCTGGACCAAAGTACTTCACGAAACATATTGTAATTTAACAAAATGATGATAAGGCAAATTGCGGAGAAAAAAAAAAAGTGAACTGGAGTGACAAACACAAATTTGTCTGACAGTATGAAATAATTTAAAACATAGAATAACTCCAAGCCAGCAGATTTGGCAATTTACTCACCTCGTCTTGGTAAACAAATAATTGAAAACCACTCCTCCCACTTGGCCACATAGCTCCAGGCTTAGGCTTTATTTCTTGCCACTACATAATGGAGTCAGATAGGTCATAGTCACATTGGCATATATAACACCAAAAAACAGCCTGACGTTTTGGTATTAAACCAAGTCATCATAACAGATGGTACATTACAGATTCACTACATGAACTCAACTATAGAGGTTCAAATATATTTACCTTAAATTGATCAAGGTCAAATACAAATAGATCATTGTGGTACCTGCATAATCAATTACAAGTCTTTTAACCTTCAGCTGACAGAGATAAATCAATTAAGTGAATCAAAACAAATAATGGCTAGAATGAAAAAAGGAAATCAATACAAATAATTGGTCATTTTTGGTAAACTTTTTTAAGACCTCCATTTTATTTTCACATGCAAAGAAAATGGTCAGGCTAACAAAAGATTTAAATTTATAGGTTTGGTAACAATACAATTTTTTTTTCTCCAAGTTAGAAATGTAATTGTGTAACACGTATGATAAAATAATAAGCTTCTGAAGACTGCTTTAGCCTCCATCAGATAGTTGCCATTACACCAAGAGTTCCGATTTTAAATTTCTCAAAATGCCACAAAATCAAATAATTGCAACTTTCTAGTGGGGTCATAGAAATCATTTCAGGGCATTCCCGTGTTTCATTCTTCTAACATTGCAGGATACCTCACAACTTTCAACTCAGGTCATGTAGAAAGCAATTTCACTATTTCACCACTAGCATTTAAGTACTTATATTCGATATTTAAATATTTAAATATTCAAGTATAGAACGTTAGTAATAATAAACAAAAAAAAGAACAATCACTTTGAAGAAACTAGAAAACACCAAATGAGTCCCTCATACTCAAGTAATCCAGCTGTTCTGCGAGAAGCAAAAAAGAAATAAAAACTGTGCCAGTAGAAAATATGCTTCCTTCCCATAAATCTAGAATTTTGTGACAAAAACGTCAAAGTCAAATTTTTCCTAGAGAAGGAAATATGAATCTCATGAAATCCTGTAACTTAAGTCTGTTTGAAGCTCAAGATTGGCTTTTCATAAGCATTTCTTAGTTAGGTCTAAAGCTTAATGAGGGATTACAAACATTAAAACTCGTTTTTCATTAATAATATGGGTAACTTTTGCAAGTAAATCTTAACGTGGAGTTACTTTAAAAAAAAATAGACACACACTGAATTTTGAACTCGGCAATTACAAAATATTCAAAAATCAAGAACTGCGAACAACCTCACTTCTCTAAGCGTGTCATAGAAGCCACCAAAAACAATAATCTTATGCTTGTATAATACCTGTAAAAGAAACAGATTATTTGAAGACAAAATAAGTATGATAAAGAGTAGATAAATATAGAAAACATATTAGACATTGGAAAAAAAAGTTCACAAAGCATACCATTCGATGCCCTGAGCGAGGACTGGGGCACCCTTTTAAATTAAGCTGTTCCCATTGATTTGTTTTCAAGTCCAACATCCAAAAGTCCTACAAAAAACAAATTATGAAGTTAATATTTAAAAGGTGAACAGAACCTTAACTAGCCACTTTCAAAATAGTCAAACTAAAGTGAACCTCGTTTTCCTCATGTAAAAGAAATAATATGACCCAAACTTAACCTTGTAGTGATGGAATCGCTCTTGGTTTGGAGAAGTAAATTCACCACCTACAGAACAAAACAGAATAGCAGTCATATGCATGTTGCCAAAAAGAGGCTATGAATCCATAAGTTTGAAGAATGAACATCTGATTATCAAGCCGTAGCTCAGTCAGATTACCAAAAATATAAAGATAGTTCTTCCAAGCAACTGCCTGATGAGCACTGCGAGGAGGAGGACTGTTAGGACTTGAAATTAATTTCCATTCCAGCTTCTCTGAGTCATACCGGTAAAGATCGCCATACACAAAAGTCTGTATAAATTCACATTGATGTAATATGAAAATGAGGGTAAAAACAGATATTGTAGTGCTCCAACATATAATTACATTAAGCATCATTGAAGTCTAACCTTGTTACCATTGTAGAATTCACCCCCATAAAGAATTAACTCCGTCTCTTTCAATGGATTGACAGTCAGCTGCATCATTAGGCAAAATGAGCATCATAAAAATTTATCTACTCACGGAGTATTTTTATTAGCAAGATAGATAATAACATACCACCAATATGAGCCAATGCCTAATAACTGACAACTATAACATTACCGTACAGTTGGATCGAGGAGAAGGTGCAGGAACATTGTCTTCGACATGTACTTCCTTCTTTTTGGCTTCCTCCTTTTGTATACTCAACTGTAAACAAACACTTAATTAAGCAACTAAAATTTGTAGGAAAATTTTACATAACGTAGCTTTTCCTCCCTCAAAGAGATACAGCCACAAGTAAATACAAGTACTCAATCCGTAGAGAAAAGATACAACCATAGTATCTATTTCCATGAACTAGTCAAGTACCCCCAATGGTAGTGGTCTTTTAGAGCGTGATTTTTATAGACATCACTTTTTCTAGCTACATTAGACGAAAGCATACGCAGGTGACTTGTTTCTCCTCATAGGGATTGATTCCCAGGAAGAGAAAAACAGAGGACATTGCATGTTATAAGAACAATGCAACATTCAATAGTACGCGTGTACGACGTTTCCTTTGTATAATGAAGAAAAAAAAAATTAATAACGTATCTTGGAGTTTTCGAATGAAATGTGGCATAACAAGTTAGTAGGAAGCAATCAATCAATACCAATATGGCATCGATGTCGTCCTCCGGAGACAGCTTCTTAGTCTCCCTGCGAGCTCGCTTCTCATCTGCTTTCGCAGTTTTTCTCTCTGTTTTCTCCTTGCCTTTCCCGGGCTTCTTCGTTTTCTTCCCCATCTTTGTGTCTCAGCTAGCCTCCCACTTACCAGAGAGTGGACTCGGTGGCCGCCGGTTAAGTCGTCCACCCTTCCTATTGATATTACCTAATGAGAAATTCTTATATACTCACGAAGTACGCACGTAAAGCAATGAACTTTGGACACATAATTAATAATAAAAATGTAGATAAAGTGATACTTTTTCATTTTTTCAAGAATAATAATGTTACAATTTAGTGTCAGAGTATATCATCATTGTTTCTGTTTTCTCATATAAAAAAATAAATAAAAATAACGAGTGCTTCAAAGAAAGTATAGAGCAATTACAATATTTTTTTAAAAAATATATTTCATCTCATTTTTAACATAATACTGTCTACGTATTAACTAATGTTATATTACTTTAGTTTTATTTTCTTGATCTTTGCATTAGTTAATAGTTATTTCGGTCACTCAAACTCTTTTCTTTTTGTGCATAATATCAAAATTTACTAATTTGATGGTGAAAATTTTGTTGTTGTTGTGATTTCATTTAATTTAAAATGAATTAATTAATGTTTTAATTTAATATTAAATATTAAAAATTTATACTAAAAAATAATTATTCAATCAAATAAATAAACTACTGCGTTATTATATCAGTGACATTCGTTTTTGTCTTTGTTATACCATGTTTGGATAGGTATAAAATAGACTAAAGCAAATTTTCAATTAGAAGGGGAAAAGAAGACTTACATAACATGTCATGCCTTATTGCTTATGACATATGGTTATCACTTCATTGTTCCAGATTTTTGGACTAAATTACGTGATCAATCATAAAAGTATTAACATATGTTTAGATGCAAGTTATTGTTCGTTTGGAAAGTATTTTATCTTTATATATATATATATATATATATATATATATATATATATTAAACATTAATTGAAGTTGGATAATTCAACTTATTAGAGAATAATTTTTTTTATTAAAATTTAACTTAATCGCATTTTTATAACTAAAACCCAACACCTATAATTAAATATAGCTCTTACCATTTCATCTACGTAAACATGCCATGAAAATTGATATAACCTGTATTATAGGTAAAGGTGTTAATTTTGGTTCAGTCTACGAGCTAGCTCATTTAGGGTTAATTTGGTACTGAAAATTTTTTTAGTCTGAAGCACTGCCTAAAATTTATTTTTTATTTTTTAATTTAATTTATAATTATTCCTTACTTTATGTGAAATCATAAAAGTATTTAAAAAATTGAGAAAAATTATCTTTTAATCTTTACATTTACTTATTATAATAAATTAATTTTGTATACATTAATTTTATTAAATTAGTTTATAACACTTTAAATTTATAACAAATTAATCCTTTCATTTATTTCTATAATAAATTATTGACAAAAAATTTGACATTAAACATTTTTTTGCTACATGTATTATTAAGTGTTTATTAATATCAAAATCGACACACTTTTAAAATGTTAAAAACTAAATTAATACTAATAAATACTTAACAGTATATGCGGACAAAAAAATTTCACTTCAACATTTTTTTGTTAATAACATTTTAAAAAAGATTAGTTTATTACGATTTTAAAATATATTGATATTATTAAACACTTAAAAATATATATGAACAGAAAAATATTTTATGCTAATATTTTTTGTTAATTATTCGTAATTGATCATAATTTTAAAGTATTAAAGATTAAATTAATAAAATTAAAATATTAAAACTAATTTATCATAATTTAGTAACTAAATTAATAAAATTAAAAGAATTTTTTCTATAAAGTAAAAAAACTTCTATGGTCATACCAGCTCGGTGGCCCAGTAGCCATAAGCAAGGCCAGCTGTGCCACTTTTTATGGGCCACAAATTTTTGGGTCGGACCGCCTCGCCGGAATCAACAGTGGGTAGACTTGCCCCCAATACGGGATATCAGTAATTTAAATATTCTCTCCCAAACAAAAGACTAGCATTTCCAAGCATCCAAACATGGCCATCTGAAATTCCTCCCATTTTCTGCCAGAGCTACCCTTACCATCAAAGCATTCCAAATAGAAATTTGCAAGGCGCAGCGTTGAAGTTTCAACGGAGCGTGACAGATGAAGAACATCTTTGTAATTGCTCCAATTGTCTTCTCCTTGTTTTGTTTTCAAGAGATCATCCACGTTTCTTCGTCGTCGCCTCTCTTGCATGGAAACCAGGTAAAAATTAATACCATATGTACTGTGTGTGCGGGCACGCAGGCGTTGAAATCAAATTAAGTCTATGAGTTTCTTACGAGTACCCGAAGCTGTTTTTGGCAGCTTAATTATGACGAATCAAAGTTTGGGGTTTTATTGGTTAATGAATTTGCAGTAAACAAATAGCTGTCTATAGGCGATTAAGATTTAGAATAATATAAAGTGTGTTTTGTTGCTTAAACATAACTCTGGTTGCTTCAATTGGAATTCTAAATGAAATGCTTAGCTTACATTTCATTTGAGTGTGTATTCTATTGTCAATACCTGCGAATTTGACCGTTCTTTTATTTGCTCCAGGTTCATGAAGAATCTGCTGGTGGAAGGTATTAGAATTCCAATTACATATCATTATCCAATCCAAATCGTAATGACTTAAGTGGATATATAACAAAAAATTTCTAACAGTTACTTAGGAGTTTCTTTTCTTTCATTAGGAATGGGGAACTTATGGTTTCTAGTTGATACTTTCCAGTAGTGTTCTTCTTAATGATATGTTATTGGTCTCATGCCCAGTTTGTTATGCTTTTCTATTGTAGACATCTTAAACAGGAACAAGAGCATGCCAATGAAGTACATTGCTCTAGAGAAAGAAGTAGGGTAGCCTGGAAAATAATTGAGGAGGTATGAAATACTGTTTCTGCAATTACTATGGTACTGTTACAATATAAAGTGGTAGATTTTGAATGCATCCATGGTTTTGTCGCTTGTCTATGTTTTGCAGTATTTGATGCCTTTTTTGGAACGAGAAAACTATCAACTCTCAAGCAAGTGCAGACTCCATCCTGACAATGATATATTCAGGGATCAGGAAGAACACAAAATTCACATAGATATAAATGAATGGCGGTGTGGATATTGTAAGAAAAGCTTCCGTGCTGAAAAATTTCTTGACCAGCATTTTGATAACAGACACTACAATCTTCTAAATGTAGTATGTAGATTCTTATTCCTCCTCTCAATGTGTTTTGAGCATACATTAACCATATGCAGTGCACATTTTCATCTTTGAATTAATATTTGATTCATGATAGTCATAATAATTTCGTTTTTGTGATTCTCCCATATCTTCTGTACTTAGGGCCAGAGCTTATTGAATTAATATTACCTTACAGGGATCTCTGGTTCCTTTATTTTTTTGGTGTATGTGTGTGATTGCGTGTGCTGAATCTCAAATTCTTTTTACTTATTCTAATTGCTGTATGTCATTGTCAAAATGTGGTTCTGTATACATTCAACCTTTACTTTGTTGCATCTTTTTTGCCATCATATATACATTGTTCCCTTTAACTGAAAACTCAATTGTTTTAAAATATCTCATAAGGTCAATGTCTATGACATAGATTGCCAAAGACGATGATTCCTGAAGCTGTTTGAACTACATCTTCTCATTTGAATTGCCGGCAAAATTGTTTTGATTAAAACTTTTCTAGCATGCTCTTTGTGATGGATTTGCCCCAATCTTGTGGGAGTGTCACCATTTTATCTGAAATCATATGATTTTTTTAAGTCTGATTATAAGTTCAATTGTAGTTTTATCAATATTATTATTAGTTTTAGTCCAAAGATGTTCCTTTATGCTATTTGATGATTGTATGTAACTGCAGAGTCATAGTAAGTGCTTGGCTGATTTATGTGGGGCATTGCATTGTGATGCTATGATGAATTCCCAGTCCTCTAAAACCAAGTGTAATCCTGCAGCTGCTGCAAGAAATCGTCACCTATGTGAGGTTGCTTTCGAGGGTACCTTTTATTTGGAATGGGCTGTACTTTTCACTGTAGTGTTGAATGTTTTATTTAACTCATATCTACACTTTCTTGTAGAGTCTTGCTGACAGTTGTTTTCCTATAAGTGATGGTCCCTCAGCAAGTCGGCTTCATGGTATTCTTATATCTTTTAAGATGTTCTGTTTGTTTTAACTTTATCCATATGATGCCATAGTGATTATCTTTTCACTCTTTACTTTTCAATTACTTTTTGGTTGATTTGTTTCTTATGTTGATGTCCCGATGTACTGGTAGAATTGTTTCTGCACCAATTTTGTGATTCTCACACCTGCTCGGGAAAACAGAAACCCTTCTCTAGAGGAGGCAAGGTAAGGCCTGACCCTCTTGATGTCATAATTTGTCATGACTAGATTCTTAGAATGCTGTCAGTACTACTTCTAATAATATAGGGATATGTATACTCCAACTGTTGTACATTCTGCACTTTTATCTTTTAAATCATGCCATTCACAAATCCCCAGGGAAGACCCATATTGACTTGAATCGTTTTCTAAAGCCAAACATATAAACATTACCTTTCCTTTTCTTTTAGAAGGCCTAAAAATTCCAGTAGTACCTTTTGTCTGTTCAATCCAATGAAGCACAGCTTCTGAAGATATCTGTTACGACAAAAGAAATTAAAGTTTACAAGAGAAGGAATAAGGAGAAAGCAGTTGAAGGGAGCTCCGGGATTCAAGGGAAGTTAGTTAGTGGTTGACTTGTCACTGACTGAATTCTGCTAAGGCTGGCTTGGTTTTGACTTTTCTAAGGTGGTTTAGGAGTTAGATGTATCAGTAATCTATAAATTTTGTAGGGGGTGGGGAGTGAGTGTTGGATTATGTGAGTGAGACTAAACTTTTACTGAGAGATTGGCCAAGAGACACTTCTATTGGAGATAGGAGTTAGAGTGTGTTTGTAGCTTGTACCTGGAATCTGACTATCCTCCAGAGTTCCCTTCATTCTTTATGATCAATAAAACTGCTACTTTTGTGCTTCTCACATTATCTGGCTTAACAATCTCTAATCTCATATTGATAAAACTGATCTTTGTCTATCCTGGTATTTTGTCTCTGCAGAAGCAAGGAAGTTTGTTCTACCTGGCTGCTGGAGCATTAACCTTGGTGCTACTTCCCGTGTTCTATCTTTTTGTTTACTTGGTCCAAAGGTAATACTATGTTTTTTTTTTTTTTTTTTTTTTTTGCAGATTAACCAACCATAACTTTTTGGTGATATTTTATGATGTTATTGTGCGAATCTCAGAGACATGAATGGCCAGACTCAGGAGCTTAGGCGCATCTCAAAAGTGGGACGTAAATCAAAACCGTCTTGAATGGTAATGTTTATCTCTTTTAAATGGGTGTTGCTTGGTTGATTAACTGGCAAAGTGTGTTTCATATAACTAAATGAACGCCTTTATTAAACAATGGGCTGGCATCCAGTAGGTTATGGATGAATTCTAATAATCTTGATGTCAGTTACATCTAACCTGGTCCTCTGTATATCTTTTCTGATAATGAAGAAATCCACTTCATGTCTGTCTAATGGGGGAAATTGGCAAGTACAAAAAAATATTGAGACTGATCTCCCTAAATGCATAAGCATGAATCAAGTAATCTTAAAGTTCAAATTATGAGCTCCAGCTCCAGAATTTCTGTACTTCATGCATCAAGATATAGTTCTTTCGGATATCCTTTATGTATAGTTGATTATTCATCGTATTCTTGTTCTGTTAATAAAAAGGCTAAACCCTAATGCCTTCTTTCTCAAAGATCTGCTCCATCTAATTGCCTTTACTTCTACTTAATTACAACTTCTGACTCTGTCATGTGGGAATCCTTTATTGCAGGTTATGTAATTGCAATCATCATCTAAGATGAACGGATTGTGAAGATAAGATGTAATGCTTAGGTTATTGTTGGCTTTTTCTGCTAGCATATTCTCTTTGCATGCCTGTTTAGAGGATTAAAATGGAGGACGTGAAGGAAATCAAACTTCGAAAGACTCCTTTCTGTGTGATCACGGTCTCCTATTGATGAATCGAGTGAACAGAAAGGGAAAGGAGACATTATTTGATCATCATTTTGCAGGAAGGCAACATCTTCCGTCAATGAAGCTTTTGTTATAGTCATGTTTCTTTTTTGTTTCCCTTGTACCCACCCCCGATAGTGCTATTTTGATTTTTCTTATCTGCTGCAGAATTAATCTTTCCATTAGCTTTTCAAGCGAGAAATCATCCTGTGAATTTTTGTGCGGTTTCAGAGTTTTCGGTAATTCTGCAGAGCTGTCTAGTATTACTTCCTTTACTTTCTGATGATTATCTGTTTCAGTTTAAGATGGGCATTAGCAGTGACGCTTGGCAGATATTGGACTATTTGTTTACTCCAGTGGGATCCAAACGTTAATTTTAACTGATTTCATTTCATTATAGATAATTTTGTAATGGAGATATATATATATATATATATAAGCATTGAACATACCAGCGTAGGAGGAAGTAGATGCACGAGTTGACGTTGATTCCCTGTAGGCTGTGGGGAGGGTGAGGGTGGGTATGGAAACAGACGATAGCACCAAGTGGAAGGACAGGACTCGGAAGAAAGAATGATGCCTTTAGTTGGAAGAAGAAAACGACACGAATTAATTGAGAAATAATACATGCGTTGCGTTGAATGTTATTTAATCAGATAAATCTAGATGCTCATTTTATAATGGTTGTAAGTTTCGTTAGAAAGCATGCCTGAAGTCTTTTTGTACAATTCATCTCACACTGTCTCGGATGGTAACGAGAATTCTCCTGGTGTATATACCAGCAACCACGTAAATCATCGGTTTCGAAGTTACTAGAAATATGAAAGTTACGTGTACTACACGTGGAATTGCCATTAACATAATCCAGATTTCGTGCCTTGTTCAATATGCAAATCATATGTCGAGGCATGAATAGGCTGGGCTGTGCTGTGTCTCAACTGAATGGTGAATTCTTGACTAGTCGTTAGACACCGACAACAGCACACGAAGCTCCCTCTTGTATTCCAGGCGAGGTTTTGAAAGTGTTTCCACGGAGAGGCATGATTGTGCGTGATTCCGCAACACGACCTTAACAGGACTCGTCTTAAATTTAACAAGTCTAATTCAGGTCCTATAAATCTATTTAAATTATTGATATAAAAATACAAATAAAAACTTACATGCCATTTTGATAATCTTAGGAGAAAAAAAAACAAAAACTAGTAAACTTTGTGTACCATTTTGACCAAAGGAAAAAAAGAAAAAAAAGAAGAAGAAGAAGAAAAGATACCATGATATCTTTCGGTTTAAATTAACACGAAGAAGGAGAAAGAAGGGGGAAATAGAGTTAAAATAAATTACCTATGACACACATAACTTATTTCAGTAACATATACTACAAAATTTTGTGATATAAAAGAAACAGTTGCAACGCAGATGCTACAAAATTATCTCAGCAATAACTTATTACAGCAGATTTTTAGTCATGTAAGGTCCTTCAAGCTCATATCCCAGTTTCCTGTAATAATGACGTGTGCCCACTCCTGAAATTACAGCTATTTTTGTTGATCTATGTTCCCTGCGGGCAATGCGTTCTGCCTCCTCCATTAGAAGTGTACCATAACCCTGTAATAATAATCAAGGTAGGAAGCAGGTCAAGTAAAAGTTCAACAAAGGGCATTCTCAGTGTAATAAGAGTATCAGCAAAAAAATATACTATCTGAATATTAGAGAATCACACGTGCAACAAGTCCATAGCTACAAGATTTCGAAAAACCATGGACTCTGCTCTGCAACTTTACAATGATAATCTAATCCAATCAATCAGATCAGCTGAACATCCATACTGATGATGGATACTTGGATGTAATCTCTGCATAACAGCATTACCTGGTGTTGCAGCTTATCAGCATCCCGCCCATGAACTGGCACAGCAGTTCCGTAAACATGGAGTTCACGAACAATAGAACACTTCCCCATAAGTTCGGGACAAGTAGTGTTCCGGCTGCATTTTCGTAGCCGCAACAGGCCAACAAGGATATCCTGCGCACAAGCATAGAATTTTTCTAGTGTATTCCCAAACAAAAAGACATGTATAGTTGTAATACAAGGCGAGATAGACAGAATAAGAAGCCATTAATCAAGACATGCTAGATCTATCATTTAGAAGCATTTATCCTCTGAAAATTACATCTGCCAGTGACTTACTACGTTTACTAGTTACAAGTGAAGAGATGACCTTTTTTAATCAAAAAAAATAGAAATGGAGATATAAGTTCAGCACATGGACAGTATGCTCAAGCTCCCATATATTAAGGCCGGACAAAGACAAAGTAGGGAGGTAATTGAGAGGGAACTTTACTTGTCTAATATCTTCATATGATAAAAATGTTTCCCAACCCTCATTTGCCACATAATCACGACGGACGAGCTCCACTCCTTCTGGCTTAATTTGATGGTGGATGTCCTAAAAAGGGAAGAAAAACATGTTATTGGTGCTCCTCAACATTCAGTTAAGTTTCTCTACAGAATATTAAAGCTTTTGTATAGTATATGAAATTTTCTGAATGAGACAAGTTCTACATGACAACCTGGATTCCAGCTTCTCTGGTGCGGACATCTCGACATTTCAAGCCCAAGTCATCCATCCTTGCTAAAGCTAGTTCCCTTAGATTCCCCTTCTCGACCCCAGAAGTAACTAGGGGCATGGGAATATCCCGCTGAACTCTATAAACACGTGTCCAAGGGGGTACCATGGCAAGAATTCTTGCTATGATGTCCACAAGTTGCTCAGGTGGATAATTTCTATACCTGCATATGTATCAAGGAAACGTTTTGCTTTCCTACTGAAACCAAATGATGAATATGATTAATAAGTATACAGCAAAAACGACAATTACCTGCCAGTTTTCCAGAGCTCATAAAGCCCAGTTCCACGAATTACAAGTGTTGGGTAAATTTTAAGCCCATCTGCTCTAAACAAAGGACTCTCAAAAAATTCTCTGAAACTTTCCATGTCCCTTTCAACACCAACATTTGGAAGATCCGGCATCATGTGAGCAACAACCTACAGCAAAAGCCAAAAAAGATTGGAAGATAAACAAAATGACAAGAAAGAAAGATTCAGTTACATCCATGATAGCCTAATCTGTGGTCATCAGCTGAGCAATAAGGGCAATTAACTTATGGGAAGTTGGTTTATTATATCAATGAATCAATTAGAGGCCCGTTCCTGTTCTGCCCTAGACAAATATGATGAGACCAGGGGCCCGTAAGGTTTGTCCCAAAAAATATTGCTAAAATTTTATCCACAAATTTCCCTAATTGTCATATGTACAAGAACTGTTTATTCAGACAAAGTTGTGTCCGCTAGTGAAGATGTGCAAATTAACGTGAGACAAATAGCAAACCTTGAAACCAGCATCTTTGGCCAAGCAAAAACAATCAGCTACAGCAGCTACTGTATGCCCTCTATTAGTGTCACGAGCAACATCCTCATATGTACTTTGGACTCCAATCTCCAAGCGTGTACAACCATAAGAAAGCATTTGTCGCAAGTGCGGCCCAAGACAATAATCTGGCCTCCTGATAAATTTAAGACGCGTGTAATTTGATAAGCTACTAAGTGATGGTTGCCACAATCCAACCAAGTAAATTTCAAACAAGATTACTACTAAGTGATTTTCAATATGGTTAAGGGATGATTCCCGAAACTTTCTTGAATTTCCACAAGTAAACAACTTTATATAATGGTGATGACTTTTGAGGACGGTATTCTTATTAATATTTCTGATATTACAGATAAAATTTGAGCTACAAAGGTTGCATCATTTTTACTTTTTATCAAGAGAAAATTTAAAACATAGCACCATTTTAAATTTAAAATTGAAATTATAAACGATGATCGTTCCAATCTTTTTTATTCATCTTAAATACACAAATGGCAACTTACGTTTCAATTGTCATGCCAATACACTTTGTCGCACCGTGCTCAGAGTATCCAACTGCCTCTTCTACATTGGCAGAAGTATGTCCAGACAAAGCATCATGAAGATTCCTAATAAAGTAATCACGGTAATCGGCTGGAAGTGACATGAAAGTACCACCCATTAAGATGAATTCCACCTGGGCACATAAACATACTAATAAGGACATGAATACATATTTCCACGTATATTTAGTTGCAAGCATGTCCGGTGAACACAATTGATTTAAAAATTGGTTTCCAAACCTTATCTACACTATGACCCAAACGTTTTAACTGATCTATCCTGCTCCTTGCTTGGACATAAGGGTTATACCTGAATGCAGGAGGAAGATTTGATGAGTTGAAAACTTGAAACAACATAAACATAGTTTTCAACTAAAAGCTTGACTCTGTAGTCTATATCAACAAGCAAAATAAACGAAGAGTAAAATGATGGTCACTAATACTCAACTACTCATCTATTCCAACACAAAAATCAACAAGCAAAATAAGCAGTAAAATTTCCCGCTGAAGGAGGAAGAAAAGCAAAAGTAAGATTAATAATCCTACCTTGCCCGAATTGCTCGCATGCTGGTTGGTTCGTACCCGGTGTAAGATTGAGTACTGTACTCAAAATCGGAATCAGGCCCACCAGGGCAGTATACGCATATATTACCCGTGGTGGCGATGTGAGGACATCGATGCGGCTTGGACATAACAGCCACCACTGCAATTCCAGAGGCGGTTCTAACGGGTTTGGCTCGAAGCTTAGGAAGCAGCGCCTCGCGTTCCGACTCAGGAAGCGCGGCGATCATCTCCACCAGCTTGGGTGCACGTGAAAGTCCATACTTGCGGCACGCCGCGGATTTTATCGCATTCAAGTCGACATTTTGCCCTTTCCGGCAGAGTTCCACCATTGACTTTACGATCTCAGCAATGGCTCGTACACGGGCTTCCTCTTCGGTAAGCCCGTGAGCTTCGAACCCGCCTTTTCCCGGGCGAGGGGCCTTTCTTGGCTCGGCCACTGCTGCAGCCGCCATCAGTGATAGTGTTCAAGGCGGACAGGAGAGGAGAAGTAACACGCAGAAGAGAGAAGAAACTCGTAATAGCGTGTTCTTTCAGGAGAAGTAGCACGACGTCGTTGCTTAACTCCAATAAATAATTTAATTAATTAATTTCTGTAAAAATGATTTATATTAAAAACATAAAAATTATTATAACCACGTTAATATATAGCCCGTTCCATCGTTGTTCAACAGTGGAGTCTCCTCTCAGACTCTGATCAATAACTCAGAAGCAGCTGGTAATTGTATCTGAAAAATAGAAACTTCTGTCGTGTGAAAGTGGGAAAGTGGAGTCAGAGGATTAGATGGAGGAGGAGGGTTCAAAGAGGAGAGAATTGGAAGCTGCAGTCCTTGACAAGGTTGGAGAAATAATTTCAGCTATTAAGAGCGCCAAGCAAGTTGATCAAGTCATTTGCACTCTTCATTCCATAGCTGCCCTTCTTTTCCCTCTTGACCCGTCTCTTTTCTTAGGTTCGTTCATTACTGCAATTCCTTGGTTTCGGCTATTCTTGTGCTTCTTCATGTTGTTGTGTGACGGGATTTATCCATTGGTTTGCTGGGTATTGTAAACGAACAAGTGAAACTAATGTTTTTTTTGGGATTTTTAACTGCAATATATATTTTAAGATAGTGATTTTCAGTTTTCCTGGATAGGAATGAATATAGGATGGAGCTTCTTCTGTGTTCCTTTTAAGTGGAAAATTCCATGGGCACCCCAATTCCTTTTTCTTTCTTTCGTTATCTTCCTTTTTCATGTACTAATGCATTGATTTAAATATGGATATAATTTATGAATTTCTTAAATTTGGCAGGTAGCATTAACGATAGTTACCGAGACCAGGTCTGTAAATGTCATACTCCTAATACACATGTCCTTTAACTTATATTTTTCATTATGTAGTGTTTTCTGCTTATGCTTGTTCAGGTCCTTGGCATTAAAATTCCTTCAGCAGAAGAGCGGGCTGATTTGTGGCAGGCATTTTACGCAGGAGCTGCTTTTCCTATATTAGCTCGGTTCTTGTTACTTGGTAAATTTTACGCACGTGTCTTTATACACACGAGTTTGTGTGTGACAAAGCTATCATTCCCCGGTTCAGTTTTCTCCCTCCAATTTTTAAGCTGGTTTTCTTTTTAGTTTTTTCTCATATAAGATGCCACTTGCTACAGATGTTGCTTCCAACTGGCTGCCTTGCTTTCCCTTCTCAGCACAGAGGCATGTTTATGATGTTTTCTTTGTCTGTGGACTTGTCACTGAGGTTGTGCAGATTCTGGTTCCTTTTCTGCAGCAGAATGGCAGTGACGGTCTGGATATCAATGCTGTGCATTCAAATTCTGAAAGGTAAATAAATCTGTCGACATCATTTTAACTTTTGAATGCAGTTTTCTCTTCCTCAAAAGTCATTTGCTATAACAAATTTTTGGAAATTTGTTCTCGGACCAACGTAGAAGTTGCAATAGAGGAAGTGTTGGCTTGTAATATTTTAGGATCCACCCAGAAGGACCCTAATGCAAAATCCTGTCGTTGTTTTTATTTTATGATCACACACTTTGTTAATCTATTTTTTTTTTCCTCGGATTATTTGATTTCTATATTTCCATGTGATAGACGTAACGCTGTTATGTTATCAAAATCATACCTGTGCTTCCTCTGGTGTTCCTGATCCTTAATTTATATAATGAAGAAAAACTTATTCAGATTGAAAATTTTGTTACAGATTACTTGTATTATGCATGCTTGAAAATAATGGACTGCTGCAGATAGCAAGAGAGTTTGGTGGTCCTTCTAGTTCAAAAGCACTTGCAAACGAATGGATCAAGCCAGATCTGTCTAGGGTGGCACAGATTGTTGCATCTATTCCTGACAAAGCAAGAATGAAGGCTCCAACTTTACTGTCATCTGAGTATCCTTATTTTTCTTTATTTAGATATCATGTGGCTTTGTATGCAAACTTTGCAAACGTGTTTTTAGTTCTTTTACTTGAATCAACACATATTATTGTTTTTTTATTATCATTTGTTGAATATGATCTTGGAAGGATTCTCCCAAATGATTTTCATAATCTGGGGTTCCTCCGTAAGCACTTTATGTTTCTCTTTACCAAGAGTATTCAGTTTGTTCTTCAAGCAGATTATTGCCCAACTACTTTCCTTGTCAGAAGAAAGTGATATGATCCCACCAATTAAAACAGATACCCCGGATGAAATTGGTCTCAATGGTACCCTATTATTTGTGGGGGAAGTATTTTCTCGCATTTGTCGCCGTGGCTCTTCTGGTAACTAGAAAATCTCAGGCACTGGAACAGGTTTTAATATATATATTTGCTAGTGTCAATGTCTTGCTTTCCCTTAAACTGTCTATGTTAAATAGATTGAGTTCACCTTTTTTTAAATCTCTAATTGCTTTCATAGCAACTTTCTTTTTCTTTCTAGATAAAAATAATAGGTTCGGAGCGATGTTATGTTGGAAGGTTTACCATTTTTTAATTGCTACAAATCATTGATTTGTTAATTGTTGTATTTCTGATTTCCAACTCATTGTCTGTGATCTGTATGACACATGAATATAAGGCGTGAGCTGGTTATATGTCAGTTCAACATAAAGCCCGATTTCTTAGACCTAGTTCAAACTATGTGAAATCTGTGGAGTCTGCATGCTAGAATATAGAGTTAATATTTCTTATATATGAAACACTCATTGACAACTAACAAATGTTGGGGTCAAATTTTAATGTTTTAAGAAATTAGCTGTCATCAGAATTACGAATTTTAATTTTATTTCGTCTGGAGCAGCTAGTTAAAGTGGCTAAAACTGTTCTCTGATTCACCTTTTGTAGATCTGCTATCAAGTGAAGTAATATACCAAATTCTAAGCCATGTCAAGAACTGCTTATCATCAAATAATGATTCAGATATCAAAGAATTGCTTGAGTCAAATCCAAATTCTGGATTTTGGTCAAGATTGATGGAAGCAATTCGGGATCCCTATAGCATGGAAAGACTCTCTGAGCAGATTTTGCATCAGCTAGCAAGTCAACATGCAGATGATATTCAAGCCTACTGGGTTCTGTGGCTGTTGTTTAATCGAACATTTAAGCATCGGGCTTCTGTTAGGTTGGTGGACATATTTGTTAGATATTCCTCTGATCATGTTGAGCTTATTATGTCAGAGAGGAGAATATTAATCTTTCCGTTTTCTGAGACCTTAAATGTGTGGACATACGTGTCTATTAATGTATATCCTTTTGCAATTTTTGCTTTTTCTTTCTGTTCCCTTGGTTTCTCATCAGGTCTATGTTTGTTGATAAGTTCCTGCTCTGGAAAGTATTTCCTCTTAGCTGCCTGACATGGATCCTTCAATTCGCTGTTCATGAATGCCCACCTGATACCACTTTATCAGGCAATCGCCCAGGGCTTTTAAACACGGTCCAACATCTAGTAGCAGTATGGTGTAAGAAGGAATTTGTGCAAACCGCATCTATCGAGCAACAAGCTTGTATCCTTTTTTATTATGCTAACATTTATTTATTATTTTCTTTTTTCTGTCTAAAGTGGTGAAATACACTGCCTATACTTGTAATAAGATGAATTTTAAACTTGTACTTTCGTCTTCTGAGCATTTACTCATTATTGTGATATATTTATTAAGTTCTTCCCAGTTCATGTTGCACTTGATTTTATCTCAGATATATCAGCAGCTTTGGGCCTTTCCATGGAGACAATGTCTAAAGAAGAACTAGATGAGACTAAGGATGTCTTGCACTTGATTCTTCAAGGAGTTAGCTGTAATTATTGTTTACTTTTAATGTCTAATATTCCAAATTTTGGTTGTTATTTAGGATATTGACTTTGATGATGAGAAGCATTTCCAAACCGTCATTAGAACCACCTTATCCAATTTCTGACCTTTTCACTGTATGAAAATGTCAAGTTGATTGTACATAAACTGATAGTTCGTGTTATTCTTCAAGTAGAAGCAATATTATAAAAGTTTTTTTAAAAAAAAATGAATTATTTGTTTCAAAATTGTGAGAGGTTTTGCTTTTGGGTTTTGTGCTGGGTCACAATTTCCATGTTTTTTGTTCTGGGTCACAATTTCCGTATCCATCCCCACTCTTGCTTAGGTATCCTCTAAACCTGTTCAGTTTGCTGGTCACAGACTGAAGTTCACATTCTTTGTTTGAACTTGGAGAATAAGCGTTTGAGTTCATCTAATAATATCTTTTGTAATTGTTCCAGGTAGGCTGGAAAGTCCTAATCATTTAGTTCGAAAAATGGCTAGCAGTATTGCTTTAGTGTTCTCTAAAGTAATTGACCCAAAAAATCCTTTATACCTTGATGATAGCTGCAGCGGGGAGACAATTGATTGGGAATTTGGATTGACTGTCCCCAAGAAAGGAACTCTAGCTGCCCCTAATTGCAAAGAAACAGGTGTTGAGGAAACAAAAATTTCTAGTGTGTCAGATCCCGAAGAGACTCTGATTTCTCTTCCAATAAAGGGACAGATGTTAGTGTGAAGGGCAAAAAGAAGAAGCTATTGGAATTTAATGTGCCTGATCCAGATGAGATTATTGATCCAGCTTCATTAAATCTAGAATCATTTTCTGATGATGATGATGATGATGACAGTGGAAGTGAGAATTCAGATGCTTCCAGTGATTCCTCTTTACAGCCATACGACTTGTCAGATGATGACTCAGATTTGAAGAGAAAATTTTCACAGCTGACTGATGTAGTTGCAGCACTTCGAAAATCTGATGATGCTGATGGGGTTAGTCATTAGCACCTAAGACACAGTTTGTAGTTCCATCCTGATTATATACACCACATCTATATTTCAACAGAATGTCTCCTGCTCTAATCGGTCCTGATGATAAAGTGATGCTTTCTGCAATTCAGTATAAATAAGAGTGTACCAAGTCTATTGGTTCCAATTTAACCTGAGTTGTTTAAAAATTTTCCGTACTTGATAAATTAGTTCATCCCAACTGGGTTTGGGCAGCGTGATGTAGCATATCAGCCACAGAAAACTTGATAATGTGACCAAAAGGAGGTGGAGCGTAAGCCACCCATATATGATAAAATTGTTGTAGTTGATGTTCCTCATAGTTGCAGATTCCTGTGTTTTTGTCCTCAGTTCTGTTTCTCGCCTATGTCAGCTCTTATCATCCCATGTGCAATTTTCTTGAGATCCTGCTTTGTTGCTGGAATTGGTGTATTAATGCATTTCAAGATATTAAGTGACTTGTTAATTTATATTGCAGGTGGAAAGGGCTCTTGATGTTGCTGAAAAGCTCATACGAGCATCCCCTGACGAACTTAAACACATGGCAAGGGATCTAGCCAGAACTCTTGTACAGGTTCGATGCTCGGACATTTCTGTAGAGGAAGAGGAAGGCTCAGCGGAAGAGAAAAGACAAAGAGCATTAGTTGCTTTGGTTGTCACATGCCCGTTTGAATCCCTAGATACACTAAACAATTTGTTATATTCACCTCATGTAGATATCAGCCAACGTATTATGATACTAGATGTAATGACAGAAGCAGCACAGGAGCTAGCTGAATTAAAAACTGTGAAACTTAAACGTCAGACTAGTTCCCTTATTTCAGTTGTTTCAGATACCCGACCATGGTTCTTGCCTAGCAACACAGGGCCTCCTGGAGCTCGCTCCTGGAAAGAGATCTCAGGAACAGGAACTTTGTTGAATTGGTCAAACATCTATGAGAGGGAACTTCCCCCAAAACCAAATCAGGTAAAGAAAGGGAAGACACGCCGGTGGAGCCTAAGATCACCGTCCATTCATGAAAACCAGATGGAATTTTCTCATAACAAGTTTCCTGTTTATGCTGCGGCGTTCATGCTACCTGCCATGGAAGGATATGATAAGAAAAGGCATGGTGTTGACTTGCTTGGTAGGGATTTTATTGTCCTGGGGAAGCTCATTCATATGCTTGGGGTTTGTATGAAATCTGCAGCCATGCATCCAGAAGCATCTGCGCTGGCACCTTCCCTTCTGGATATGTTAAGAACCAGGTATTGATAAGACAATGTAATATTTCATTTGATTCCATCTCTGAGGACTATTAATGGATTTGATATTACTTTAAGGCTTGGTCTAAAGACCCTCATCTCACTAACAAAAGTGGGTGTTGTATATGCATGTACAAGTAATTGACAGTTAGTGCGCTACTGGTGGTTTATTATTATTGCCCTGAATACAGAGAACTTTTGTATGTTCATTTGTTATTTCGTACTGATGCAGGGAGATATGCCATCACAAGGAAGCATATGTGAGAAGAGCCGTCCTTTTTGCAGCCGCATGCATATTGGTTGCTCTTCATCCTTCTTTCGTTGCTTCTGCCTTGCTAGAAGAAAATGTTGAAATTTCTTCAGGTCTTGAATGGATTCGCACGTGGGCACTTAATGTGGCCGAGTCTGACACAGACAGAGAATGCTATGCGGTAAGCAACGGAAATTTGAAGCTTCGGGTTTAGAATCTATATCTCCCTTTTCCTACCAGCAGCTATCACTGCTTATGCTTGGTTCGCACAACTTAGCATAGAGGTTTGAGCTGTTGATAATTGATACATTAATCATATTACGTGTTCTCATGATTTCTTAGTGAAAGCTCTATATCTAAGAATTTACTCTAGGCCTCTCCTATGCTGCTACGGTCCATGGCAATGACTTTTTTTTGTGGTCATTTTTATTGTTTTGTTTTTAGTTATTTTTGGTTCATGGCTAAATAAATATTCTGTTTTTTTCTACAGATGGCTATGACATGTATGCAACTCCATGCGGAGATGGCTCTTCAAACTTCCCGAGCTTTGGAGTCAACAAAAAGTTCGTTCAAGGCCAGTCCTGCTCTCCCTTCCAATGTATCCAAGATGACCATTAAAATTCCCAGCCTAAATAGAGATTAACGTAAATATATTCACTATGCCCGTCCAGATTTTACTAAACTTATGGTCATCGAGTAGAAACTTCTTGCACATTGACCTTTATTTAGACGTGATGCACGCAGCTGGATCCGTTATCATCTTTTATCCTTTATTATTCATTCATTATCTTATACGAGCACGAATAGAATGAGGGGCAAGCCCAATCCCTTTTTTTATTATTAATTTATTTATCTTCAATATTACATATTCGAGTTAGACTCTATTGCATTATCTTATGAAATTTCTGCGATTTTATCAGAACCGAGATGAGATGTACTCACATTCCGATTGTATGATCTCAACAATAGCAATCTGAAAAACACTTAAACTGCATATTCAGCCTTAATTTTGTTGAACTGTACAATTGTATCCATTGCTCATATACTGTAACACTAATACTGTACGCGTTAATTTCAGCAACAAAAGGGAACTAACTACAAGAAGGTTGAACTACTTACATAAAAAAGAGAGGACTCCCTCCTAGTTAGTAAAACTACATCTGCCTCCCACACTAACTAATTCCCTATTACCTCATGGAATATTCAAAAAAATCGACCAAACCTTCAAGAGTAAACCAATTCTTGTTCATCTGCAAGCGTGTTCAATAAAGATATATCTATATCATCAAGTATTCTTTAACAAATAATTCTATAAAACAGCATGAAGAAAAACTTACGAAGTAAGGGTAGCCATTCATGTTAAAGATTTCGGGTGCTTTCTGCAAGAACAAATTAATGAAATACAGGACGAAGCTTCCGCATGCCTCCCCATCTCTTTGTTGAGGTACCTAAAGTAGTTTGTTTTCCTTCAGTCACGTTGTACACTTGAGAACGCAAAACTACATCAACAGAGTCATAAACGGGCCAATGTTACCTCAGGCACCAAGAATGGAATTCGATAAATGGCGTCTTTAGTCTCAGGCCTCCCCTGTGTTTTATAAATGTCTTGCACAAATCTGCGGAAAAAGATAAAAACATTTTGATTTCAACACTACAACTAGTTGATAAAGATGCATGATATAAAAACTAGTTTTTGTTAGAAAGGGACCAACTTTCTTATCTCAGGTTCGAACCGCTTTGCATCAGCCATTTCAAGAGAATCCAGCAACAACATGCACCTTGTTCTTGTAGTTGACTGAGAGCTCTCCCCAAAATTGCATAAGATCAAGAGGGTCCAGAGGTCCCTGCAAGTTTGAGAGTCCAAAGGATGAATTCCATGCAATCACAGGCAAAACGTTCAATAAGAGTTACCAGCAGATTATAGGAACAAAAGCATATTGCTTTGAGAAAATATCTTCCCTCTTAATCCAATTCAGCACCTTGGCTTCAGAGGAACGACTTCCGTAAAGGCTAAACCACAAGCAATCAAATTATGCAAAGGACTTCCTCTTATCTTTTGATATCCTTTTCCATAATTTCCTAGAAATAACAGACATTACACTCAGAAACAAGACAAGATTTTTGATACTGCTTATTTTACATTATAATTCAATTCATTAGATTGTCACTCACTCCAAGCCATGCCCAAAGACTCCAGTGTGAAGCCCCCTTTTTTGGTATAGAGAAAGCTTTCTCCTTGCTTTTGGTTCTTTGTTGCATTCGTTTTTGTCGAGGAATATCGCTCACTGACCCTTGAATTGACAAATCAAAACCTGCAATCTCATCCATTGCTGGCTCGGTATCTTTCTTTTATGAACATTGACAGACTTTGCTTCATTGCCTGAGTGGATATCTGCCTTTTGATTCAAAATAACCCCTGACAAGCACAAGAACATACGATGAAGTTCTCCATTTGGTTCCCAACACACATCGTAATTAGAATAAAATCATACTAACTGTAAAGCTACGGATACATCAGTTATTTCCATTTGGTTGATTTTGTCTATCAGCAAAACCCAACAACCTTTTAGAAATTGGCAAGGGCAATGAATGAAAGCACGGTTAAAGCTCAATAATCGTGTCAACTACGGTTATCTTTCGAAGAAACTCAAACGCATTATCTTCAACGTAACACCCAAAAATACTAAAGCATTTTCTCCGTAACTTTACTCTCTCTGTATGAACAGAATAGGCTCAAAGAAATAGGGTGACGAAGAGTAACCTGCATTATGACGACGCTTGCTGCTTGTCATTTGACAGGGCTGCGGAATGATGCTAAGTAAAGCGAATCCTCTTTATGCTTCAACCTCGGAAAACCAGAATGATGCGTGCAGAGAGAGTTGGGGACTTCTTTTCAACTGTGATTTCTATTTTTTGCCCGTGAAAATTTACTATCGCCTTATAATCAATTAATTATAAATATAATTTATCATAAACAATTAGTGAAACCTCTCCCCGTTGTGTCATTTGGTGAGTGTGTTAAGCACTCCTCAACTTAAAGCTAAAAAAATTATAAATAATTATTTTGAAAAAGTTCACCTAATTTTTTTTCATACAGGAAAATGATATTATAAACTTTTTAAATATTATTTAAATATATAGTTGCTAAATCATATTTAGCGGCTTAATAATTACTTAATTCGATGATCTAATAATAATAATAATCTGTTCTTCGAATAAAAATAAAAAAAATAAAAGTAAGCAAAAGCATCCGCAGCACACGGTCATACACAGCTCGACTTCGCTTCTCTCCTTATAGCAAAAGCAGGAGCAGAAGCAGAAGCGTAACTAAGTAAGCAAAGTACTAAGCCGCCATGGAAGGGCAAGAAGGGGCTCAGCAGCCGCAACTGGTTCTAGCTCATAAGCTTTTCCTTCTCCGGCAACCTGATGTCCAAGACATTGAAAAGGTTCAGCTTAAAGAGGAGGTTTTTACTTATGTCAAGGATAATGGTAACTGCTTCATTCCCCTTGGATTCATTTGAATTCCAACTAATAGTTATTGTCAGAATGTCTCATGAAGTGCCGTCTTGTTGTGTTCTGCAGATATGCTCCCTCTGTACGAAACCCTAATCGCTGATTCAGTATTGGACGCGGATCGGAGCCTTTTGGACTCGATGCGTGCTAAAATAGACGAGGAACTCAAGAAGCTTGATGAAAAGTGAGTTCATTATTTTTTCCTCCGTTAACAATAACTGTTTTCATGACGAGAAGTGAGGAGAAAGCAAATTGGATTTTTTGCCCACTAAATAGGTAAAGAAAAATGGAAAAATCCGATTAGACATTTTAGTTTCAAATATCTTAGGTCATTGAACCTAACCAGCCCGAGTTTGAGATTTATAATGCAGTAGATTCTAATAAACCCCGTGTCTTCTCAGAATTTTAGTTGAGGACTGAACATTTTCGAGTTTTGCATTATCCAATGCAGGAGTTCTATTGCATGTGATTCAATGTAGAATTGCGAAGGTTGTAAACAAATGCAATTTCAAGTTGGCCGGTTTTAACTTTTTATCAAAGCATTTCAGGAGCGTATTGATGTTCTCTGGGAAAGTGGTCAATGTGATAGTGAATTTCTTTCATCATTGGCCTTGTGCAGCTAAATATAATGTAAGGACATTTGGTAGCTATTATAGAAAGTGTTTTAGAATCTTTTGAAGGCCAATTCGGTTTAAGTAGACAGGAAGTAAGAGAAGCAGTAGGTGGGTATATATTTATGTCTCTCTGTGTGTGTGAGAGATGGGGAATTATTTCTGGAAATATGCAACATCAAAGTCTTCGGAAGCTTACATCTACTACTATTTTTTTTTTTTTTTTTGCAAGGTTACTTGAGGAATCTTTTACATGATATTTTAGGTGTGAAAAAGACCTGTGCCATTATGGAATGCATAACCCTTGCATACAAATAGCAATAGTATATCAGCTTTAGTAGACTTTCCTCTGTTTGTAAATCAGTCTGTGAAACTGTGCGTGGTGCTACTTTCAGTGACACCATAAAGTACATACTGATGTTGTGTAGTTATATTATTACAGTTATTTTCACTGCTACCATCATTGAGGTTGTGTAGTGCACCTAGATGGTTCACATTTGAATTTCTTTTAATGGTTGGATATTTGTTTATGTGCCAAACTAATTAGAAAATGAGAATCGGATGGATTTGTCTCATTGCTTACTTTCTCTATGGAGTTCATATGGAAAAAGCTTGGTTGAAAAAACCAACATGGAATTAAAACAGTTGGATGATGAATGCTTACTTTTAAAGATGTTTGAACTTGTTGCTCTCCCTACTGAAGAGTCTTCACTACCAAAAAAATAAAGTGCTTCCTTCTCTGCATCCATTCAAATTGGTTTATGCTTTGAAGTACACGAGTTATTTTAAAATTATTACTTTGCTTTCTCAGTGATTTTCGTTCTTGTCTGGTCATTGATTTCTGTAACAATTAAATTGAGTTTAATGATGCCATATGAAGATTAAACTATAAAATGAGATGGAGTGATTTTAAACATATTTATGACATCAAGGATAAGATTTGTAAGCATCTTTCTGTCTGGCCTATGGTTGTGTTTTACTTTAGGATTACTGATGCTGAAGAAAACTTAGGTGAGAGTGAAGTCCGAGAGGCTCACTTGGCGAAATCCTTGTTTTTCATCCGGATTGGCGAGAAGGTATATACTTATTGTTGCACATTGCCTTTTCCTGTCCAATTTTTCCGAATTCTAATTTTGGCAAAGTTCTCCCTCATTGTCCAGGAGAAAGCTTTGGAACATCTAAAGCTTACAGAAAGCAAGACAGTTGCAGTTGGCCAGAAGATGGACCTGGTGTTTTATATACTGCAGCTTGGTTTTTTTGACCTGGATTTTGATCTCATCTCCAAAAGCATCGACAAGGCTAAGAAGTAATAATTATGAATTGATATGTAGCTTTTCCTGATCTGACATCTAGCAGTTCCAGTCTTTTGATTTCTGACTGTTTGCAACCTGATTGCAGCTTGTTTGAGGAAGGTGGTGATTGGGAACGGAAGAATCGGCTCAAAGTGTATGAAGGCTTGTACTGCATGTCTACACGAAATTTCAAGAAGGCTGCGAATTTATTTTTGGACTCAATTTCGACCTTTACAACCTATGAACTTTTTCCTTATGACACTTTTATATTTTACACAGTTTTAACAAGTATTATATCGTTGGATAGAGTTTCCTTGAAACAAAAGGTATCCTAGTTCTTTTACGTAGTCTTTATTTTATGTTTCTTTCTTTCTTTTTTTGTTATTATATTCATGGGCAGGTGCTAATCATATTCCGCTATAATTTTTGGTTAATGTGAAATAGGTAGTGGATGCTCCCGAGATCTTGACTGTGATTGGCAAGATCCCATATCTCTCCGAGTTTTTAAACTCCCTATATGATTGTCAGTACAAGTCTTTTTTCTCAGCATTCGGTGAGCAGACATATGCCATATTTCATTACCTTTATCACTTGAGAGACCTTTTGCTGCGAGGCATTATTTATTTTGTTATAATATGAGAATTTGTAGAAGTCATCTTTCTTACAGCAAGGCTGCTAATTGGTAGCGAGTACTTCGTTCCCATTCTATCTATTCGTATCTATATTCATAGTTTTGTTTCATTTGAAAATATTTTAGCTGGCATAACGGAGCAAATTAAGTTGGACCGCTATTTGCATCCACATTTCCGATATTACATGAGGGAGGTGAGAACTGTCGTTTATTCGCAGTTCTTGGAATCTTATAAGAGTGTCACTATTGAGGCAATGGCAAAAGCATTTGGAGTTACTGTGGATTTCATTGATCTGTAAGTGAAAGAATATAGCAGACTCTACTCTGGCTTTAATATTTATTTATGAAAAAGAAACATTAGACATTTTGTTAGTTGTGGTATTTTGCTATATTGTAGATATTTTGTTAGTAGACACTATTATGGTCTTAAGTCGTTACATTTGTTTGCTTCCAGGGAACTGTCACGTTTTATTGCAGCAGGGAAGCTTCATTGTAAGATTGATAAAGTTGCTGGTGTTCTTGAAACTAACCGCCCCGATGCTAAGAACGCTCTTTACCAAGCAACTATCAAGCAAGGGGACTTCCTATTGAATCGGATTCAGAAGTTGTCACGTGTCATTGATCTTTAAATTTAGGTAATCTCTTGCGATTATGAATTATACAGATGCAGAGAATTGCTAGGGTTTTCTGTTGAAAGCCTTTTATTATGTGACATGAACATTCCTGTAGCCTTTTTTTAATTTGGAAATCAGTGAACAAGATGCTTGGTGACATGGTGATATTCAGATGTCTCAGTTCAGTTTTCAATTTATTTTTTTTAAAATAAATATTCTGCAATAACATTTGACGTGATGAATTCTTCTTTTGTCTTTAAACTTTCAATATTTGTGATATTCCTTTTATTCCTGTCACCTTGCTTGGTTCTTGGCCCCTCATATCATGAATGGGCCATGTTCAGAAGGAATAGCTTTTGTTTTCGGCCCCTTCCTGATTTCCTTCCTCATTTGTACTAGTTTATTTATTTAGCGGGGTTGGTAATTGGATCTAATCTGGTCCAAACTTGTGATGGCTCCGCTTGCCCCGTGCGCATTTTACCTAGGTCAGTGTTAAATTATTGAAAAACATAAAATGATCTTGGGAAATTGATCAATTTTTAATTTAAAGAATGGTATATGGGGAGATACCCAGAGTGTTAGCTGATTTTTTTACAAAAGGGTTTCAATGAAATGGTTGTGAATTTATCTGATTGGATAGTTTAATTAAGTATCTCAAAAGCCGTTATTCGATGGTTAGCAAATCTGATTCATCCGATGGAAGAGTAATAATCTCAGAAGTCATTACTAACATCACTTTCAGCAACAATTACAAGTACCGAAGTTGTCCTCGAATTTATCCGATGGAAGAGTAATAATCTCCACTAAGTTGGATGAATAAGAGGTAACAGGATTACAAGGACAAAAAATCAAAAAGAAATTTAATTCATTCGATCCAATACGTCATTCAGAACCAATAAGAGGATCGGGGAACCACAAAAAGAAGACATTATCAAGAAATTAATTTTCCGAGTCAAATCATGTCTGATTCAAAAATCGATTCAAGTGAAAACGTTAAATATACAGGTCACCGGTTCCCATTGACACTTGTAATTGGCTGTGTCCTCTCCTGGCTCTCCTTGGCTACAAAATTCCTCCTTCTTAAAGGATAATCATATATATTATGTAATATCTATAAATTACATAACATTGAGCAAATCTCTATAAATATTAACAAGTATATCTTTTTATGCTTTTTATCATTAAAATAATTTTTAAAAAGTAAAAGATTAGTCAAGTGATTAAAAAAATATATAAAGAGCAAGTTGATTAATAAATAAATGATATATTAGTTATAAAAAATAATAAATAAATGACGTATTATACTAGGATAATCTACCCGGATTCCAAAGGTAGAAGTTTGCAAACTCTGGCTGGCTTATGTAGAGAATCATAAACGTGCCTTAGAAGTGACATTCTATGCATACTAGATTTTGTTCACTTTCCAGCCCTGAAAAACATGAGGTACGCGGTGCTCTGGTTTTTTAGCCACATTTTCAGTTTCTTGTAGTATTCGATATCATTTGCAATTACGCTGCCTAGTTTGTGTCACCCAAACAATTCGGAGCACAAGATACTATGTTGCCTCCACTGGATCTCAGAGATGTAAGCGAGAAGCTCTCCTCCCACTTGAGGCCCTGGCATCGCTCCTTCCAGTTCTGGGTTCGAGCCATTGATATCTATACCGGATACAAGGTCTCTCCCGAATTTCTTCATTTCTTCGTCTGCATGTTTTGCTTCAACTTGAAAATTGCTCATTAAACTCCGTCATCGGCATTCTTTCTAATCAATTATAGGCATTTCAAGTTAGAGCGAGTTTCGAGAAGGATGTACAAAAGCAGGAAGCAATGTGGGAAAGACAACATGAACTTGCTGCAGACAAGATATACGCTATGTGCACCGACCTTGGAGGTTTCTTCCTCAAGGTTTCTGAAATTTTTCCTTGAATTTCCATTTACCCTTTTGGTCTTGTATTCATGAATGTCTATTCCTGGAGCAGAGAGGTTTGATTTGAATCGATTTCTCCCATTTCATTGTTTTTTTTTTTGGGGCATGTGTTGTTTGATTATCGTTTCTCCTTCCAAAAGCATTGTTTCCACAGTTTGGATTGATAGCTTTGAATAAAGTAACAAGAAGCAGAAATGGTCAAATTCTTTTACTTTAGTTTAGGAAATTTATGAGGACAACTTTACAACAATGTTTTAACGGTGGCAGATTCTTTCTTTCTTTTGCCTGCTGTCCGTTACCTTTGGTTTGTTTTCTATCATAACTGCTAATACTATACCCTGGATGTGATATAAATTGTAAACAGATTGCCCAAATTTTAGGGAAGCCGGACTTGGCCCCAGCTGCATGGGTGAGAAAATTGGTCACACTATGTGATCAGGCTCCTGCAACTCCATTTCACACCGTTAAAATAGTGCTTGAGAAGGAGCTGGGTCAGAGTGTTGACGATATGTTTGAAAGATTTGATATGGAACCCCTTGGTTCTGCTTCAATTGGCCAGGTACTGACATCATGTGAAATTTCTGACCTGTATACATCACTGCTTTGAAGCATGGCCATTATAAGTTGCAGGAGCCCCTTCTCCCTTAACAATACATGTCTATTCATGTACTTGATGCTGCAGATGGACAGGTTTGTAAGGACACTACTCAAAGGCAAAAAGTTCCTAGCAGCAAATAATGATTGATTATGTCCAACAGATTTTAGCTTTTATCCTGTATTATTGGTAATTGTGTTTGGAAGCGACTCTTAAGGTAGAATTGCTCAAGTAAGGAACAAGTATGTTGACAATCTAGATGCATTTACTTTAAGCGTGTAGTTTATGCTAGTCACAAGTGACTTGTCTCTACTTCATTATGCTAATGCAAGTCAATGTGGTGACAGAAATAATCTAATTATGAAGTTAGAAATCCTTTTTGGAATTTAGCATTGGAAAAAGTTTGCATCGCCTCTTGGGGTTTACTTTTGTGTTCATATCACATTTATTACTTCAGATTCAGAAGGGTCCTTGCTCGATAGCAGAAATATGCTCTATATCAACGGTATGGTACTTGTGATGTAGCTGACTTATGTCTTGTTCTTGTATTAGGTTCATAAAGCAAGGTTACGAGGTGATAAGAATGATGTCGTTGTCAAGGTGAGCGAATCTGACAAGCAATACGGACTCATGAAATCTTTAAACTACTGACTTCTGTTGCTTATAATAGGTTCAACATCCTGGAGTTCAAGATTTGATGATGACAGATATCCATAACTTGCAAGCTTTTGCATTATACATGCAGAAGACAGATATTAAATTTGATCTATATTCTGTTACTAAGGAAATGGAAAAGCAGGTGGACGATATTCCTATACTATATTTCTTCTTGAGCTTTAGTATTCTAAATTTCATATTTATACCCCAACTTTCTTTTATATTATTATTACATTCTAGATTGGATATGAATTTGACTTCATCAGAGAGGCTGGTGCCATGGAGAGGATTAGAAAGTTCTTATATGAAAACAACAAAAGGACTCCTGTTTTGGTGCCACGAGTAATCCCAGATATGGTTAGTAGGTACGTTGTGCTACATTACATCTTTATAAGGTCTGGATGGTAAAAATGAACTAGAAAGCACTACTTCTGATATTATTTTTGGAGAGTTAAAAATATAAGGTGCATATTTGCTGTCTCCATAACCATATCTTAAATGCTAGTTTGTGGATACAACTAAGAATAAGACTTCTAACATGTATTTTGTCCAGTTTTAAATATTTTTGCCACTTTCACTTAGACAAGTTTTTATTCGGATATGATGGTGTTGATAAATTGTTTCGGCAATCACTTCCTTAATTGAATGTGCAGGAGGGTCCTAGTTATGGAGTATATTGATGGGATTCCAATTTTGAATCTTGGTGATGAAATAGCTAAAAGAGGCATAAATCCTGGTGGTAAGGCTGCAGCAGCAGCAAAGCAGTGAGCTCCTGAACTATCCAAAAATTTGTAGTCTTCTATGGCACATTTTTGTTTTGTCCAAGAGATTCATATAGATCTATGCAGAAGTAAGATATAAATATAATGCAGATTACACTACTAATTTTTGCAGGAAAATTCTTAAAAGCTTGACTCTGGCATACGGTCAAATGATTTTGAAAAGTGGATTCTTCCATGCGGATCCTCATCCAGGAAATATCCTGATCTGTAAAGGTTCAGAGGCAAGTATATACCTCTATATTTCTTTTCGAACCTCCCGAATATTATTGCATTCTCAATTCAACGAACATACTTCTTGTTAGGACTCTTTGGTGCATTAATCATTATGAATGGAATTATTTAAGAATAGAATATGGAAAATACCGTTCGCTCTTGATCCCTTATGTAGCGTTTAACCACCCTAATGTTACTATCTTCTCTTTAGTCAGGTTGCCTTGCTAGACTATGGGCAGGTGAAGGACCTTCCGGAACAATTAAGGCTTGGTTATGCTAGTTTGGTACTTGCTATTGCCGATAGTGATCCCACAAGAGCATCAGAGAGCTATAGGTGGTAAAATTTGCATATAAGTGTTGTCTATCTAATGCTTCTTTTCTTGCTTGTACGAAAGACCCTCTACATCTGCTTCCCCGAATGTCCAGAGTCTTTTCCTTTTTCATTAGCTAGGAGTCAATTATGCTTCATGAAGTAATGATTTAATGGTGGCTATTTTCCAAATTTTAATTTTAGTTTCCCATTTTATAGGGAGCTCGGTATAGATACCTTAAGCAAATGTGAAAATGAGCAACAGGAAATGCTTAGACTGGCGGAAACAATGTTTGATACAAAATTGCCTCCTGGGGTGGTTATGCTACAACCTTTCTCAGAGGGATCTTCAATTAAAAAAATTGCTGTTAAGGTATCATCTTTTATAATCGGAATTGACGTTGAGTTTTTCTCCCCTTAGTTTTTTTGTTCTTTCTTTGGCCGGCAATGATAGGCTTTTCCAGAAGAACTCTTTTCTGTACTTCGGACGGTGCATCTCCTGAGAGGACTTAGCGTCGGTCTTGGAATTAATTATTCATGTGCAGAACAGTGGAGAACCATTGCCGAAGAAGCCTTGTATCATGCTGGAAGAAGCAAAGGTGGCACTCCATAACTCTGTTCTTAGTCTTGATTCTTGCATTAGTATGTTTCTCTTTCCTGTTCAACGGCAATATCCATTTATTCACTGACGTTTTCCAATGCTATTGTTTCAGGTAAGGATGCTAACCCCAGAGCTCGCAGACGTGGTTTAATAAAAAGATTATTTTGGAGGGACAAATGATTTTTGACTAGCAGTAGAGTGAGTAACTGTGTGGATTGTCTGCCACTGATCAATTCTTTGTTGCGATATTTAAGAAAGGGAAATTCAATTTATCTCATGTATGGTATGTAAGTCTGACATCGACAGATGTACGGGCAAAAATGGAACGGAAAGAAGGTGTTTGTCAGAGTTTTATTTTAGAGGAAACCAGCTGATTTCTAAACATGGTGAAATTTCTTGTACTTCAAAACTATTTTAACCTATGCTTAAAGTGAACCACATCTTCTGTTTTTATTCACTTTTTATTGGGAGAGAGTGAGATTAAGAATGGAACTAAAAAATAAAAGTTTATTCAAAATCAAGTTGAATGACATATTTTTTTATATAATCAAGGGGCGTGACATTTTTTTGGGTGACTGGAATAGGCCTTGACTATAATTCTGGGCTTGGGCCCAGTTCATAATTACCACGACGAATTTGTTTTGATAAAGAAATAAAGAAAAGAAAAGTGAAGAAGTAAGTCGAGTTCTGAGAGAGAGAGAAAAAAAAAAAGTGGTGTCGAGTAGGATTCCCGCCCTAATTCTGCAATTCAATCAGAAGGGCGCCAAATCCAATTTCTCCTGAAGTTAAAATTAGATCTTTGTGGAAAATCCAGACCAGACCGAACCGAACCAAAGGGAGAGAGAAGGCAATGTTTGGGAGAATCAGGGCGTTGCCTTCGTCGCCGCAAGGCATGGAAGTGCCGCCATCCAAGATTCTCAAAGATGATTCTTTCTCCATCTACGGTACTCTCCTTCCCCTTCTATGTCTTATCTTGATTAATTCAATGCTTTTCTTTTTCTTCAACGCATGCAAATATCGATATTTGTATGACATGACTCGTCATTTGAGCTTCCTTACCGTCTTTTGAATTTTTATAGAATTAAGGCTTGAGATTTGAAATTTCAGTATGAAAATGCCATAAATACATTTGACGGCGAAGCTTCTGTGTTCGCAAAATGCCGTAAAAAGAATGCGGTGAAGTATAATGAACAGTAACGGAAACGGTTTAAGTAAATTGAAATAGTACAGTCCTCCGTGAGAAGGAAGCTAATTTTCTATATCCGCACATCTCGTTTTATAACAATGTTGGTTTCTTTCTTTTGTTAGGGATGGAAGGCAATTTCTTCTTTGGTGGCTTTTTCCTAAGCCACCACCTATTTGATAATATACCTCTTCCTGAGCCACCGCCAATTTCTATATCGTTTATTTGACTTTCCGTGGTGAACAAAGAATAGGATACGATGGGACACGACCCTTGGATAAAGTCAAGTGGAAGTCTGTGATAACATTTGGTTGAGTTGTAAGTCGCTCATAACGAAGAAAATACTTAACAGTTGATTCTATTTTGATGCAGAGGCCACTCTTATGAAGCTAAAACTTGCTGCTCAAGGCGATCCTAACGTATCCCCCAAAGAAGTGGATGAGAGTACAAATGATTCAACAGTTACTTCGTCCTGCCTTGAGGTTACAGACCTGGAGGCAAGCGCTTCGAGCTCCGAGCCAATAATTTCACCCAATGATGAGATGGTGATAGACACGGACCGCTCTTCTATAAGTTCATCATCGCCTAGTTCCAATGGGAATCAAGAACAACCAAGGCACAAGAATGTAACAATTCTTCATTTCTTTTCTATATTCAAAGATTCCAAACTTAGCCAGAGTGGTTCCGCATCTGTTTCATCTAATTATAGTGAGACGGGAAGTATTCAATCTTCACCAGCCCGTGAATTTTAAGAAAATTGGGTTTATGACCCTCGTGAAAAGGAACACAATCAGCTAGCACACATTTTGTTCCATCCCCTATTGCACGTGTTTGCTGCGTATCAGACTTGCGACTTCCAGGGTTTCTATCTGCTAAATCCGGCTCCAATTTTTCTTTGTTGTAAGTTGTAACCTCAATCCGAGCTTATTGCTTTATTGGTAAAACATATAATATTTACAGAACATCAGAGAAAAATTATAGGCCTTTAGTCACATTTGGAAAATTAAATCGAAGCTGCTTGCTTGTTTTTATGATTCTTTTTTCCTTGCCTACACTTTTTGATTGCTTTGCTTTCAGAAACGTAGCAATAGCATGAGCCACTTAAAACTCATCTAGTCACAACATAAACTAAGACCGTGAGAGATAGAGAAAGAATAGAAGGAAGATGAGCTAAACTTGAAAAGTAGTGAGCAAAGTTTTACAAAATTTCCCACAAAGTAATATGTTTAATCTGGAAAGTTTATTTAACGCCACATTTTGGCCGACTGAAAACAACTGGTTGTGCATCTAAATTGCAAGTCACTGGATTGGGTGTTGGTAATAGATCATTCTCTTAGCCATGGTGCTTGGGCAGGAGTCCATTGGTTTATTTCGTTTTCGTTGAACCATAGAGCTGTGCAAATACAACCAGAAGTAAATAAACCACATTATTATAACTAACACTTGCAGTATACAGGAATACTACGTCCAAATTACTTTCAAATTCATGATACAAATTCAACTGTAAGACATTCACTTAAATCAGATTCCACAGCTTGCAAGACATCTACGAAAAGTTAAGGAGTAGAACTTTGCAGGGGATCGCAACAACAATGACTTACGCAAGTTCAATCTACTAGTTCATATGGTGGCTGTTACGAAGCATGGAAGATTTTAATGGTATAATAAAATAGATAATAATTATTCTAAATTTCCAACAAATCTTGATAAGATGTTGCAGGTAGTATATTTTCTTTTTAGCTAAGCCCACTTAGTCATGTATGAGAAACAAGAATAATCTTCACAAACCATAAGGCTGTACCACTAAAACTTTGGTTGACACATCTGGACCAGCAACCTAAAAAGGCTCTATTCCATAATATTCTTCTCCATCAAAGCAAAGCAAACATAGTAGAAATATCCTTCTCTATTAGTGGTTCACGTATATTTTTCTACTGCACAAACTCAAGGTTAAGAGCAGAAAAGGGCTCACCTATTTCACGCTTGCCATTCTCAGGACTGTCACTGCCATGAACAACATTTCTGCCAGAAGTTCATCACAAGGTCTTGTCACTCATTAGACTTAAATTGATGAAAATTGAGAGAATACATTCTGTGCAAGCAATCTTAACCAATCGGAGACACTCGAGATTCATAACTCTAAAGCAAAGCTGCTAAAGGCCTTACCTTCCTGTTTGTACAGCAAGATCCCCTCTTATTGTCCCTGGTTCAGCTTGAAGCGGATCTGTAGACCCAATAAGCTTACGTGCTGATGCTACAACTCCAACCCCTTCCCAAGCCTTTCAAAAATAGCATCACATCAGAATGAGAACATCTTCGGACAGGTATGATGCAGCCAAAAACAAAAAAGGAGATAGTCGCGAACTATACCATACATACAACAGGACCTGAGGTAATATAGTCAATCAGCTTAGGGAAGAATGGCTTTGCCTTAAGGTCCTTGTAATGCTCCTATAACCATAAGCAGTTGCAAGATGTCTCGTAAACAGGACATTATCATCATATGTATAGTCAATCAATGCTAAATGGATACATATAATCAAGAAATTATGGAGATGTAGGCCTCTGATAACTGGGCTTTGTTGGTGATACTCTTACTCTTCTATTTCCAATAACTCACCATAAAATCTATGTATATGTTAGATTTTAATTATGTCACAGCAATATTTTTTATTTTCATAGAGAAAAGAATGCTCACATGGAGGAACTCTATGATATGTCAGATTATTAAATTTATAACGTTATCATTAAAGCCTGATGTAATGCAAATACAAACCTCAGCTAAATCTTTTGGACATTGAAAGAGTTTCAAGCCAGTTAACTTGAATCCCTTCTTCTCAAATCTCGAAATAATTTCTCCAACCTGAAACAGTTCAAAATATTAAGAACAACAGGGTTGACATAAAAAATCCATCACACAGTTGACGAGTACAAAAGGGTTGTGGACTAGTGGATAAGATATCTATTGAAGAGTAACAAACCCAAGTAGCTCTTGATAAAATAAGAAATTCTAAGACTTTAAATTGCACTTTTTCCGCTCCCATTCCGATTTCTCCTATGTTGAATGCTCTCTCCCTCTACCCAGAACACATACCATAAAATTACAGTAAAAAAATGAGGCTTACGAGGCCACGTTGCACACCATCTGGCTTCACCATTATGTAAGTTTGTTCAATTTCTCCCTGCATATGACGAAAAAAAACACTTTCAAACAGGGTGATGAAAAATTAGGCAGAGGTAAGAAATTCTGAAATTTTGAGGGCACAGAGGAAACGAGAAACATAGCGAACCAATGAAGCAATTAAGTGGGGAAGGAAGATGCCGGACTGTTTGCTGCTTCTGCTGCTGAGGGTTTTACCATAAGGACGAGAAGGGAAATATGAGAAAAGATGAGATTTTGAAGGAAACGCTGAAAGCTCTTGGTGATTGCCGGTGCATAAGATATGCTTCTGTGCATAGGATGAGCTGCAAGTCCTCTTGGCTGGTGAGCGCACAAGAGAGGATGAGGTACAAGCATTGCTTCCGCCAAAAACTGCCAGGGCTTCCATCTTTCTCCTCTCCCTAGGCGCGTCGTAACGAAATACTATCAAATGGGACAAAATTCTTTGTACACTTAGGGTGAGAAGGGTCAATTATTTTTTTTTTTTTTTTTTTTTTCTTTTCTTTAACTTTTTTCGTCCTTTCTCTAACCTTTTGGTTAAAGAATTTTAATATCCTGGGAAAAGATGGCAAACCTTTCGGCATTTACAGAGCTTTCAGAATCCAGGAAGTAGCGTTGAAGAGTTCAAATTGGAACGGTTAACCCAGTTTGATTGCTGTTTACTTTGACTTTACGGATTGAAGCATATATGGCATAATCCATTATGGTAATTAAAGAACAAACCTTTCTTGCACCCATTTCTTTATGGCTCTACCTACCTCAGTGAATTGATCTACAGAATACCTTGCCCGTAGTGTGCAAAATTTCTGCTGCGGATATTTGTTGATTTTCCATAGTTCTTTGTGCATGTGTATCTTAGGGGAGCAAAGGAAAGGAATAACTGGGCATTGCTGAATATTAATATAGGTGTATATAGTTGCAAACTTTACATTTCCTGTCCTATAACTAGTAACTAGATTGATTACAAGAAAAAATGCCTGGTACTACAATTAGTTTTGACAAAATGGAATCAAAGAAATATCAGAATATACATGTTAAAATTCCAGCCCTTAGAAACTGGAAATAGTTATTCCCATCCCCAAATTTTCTGTGCATCAGCAATCCACTGGATTTGGTTAATTCCTCTTTCACACATGAAAGTAGCAAACCAAAACAGAACATGCAGGGACACCAGCTTCCCAGAAGCTGTGCTTTATTGGAACTTGAACAGCAAGAGATTCAGCATTTCCAGCAAGAAGCTGCAACTATTGGCTTTGTCTTCCAACCAAGCACCAAGCATCCTTTCTCTTCCACAACGGTATGGCCATCACAAACCGTATGCTTCTGAAGCCATTGCTTGGCCTGAGCAACCATCTTAATAGGTGTGGCCTGAAACCCAGCCCTGCTCATTCTCCTGCGCCACTGGTCCACTTTTTCATGCCTTTCCACCCTTGCTGGTCCCTCACAGCTCACAATGTTCTTTATCTCCTCAGCGAAGAAAAACTGCTCTATTTTCGCCCGCTTAGTGTCATATTTTGGCAACATAGCATCTAAGGAGTCAAAAATAGCAGAGTAATAGTGCAGTGCTTCCATAAACCTTCCAAGGAAAAAGGGTCCATTGTGGCTTGAATCCTGCTCAACCATAACTAGGACTTTTGGTGAAAATTCATAAATCATCCGCAAGACTGAATTCAAAGCCCCACGACTTTCTTTAACCACGCAGTGCAACTGAAGGATGCTATTGATGACTAGAACCTCTCCTTCATTGATTTTAATGTCTTCAGGATGCAGATTCTCTAGGTTCTTTTGCACCAATGAGAATTCAAAATTAATTCCCAAGCTATTTGCATAAACTTGGAGTTCCTCACCGATAATGTTGAGCCTTTCAATGCAAAGGCCAACACCGGTTATACGAAGGCGGCGAACTGGTTGGCCAGAACGGTTAGCTAGGCTCTGGATCAGTCCCCGCCATTGGTGACCATGTGGAAGACCAAGGGTCATCCCCAGGTCCACCACATGGACAAAACTCTTACCCTCAAAGGCTTCCAATATTATTGAGTTTGCTACAAAGTGTCCAAACTGAATGTATGGGAAAATCTCATAAACCAGTTGAAAAGCTTCTTCCGTTTTTTCTGTGGCTGCATCCATAATATTCATCATGGGGTCTATAACTCCCACTGCCCCAACTGGTTGTGTTAGAGCAAGCCGATCAGCCAGGCCTTGAACAAAACAGGAAGCAACGCGCTGGAATGAGGATCCAAACACCAAAGCTTTGACTCTAAGTTCAGATAGTAAAAGGGAAGCATGTGATTTGTCACGACAAGCCACAGCTTCTGCACAAGCAATTAGAAGCTGAACCAGCCTCATCCCATCGGCACATCCATCTTCTTCAGCTACAGTCCCCTCAGAATTATTAGTCATATCTTCTGCTGCCTCTTCAATAGCTTCAGCAGCAAGAAACCTCTGTGAATAAGTCGATATGTGATCTCTGAAATGGAACCTTTGCAAGCTATTCACACTGTTGGTGCTGCTGCAGCGGCTTATGCCGCTATAGCCATTGCTGCCACTTCCACTGCTTGAATAACTACTAAGGACATCAGGGATACTTGTGCTTCTTCTTATCCTTTTGCTGTCCCTTGTGGTTTCATCAGAAAAAGGGAAGGCCCAAGAAGAAGCACTGCTTTCCAAAAGAGGCAAAAGAGGATAGACATAACAACCTATTGCCGGAACATGAAGATCAAGGCCAATCACTTGATTTTCATCACAGTAATCGTCCTTGGAGGAACTATAAAGGGGAAGAGCCATTTCTCTAGTCTCTCTATTCTTCTTGTTTTCTCCTGTTTTCAAAAGATTTTCAACAACGCTCTGACAGACCACTCTGCCAAACGATGGGAATATTTATACTAAATCATCTCCTTCTTGTTGACGTTTACAAAGTTGGATATAATAATAATTTGCATGCATTAAAAATCACATTTGACTTGTTAAACTGTAGCAGGTATAGACCAACTAGACTTCCTTTGCCGTCGCTCTCATGGAGTTTTGGATTGGAATATCAACAAGGAGGTAAATGCTAAATAGAAATATTACCATTTTTTGGTAGAGTGGTCTTTCAGAGCATTGTTGAAAATCTTTTGAAAACAAGAGAAAATAAGGAAGAATAAAGAGATTGGAGAAATCTACTGTTTGAACCCTAATTGCTAGCAGCATTATATAACATGCCGTTAACTCAAAAGCGTTGAAGGTTATTGTCACTTTCTGTTCTGTCTTCGTCTATGTAGTTTTTTTAACTCTCATGTAACAAAAAGCAGGCTAAAACTTAGGACAATTAAAGTATTTCATAGGACTCTCCGACAATCCCCTACTTGACCTGCAAGTGAAAGTGCTTAGAATCTGCCCGTCTATTTGGATGGGATAATATTTTATGTGTTATATTTTTGTTTTAAAATTTTTATTAATTAAAAAATATATATATTAAAATTTTGATTTGGATGGAATAATATTTTATGTCTTATATTTTGTTTTAAAATTTTTTATTAATAAAAAATAAATGTTAAAAAGGTTTAGTGTTTTTACACAATCTATTTTACTTGCTGTTTTCAAGTAATATGTTACAAAAGAACTTGTATATTGATTTATATAATACTCTTGCCCATTTAATGGTTTATCATAATTTTCTTGTGTAGCATTATGATAATTGTTTTAAATGTTTATTATTATTTATATAATGGATATATCTTCTTTTGTTTTTTATAAATTGATAAAACGAAGAACCTAGCCCTGAAACCTGCAGAATCCGTAGCCGGCTTAATTTTTTAATGAAAACATTTACACGGTACAAATATAAACTGGGGATCTGCTATGATAATGCCTTGAGATTCTTATTGAGTTGAGTCCTATACGTTGCTAAAAATGCACTTTATAATATATATTGTTGTTCACAAGGTAGTTTTTGACTCTTAAACTTGGCTTATTTGTTTTCCCGTTATACTTTTTTTATTTATATTGCTTATTTGTTTTTACTAAGCCTAAACTCTTGTTCAATTTCGATATTATCAATACGGAGTATTTGACTTAATAATTATTACTCTTTCAAAAGTCTTATTAAATTTTTGAGTAAATACTTATTTTGGTCTTTCACACTTAAAATTTTTATTAATTTGATCCCTTACATTTTTAAGTTTATTAATTTGGTCCCTCACACTTCAAGTTTATCAATTTAGTCCCTCACACTTCAAATCCTAATAAATTTAGTCTTTCACACTTAAAACCCTAATCAATTTAGTCCCTTAAACTTGTAAAACTTATCAATTTAATCCCTCACACTTCAAAAATATTGATAAATTTGAATGACGAAATTGATAAAAAATTTAAACTGTGAAAGATTAAATTGATAAATTTAAAATATGAGAGACAAAATTAATTAGGGTTTAAATATAAGAAACTAAATTAATAAATTTAAAGTATGAAAGACCAAATTAATAAAAATTTTAAGTATAAGAAATCAAAATAGGTATTTACTCTAAATTTTTTATTTATGTTTGAATCGTCTTAATATCACAAATCAAAATTCTTACGTATATTCCAATCCTTATCCTCACCCTCCTAATTATCAAAAATATATATACATATATAACAATATTTGACACCCCTCGCTAGACATCCTCATTTACTTTGCCACCGCTTTGGTTTGGAGTGAAAAAAGGAAAAATGGGGGATATGTACGTATTGACCTAAAATAATATAGGCAATGGGAAATGCATATAGAATCACCAATAGAAAAATATAAATTTTTATATGAAAGCAAGAAAAGTTAATTTATCTGCTTTGGTGGTTAATTACAAATAAACCATATGCTTATAGAAACTATTTTCACTTTTAAGTTTAATAAAATTAAGTTGGTTTATTCAAATTGGTTCTTTTCCATCCATCATATGTTTTTTTTTTTTTTTATCAAAAACTTGACTCTAAAATGTTTGGTTAAATCCTCATTCCCCAACTAGCTGAGTTGCTCTATATATAACTTTATGAAAACCATCGTACGTTGACTACTTGCCCCACATGCTGTACAGAAAATTTACTCCTATTTAAGTGCCGAATGTTGTCTTATTCGAATCGAAGGCAGGGTAGGGTGCACAAACGTAATTCGAAAAATTAACAGGGAAACACCAAATGGGCGAAGTCTATGCATTGACGAAGCCCTGATATTAATAGCTTAATTAATTAATTAATGGAAAATAATGCACTTAACAGATTGATGACAGGAAAAAAGGTTTATTGTTTAATAGCTATTTCACATCACAGATTACAGACAAGAACTTAGGTGACAAAAAAAAAAAACACAAAAGCAGAGAGAAAAAGATGGTGGAAATGGTTTGGGAAGGATGAGAAAATTAATCAGACATATTTTTTTCTACATATTGGGTAAGAGGACTAGAGAGGACATATCAAGAAGAAACGTGAAGGTTTAAAAGAGAGCTAAGGCCTGAATTTGATTCTACTTCTGATTAGTGGAAGCATGGGAAGCTAGCTAGCCATAAGAAGGAGCACATGCTATGCAAGCGAGCAAGAGAATAGCAGAAGAGGCACCATCTTCTTCCAGACTTGAACTGCTCCTTTTGAACTTGCCTGTTTTCCCTTTGTTACACTGAATTTGCTTCTGTATCTGCTGCTGGTGATGACACTGCTGTTGTGGCTGCTGTTGCTTGTTTCTCTTCATTGCTTCTTCCACTTTAGACACCATTTTTTCTTCAAGGTAGAAAAACAAACTCGAGATTTAGAAAAATGGGGAGAGAGATCAGATCACTGTGCATGGGAATCAGTCATTCATGCACCTCCTCCTTTTATAGACCCCCGTGGTACAAAAGTACCCTTGGAATATGCCAGTTATCACTTAGCTAGATTGGCCTTGGCAACGGCCCCCCCTCTCTATTAATTCTTCTGCTTTAAAAAAATCTGAGAAAGATGCCAATATGGAAAGTTTTGCTCTTATAAGTTTGAATAATTAATGGGACCATCATGGAATTGATACGTCCATTTTTTACAATACTGTTTGACGCTTGACACATCTAAGGCTGTTATCTATATACTACCAATCAATCCAAATGAGGTCCCTAGTTTGTACATTGATATCCAAATCTTGTATTCTAAGATTTAGTGGTAAATTTTGGAAATCTAGCCATATTATATTAAGCTCGTATGGATATCAAATTAACAATCAGCTAGCCCTCCTCCAAGAAAAGACCCATAAAAGAAAATAAATGATTGTAAGGATGATTATAAACTGATTAATTGGTTGGCTAAGGTCTAAAGTAACGACACAAATCAATGTCGTTTACTTGTTAAGCGACCAATTTCATATATGAGAGATAATTAAATTATATACATAATACAACATTAATGCCATTGCTAGGCTGTGGGAAAAAAAACTATTTTCAATGAAACATCAAAACATTACTATTATTGTTGAAGCTGCAAAGTTTAATTGTAACGCCTAATCATATGTGGAATCAAATCCCAAAAAAAAGAAAAAAAACACGATTTTCCTTAGCTGGCCGTTAAAGTGAATGATTAAGTATATAACACATTACATTATAAACCTTCATAAAGCACATATGCTAAAGAATTGTAAACTTGTACAGAACAATTGTTCCTGCGACAAAGAAATCATGTTATATTCCAAGATTGCCCTCCCCCGACCATACAGATGTTGCTCGGGGAGTTGTTGTCGCGACTCTAGGAAACGCAGATCGTCATGTGCAAAGCCATGTGAGCATGTGCCCAAGTTATCGTCCTTTTTCACTCTGGTCCCTCAGGTCATGGCCCAACTGTTTTCGTAGAATTAGCCTTGGTCTGTGGATTTTCTTATTAATAGGCTGACCAATCCATAAATTTATATTGTTTACGAATATTTAAAGTCAATTCTTGAACCAATCGATCTAGGTTAATGTTGGGACTTAGGAAAATTAAGAAAAAGAAATAACTTTCACACATCTCAAACTTTGTACATGAATTTAAAACTTTATTATTATTTTTTATTTAAATGCAATGTAACGTGCAATTAAAATCAGTAGATACGTCTCCTTTTTCTCATTTATGTCAACTCTAGCGGAGTTCGTAGGAACTGATTGCATCGGGTACATTCGCGTGTCATCTGACGTCAGTGGAATGAACTCGGATCATTTGATGCACTATGCTTTTTCATTATGGAACACATTTATTTGCAATCAACATGAATTTAATATAGTTATTGACGTTAGCTGTGGAGTTGGGTTGTGAAAACGAAGAGAGGAGACCAATTAGTTTCATAACCCAGTGCTTTGTTGTGATAGAAACAGACAAGCTAAGCAAGTAAAGGATAAGGACATGAACCCATAATTCTAAGCACGAAGGGTCACGGTCGTAGAAAATGGGATGTTGGCCTTTGTAAGAGCAAAGCAATCTTGATTGGTTTGACCATCCTGGACGACTTCAATGGCTCTGTGATTGCTTCTCTCTATCTTTATTATTGGGAAACATATATACTTATTATGCATTAATTGTGATAATTGAGGTTCATGCACATATACTCGGCATTGTCGAAATTGATAGCCGGCAAGGCAATTGCAGTCAGTATCATCTTTATAAAGAAAACAATATAATTGGATAACTACAATGTTCTGAGAAATCACAATTAATTTAGTTACTTTTTTCTCGTCCGCAGTTTATGGGAGGAAGGACACCCCCGCTAACTAAGGCAGACAACACTCAGGGCCACGACCATTTCCTAGTTTGACATTAGTTATGGCAATTTAGCGGGTCTGTCATCATTGGATAATGAATTGTTTTCTGCGACCTCTGGCTGTGCTGTTGAATAGAAGCACCAGTGTCGGTGTTCACTGATGCTAATCCATCTGAGGCTTCATATGTTAGTTTGGGTTTGGTTGGCCTATTGTAATGGGCTAAGCTGGGCAGGGCAGGGCATTTGATGTTTTAATAAGAAGCCCAAATGTCTAATAAGCAGGAAGAAGTAGGTCTGGGCTTGGAGGACAGAAACCTCGTTACCTGAGCTGAACCTTTCATAGGCTTTTCCGGCTCCCAACCTCTCTCATTTATTGTACGGCACGTGACGAGAGGTAGTACTAGAAGATCCATCCCTTTCCAACAACTCAACTCAATGGATGTGGATTGAATGGCTAAAATATAACTAGTCTGCAAAATAATGATAAAGCAACTACTTTTCTTCATAGCATTGGCACCACAGGCACAGAGCAAAAGTAAAGAAAAAAAAAAAATTGCACGGGAATCCTTAGGACCAGATCCATGCCAACCACACAGAACCCTTTCATATTTATTTCAACTTCAGAAAAATGTATAACTCAACTTGAAACTTAGGCGCTCAATATCCTACCAAAATTCCCACGCCAGAGTTATTCTTCATGACAAAATATTCTTTATTTTTTCTTTTATCTGGATGACAAAATATTCTTATTCTTCTATAAATATATGTATCAAGAAGAATATCTAAAAGAAATTATTTTTTTTTTTTTCTGAGAATTTTATGGTTTCTGGTATATTATCATTATGAACAATTGTGTATGTTATATTAATAATGCTAGAAAACAATCAGCCATAAAATGACATAAGAAAACAATATTTACAGAACCAAGACGATGCAAAGTTTTCTAGAGATTCTTGAACCTTCGCTTCGCTGCATTAAAAATAAAATAAAATAAAATAAAGAAGAAAGAAAGAAGTATTTGAATATGGGTATTAAATTTTCTCCCCCCTACTTTAACATTGGCCACTTCTCTTATTTTGTTTGTTTTCCAAAAATGCCCTTCTGACCCCCTCTTCTCTTTCATTTTTCACTCACTTAGTCTCCCCGCGTCGTTTGAGTGAACGGCCATAGAAGCCATTTGAGACAATTTTTGACTATGGAGAGTCAATTGGTTGCAACCGGCCATGGAGAGCCATTTTAATGAAATTTCAGCCATAGAAAGCCGTTTAAGTCTAGTTTCGGCTATATATAGCCTTTTTTGTTAAAATGAATAAGGGAGGAGCAAACAACCATACAAAGGAGTTTTGGGGTTTTAGGGATTGGGTTTTGGGGTTGAGGTTAGAGTTTAGGGTTTGGGTTGATGGTTCAAGGTTTAGGTGTACGTTTTAGGGTATAGGGTTTAGTGTTAAGAATTTATGATTTAGGTGTTGGTTTATGATTTTTGGTTTAGTATTTAGGGTTTGTTCGTTTCTGTTTGATGGTATATGATTTGTTTAAAACATGATGTTAACACTTTTATTTTATTAGATATTAAATGATCTGTTTAACACTTGATCTGAATTATTTGAATTTATTTGATGATTGAATTACTTGTATTAATATTATAAATGTTAATGTTTGGTTACATTGCATAAACGAATCCAATTTTTATTTAAAAAGAGATATTTAACTACAAAAATGACCCTTTATAGTCGTTTGGAGACAAAAATATGTTTACATAGCCGTTTGTAATAAAAAATAAGAGTTTAGTATCATAAACGATACTAGAGAGTCATAAATATAACAAAACAGCTCTCCACAACCTAAAATTGAGCAAAACAGTTTTGAAAAGCTAAAAATTGAATAAATCGGCTATGAAAAGCAAAAAATTAAACAAATCAATTAGAAAGAGCCAAAACTATAATAAAATGGCTCTTTATAGCCAAAAATTGTCCCAAACCGCGCGGGGCTAGGTGAGTGGAAAATGAAAGAGAAGAGGGGGATAAAAAGGGTATTTTTGAAAAAAAAAATAATAAGAGGGAAGGGCCAATGTTAAAGTGGGTTAAAGTGGAGGAGTGGAAAAATTAATACCCTTTGGATATCAACAAAAACTAGTCTATGCTAGTATAAAACGGTGGGCCTTTTGGCTAAGAAAGGTATTTGCAAGTCTGTGGTCGGGTGCCCAATGTATGTGGCATGAAGTGGTTTTCTGGTCAATTTATATTTTCAGACATGAGACAACAAATGGCATAAACTCCCAAAGTAAAAACTCAAAAAAGCGAAAGCGAGAGGCTGCCACCGTAGGAGAATACCGGTGCATCAAGTCTCCCGCTTACTCTTCTTTTTATATGATAAACCCTACTTCATTTTCTCTAGCACCTTCTACAACCACTCACTAGTCTTCTACCTGCTGCTACTTTACTCTCTCGCTATTCTCTTCTGATATCATGGGTAATCCGAATGATTTAATGGATTTTGCTCTGTTTCCTTTCAAAATTCTACTTAGTTTGTTGTGATCTTAATTTTTAATGTGTTTTTTTGGCTTTGTTTTGATGTTGGTGATCAGGCAAGGTCAAGATCGGAATCAATGGTAAGCCATCTTGTTCGTATAATCTTTCTTCTTTGGATTGTACGTCAGATCAGATCATCTATCTGCTTAACTATCTCTGTTTTTTTATTTGAAAAAATTAATTCGAATTTTCTTAACATTTTTCTTCCTCTACTAGGATTTGGAAGAATTGGTCGCTTGGTGGCCAGAGTGGCTCTCCAAAGAGAAGATGTAGAACTCGTCGCTGTTAACGACCCCTTTATCACCACCGACTACATGGTATGGAAGACTTACCTTATTTTTGTTAGCGTTTATCTATGAATCATAGTTGATCAATGATGTTAAGATTATATATATGGGTTCAGTTCGTCATGGTAAATCATAGATCTGATTTCTTTGGTTATTATATATATTTGATCAGTTCATTCAGCTGTTGACTTGTTTATACTAGCTTAAACAACGATAATTCTGCGATTGTTTGCTTTGGCTGTTCTCTCAGGGCTTCTAGGAGACAATCAATTGTGAAGTTATTAGCTAGTATTTCATTCCATTTTTTCTTTGGGAAAACAAGGGCAGTTTGAGTTTCGCCAATTTTTGATTTTGTATGTTACTTATCGGGTTCATTTGGTTTGCATGGCAGACCTACATGTTTAAGTACGACAGTGTTCACGGACAGTGGAAGCATCACGATATCAAGGTCAAAGACTCTAAGACCCTTCTTTTCGGTGAGACCCCAGTAACCGTGTTTGGGATCAGGTATTAGTGTTATCCTTTTTTTATTGCTTGTGCTTGTATAATTGTTAAGACTGCTTACTTTACGGTGGTAGAGGTTTAATCAATTGTCTTTTATCACTCTGTGGATCAGAAACCCAGAGGAGATTCCTTGGGCAGAGACTGGAGCTGAATACATTGTTGAGTCCACCGGAGTCTTCACAGATAAGGAGAAGGCTGCTGCCCATTTGAAGGTTTGTTTCCGTGCATGACGTTTTGAATGTTACTTGTTTTGGTTGCATGGCTAGCTTCATTCTTTGTTTGAAGATTTATTTCTGTGCTATGTTTATACATAATTAGCTGATCACATTGTTTATTTACCAATCGCACTGATATATGGTTCTTTTGCTTGTTTGTGCTTGTATCGTGATAAACTCATATTCATTTCATTGATTACCTTAATGTTTTTGTGAGCCAGGGTGGTGCAAAGAAGGTTATCATCTCAGCCCCAAGTAAAGATGCTCCTATGTTTGTAGTAGGTGTTAACGAGAAAGAGTACAAGCCGGAATTCAATGTTATTTCTAATGCTAGCTGCACAACAAACTGCCTTGCCCCCCTTGCAAAGGTAAAACATTCAGACGTTTGCACTGGATATTTGATGCTGCTTTGTGCTGTGACACGGTGTTAATTGTTTCTTCTTAAATTTGCAGGTCATTCATGACAGATTTGGCATTGTTGAGGGGCTAATGACTACTGTTCATTCTATCACTGGTGGGCCTATTACTACTTGCTATTTGTTGTTGCATTTTTTATTTTTACATGCTAATACTGCTTCTCTTTCTGTTTTGCAACTCAGCCACCCAGAAGACTGTCGACGGGCCATCCAGCAAGGACTGGAGAGGTGGAAGAGCTGCTTCATTTAACATCATTCCTAGCAGTACTGGAGCTGCCAAGGTGAATTATTATCCATATTATTTGACCCTTTCGCCACTTACAGAACAGATCACAGACGGTCTGTTGTTTCGTTTCTTCCCTTGTATATATATATATATATATATATATATATATATATATATATATCCTTGTCTCACTCTATTTGATCGTGTATCTAGGCTGTTGGAAAAGTGCTTCCTGCTTTAAATGGGAAATTGACTGGAATGTCCTTCCGTGTTCCTACTGTGGATGTATCTGTTGTTGATCTCACTGTTAGGCTGGAAAAGCCAGCCAGTTATGAGCAAGTCAAGGCTGCCTTTAAGTAAGTACAGAACTTGTAGATATCCCTCCTATTTCAGCCTTAATTTGATCAGAGGGAGCTAGGGCGTGAATGTCTTTTAGTATATGATTTTTGCAACGATTTTGGGATTATTCCTTCTTATCCGGACATTCTTATTTATTTTATTAGGGAGGAGTCCGAGGGGAAGTTGAAGGGAATCCTTGGTTACACTGAGGATGATGTTGTCTCTACTGACTTTGTTGGTGATAGCAGGTATATCTTGTCTTAGCAGATAAAACATTGTTTATCACATGGTTGCCGTTAGTAATGCCGAGGATACTGTTTCACTCACTTTGTCTTTTATATAACATATATATATATATATATAATCCTCTACATCTTCCCAGCAGATAGGATTGGCATTTGTGCGGAAAATTAAACGATCTGAATTTATGTTTTATGGCTTCTGCAGGTCAAGTATTTTTGATGCTAAGGCAGGAATTGCTTTAAACGACAACTTTATAAAGATCGTAGCATGGTACGACAACGAGTGGGGCTACAGGTATGCATCGTTGTTATCCATTTAAATGTGATTTATTCTTGTGCATAAGCTCCGTTTTTTGAGTTGAGCTGTGTATAGGGGTGCACAGTAACTACAGTTATGGTTTTTATTTATTCAGCAGTTCTAATTGTTGCTTTGCCTGTTGTCCTGCAGCACACGTGTGGTTGACCTGATTGCTCACGTTGCTAAAACTCATTAAGACGGTACATCAAGTGGCCTACGTAATGCTTCCATATTTTATTCTAGCTGCTGTTTAGCCTCCATTCCATGATGAATGAGAATTCGGAATAAATGGTGTTCTGAAACCATGTTGCCCTGTTAGGAGCGTTAGTTCTTGTGGGGAGGGAATGGAGGTTTTGGATGTTAGTCACTTTGTTGTTATTATCGATGGTTTTTCGTCTCTCTCTGTCTGACGCGGTGTCATTCTCAATTTATCATGCTTAACCCAGGAAAGCGACTCCGAGCTTTTAATATGTGATTATATGAAAACTGAAATCCCTGCACAAGTTTGAAAGAGTAAATATCTTGGTCTTTAAAATTTTTATCAAGTCTTTATATTATTTGATTTTTTATATTTAAAATTTTAATTAATTTAAGTTTTTAAATTTATCAAGTTTATTTTTACATTAAGGAATTAAATTGATAAAATTTTTAAAGTGGAATAGAATTAATTAGAGTTTTAAATATAAATTAAATTAATAAAAATATAAATTAATAAGTTCAAAGTTAAAAATATAAATTAAATTAATAAGGATGGAAATTAATAAATTTAAAATTAAAAACTAAAATGATAAGAGTAAAAATTAATAAATTTGAAGTGAAAAAATAAAAGATTAAATTGATAAGAGTTGAAAAAAAAGGTTATAATTTATATTTTTTATTTTTTGTGTTTATGTACAAGAAATGACAATCACATACAAGTGAATCTTTGTATGGTCGGCAAGATTTGCTGCGAGTGGATAAAACCAGTGCTATCTCTTGTATTGTTTTTTCACCGTCCTATTGACTGTTAAATATGTATTGGCATATACTGAATTTCGGCATACCCATCTGTAATTTTTTCTCTTTTCTGGAACCTGCACTAGCCTTTGTCATGTTAATTCAATTTCTTTCTTTAATTTTACGTTGTGAGAATAGACTATATTACATTCCCTAGAAATGCCACTTGAACGATAACCATGAACATCATTAGCCCCATCAAATCTCGTGTTTAGGCCAATCTGCTCGACCATTAAACTATACCGTTATAAGGTAGCTTGGGATGGTATGCATGCCCACGACATTACTCACTACTTTTCTGATCGCAGGAAGATCATGCTATTGCCAACAGTACACTACGGCGTCAATCACTTTATATGTATTACGAATCGTGTCAATAATTTCTTGGATGGCGGCAAGCATAGATAAATAATGGTCACCCATGTATTTTTGGCCTCCACCCGCCATCTTCCAAGTAGTAATTTCAATAGAAAAAAAGAGTATTTTTTATGTTTTTTTTTAGAATTATAATGTTATGTGAACAGTAAGCACAATCGGACACATCCTAAACCTGTTATTGCTAATTTGTAATTGACAAGATTTGATTTTTCTGGTGGTTTTTTTTTTTAATGGGCAATAAATAAATGACTCTGGTAAATTAGATAACAAATAAAAATTAATAATTAAAATGTATTCAATAAAAACTAAAAATAAAATTGAGCCTGATAAAAAAGCCAAACTATGCAATGTAACCTGCCAGATTTAATGTCTCTCCAAAATCTGACTTAGATATTGATTTGATCGTTTAAACAAGGACAAAATTAAAATTGAGATTTTCTTCGTCATTTCCACAAGAGCAGGACCAATGATAAAACCATTACTTATGAAGATTAATGCATATTGTTTTAATGCATCACATATATCTGCTAACGATGGAAACACGAACACAATACAATTCCTTATACTCGTCTGTGCTTTTCACGGTCCATACTGAGAGTTAAACAAGAGAAATACAAATAATTTTGTTCGAAGCAAAAGCAGAAAAACATGGTAAAAGGCTGTCGGTTCAGTACATTGCATATTCAATTAGAAAATCAGAATAAATAGTTAATAATTATTGTTACTTGCAGTTTAAAAAAATACCTTAATGTTGAGCGTACCATACGGATTTTTTATTTTCTGTGATTATACAGTAATTCTATAAATCAGAATAAATTCTGGTGAATGATAGAAGAGCCAAATAAGAAAAATTACTATGATGTATGGGAATTTTTTTTTTTAAAAAAAAAAAAATCATTGCGCCAAATCCAAAAATATAAAATGCAAAAGCATACCGTTCCCTCTATAATTAATAGCTCTGTTATTCAAATCTCTGACCTTTTCGACCTCTCCGCCAATCTTCCACTGCAAACATTAATGGGCGTTCCTTGTATCTCTTTTCTTGTAACTCGTCACATGCAATGCTCTGCTCGCTACTTGACGTGCCTTAAGCCCTAAATTTTTCCACCAGCATTTCAATTTGCTCCTTATTTTAGTTCAATGGCGACTGCGGCATTCAAATCTACGACCAAGAGGACGCCAATGGGAGCTTCGTCGACTTCCTCCGCCGACGATTCCAGCTCCTCCCGTCGTAACTCGTCTGCTTATCGCCGTTCTCGGAGTCTCAGCCGATTTTCCCGTCGTATTACTGTTGGGGACACATTCGACGACCTTAATGAGTTCCCTCCACGGAGAGCGAAGTTTGTCAACACTGTTCGTTGTTCGGAGTTTCCTGAGATCAGTCTTGATGATCTTGCCTTCGAGTTATTCGAATCTGGTAATCGAGGTCGCTTGGCTTCCAGACACTCTGAGGTGAGTCCTGTGAGTGTGAGTGCCAATCCTGCGTCGCGGAGTCGAGGGAGGTCGCTTTCAAGGAAAAGCTCAGGGGTGAGTAACGACGGGAGGGGCAATGTCGGTGCCGTTTCTTCTGGCGGGGGAAAAGCGATTTCGGAGACTAATGCTAGAAGAAGAAGATCAGTTTCAGTGGTGCGGTATCAGATTAGCGATTCAGAGGTAGGAATCCCTTGCTTTTATATATATATATATCCTGGTTGGGGTTGTTTGGTTTTCCCACTCTCTGGAAGTTCGGTTGAATAGCTTAATTGTATTTAGTCGTCAAATATTTCTAGTTTTGATTTCATTATCACCTCAGATAATTCTTGAATACAATTATTCATATCGTGCCTCGAATCTATTGTCGTACGTGTACTATAGACTTTAGAGTAAGAACTTCCCTATGTTTTCTCTAGTGCTGTGTAGGTAACACGTAATTCAGGATCGTGTTAGACTGAAAGGAGCATTATAAGCAATTTGCTGAGTCTAATGAAGCAGAGGTCAATTGAGTTATAACTTATAAAACCACATAGGCATATCATTCACTCAGAATTGGGCATTTACTTCTGAAATTGGAGAAAGAAAATAGTGCTTAGATTTCAGTAAAACGTCATTCCTTGAATGCAATAACTTTCTGGGCCAATGTCAATTTTAGGACCTTAAATGTGTATCAGTTTCATGGGGCGTTTCGTGAATTTTTGCCTGTTCTCTAAATTTTGATCATCTTATCTTTGATCCGGCTACCATTTGTATTTATTGCACTACATGTTTGAAGCCGTTGGTGATTTTCAAAACGTCACAGATCATTCTAGTGAACTATGTTTTCTATGCTTATCTTAACCAAGTCGTATTAGAAAAACTATTTGATATATTTATGTATGTATGGATCTTGCATACTACAGAGCGAGCTGGAGCATTCTCAGAATTCTATGAGTCGTGTTTATCTGAAGAGTGCTGATATTGGAAACAAGCAGATGCACAAGCCTGCTGTTTCAGATCAAAGACCAGTGCTGAGAAGGTCCCTCAGCCAGAAGGATGTGAGGTCATATGATGGCTATTCCGTAAGTGTCATTAATTTCTAGATTAACTCTACCAATGTCATTAATTTCTGGATTATCGTGTTAAATATATGTTTGTCACTCACTTTGAAGGACCGATTATTAATCCTGATTTTTTGATCGAAATCTTATTTCTATCAGAAGGGAACATTGACATCTTTAGTGTCTTCAGTTATTTTCATCCAACATGTATTCAAAAGTTAGCTGAACTTGATATGATGTTTCAGAGTCATTCTTCAGTTCTCACTGATGATGAAGCGGCAGGGGCTTACTTCAGTAAAAATGGAGTTGAGACAACCGAGGCTGTTTATGCTCAGAATAAGGTTGAGCTATATTCTTAGAAGTTACAGTTGTGCAAGGAGTACCGATTCTGTTTTCTGAGTATCAGTTCTTAATATCTTTATTCTTTTCATAAATGCACAGGCAATGCATCCTAACGTTGAGTATGGATTGAACAAAGCAATGCGGAAGGAATTTAAACATGCTGTGGGGGATGTCAAATTGGAAATTGAACAAGTCTGTGAAATGTTATTTCGTTTTCATTTGCTTGTCTGTCTTTCCTGCTGAAAATTTGTTTTCTTATGCCATTTTGAAATAGGCTGTGGTGAAACCAAAGACCTCCACTTTAACTTCTGGTGACCGCTCAAGGTCAAAAAGCTCTGATGTTATTCAGACCGCTTCTTCAATCAGAAAGAACTATGAATCCAAACTAGAACACGTACTATAATTCAAGAATTCTTTTCTTTGTCTTATAAATGTCTTAGTGCACCTCTTTTCCTATTGATGTGTGGGTTTCCTTGTGGGTTTTTCATATTAGTCTAATACAATAGTCTGCAAAAATGATAATGTTGCCTTTAATTCAATGCAGTATCTCGTGTTTACAGATGGTGCAAATCATTCTAGATAACTTTTATGTTATGATTGAGCATAACTGTATTTTAATTATTCAGATTCTTTGATTGTTGATATATTGTATTCAAATTCGGCAATAAAAGACAAAAGCAGTTATGCTGTTCTCTTTTTGAAACTGACAGTCAGAGAAGTGTAAACATGATTTATTAGCCGAAATAGTCCTGGAGGAGCAGCGTGGCAGAGAGCTTTCCAAAATAGTGAATGAGTTACTTCCTGATACAAAGAACAATGCCGTAGAAAAACCATCAAAAACCAGGAAGGTATAACGTTGCCTGTGGAAATTATTTCCTTGTAATTTAAAGTAATGAAATATTTGGTTGACTTCCTTAGCCATTTATGTCTTTTTTTCGGGGGGTGTCAGCGTAGTAATGACAGAAAAAGGATGTCTAGGTGCTTGACTGAGGAAGCAGACAGAATTATTGAGGATTTTATCTCAAATGTTGAAGACACCGATATTTCATCGTTTGATGGAGAAAGGAGTGAGACGAGCTCATCGATTGGAGGAGTGTGTAAACCAGAAAGTTTTAACACTCCACCAGTCGCCAGATCTCTTCCTGTGGAGATGGATGGGGTAGCATTTCCGTGGCTGCAATGGGAGATTAGTAATGATCTTTCTCCTTCAACGTACCTGAATAAGACAGAGACGCTAGCGGTTCCAAAAATTGCACATTCCATTCAGGTTATCATCAATCTGTCAAATTATTTTAAAAAAGAAATATGATTTTGGGAGTAACATGACTTTGTGGACAGTAAAAGTGACTGGCTCTTACAAGTTGGCTTCATTGTATTTCTCTACTATCTCTGTTAATTCATAAGTCATAATGAACTAACTGATTGTTCATTTTGAGAAATAAGGATATAATCTGTAAGATGTCTAGAACAACAAATCCTGAAATTTGAACATAAGAACATGACTGTGCATTTGTTGCACTATCCGTTTTGTTTATGATTTTCAGGTTGGCTTAAGGAGTCAAATATATCGGAATGATCATAAAGAAATATTTATACGAATGTCGAACAGTGTCCCATAGATTGTTGATTTTCTTTATTTTTTGGTTGATTCTTTATGTCACAGGAAATTGCCAATGCGCAAGATCAAAGCAAATATTCTGCCAGTAGTCGTGGGAGCTGGAGCCCTGATGTGAAAAAAGATTTAATTAGTGAATTTGGAGAATCTAGTATTTGCCGAAGTGAATCATTCTCGGCTGAATCCAAAGGGTTGAGGTGTGATATGGATGAGTACCTCAAACTCAAAAGCAATGAAGAATTTGTTATTGAGACGTGGAGGCAACGGCAGAGAATCAATTCAGGCAGTCTCCTATTATGTAATTTGAAGTTATTTTAGCGATATATGTTTCTGAAGGCCATTCTCCCAATGTAATTTTCTTTTGCCCTTGCTTTCCCCAGTGTGATTGTCATGTATAGGTTAACGTATAAGCGTCATATATATCATAATATGAGAATGGCACTTGGCCCAAAATTAGTTGCATAAATTAGTTTCTTTCATGGATTTTTTCTGTTTATCCGATAAATTTGGCTGAGGTTGCAGTTGGTAAACCCGTTTAGGTTTTAAGGTATGCTTAATAAAATAAAGAAGGAAAATATTACCCCAATCTATTGTGTTTTGTGATGGTAAACTCCAATGTAAGAAGAAGCTAGGATCTTTGTCTTTTTCTACTCGATAATGGAGAGGGAGTGAAGTGAATGTCTATAACCTATGATCTAGAGTGATTATCTGGTCAAAAATGCATAAACTCATAAAAAAGAAAAATTATTGATACATAAACCGTTATAATCTAAACCAGTTGATCGAAGAACCAATGGCTTTAAACTTATTTTGGTAGTGACAATGGCTTTAAATTATACAATGTGGTATAACTGACTTGGAGATAACAAACAGTAAGATAGTATATAAAATTAATGAGATTTTTCTTTAAAAAAATTAAAGTTAATTTTATCCAATTCTTTTATTTGTCGCATATACAGGGTAATTTTTTTCTAATTAAGCCAAAAACTCCAATAAAAAAAAATTCGTAATTTACTATGTCTCAACGTCAAATGAGTTATCTATTATGACAGCATATATCAGATAATGCAGTTTCAGTTTGACGTCGAGTTCAATTAACACCAATCAAAACAAGGGTTGCAGATTAAAAAATAAGAATAAATTGTCATTTAATTACTAGTTTATTTATTTTTTGATTTTTTGAAAAATAAACTTTATCCGCTCCCTGAAAGAACTGGTTTTCCAGTTTATAGAGTAAGTTGTATACTGACTGACTCATGCTCCACACCACTGTAAGCAGCGATGCAAATCCTTCAAACTCCGTATCTGTTCACTTTTCCTAAAACCATAAACCCTACCTCTAAGCCTTTCCACTTTCAGCGTCGTTCTCTGCACATCAAAATCCTCCCATTTTCCAGCAACTTCATCGCCAAGTCCGTTAGTTCTGATGAATTCCCTGTGGACGAAACCTTCCTTGATAAGTTCGCTCCCAAAGACAAGGAAACTGAAGATGAAGCTCGAACGCGCAACTGGATTGAGCGCGGCTGGGCCCCTTGGGAAGAAATCCTCACTCCAGAGGCCGATTTTGCGCGCAAGAGCTTGAATGAAGGCGAAGAAGTTCCGCTGCAATCTCCAGAAGCCATCGAAGCGTTCAAAATGTTGAGCCCAAGCTACAGGAAGAAGAAGATGGAGGAGATGGGGTTGACAGAGGATGACTATTACCGTAAACAATTTGAGATCAAGGGAGAGATACCGGAACCTCTGCAGACGTTGTGGGCGGGGCCAATGGTTTTTCGACTGGTGCCGCCAAGGGATTGGCCACCTAGAGGATGGGAGGTTGATCGAAAGGAGTTGGCATTTATACGCGAGGCACATAAATTAGAGTCAGTGAGAGTGAATTTGGAGGAGCTGGAAACTGGAGTCAGAACGGAAGTGGATGATATGTGCATTGAGAGGTATAACATGTTTCTCAAGCAATACAACGAGTGGGTGGCTGCAAATAAGGACAGATTGGAGGAAGAGTCTTACAAGGTCTCAGACTAATACTCCTTTTATTTTGTTCTATCATTTTCGGGTTCAGACTACTAATGTTCAGACGTGTTTGCCTGTAACAGCATGACCAAGATTACCATCCTGGTGGGAGGAAAAGAGGAAAAGACTACAAGGAAGGCATGGTATGATTAGTTGCATTTGTTCATTCGTTTATTAGGTGCGGCATTGTGGAAACATAATTATAGAGCTAATTGTACATGCTCTTCATTGCTTTTTGCAGTATGAGCTTCCATACTATTATCCTGGCCAAGTAAGTCATTCAGCTCATCTTATTCCTTTTGGATTTCCGCAACTTCCTGAAAGATAGTTTATTTGAAGATTAATGGCGTAACTAACTACTGGAGAAATTTTAATTTTAATGCAGATTTGTCAAGGGAAAGTGACGACATTGCACCTCTATCAAGGGGCCTTTGTTGACATTGGTGGTGTATATGATGGGTAATTATCCAATACAGTATTGGTCTTTTTACTGTTCCTGAACTTTTTTCTTTATTGTGTATTCCTGTGTTAGTTTCCCAGTCAATAGTTGGATGCTGGGTATAACACAAGTGACAGTTGCTTTCAATGTAATGCTTTGATCAAACCCGTAGCCATTATTGAGTTAGCAGAACTTTAGAAAGTATAAGGTTATAAAGTTATTCTTTACAAATATAATTATTGTCTCGGGGATTAAAAAATGCAAGATGAATTTTGAACTACGAGGGAAGTATATTTATAAACGCATAATCTATATGCTATTCACTTCCAAATTAGGAGACAGAATCAGCTATTTGCTGGTTATTTACAAGAGGACATACATCTTGTCTTGTTTCCCTAGAGTATCATTTAGCTGCCTAGTTTAGTGAAAATGCTTCACGAGCTTTTGTTGAAGCAATCTTATTGCAGAAGTGCTCTATAAACACAGCCATGAATAATTATTTTGTTTATTTGTTTCCTGTGGCTATATAACTGACATACTCATTTTATCAATGGTAATTAGGAGGTTCAAACTTTAATTTTTTAACTTATTTAGCAGCTACTGGGTTTGAGCTTTTTGTTTCCTGTCAAGCATTCTTCTGCAAGATTCATATGCTTTGATGTGTTCTAGGTGGGTTCCCATAAAAAACAATGATTGGTATTGGATTCGCCATCACATAAAAGTTGGTATGCACGTCATAGTTGAAATTACGGTGAGTGTTTCAGTTACTGTTTCAAATTTTACCTTTGTGTAGTTGACACAGAATATTCACGTTTCGTCATTTATTTATATTCTGTTGGGCATTTACTCTGTCACATGAATTTTGTTTATTATATGGCAACTTGAAATAAGTTTTATTGCCATTCATCATATTGTATACCATGCAATCCCATCCATGTTTAAGTTGTCGTAACGGCATTTGATCATTGCGATGCAAGTATCTGGAGAAAATTTGATTAGCAGTTCTTGAGATTTCTAGATTTAATTAATATGAATTTTTATTTTGCAGGCTAAGCGAGATCCATACCGTTTCCGGTTTCCTATCGAACTTCGTTTTGTCCATCCAAATATAGATCATCTTATGTAAGATTTTTGTGTTTCTCATGCTCCACTCTATAAATCTTAGTTCCTAATTAAGCGTATTTTCAGTTGATACATTAATTTAACCCGCTGTTTCATACTTCAGCTTTAACAGATTTGACTTTCCACCAATCTTTCATCGTGATGAAGACACTAACCCAGACGAAATACGGGTTCGTACCTTTCAGTCTTGATACTCCAAACCACCCCAATCGTGATGAAGATTTTTTTTTTTTTTTTTTTTTTTGGCAATTGATAAAATTTCGTAAGATCCGATTCTGGTAAATGAATTGTTTTCACTATTATGTGACAAATTTATTCATGTGGCTTCAATGACATGATAGTGATTAAGCCATGAGATCAAATCGCTGTCATGTTAATTTTATGGGATTGCTTCATAACACGGATTCTCAGTACACTATTTGTAAATCCATGGATTTGGGTCAAATTACTTAGTTGTACCTTATCTTTTACAATTTCTAGCTTGCTGCTTTTAGAAGAAGTGTTAACAAAGGTTTCATTTGTTATAAAACTATTTCTTTTTCAATGGAGACTTTATTAACCCTAGGCTGAACTTCTCTCTTCTGTATCTCGCATGCCTATTTATTTTTCAAAATTGTCATGTATGATACATTCTTAAAATTGCAAGGTTATGTTTTTATTATTTTGATTTGAGATTTCCAATTTGCAGCGTGATTGTGGAAGACCTCCTGTTCCCAGAAAAGATCCAGGAGACAAGCCAGAAGAAGAACCTTTATTGTCAAATCACCCTTATGTTGATAAGGTATTCCTGGTAAAAAATTCATTTATGGAAAGTTGTGGCAAGAGACAGCTGTGGTTAACTGCTCTGCTTATACATTGGAACCTGCACAGGGACTTATTCCCTGCATAACCATGCATGACTGAAAGTAGATGTTCTGTTTGCTTTACCATTACCCATGGTAGTCACATAATAAATATTCCTCACATTTCTGCATTGAGGCAGACATTCTTTAATAAATTGTAATGCTGATCTCATTGGCAGCGTATGTTGTTTTGGATCAAGCTACTTTATTAGAAACTGCGTAGATTTCAATATATATAGTATAGCTGGAGATACTTTTTTTTGGCCATATAGAGATACTTATTTCAGGCTTAGGTATTTTAGGGAGTAAATCTGTTGTTCCATTTCCTATCTCATATGTTATCCCATTTACCATGATTGGCTCAAATGAGTAGGACCACCCATTAGATAATATTATTTTATAGTATTTAGGCCAATCATAGTGAGTGAAACATCATATAAGACAGAAAATGGGACAGCAGATTTACTCTCATATTTTATTAGCCGCATTCCTGGGCTATTCCACCCTAATCTGTAGTCTTTATAGCGGCCTCTACTGTGAAAATACTCCCTTCATGATACCTATTCTCACTCAAGCTTCTGCTCCTCAAGTACAGATCACAAATATATTGCCTGGATTTGTTGATTCTTTCTCGATGCATCATTGTCTATTCTTTCCCACGAGCAAAGCATATATGCGTACAAGTTATTGATATAAAACATTGTTGGCCAGCTGATTCCCTTTTGTGCGCGTATGTTTATTGATCACCCACATGCTTTCGGTGGACTCTATGCCCTCCACCTTACCTACCACCCTTGACCTCTAAATGTAGAAGAAATGCAATTAGAAACAAAGGTAATTATATGCTTCTCATGAATAAGTAAGGGGATAAGAGGTCTTGTTTCTTATGAGTGTTAGGCTAGAGTCTAGCCGCTAGACCACTTGGCATCTTATAGGCGTGTATTGCTTTCTTGCCATACTTGTCTGTAACTAGCCGTGGTATGTTAACGAGCCCGTCACTTGAATTATCTGACATCTTTAAGATGGGGCAGATATATTCAATACATTTTTCTATGTTCAAGTAGAAAAACATTTGTGACAAATGAATTTGTGGGTGCTGATCCAACTACAAAAGAGACTGAGTTTGCGACATTTAGCATGAACCTTATTCAATGCGGGACTTTGGCATGCTCTTGTATTTTGTCATCTGGCTAGTTGAACATTGATAATTTAGTTGTGCTTTTTACCTCTAGAGTCGACATCATTTAGAAGATTCAGATTTTTTTCTTTTTTTTAATGACAAGGGATTGGAAATTTTGGGCCTGATTCTCTGATCATCAGCTGCATCTCTTGAATGTTGTGTGGATGGTCTACTCGTGTCCATTATTAACTACAGCTTCATTCATTTGCAGTTGTGGCAGATAAATGCAGCCGAGCAAATGATTTTAGATGATATGGAGATTAATCCTGAAAAATACGAAGGTAAAAGCCTGTCGGACTTGACTGATGATGACGACTTCGATGAGGAAAACAGTGTAATATATACACAAGCTTATTATAAGAAAACATTACTTCCAAAAATGATTCTGGTAAGTTCTATTGTAACAAAGTTGCAATCATCTGCTCGTACATATTTTTTGTTGTTTGTAATACTTTGTAATGCTTTGGCAGAAAACAAGCGTCAAAGAGCTTGATTTAGAGTCTGCGTTTGCTGAGCGTCAGGTCAGCTTTACCTTTCATTGTTTTTTGATTTATATTAAATCAGGATATACACCTTCACCTCCTTTGTGATCCATCAAATTTTCTGCTTCCCTAGTTTTTACCTTCTTTTAATTTTGTTTTAGTAGTTTATTTCGCAATTTCCAATGATTAGCTTTTAAAACTCAGGATTTGGCTTGGTCGGTATCGACCAAAAATAACAAACTAGCCATTTGTGCATATCACTTGATGGATTGCAGCTGAGTTGCTTAAAATCTAAGAATAATTAGTATAATTAGACAGATTTGTGTCAATTTAGTTTTTGACTAGCAAGATCATGGCTTAGCTCACAATCTCTTTCATGAAAAATATTTTAATCCTATATATTTGATATTTATTAAATTGCAAAAAAGGCCCTTGCAGGGCATTAGAATTGCCTGCAAAGTTGTAAAAAAGAGTTTTGTTATCTCCGTTTTCAAATTTGACGTTCCTTTTTGGATTGCAGCACCACAATAAACTAAGGAAAGAAGCAGAAGAGAGAGGAGAAAAGTACAAAATTAGCAAACTGAGGCGCAATATTGAGATGGATGAGTATGACTTAATGCACTGGCGTAGATCTTTCGAAGAGCGAGAAGCCTTGATAAGAGACATCAGCTGGTATTGTTAATAATACGTTAAATAGTATTTCCCAGGTTACTTCGTTGGTGAGCTATGTGATTTTTTACTTTTCCTTCTGATTATTCCCCTGCATTGTGCAGTCGCAAGGCTCTTGGTCTGCCACTGGAAGAGCCAGGAAGGTACGTGAATGCTAGTTACTTTGGTAAAGATCAATACGATCCTTCAAGTCCTCTATACCGTTATGACTATTGGGGGGAACCCAAGAACTCAGAGAAGAGCAAGCAAGAGAGAATTGCAGATACCCATAACAAATCAATAGTGGGCAAGGGCACTTTTTGGTATGAGATGTCTTACGAAGATTGCATGAAGCAGCAGATGCAACGAGAAGCCCAGTCTGAGAGACAGCCGCATAAAGACGCTGAAGATGAAGTTACGGAACAAGGTGAAGACGACGATGACGACTTTGACTTCAGCATTCTGAGCAATCTCGGTAATAATTTATCAGATCAGCTTCATGTTAATGGGACTGAATCTTCTAGCATATCCGATGAGGACATGTTTGAGGATTGATGCTATACTACGTAACTTTTTATTTTTAAAAAAAGGCCATTTTATTGTATAGTTAAGCTGAGATGCATGCAGAACGAGTGTCACCAATTTTGGCTGTACGAGTGTATTTGTGTAAGCTAACGAAAAAAGAATTTTCGCAGGATATTAAGTCATTTAGGGCGTAATGGTATTGCCGGGATGATTTTCGCTTCTGGAACAAACGAGTTAACAAGTTCTCGTTACGCAAAGGCACTTACTTCAAGGAATAAAGAAATAGAAAGAATTGCTTGACTCGATGTAAGCTATTTTACATTGTAAGTGAAGCTAACTCCCTAGGATCAGCAGCATAAGCATCCTTACAAATATGAATTCCACTTTTTTACAAACAAAATTGGGCATCCTGGTTGATACAACACTCCCACCTACATGCCATAGCCCTTAAATAAATCAGGGCCGTAGCTTTCTCAGCATATTTTCACACCATTTCGCAATCTAAAAGTAAATCAAAATTTTTTGAGAAAGCAAAAACCAAAGCCAACCTTATACTCTTCTTTACCTTTTGCTATGCAATCGTTTGGAGCTGCGGTGCTCAGCGTCAGACTATTCATATAGAAAAGATACTTTGAACCCAATGCTGGAAAAAGAAGCACCCGTGAATCCAGTAAATGCTCCTTAATAATCAACTTACATTCTTCATTAACTGATGCATTCTACAGAGAACATCTTCCATCAATCAATTTCTCCTTCTTCTACATCGTTTGCTGGTCCTGGAGCACTCTGAGGAGGTTCTTCCTCCTCCTCGTCATCATCTGCTTTCATGTATAATCCTAGTTGTTCCAAAGGATTCCCCTGGAGTTTAAAACTACCCAATCCATTTTGAGGATGATCAGGGCTTGTGTCCTCTGTGAAACTTGGTAAATGTTCATCATGCACGGTTCTCAGCATCTCCAGATCTTCCAAAAATTGACTATTTTCATTCATATCAACTGTCTTCTCCATCTACGAAGAGAAAGCCTCTGACTGCAAGTTACAAGGAAAGCTGAACTTTGTACTAAAGTTTAATTTTCTTTCAAGGATACCTGTTGCAATGCCTGTCGAGCTGCTTCTCTCTCCAGTTCCCTCTTCCTTTTGGCTTCAGCTGCGGCTTCGGCTTCAGCTTTCCTCCGTGCCTCTTCTGCAGCCTTTGCCTCAGCCTGCAATCGAGCTTTCTCTATACAAGAAAAAAAATAAAAATATTGGTCAAAGCTTAAAATATCAATCCAACAATAGCATGTATACATTTGACCGCACAGAAGAAACATTCCAATAACGAAATGAAGACAAACCTTCTTTTTGCCGCCTTTCAAGTTCCTCTCTCTCTGCTCTAAGTTTTTCACGATCCCGTTTTCCCCCCTGATGTCAGAATTAAATTAAGAGACCATCTCAAAGTAAAATTTGCAACAAAGTTGGCAATATTTTCATATATAAGGTGGTAACGTCGGTAACTGCCACATTACTCTGACAAACCTTTTCAAGTGCTTTTTCTCTAGCTTTAAGTATGGTATCAGCAAAGCGGCTCCTTAGCAAAGCTGCACGATAAGCTTTATCGGGGGAGACTTGTCTATCAGATGGAGTACTCTCCCCTAAAATATTATAGATTGAATGGTGAGATAATGCCCAAAAACTAATAGCAGACAGAATTCTACATGTTTCAAGCTTACCCTCTTGATGACCTTCAGGCTCCGCAGCAACTGGCTTAGACTGGTTACTTTGTTCAATTTGGCCAATTCCATTCATTAAATCTGCACAGATGAGATATTGTGAGGTTGACAACAGTCACCGACACTTGTTTATGTACATTTAATGCCAAGAAAGAATGACAGAAGGACATGCTTAAAAAACACAAGCAACATAGTAACTCACCATTTCTATTATCTGCATTACCAAGATCCCCTTTCTTTTGATCCATTGGCAAACCAGAACCTAAATTTTCCTGTGTTATTAAAGGAAGTCTAGTCAAGACATCTGTAAATAGAATTTATAAGGACAACCACATTCGATTTCATATATATCATGTATACCTTGATAACACTAACAGGTTCTGAAGCTTTAGCGGTGTCTGACTCACTTCCAGATGAACTACCTGAGTCCGAATCTGTCAAGCCACAAATGCAAAAGAAATTCAGATGAGATGTGATTAAGTCAGTTCAAACTTAATAGTTAAAAACATTAGTCCAATAGTTAAAAGAGCTCAACTAAATATCGGAACATGACTATTTCAGAACGGGTCGGGATAAAATAGTTTACACCAACCCCAGAGGTAGGGAGTTTACATTTCAAATAGCACACCAAAGCTTGTTTCTATTATAAGTCTAATACTTTTACAAGTACGGATCCCCTAATAAAACACACGGTTTCCCCATAGAAAGTAGGGGACTGAGGCCACAGGAAGAATACTATAATAAATATAATTGCAGGCCACAATAAATTTAACGCTGGAGCATCTTTTATAACAGGTTGCCAGAAATTCTTTTAATAATGAGACGAATTATCAAACTTCAAGAGTCAAGACAGAGAGCTGGATGAACAAACACAGGCGGGTGTAATATCATAACACAAAATTTATGAAAATTAGACTCGCCAGTCTATAAGGAAGTACAGGAAAAACAACAAATCCTTGTATCGCATGCTGAGAATCTCAGAAAAACCATATCCTGAAAGGAAAAACACATGAAAACTATGAAGTTACACAAACCACTAGATGAAGAGCCAGAATCGCTACTGGAGCTGCTTGAACTACTGCATTTACTGTTCCTGTTTGCTCCATCTTTCTCAATCTCTACTGGAGGATAACTGGAAACGGGAGGATCATTCCCCCCAACGATGTCCACATCTTCCTCAACTGGGTCATTATCTGATTACGTATAAGGGATTTCATGAACATTTCTACCAGTAAGGTATCCAAAAACTGTTAAAACGAGGACTGAAAAAAACCTTTACAAGGTTGCATTGATGAATTGCTAAATCCTGATTCATTTGGTAGCTGCAAAAAATCAAGCAAGCCAACAATCATGAATCTGTATTATGTATGTGCCATAAATAGTTTCTAAACGTGCACATAATTAGTTGATAGACAGACAGATAGAAAGAGTGCAAGACAGAGAGACATAAAGAGCCACCTCCATTTCACAAGGTCCAGCTTTTGCCTGGCTTTTCTGCTTCTCCAGCATGTAGTCATCAAGAAGTTTCCGGAGTTTGAATAAGGTATCATCACTAAGTGCATCTATATCAATCTCAATTTCATCATCATTGGTTTGGCCAGCATTGTGACTTTGCTCTTTCAAGAAATCAACAATGCTCTCAGGCAACTCGGCAAGCAAGTCCTCCAACTCGATACTCAATTTGTGCTTCTCCGCATCAGTCATGATTCTTTTAACAGGCTCTGGTTTGGCACTATTGTCATTTAGTGCTACTTTCTTCTTTTTAGAGGGAGGAATTTGGCCAGAAGTTTCAGTTTCTACACGAGTAGTAGGTCTTGAAGGCTCAGATGGCACAATGTCAGCAGCAAGAATTTTCTTCTCTATAGCCTTCCATCTCACTTCAAAATATTTACTAAGTGTCTCTGCCATAATATGTACATCATTACCAGGTGGATTATATGTCATTGCATTTGAGAAAGTCAGCCGCACATCTGCAGCAAAATCCATCGGACTCGGGTATTCACCTGATGTTATTCCACTCTTGATAGTACCCAAATCCATTGGATGCTTAATGACAGTAAAATAATCCGGAATGTTTAGCTTCACCACATCAACGGGTGTGTTAAATACCCAACCGAATTGATGGGACATCAAACGATTAAGCAATGTCTCACACTGTTTCATCAACATAGCATTAGATGAGTTCACTGGTGCAACAGGATTAACTGATTCAGAACGTCCAGTAGTACTTTTAGTCCGAGGACCATTTCTTCCAGGAGGGGGTCGTTTTTTACCATGATGTACTGATGCTTCAAGTGACCTCTGCTGACTCTCAAGTGGGGGCCTCTTCTGTCCATCACTGCAGCTCCGTATATCACTGGAGGGAGATATAGCTAGGAAATTAGAATACATATTGGAAACTTTCTTCTGAAGTTTTCTAACTTGCTCAAGTTCCAACTTCAACCTCAGTCCCAAATCCTTCCTCTCAGAACGTGACATCTTTGATAACGACAAGACCTGCAAAGGAGCACCAAAACTATCACCCCCATCAACATTCAAACTGAGGCACTTCCTCTTAGGAGCATAAGAACCTTCAGACACTGTCAGCTCTGTATCAACCCTTCCCGAGCTACCAAACCCTTCTGATTCACCCATAGTCTCTACAGCATGCCGGAAGTCAGGAACAAAGCCGCTAGCATAACCTTTGGAGTATTTCCGTGATTTCCCCATTATTTGTGAGAGAGAGCACTTCCTCGATTCCTTTTGTCCAGCAAACTCTATAGGTACAGTTGGTGCCATAAGATAAAATTCCAATAACTGCACATATCAACTCTGGCAATGAGTTTTGCTCCAAGACACCAAACTTTGATAAAATATTAAGTCCCTGAAGCACAGATTAAGTCTTATTCTCCCATTCTTAATAGAAAATAAGATAAAACCCAATGATGGCATCAATTTCTCATACCCTATTGTCTTATTTCCTTTTATCTTCACAAATTGGTCCCCATACAATAAATTAGGTCAATTATGACAATTCATCATTTACATCCTATGTATACCAATTACAAAATGCGAACACTTTGAGAGGTGAGTAACAGTCTTCTTTGCTCGCCAGCGGCAATACCAATTAAATGTTTGTTGACAATACAGATGTTCACTTAACGCCCGAGGCCCAAAAATGAGAGAGATCACGAACAACAACCGAATAAGGGCTAGCTTGAACAGGTTGACTAATCCAATAAAAGGAATGCAAGACTCCCCAGAACCCTTATTACAAAGAGAAACACGAATGGTTCCTCCTTGATTGCTCACACCCAGGAAATGCACCACCATTGATATTTCAAATTGATCATTGATATAAAAAATCCAAAGAAAAGTGTGGTGGGCAAGGAGGAAGCATCGAATGAAAAGAAGCAGCCCGAAAATATGACAAATGGAAATGGACTTACAGGAACGATAACATAAATTTATCACGAAGCAAAAACCCCAAAAATGGTAACCCTAGATCGAGAGTCAATTATCGATTGAAGCTAGATAATGTGCCAGATGATAATTGCAATACGAAAAACCCTATACAAGAATCCAATTCAAAACCTGGATCTCTAGCAGCTCCCGAAATGCACCTCAAATCCTAGAAAACCCTTTTCTCGCTTACCTTAACTCCATACTCTGACACAGGAGAGGGAGAGAGAGAAGGGGAGCGAAATCTACAAAAAAAAAAAAAAAAGCCAAGATCGTTTGGCTAATTTGCTCCAACTTAACGGCCCGTTGCCTCCTTGCCCGCCGCTGTTGGATAGATCTCAGCCACTCACAGTTGACTTGGCACTATCGCACGGCTAAAGTTTAAACTATTTTCATACGTCCGATCCAGATCGCACGAGTTATGATGTCTATTCGCATGCAGTGTGTAGACCGTGCTAATTAAATCAATCATCAATCAATGTCTTACTATTACAATTAATTATTAATTAATTAAAACACAAAGTGAAATTCATTAATCCTGATAATAATATTCTCTCGCTTTGGATAACCGAAAATACTCGCCCTGTGCTTTAGCTTCGGCCGCATTCCAGAAACAATGTTAAACGTGTCTTGCGAGATCTAGCGAGTGTTATGTTTCATACGCGCGGTGAGGATATGGATATGGACATCTGATAAAATTGCAAACCACGTGACGCGGGGAACGATCTGCTTCTTACGCACACGTGACTGATTTTAACTTGTCTTTATTATGGTTTACTTCTAATCCAACGTCTTTTGGTGTGGTCCGTATGGACGGAAAATTAATTTTTATGCAAGACGTAACACTGTAATTAATAGATCTCGTTTGAGGAGAGTGATTCTGTTATCAGATTCAATCTGTTACCAATAAATTAAAACTTTATTGGTAAAAAAAACACCTGTCTATTATATATTATCCTTTTCGCGTTATATCTTTTTTAAAAGATACAGTATTTAAAATACACATCAACAAAGTGATTACTTGCTTTACTAACAAAAATAAATAAAGTTATGTACTTGCAAAATTGATTACCTTCGCACTAGCAATCACAAGAAACTATGGTACGCAAAATTTATTATTTTCAAATATGATTAATAGTTAATGAATTTATACTGAATACTAATACTAATAACACACGGCTGTTTTTAAATGGGCCACGGGAAAGTTTTATCTTGCTTCTACAAATTAATACTTTGTGATTTATTTTCACCCAGTTTCTCTTTTTACACACCCACTCCTAAATTGATATCTCACCTGAAAAGGAAAAAAAGTTTTTTTAAAAAAAGAAAAGAAAAAAGAGAAGTATATAAAAAGAAATCACCTTAATATTGTCTTCTCGGTGACATTTAAAAGCCCATCAATGCAGCATCAGACCCAACATCGGCCTTACCCAATGCTTATTTACTATATCACAGTGTGCCAATTCCTTCTATTATTATGGTGTGCTTATTCCCTCTAATTTATATAACCCAGTACATACGTATTAATAAAAAGGGAAGTCATGTGTTAAAAGAAAAGAGTTCAATATATCACACCTCATTTTTTTTTTTTTACCTACAAATATAGATAAACAAATAGATATAGATTTTTTGGCTTTTTATTTTGTACTGATATTTAATTATAATTACTCCACTTATTCCCTCTAAACTTAGGTATGATTGTGATTATTATTTGTTGCCGATGATTATCCTTATAGGAATATTGTATATTCTCCTTCAATTTTCAACCAGACAAAGAAAGACATAAAAAAAAAAAAATCTCGTATTGTATCAGCATAAATCGTTCAACGTTTCCCTTACATAATCATAAGAAGCTATTTTAAAAACACAGATCTTCTGCACTAGTATGACTGGTAAGAATGGCAATAGAAAGAGTTGAGAGGAAATTAGTTTAACGATCAATAATTGTGCCTAAATAAATACTTGTCAACTTTTCACATAAAATAATATGGGTTTTAAAATAGCAGCTGCATTAATTCCAATCTCAACTATAGGTTTACCGCAATCAATCAACCCAGTGAGGCATAACAATCACACATTGTTGGTCGTACAGTAAGCATTCAGTTTTCCGGGAATAAAGCAACCATCAAGCTCCTATAAAAATAGTACTGTTACTAATTGAATTTTATTATTTGTACGTGGTGCAGAATATATATGTGAAGGAGAACAGAACAGAGAACAACAGCTACCGCATCTACCCGCAAACTCTTCTCCTGGCATTACGGACAGATTTTTCTTTTTTCTTTATTTTTTCCATACAGAAGAGAAGAGGATCGAAAGTGAGATCAGTGGAAAAGTAAAAGTATAAGGGCATTTGTAGTGGAGGTATTTGAGTGTTGCATAAATTTTTTGTAACATTGTACACAAAAATTAACCACTAGAGCACAATGACATAGAGGAAAGAAGAGAAAGAGGGTTATTTGGTTGATAGCCGTTGCACACTTGCTCATAAGGTTTTTTTTGTACTTTTTAAGAAAAAAGAGAAGCTTTATAAGAAAAAAAATATAGTTTGTGAGATTTATTTAAAAAATTTTAAGATTATTATTAGTAAAGGAAAAAAATTGTTTATGTTGTATAAAATTAAAAAAATATATATTATTGTATGACCTACAAAAATAATATAAATAATACTATATAAAACTCTTTATGAGTTTTATGATTAAAGATAGTCTAAGAACCTCCCTAATGGGAGGCATTTAGACGTTGCATACAAATGTGTATCGTCGTTTCTGCATATGCATGATTAGAGGACAATGACGTAGAGGAAAGAGAGAGAAGAGGATTGCAAATTTGATAGCCGTTGCAGGCACTGTTGAGAAGGTTTTTTTTGTATTTTTGAAAAAATGTTGTTTAAGTTGTATAAAATTAAAAAAAATATATATTATTGTAGAACTCACAAAAATAATATAAATAATATTATATAAAACTCATCTGGGGTTTCATGACTAAAGATGATCTAAGGGCATTTGTAGCAGTTGTATTTGAGTGTTGCATAGATTCTATGCAACGTTGCACATAAAAATTAACCACTAGAGCTCAATGACGTGGAGGAAAGAGAAGAAAAATTGTTAATTGGTTGATTGTCATTGCACACTTTTTTATATTTTTTAAGAAAAAATAAACAGTTTATAAAAAAAAAAGATATAATTTGTAAAATTTATTTAAAAAATTTTAAAAATAATATGAGTAAAAAAAAATTATTTAAGTTATATAACATTAAAAAAAATTATTATTATAAAACTTACAAAAATAAAATAAATAATATTATATATAACTCTTTATAAGTTTCACCACTAAAGTCTAAATGCACATCAGTATAGCAGCATGCTTACTCATCAGATGCCAATTAAGATGCGCACGGTGCAGCCAGACGAGAGTTGATGGTATTCCCTAATCCCCTTCCACGTATAAATGCACAGCTAGCGTGCTCGCTCATCAGATTCAGATACGTACCGGTGCAATCACAAACAAATAAACGTACGGTATTCTCCCTTACCCTGCAAAGTAATATAAAGGCTTTATTATTATATTATATACAAACAAAACCAGGAGCAGTTTCCCCTTTCATTGCATGTTTCAGATTCCTCTTTCTTCCCAGTCTCGCGCAAAACCTTGTTCGTTTCCATCTTTCCAATATTCCTCTCTAATTCTTTTATCGATCAAAGGAGAAGATCAATAAATGTAGTTATTTTTTTCTCCAAACAGAAACAAGAAAATTCCCATACCATTGTTGGTGATAATGACGAGACCACAAGTGTAAAAATGACATAGAAGAGAGTGAGAGTCCATACCATGCACCAAATCTCGAGCAAAATGAAAAAGTAATTCTTACTAGGAAAGAACAGTACAGTACATGATGGTAATATTCAATTACAAATTCACTCTTCTCTTTCCTATAATCAACCGAATCTTCGAACTCGATTAAAACAGAGCGCCATGTCAGGATACAGTATACCAGAAAAAAAAAAACATGCATATATACAGTCAAGACCTCTTAAATATTCACGATTCTAAAAAAAAAAGTTAAGCGGATTAAGGTACCAACTTGCAGTTAATCAGTCAAGCACTCTACTCTGCAAACGCTATGTAAAGGTTTTAGATAAGAAGAAGCCGCTCGAAGATAATCACACCTATATATATAACCGTGGCTGCGGAGTAACGATCGAAACGATTCGTTTAATTTTACCGACCGAAGCTCAAGCTTAGAGCAGCTTTAACGTCTAATCTCCATGCAAACCCACCACTGTCCATCCTCCACACATCACATGGCACCGTCAGCGAGCTCTTCTCCTTTCCACGCGTGTATTGCACCCTTACCCTGCACGTGAACGATGGGCATCGTACTAGTGCCTTTACCGTCATCCCTACCTTCGGATCCTTCGTCACCAAACAAACTCCAATCTTCTCGCTTTCTTCACCATTGTGGCCCACCATAGTTTTGTACGGCCCGTTCGTCCACGTCACCTTCCCATAACCGTCCGATATGAATCCAGGACACGTGTCCACAGCTAGATTAAGCCTCCGTTCCTCGTCCGTACTTCCCAGCCCATCACCGTCCACCCACGTTTCTGTTACACATTCGATGGTCACGATTGACACCGTAACCATCATCGCCGGAGACCCAGTCACCATCGGCTGATCTTTTGCACTGCCGTACCAATATGGTGCAGGAGGAGCATAACTTTCAAAACTCAACCTCATCGGCGCATTCAGGTTGTTCCGCGCTTCCTTTGCTGCCGATAAGGTTAGATCGTTAACAGGAGAATCCTTCCGATCAGGACCTTCTGGAATCAAAGGAAGAGTCACCACTGTCTCCTTCTGCTCCGGTGAAGATTTTCTTCTTTTATTGCACCGTTTGTTGCCATTAACCCTGTTGTTATCTTTTACGTACTTTCGTTTCGCTCTGCCACCTCTGGAAAGGCTATCACTACTTTCCGATGAATAACCCCCAGAAGTAGCAGTTCCGGCAGCCGGTTTGGGCGCAATCGGGCGAAACCTGAGCATTATCCTGTCCATTTTGGACATATCGTATGCACCGGCTGCATACCTCGCGATGCAACACCCTCACCTTCCGTCCATTCTCCTTCTCTAAACTCACCGTTTTTGCTTTGACGTCGGTTAACTGAAGAGTTCACGTCAAATCTTGTCTTGTAGAACAGCAAGGGAGCAGATGCTGGGGAGATGATAACAAGAGGGTTACTTTATAGGAACTGTGAAAGAGACGCGTGTGAGAGTACTAGCTAGAACAGCGCCGAGATGGAATTGGTTGAAATGGAAACGTGGCACTAGATACGAGAGGACCCAAGTAGGAGCCAATAGGAAAGCGCAGAGTGTCGAGTGGTGGACACGTTTTGAGAGATTGGGGTTCCATAGGCTGGACACGTTTTTCAATGGAAATTAGATAGAAACGGGTGGGCGTTTCGGGTTTCCATAATTAGCACGAAAGATCAGCACAAGTGGACGGTCGGGATAACAACATATAAATCTCCGTTGAATTTTGATGACGTCAGAGTTGATTTGATCTTGAAGGGGAATGGCTCTTGCATATGCTTATGCCTCAGCGATTGGATAAACAGGGGAATATATAGGCCCAGATTAATTTTTTTGAAGTACGTACAAACATCTGAAGGGAATGGGTGTTTCAGGAAACTGATGTTTGTCTGTCCTATAACTAGAAAGCGGAAAACTCTGTTTGCTGTTTATGGAAGTGAGGTATGTGTCACTTTACGAGTTTGTAGTCAATGAGTTCTAATTATAAGTATGATGATTATTATCTAACTCTTCATACACATTATAATTATCCTTAATCAATTAATTAAATTAATGACCACGCAATTAAATTAAGTAATGAACAAAATTTTTTTAAAATAAAAAGTGAAAAAATAGAAGTTGAATGCCATAAGCCATTAAGTAATGGTATAAATAATTAATCTGCATCGTGCATGTTATACAAATTAAGAAAGGGTCTTCTTAGAAAAAATAAGATGTGGAAAGAATTAAAAGCAACGTGTCACATAGTCTGTGAGGCAAGCATCCTTGATTTTAAATTGTCTCAACCAAAAAGGATATGCAACAGACATTTTCATTAAGATTTCTCTTTATATATATATATATATATATAGTTATTCTTTCTGTGAGTCTGTCTACAATATTTTTAACGTGCTTGATTAATGCGTCCATTTATTGGAATAGAATCTCAGGTACAGACAAAGCCATCGTGAAATACGAACTAGATCGAAAAGAACCTGAAAACTCAACCTCTCAACTTTGAGCTTTCAAATTTTGAGCCCAGACATATGATATACCTAATAAAAAATCCGTATGTACGAAGCTATATATGTGTGTGCGCGCGCTTGTTCCTCCTTAAACCTACAACTGACGAACAATTTCCACTTTCCTCACATGGAAAGTGACGTGGGTGCCTGCCTGCGTACTGGTGGCTACAAAAGTAGAAAGGAGAACGCAGAAAATACCGTCTCTTACTATTTCTGAGGAAAAAAAAAATATAGCCGGATTCCTTCGTGCGCATACGACGCAACGCAGCAAACCAACACGATAATCGATGATGAATATTGGATGCCTACTCTCTTTTAACTCTATGCTTTCGGCTTCTAGAATAACCCCACGTGCCTACGTGACTTTGAAGGGAAAGAACCAACCAAAATCTCGTATGGCTGTCTCCGCCTAACATGTCTTTCTAGGTGGGGAGTCCTTGAGGTTCGAGTTCAATAATTCAGGCAACGGCTTAGGATATAATGTGGACCCCACTTGCATGCTACATATAGGTATACAAATGGGGCAATCTCGACCATTGGTCAGGTGCTACGATCTGATTGGTTCCCACTTTTGTACGAGCAGGGAGAGATTATTGAAGGGTGCATGTGGCGTCGATTACAGGTGATGGTGAAGTATCTATCTTCACGTGCATGGTTGGTTGCAAGGTACAATTTTTGAAGGTAATTTTGGTGGGAGAGATCCACATAGATATATCCATCCATATCTTCGTATTCGATGGTTTCTGTCTGCAGAAGCACCCGGAGGCCATGTTTGGGATTGGGATTTGAGACCTTCCGTAAGAAAAAGATGCAGTCAAGGGTAAACTGCGATGTTGCTGTGCTCTTAATTTCTTTCTTAATCAAAAAAACTAGCGCTGATTGTGACCGAAATCCCATTACCTACCACTGACCAAACTGGATGCATGTTATCATTGATTATTTTGAATTGCAATTGCGAATGGCTTAAATAACAAAGTGCACTTCCTGTTCCTTTCCTATTTTGAACGGTCCATGTTCAGATCACCTTTCTTCAGTACTCGATGGAATATTATATATGCTTTTTCGTAAATGCAAGTATGCTTCTGTAATTAATTCTACACCTCTTCTAGATAATTATTCACGCTGTAGCTTCCTTTGCTAGCTTCTTAATATCAAGCATTGGGTGTGGAGTAGAAAATAAATAAATAAAGTAAATTACGCGAATATAACGTCTAATTTGCAAGGAGACAAGATCATCTTTCTGCCTATATATATTGACTTTGAATATGTACCAGGTACACCAAGGGTAGGTCCCCTGTTTTGGATAATATGTTGATATTCTTTAGAAATTTTTTTTATAGATATCTGTAATTCAGTTATTTAATGTATTGGATTTAAACAAAGTTTAAATTAATCTAATTAATTAAATCTAAAACATATTTATTTATTTATGGACGCAAGTAACACTGCAGTATATGACATGACTGGTTATCCACAATCAACATCTCTGGCTTACGTACGCTACTTCAACATGCTACGTCCACGTATCACTTTTAAAGTTTTATTATTTGCTTAGTTCGGTACGTTACTAATTAATAGGTTCAAGTTCTTGACGTATGATGCTTTAAACTTGGTATTTATCATGGCCATGCACTTCATTACTCTTCAATTCAATGGTGTGACATTGAATTTTATATTACTTTTATTTTAGACTATATTATATTATATTAACATAGTTATCCTAATTTAAATTTTATTTAATGTTTGATAAAAAAATTTAACTATAGTGTCTATATTATCAACCTTATCATGTAATAAAATTTGGGCACGCTAAGGTCTTGTCAAACACTGCCATTGGTGTGTCTTTCTAATGCTCTCTTCCACGCGGCCATCCAAGAGCCTTATTATATTAAATTTTATTGTTGGTGAGTTGATATAATGATGACGATCATTATACATGATTGGACTGATTAGACATTGTTATAAAATAATTAGAGTAAATATTTATTTTAATTATTTTTAAAATTTTATTAATTTTATATTTTATATTTTAAATTTATTAATTTGATTTTTTGTATTTGAAATCTTAATCAAATTGGTCTTTTATATTTAAAATCTTAATTAAATTGATCCCTTACATTTTAAATTTATTAATTAGTCATTCATACTTTAATTTTTTTTATTAATTTTGTTATTTAAATTTATCAATATTTTTTAAGTACGAGGGATTAAATTAATAAATTTTACAAGTTTAAGGGACTAAATTGATTAAAGTTTTAGTGTGATGGACCAAATTGATAAACTTAAAGTGTGAGGGACCAAATTAATAAATTTAAAGGTACAAGAGATCAAATTAATAAGAGTTTTAAGTGTGAAGGATTAAAATAAATATTTATTTAATTAATTATGATAATTGATACCTACTTCGAAACATGATATCAAGCATTTGATCATGTTTGGTTGTTGACCCGTAACTCCGTTTTGTTTTGCTGCTTGTCCAGTATGAGTGCTATTTTTTGTTCCCATAATTCAACCAATTAATAAAACTACATTAGATGTGATTCGCTGCTTGCATGACAAGCAATTTCATCATCAACCATCCCTCCTCTTGGCATGTACATATCGCATACCAATACCATAATAGATACAGCTCAAAGTTACTCTTTTTTTTTAGGTAGCAAAAGTAGTTTTAATTCGTTTCAGTATATTCGATATCACTTTTTGCTCTTAATGGATTTTGAATATGAGACTTTCAATGAAGATTGTGTGTGTATATATGTGACAAGTTCAACTATTAAAAATTCTATAACAGTTGTTTTGGTTCTATATATATCTGAATAGATATATTTTCCTTTGACAAGAAACTTCATAAAACCAAACCCACAATGAAGGAAGAGAAGATGGACAAGAAAATTAACTACACGATATGTTGTGAGTTGACTAAATTCGGTAATGACGCATATGTAATGCTTTTCCTTCATCAAATTGGATTTTTCATGCATGCTTCTAGATGTCAAAGGCACTCACTCGTGAGAGGGTCTTTTTCAATAATATATACTAGTATCTAAGGGAAGTGTCATTAGTCCAATTATTAATTAATTAATTAAAATGCATGCACATGCATGCCCGTATGTGATCCTATCTACAACGAAAAGCTGCATGCTATCTGTATAAGATAAGGAGAGTGATGATTATGTTCCTAATTATAACTCCATTTATTTATGGGAACAAAACAAAAGATCACACATAACAATAAGTATATATTATATATCTACAGTACTTGTTGCTTGCCATACTTGGATACAACGGGGGTCTCCTTCCATGATTCGAGCATTGACCACCAACGAGGGTTCGACACCTTTTAAAGCAAGTTGAATCAGAATCCCCTCGACATTCTGATTCTGAGATCTGGATAAGTGGGCTGGCATTTGGTATTCTATTTGAAATGGATCCCTCTAAAATGCTCCAAGATAATTTTATCCCCGTCCTTTGACCCATTCCTTCATTCTCCAATACCTTTTCACAATGGGATGCAAGTAGACTTTCTCCTACCCAACCAAGCCTTTGGTTTATCCTGGGAGGGTTCAATGCACAACTTTTAGACGCAGCTTCAGATAAATACATAACGACAATACTAAATCCTGCATTTTTCCACTATACATTACATTACTTGGAAATTAAAGTCTGGTTGTATCAGTACTGAACTGAAGTAGATTACCGTACTGTGCCATCTAAATACGTTACTGTTATAAGCATGAGCTTTGCATCCCAATTACCCAGCCATTTAAGTGCAGCAAGCACATTATTGAGACTCGGCCACTTGATCTGTTGCACCTATTGAGTCTAACTTTATTGAAAACTTTGTTATCCATATAGCAGCATTATAATGATACTGATAAGGCAGCTTTTGCATCAAGATGAGAGAACTCTTGGAAAAAAGCAAGCCTTGGGATGATGATACGAATACTCCACATCATCAACAGCACACACACATTTCTCTGTCCTTCTGGGTTCCACTTTCAACCGAACCATTTATGGAGCTGATCTGCCCGCAAGAGAAAGCACCTTGATCTTGATCATATTTAAAAGCTAAATCAAGTAAGGAGAAAGAACACCTTACATCTGAACAAGCAACATTTTCCCGACTAAATATCCATTACATTTGAATCCAAACCAGCCTAACTTCAGTGGCATAATGATCAAGAACCATTATTCCATATATATTCTTTTCTATTTCATTTGCGAGAAAACAGAGTTTAGATAACTGCAAACAAATGAATCCCAGTGGAATTACCGATACCAAATGCGACAATAGTTGAGTGATTTCCAGTGAAAAAGTATTTCTTGTTTATAAAGGCTAACATTTCCAGCTTAATGAAAATTCACAACCTTTTTAGTATGTATATAAAATATAAAATAAATACTAAAGAAGAAAACGGTAACCTCTATCTTCATTTCCAATATACAGATTTTGGGAAGAGATACAAACGTAAACAGATAGAAAAATGAGAGTTTACCAACGGCATGGAAAGAGGTTGGAGAACCATTCAAGAAGCTGATGAGATCAGAAACAGTCTACTTTATTACATTATTTATTTGGTGAAAGAATAACGTAATAATAATAGTGTATATTATATTCCAAGTATAAATTTTTTGTCATCATCCCAAGCAGCATATCTGATTTTTCCAGGGTAGTTTTGGTATTGTAGCATCATAGGAAACTCTTAGCTAACGGTCTAAACCTAATTTTCCCGGGAAAATCAGACCTATCAATAACTGATATTCTTACGTGACCAAAAAGCCCTTCACCATGTCTAACCAATTACCTCCCTTCTCAGCAATCGTGCGATGTTATTTATATAAGAATCAAAGGATAAAACGGGCTTTTTCCTCCTTACAATCAAGAACGAAAACCCCTTATATTAACCTGAATATTTGATCTATTTCAGGATTTCTACTTACTAGTAGCTTTTCTATTGGATTTTTTACTGACAAGAAAATTTGCAATTTGTTTTCTCATGGCGAAATCAAGAACCATGAAGAATCCCTTCATCACAGTGACCCCATGCCCATTCTTTTACTTGCTCAGTTTTTCTCCCTATGCTTCGTCCTTCTTTCTCAAGAAGAAACACAAAAGCCAAAAGTTATGCACAACCGAAAAAATCTCGCTTTTCATCTTTTCTTTCTTAATTTCCATCACTTTCTTGGTAATTTCGTTCCTCCTCATCATACCCATTTCTCAGAACTCAACCACTTGTACTCTGATTTCCCCAACTTCATCTTTTTCAACAACATCTTTGCACGGCCCTGTTTTCTCAGCTTCGCTCTTCTCAACTGGTTCTGACAATGAGAACGAGCCGAGTCCCTCAAAGATTGCGATGGTTCCATTACCAGTTCATGCGATTTCGGGAAATGTTTCTGAGGAGGAGAGAGCTTTATGGAATCAACCAGATGGGGAAGGATACAAGCCCTGTCTTGATTTTAGCATCGAGTACCGAAAAGCTTCAGCCAAGATTTCGAAGGAGAAGAGAAGGTTCTTAATGGTGGTGGCTTCAGGGGGATTGAACCAACAGAGGAATCAGATTGTTGATGCAGTTGTCATTGCGAGGATTCTTGAAGCTGCATTGGTCATGCCCGTCTTGCAGGTTAATCTGATTTGGGGAGATGACAGGTATACAAAAATATATAATGTTATTTATCACAGTTATTGCTTTCTTTCTAAGTGACAAAATGAGTTTGGCAGTGAATTTTCCGATATCTTTGATGTAACCCATTTCAAGAGAATCCTGAAAGTTGATGTACGAATTGTATCATCTCTACCCTCCACACATTTGATGTCAAGACAAACGGTTGAAAACAAGATTCCTCATAGTGTTTCGCCCCATTGGATTCGCAGTAGATTCTTCAGACAAGTAATGGCCTTAATTTTTGAATTCTATTTCCCTCTTCTACAGGAAGAGCCACTGTTTAAAATTTTCTGGTTTATTCAGCTAAAAGAAGAAGGCGTCCTAGTGTTAAAAGGATTAGATTCTAAGCTTTCCAAGAATCTCCCAGCTGATCTGCAGAAGCTTCGCTGCAAGGTATGTTTGCAATCTATCCCCAGACAAATTTTAATAAAAAATATCAAACAGTTTGCTTCACTTTATCTATATCTGCATTGTAGGTGGCTTTTCATGCGTTAAGGTTTGCTGCACCAATTCGGGAGCTCGGGGATCGTCTTGCCAGGAGAATGTGGATTGAGGGTCCATACATTGCACTTCATCTAAGGCTAGAAAAGGATGTGTGGGTCAGAACTGGATGCCTTACTGGTTTAGGTCCAGAATATGACAATGTCATCGCCAAAATTCGGCAATCACAACCCGAATACCTCACTGGAAGGTTAAACATGAGCTACGTACAACGGCGACTTGCCGGACTATGCCCTCTAAATGCATTAGAAATGGCAAGGTAAGAGTACGTGAACTCATAACATAACTCTGTTTAGGGCGAATAGTGAGGAGATTTTCTTTTAATTTGGTGACTGGCCAGGTTTCTCAAGGCTCTAGGAGCACCCAGAAGTGCTCGCGTATACAGTGCAGGAGGAGAGCCTTTTGGTGGAAGCAAAGCTCTACATCCACTTGTTGCAGAATTTCCTAATTTGGTGACAAAGGAGATGTTGGCAAAAGAAGGAGAACTCTTTCCTTATGTTAATAAGTCCTCTGCTCTTGCTGCCATTGACTATATCGTCTCACTGAGCAGTGATGTCTTTGTTCCTTCCCATGGAGGAAATATGGGTCGAGCCATGCAGGTGACCATTTCAGACTTGTAGGTTAAAGTAATTTCCATGTTTCCTAGGTAAAATTTGTTTTTTTTTTCCCTGACAGGGTCACCGTGCCTATGTGGGACACAGGAAATACATAAGGCCAAACAAAAGAGCAATGGTTCCTTTCTATGAAGACACCGCCATTTCTGATGAATTGTTTGGGAAAATCATCAAAAAACTGCACAGCAAATCTCAGGGGCAGGCAGAGCCCAGGGCTAATAGGAGAGACAGAGATGTAATTGCACAACCAGTGCCTGAGTGCATGTGTAAGCAGAGAACAGGAATTTTTTAGGTCATTAAGCAAGAATGATCTTAATTCCATTTAGGGCATGACCTTTTCTTTCTCTTGTATTTCTTTAACCTGTCTATCAATTTTATTTTTCTAACGCACATAGAAAGAATTCATGATATCAAACACTTCATTTTTTTTTTTTTTTTGGGTTATGGCTAGAACAAGTATTTTAGACTCGTAAATTATTGACAAATACTTAATTATTTACTTAACACAAAGTGAATGAATGAAAATGAACACTCCACTCTATCATTTGCAACTAACTATATATAAAAATCTCATACAACTTATAAACAAGAACTTTATTTTCACCATTTTTAACTGTCACTTCCCTGTTTATTTAAGCACACAATCACAGATGAAATAAATTATTTAAAAATATTTCCAATGAATTAAACGGTGGGAGAAAAAGGTAATGAGTAAATTTCAATATACAATTTAATAAAATATTTTAAAATCAAACTAGGTGCCTCAATGAGAGTTAGATATGACAATTATTATTTAAAATTTAATGTGATATAACGTGATTCATTTTTTATTTATTAAAATTAAAAAATATCTTAAATCTCATAAAAGTATTCATATGATATATTTTATTATTTAATATATGTAATTCATATTACATTCAAACTTGATTATGTTTTCTTGATGTGGAATTTGATAATTTATTATTTTGCTAATGGAATTTTATTGTGATTTATGAGCACATAAAATAACTTCATAACAAGATTCATAAGAAAGCCCAATGACAGGCCCAAGGCCTGCTTATATCCGAACCGACTTCTTTCTAGAAAATAAATTTATAGACCGACTTCTTAGATCACATGCGATATATTTAGACCTAAGCCTAAACGCGTAACGGGTCAACGAAGAAAGGCAGCTGGTATCAATCGTGTTTCTTCCTGTGATTCTAATCGCCGCTGGTTTTTCATCCTTTCCTTCTCCGTCGGTGTCTGTGTCGCCGGTAAGGCTATTTGATACCTGTGAAAATTATCGAGCTGCAGGGACCATCTAGGGTTTTGTTCGTGCTTTGATTGATCCTCGATATCCAAATTTCTCTGATATTTTTTTTGGATATTTTGTTATTTTCAAAACTTGATGCAATTATTTGTTGACTGTCTATGTACTCTGCTGATTTATAGCATACAATTGGGCTTGTGGAAGAAATACTGAAAGGAGAAATAAAATTAAAGAAGGAATAATTGAATTTTCCAGCTTGTCAGGTGTTGAATTAGGGTTGTTTGTATTGAAAAACAAAAGAATTAAATAATCCTTTTTTCTGGGGTTAGGTTTGGAAATCTAGGATTTTCGGGCTAGGGTTTGAATACATCGTTCCCTCAAAAACTGATTACTGATTACAAGGACTTGTGCTTGTCATCACATGGCGGCAGGGCGATACAGGGTTTTGAGAAGGGAGTCTCACAAATATAGCTCCGGTAAGGAATTTGATCACCATGTTACAGATAAGAACGGGCATCTATCTTCATTTGCCCAGAATTCATATTCTGGACGAAGTGGGTTTTATGGAAGAAAAGAAGAGAGGGAGCAAGGAGAAATCTATTCAGAACATGATGCTTTGGCGCCGCCAGAGAAGAGAAGGAAGTTTTCTCCAATTGTATGGAGAAAACAGAAAGAAGTAATATCTTCTAAAAACAGTATCGGACAGGTTACTTCCCTTTCTCCTACTTATCCATCTCTTCCAGGCACTAAGGAAGCCAATCGTGTGTTGAATGGGGATGTTTCAATCCCCAAGTCTCCTACTGATTTGTCTTGTGCGATGTCTCCAGAACATTCAAGCACTGGTAATCAAGATGTCAATCAGTTTGGAGAAGATTGTGTGCAAGGATGGAACATTTCAATGTCCAGGTGGGCCTGTGATGGTTGTTCACCAAAGGATGCATCTGATGACGAATTCTTACACGACAAAGAGAGCTCAAGCCCTGAAAGTGGTGAATTCCGAAGAGAAAGTTCATATCGCAAAACAACTAGATCATCAGTAAGCAGTGGAGGAAGTCTTCATTCGTGCCTATCAAGTGAAGATGAAAAGGGATTTTCTGCTGTTGACTCTATGGACTCAGATGAGGAACATGGTGAAACTGCTTATCATAGTAACCAATCATCAGAATCTGATGATAGTGGTGGTTTAATAAAGGTGGAAAGAAAGATAAATATGGTTCAGAGTTGCAGAAGTATATTCGAATTTGAAATGATTAAGAAAATAAATGAAGGAACTTATGGTGTAGTCTATAAAGCTAGGGATAAAAAGTCAGGTGAAATAGTAGCATTAAAGAAGGTGAAGATGAACATAGATAGGGATGGCTTTCCATTGTCGTCTTTGAGGGAAATAAACATTCTCTTGTCTTTTGATCATCCTTCCATTGTGGATGTTAAAGAGGTAGTTGTTGATGATTTTGATGGTGTTTTCATGGTAATGGAGTACATGGAATATGACCTCAAGGTGTTGATGGAGGAAATGAAGCAGCCCTTTAGTGTAGGGGAAGTAAAATCCTTGATGTGGAAGCTCCTCAAGGGTGTTAAATATATACATGATAACTGGGTCATTCACCGAGACTTGAAGACATCAAATATACTTCTAAACAAGGACGGTGAGTTGAAAATATGTGACTTTGGATTATCTCGCCAGTATGCAAGTCCACTGAAGCCATATACTCCTGTTGTGGTTACTCTATGGTACAGGTGAGTGGCAATATACTTTTGTTTTCTTGAATTTCATATTTATTGATTTCTTTGGCTGCATATTTTTTTAGCTATGCAATTTTCACTAAGAAATATCAGATATGAGAAACTTTTTTTTTGATTTTCTGTGCAGGGCGCCTGAGCTTTTATTAGGTGTTAAAGAGTACTCGACAGCTCTTGATATGTGGTCCGTGGGTTGCATAATGGCTGAATTAATTGTGAAGGAGCCTCTGTTCAAGGGAAAAACTGAAGTTGAACAGCTTGCTAAGGTTATTATGGATTAAACTACTTGATTTTATCTGTTGCTTTCACCCCCACATTGTTCAAAACTCCTAGTAACACAAATGTCAACTGTCTGCAGATTTTTCGAATCCTAGGCACACCGGATGAGATGATGTGGCCTGGATTATCCAAATTACGTGGATCAAAAGCTAATTTTGTTAAGCAACCGTAAGTTGTCCCTCTCTTATTTTCCCATTCTAATTTAAAAATAAACTCCTGATTTTCTAGTTAACCTGTTCATTGCTTACTCTGTAACTAAATTATTAGTGTAATCATTTCAGGTATAGTATGTTACGAAAGAAGTTTCCAGCTACATCTTTTACGGGTTCACCAGTTCTCTCTGAATTGGGATTTGACTTGTTAAACAAACTTCTGACTTATGACCCTGAGAAGGTAAGGCATATTTCATTATGTAGTAAGTTCTTCTTGGGTTCTAATGGTTATAACTGAATCAATTTTAATTTTCTTTAAATCTCTTTATTTTTTCTCCAGAGGATAACTGCTGAGGATGCTCTCCTCCATGATTGGTTCCGTGAAGCTCCTCTTCCCAAAAATGATTTCAGACCTGCTTTTCCTTCTTGCCGTGGTTAGAACAGGTACTTTTGGCTGATTGGAAAACTTAATGGGGACGATGCTGTTTTTATTGTCACTGTCTTCAACTTTCTGTCACAAAGTTATCGATCACGTGCAAAGGACGATACGATTGGCGAAGCGAAGGGAAATCCCCTCTGGTAGGCGCTGGGTTGATAATTAGAAAGCAGCTGGTAAATGCAGTGCCTTGAGAAGGTGCGGGTTTGCACCTGATGTCGTTTTCTCTTAATTTTTACCCAAATTCAATGTATTCTATTTGTCAATGAATTGCACTGGCTAAATATGTACATATATTTCAGGGATTTTTCTTAATAAATGATGAATTCTTGCAATGGTAATGTTGTTATTCTTTCTCGCACCTCTTGTTTAAGTTTTCGATGTGGAAAGTTATAATATTCTTTCCTTTTGTGCAGTTTATTTTTACACTCTGAAAGTGCAGGTCGCATGTCTCTCTGCAGTTTGCACCATTGATGTTGATGTATGTTTTATTGGGAATACTATTATAGTAGTTATCATTGAGAGGACAAAAATATACGTGAGGTATAAGATATACTAGCTGTTGGTGCGATTTTATTGGTTCATAATTTTTTATTTGAGTTATTTATATCTATTTTTATTTACAAAATCAAATTAAAGGTTCTTATGACACAATTTAAATTATAAAGTTTCTTGATAAATTGTAAAAGTTGCTTGATAAAATAGATATTACATTATGGAGCACAGAGCACTGCAGTAGTGCGAGTTGCAGTGAAATATTTTCTATAATTCTGCTTCCTCGCATATATATTGACCATCGTCTTCTATGATTATTATTGTCGTTTTTTAATGCTTTACGATTTACATGAATTTTTGTCCCTTGTTGCTTGTGTTACATATTCAGGCGGTTTTCTCACAAATTTTGTTGGAACATGCGATTATAATTTGACCAGTCAACTAACCTTCACTGTTGATGTGGGCTTTAGGCTTGGCATTTTTCAGGTGGGTTCATGGTTTCTGCTTTCGGTGCTTTCGAGGTATGCAGAACCCACCTTTAACTGTCTACTCCTTTTGCAGCATGAATATTTTACACTTCTCATTATTTAATTTCTTGGTTATTGCGGTTTAAGATAATTCAAATACGTTAGTGATTTGGATTTGAGATTTTAAGTAAAATTCTATTTTTTCCTTTGGCGTGCAAGAGTATGTACTATGCATGCTAATGAGACCAGTGTATTTAACCTGCATTGTTTTCGTTCTTTTTTTATCTTCCTCTATCTTCTATAGGCTTAGGTAGCAGACTTGGGGAATTTGGTCTCCGTCTTGGAAAGTTTGAATGTGGATAGTTATTGATAATCTGTATTCGTTGGGTACGATCAAGTCTATTGGACGGACATCTAAAATCGTTAAAAGAGGAAGGGAATGAGTTGAGCGTTGTAGATCTAGAAAATTCGCTACATTCATTGATTGTTTTCTTGGTTTTGTTTGTTTAGAGGTCCAAATTGGTGAGATAAAAATCGGTCTAATTGGATTTGATGCCTAAGAATAGTTTGATGTCATTTTCTTTGTTCAGAATGTCAACCCAACAAAACCCTCCTCTGTCGATGATGACATTGCGTAGTTGGGATGTAGCTAAGGAATGAGGTTTTGTCGTATTGTCAATGTCTAATTGATTGTTGAAATTTTGCTTTTTGGGAAGTTATTTCCTAGAGACGACAGTGAAGTGGAAAGTAATGTTCCAAGTAAGTGCATGCCGCTTGCATCTCTTGGTTTCATTCTCCTTATATCCGTAATTTCATCCTTGTCTTTTTTTACCTTAGCGTCCTTACCCTGTCTTTCCTTTTTTCTTTTCGATTTTCAAAAGGTGTGCAGGCGCAATGCAAAACAAATTAAGGATTTTTATTTTTACCACTTAACCCCTTTTAATTTGTATCATAAACATGCAAGGAAATAATACACAAGAAAAATATCGCATTTATATATTTAAATAAATTTAGTCTATTGATTATTTAAATAAATAAACATCAACAACTGATTGTTTCTGTGAAAATTTGAAACAAATCTTTGGTCCCTAAGGAACACAAGAAAGCTGATACATCCATTAATCGCGTAAGTTTGAAGGATCGCTTAACTTGAAACGCGCAAGTTTACAGAACTGTACAATTTTTAAGTTTATCCACATTTAGTCACGCAATCACCAGCAGAGTCAATACTCTTTAGAGGAATCCAAGCCATATTGATGAGATAGATCTCTATCACACAAATAAGGTAGACCTGTTGCTATTATTTTTAATCACAATTTGGATGCACCACTAGACAGAGCATAGTTAACCAATTCTCTTCTCAAAATTTTGCCAGCGGGATTTTTTGGGATGGAGTTAACAAAAGCAACACGCCGTATTTTCTTGTATGGTGCAACCTACAAGAAAAGTATGTCCAGAGAAAGGTGAAAAACAAATTGGAATAATTTCAGGCAAATGGAAACCATATTTGGACTAGAGAGTTGACAATTATCCCTAATAACTGGCAAATGACAGGTGAGAAACATCTGAATCAAAATTTTCTTGTTGCTGCAACCGAAGAAGAAAAAAAAAGGGCTCTCAACTAGAGAAGGGAAAAACCTGCTTTGCCACAAAATCCATGACTTGAGCTGCAGTGATATTGCTTCCAGGCTTTCTCACCACAAAGGCCATAGGAATCTGCCCAGCAACTTCGTCAGGGTACCTGCCTCCACAAAAAAATTATTTGAGCTGATCAACACCATTTATACAATTAAGGTAAACGATTAAACTTTATCATAAACGCAAAGATCCACAGATACAAAGGTTTTGTTCAAGACTCAATGTTTTTCCATCATAAAAAGGGACCTTTTTTATTTCAAGATTTATTATTTAAAAATTCCACAGGTTTCTTTCTCTTGTTTGGAATTGGTTCATGAGTAGGCATCAAAGCTGGTCCTATATGGAAACAAAGAGGAAAAGGTGATGCTCTGAAATCTGATAATTCTCTTCTTCGTTTATTGTATGTTGAACCAAAAGGAAATACAAAGACCAATACTTCAATAATGTGGAAACTATGGAATATGATTTTTCAACAAGAATTGAACTTGGGTGAGTTAGAAATTAAGATAATTCGGAAACATACGGAACAACAGCAGCATCGGCAATTTCAGGAATGGAATGAAGTACATGTTCCAACTCAGCTGGAGGAACCTGCATTTGTTTCAGATACATTGAGAAGAGTGCACAACTAGCAAACAAAACTCAAAAACTCTGTTATGTTCTTCCTGGTGGTAAACAATGTTATCACCTGATATGCTTTGTATTTTATCAGTTCCTTAAGCCTGTCTACAATGTATAAGAAACCGTCAGAATCGAAATAACAAAGATCTCCAGTCTTCAGCCATCCCTCTGAATCCAAAGTCTCAGCAGTTGCCTTGTCATCAGCTATATAGCCTGCATTGCCACCATAATCCAATGAACAACTCATCAGAGAAACAAAATCGTTAAAAACAATAGGATAAGCGGCATACTCTCAAGTAATAACAGGTGTTGTACAACTGGTAGAAAACATCATCAATCTTGTATGTATAATTCAATCAAATTTGTTTTACTTAGCGGGCGTAAGGAACATGGCACAGTTTCTTTGGGTTATACGAATTGGTTGGTTTCCAGCACATTCCCCTGAAAATTAAAAGGAAACAACTGATTACCTTTCATGATTGTAGGACCTCGTAACCACAGCTCTCCTCTCTGGCCAGGAGGTAATGCTTCCCCACTTGAAGGATCGACAATCTTGGCTTCCATATTTTCTGCTAATCGACCTACAGAACCATGTCGTTTGGCCTCCTCAGACCCTATCATTCTCGTTGCCCCTCCACCACTCTCAGTCAAGCCATATCCCTATCAATGCTCAAAATCCAGAAAATCAACACCGACCAAAAAATGCCGTCCAGTTAATCATGAAAATAGAAATACCGTATAAAAATTACCAACAAAGAGTTAAATTAAAGGCATTTTTGTGTAAGAGAAAAATGATTAAACACTGTGAACAGGCTACATCTAAGTGACAAATTCAAAGCGCGCTACCACGCCTATTCAGCAGATGAAGCCAACATAAAACAAATAGATGAAGAAAATGAGAAGAGAGAGAAAGACAGTTAAGGCTTGAAAAACAACCCAATTAAGTATTTAAAAAATAATTGCCAAACTCTCTTATATTATTCTGAGGAAAGTTACTGAATCAGGGGAGGATCTATTGCATAATCAGACGTGATAATCACAAACATTATCATGTGTAAAATGCCAACTTCGAACGATAGTGTCTAAAGAAAGAAAGGTGACATGGACATTATACCTGCACGATTTCCACATTGGGGAATCTCGCATTGAAACTCTCGGCCACCTCCTTACCAAGCGGCGCACCACCGCACCCAAGCAAATGGAGCGAGCTGAGGTCATACTTGTTCACCAAATCCGACTTAGAGAGCGCCACCACAAGCGGTGGTGACACTGGCATGTAAGTTATCTTATACCTCTCCACGGCCTTCAGCATACCTTCAAAGTCGAACCTTTGCATCAAAACCAATGTCTCCCCCATCGATATGGCCCTAATTAGCATGAAAAACCCAAACACATGGAAGAGTGGCAGTGTGAACAAGGATACCGGATGTGATTCATTTTCCGGAACATCGACCATATGCCTCAGGTGATAAAAACCCGCAATTAATGCGATTAAATTGCGTTGAGTCAACAATACACCCTTGACTCGCCCAGTAGTTCCCGACGAGTAGAGGATCGCTGCCAAGTCAGATTGACTCGTTTCAACCCTTGCAACACCATTGCTAGCACTTGCACCCGTGCCATTGATCATGGACAGGAACTGAGGCGAGTCGATGAGTATGGTGCCGAATTGAAGCTTGGGGATTTTGTTGGCAGTAGCAGAGGTAGCAAACGCAATAACGGGTTTGCTGAGTTCAACCTGGTGAGTGACCTCCGATTCAGAACCAATTGGGTTGGCCGGAGAGATGATGACTCCCAAGGAAAGAAGGGAGAAATAGAGAACAGGCATATGAAGAGAAGGAGGGGCGAGAATGAAGGCAACGTCGCCCTTGGAAAGAGGGGTTAGAGATTTGAGGGAGGAAGCAAGGTTGTTGATTTGTTGAAGGAATAGAGAGTAGGAAACGTGGCGGTCAGTGGAGGCGTCGATGAGAACAGTGGTGGCCGAGGCGGAAGTAGTGGTACGGAGAAGAGAGAAAGTATAGTCAACGATGTTTAGCGGTTGAGTGTGAGGAGGCAGAGGGACCGGTGGGCGGAGGCTATGGAAGATTTTAGTATGTGGGCAAAAGCCGCTATTTGGATCGATCGTGTTGTTGGTCTCTGTTCGGTAATCGTTCGCCATAGATATGTTGGGTTGAGGATGTGACTCTGAACAATTGTGCTTCAGTTGCTTAGATAATGAATTGTAGGAAGAGAGATCTGTGAATGCGGAAGAGTTGGACTGTTCAAATAATGAGCTCGTGTTTTTTATTTGCCTTGTACTGCATCTGAATCAAAGACCTTGCCTGTGCATTATCTACTGGATTCCAAAAGGACAGATGACAACGGCAGAGATTTCCATTGGTGGGGTATTTTTTTAACCAGATTCCACAAAATGAATGCTCTTAAAAAAGAAAAATATGGTAAAAAAAGATTAAATATTTTCCACGAGAGCAATGATAGGCGTATAAAACGCACAATGGCACTCACAGCCACCACGGTTCTTAATAGCCCACGTGAAAGAAATGCTTTAGAAAGTGAAATGGATGACTGCATCAATTAGTAACCTTGGGACAGTGCCAAATTAAAGCAGAAATTATAGGAATTAATGTAATAATGTTTATTAGTTGAATGCTGAGAAGAATGGAGACTTAGGTTCAATAAGTCAAATTGAGGCATTTAAGAAAAAGAGATTTGAATGAGTTGAAGCTATCGGTATCACCCAAATCCAAAACCATCGCAGCTTTGTTCTTCCCGTCTTTCTTGTGGTTGACGAGGGATGAATGAAGACGTGGTTCATGTGGTTTTCTGAAACATGACAATGTCCGTACAGTTCTGTACGTTTCATGGCCAAAAATATAAACGCGAAGGGATTATCAATGGGCATCAAGGACTCTAGTACATATCTGGAAAACATGGGATGCACCATTACAACTTGCTTCCATTTAAAGGTGAGAATCAAACCAAATTGACTGTAGCAGTCATGATAGGGCAAGAACATCTTATGTTAGGTTCTTCCCATTTACTTACTAAGTTAATACCTATAACTATATTAGTCACCGGCACTGATCAAGACTCGAGATAACAATTAGTGCTAAATTTGCTCCAATTTTAACAAAACTAATATTTGGGACCACGAGTAAATTGGAAACAAAAGCGTATGTATAACAAAATCCAAAAATAACAGTTCAAATTCAAATGAATCTTTATTTCGTCAAAGTAACTCACCAAATCTCTCAAGAGTTGTGGTAACAGCCGGAATATGCATGTTGGAGTAAATCAGTAACGCTGAAAGGTCAGCGGATTTCAGAGAATATTAAAATACAAATTGGCAAACCAGGTTTGGTTTCAAAACGGAAAATAACTGCATTTTGAGATGGAGGGAACCAAGGGACTCTATCAAGACAATGCCTTCTGGACTTCGGATGTCACCTCTTTGGGAGGTTTCTCGGCATGAAGATTGGCAACGACGCTCTTCTTCGAGTAGTAATCAATAACCTGCATGTCCAATACATACATTTTCACTTATAACCATGAAAAAAATCATGTGAGGAAATCTAAGAGGAAGGTTTAAAATGAAATTTCAAGAAAAGCAGATAAGTTATCAAACGCCGCTTAGACCATCAAGGATTTAGACAAAAAGAATAGTTACCGACAGGTATTTTCATACAAGGCTACATGTTTTTAGTTCACCGAGGTTAAGAAGGATTCAAAATCATACCGGCTCCGTTTGCCGGTGAAATGCCTCCAGTCTTGACTTAAGCACGGCTGCAGTATCATCCTTGCGCTGAATAAGAGGTTCGGCAGTAACCTAAGCAAACCAAAATAGAGGACATATGTATGTATCAGCAAGGATGACAACTAAACTAAGGCCAAATAATAAATTTAAAAATAAATCACAGTAGTTCCTCACTATATTCAGCAATAAATCCTACTCTGCTTCATAATAATTGAAGTACTCCCTTACTAATGCCCCTACAATGATATTTTTTCAACAAAAAGCATGTAATTAAAAAATATGGTAACACAGACTTACATCATCAACCCCAGGAACCTTGGGAGGAGCAAATTTTGTATGGTAGGTTCTGCCACTGGATGGGTGTATCCAGCGACCAGTAATCCGCTCCTCCAGGATTGCATCATCAATTGCAAAATTAAGCACCTTATCAATTTTAGTTCCCTGCTTTTCCAGCATCTCATCAAGCTGCAAGCAAAAGAAAAAAGAATATTTAATATGGATAGAGGCATAAGGACAGTGAGTAAAACAGTGCAAATAACCAATGCATATGAATACATTCACACATATCTATAAACTCACAAGCCAACATTTAAAACAAAAGGAGTTCATAGAGCAGCTCAGTTGCCCGATAGTACAATACCTTCTGTGCTTGGACAACGGTTCTTGGGAAACCATCGAGAATGAAACCCTTCTGACAAGATGGTTTCTTGATTGCTTCATCTATGACGCCAACAACTAAGTCATCAGAAACAAGTTCTCCCTGGAAGGCAAGGTAGTCACATAATATCATATTAGCAATCACTTTGACAAGCTCACATACTAATAGGCAAGCCAACAAAAAACACCTTACCTTATCCATAGCTTCTTTAGCCTTAATGCCAACAGGGGTTTTAGCTGCTACAGCTGCTCTTAACATATCACCAGTAGCTAAGTGGCACAAGCAGTACTCGTCCTTTATGATCGGGGATTGGGTACCTTTTCCTGATCCAGGTGGTCCTGCATTAACAATTTTTCAAGTTTAGGACTGAAATACAATCAAACAATATATATATAACAAAGTCATTCATGATACAACATATCTTAAATGCAAATCAAGCCAAATATGGAGTCTGCTAGAACTTATGAATAAGTTGAAAAGTAGGTAGAATTAGTTAAAAAATACTACATTACGTTTTCTAAGCAAAAAAAACAGAATTGTAGTCTGAAAGGAATCCATATTATAAGAGTAGCAATCACCTTAAAATTTTCCATACTAATGGAGGTAACCTAAATTTGAAAGATTTAAGATAGCAACACGAACTAGTGTTTCACTGCTAATATTAACTAAATAACAATAGCATCATAAAAAGGAAACGATTATATTCAGTTAAAAATGTTCTGGTAGAATTATAAGAGCATCACAACATGAAAACATTTACCTGGACTTAAGAGCCCAAAATACATGATTATAAAACCAACATACAATCAGAGAGAAGATCAATCACACATGACAGAAATCAGATGTAAATAACAAAACCACACAGATTATTTATACAAAGCCATCATCATACCCAGAATCACCTTTCATGCAGAAAACATACATAGATTTTCTAGGAGTTAAACACAATTTTGAATGGGTTAAATTACTGAGCAATAGGATTTTCCAAGACCAACACAAGAAAAAGAATTTGTCAATGATTGATACATATGTCAATCAGTAAAGGTCAAAAGTAGCAGTTGACAGCTAAAGTCAGACAAATTGGCCGGCAAAATCAACATCAAGCCTATAATGCTAGTAGTTAGTTATAGTGAGAAAGAATTCATAGAATATCATCCATTGCGTTCATCAGTACATTTACAAATATCATAAGATGTGAGGCTGTTATGCACAAATCTGAACCGGAAATAATCGCAACAGAAAATACATATATTCATTCATCAATGGAAAGAGCATACTAAGCAGATCACAAGCATGCTAGAGAACTCTTTGAAGAGTCCAAAACACCAAAGAGAGTTTTAAATCACAAGTTGAAAAAGCTTACCCATCCATCAAAGTCTCACCAAAAAAAAATACGACGCGACAAGAAAAAACAAAATTTTACTTCATTTTCCTCCCAGTAATTAAACAACTCAACATGATTAAGCCAATGTATCTCCACCCTCAATTGCTGCTTCCTTTCCCATAACATTTTTGTTTTCTAGCCATCAGCCCATCAGTTGCTATTGACTAAAACTATTCGACATTCTCAGTGTTGTTATTATTATCTGACATAATTAAACGAAAACATAACCTTAAACCCAGAATAGGCAGAACATTTTACCAAAAACAACATCAGGAAGGGTGCACCTCATGGAAACCCCAAAGGAAACCCTAATAACCGCAACAACATTCTGAAAAAACCAAACTTATTATCACATACGAAAGAGATTTTCGGATCTGAAGGCACAGCCAGAATAAAAATGAAAACTTGTTGAAAATAAAAGTTGAAGACACAGGAATACCAATGAGAATGAGACGCTTGTCAGGTTTGGAGGCGCACTTCATGCGGCGGAGAAGCTCGGTCATGAGATCCACAGAGGGCACATCTTCCAAGTTCGGTGCAGCACTACTGCTCGCCATTCCTCTCCCTCTTTCTGCTCTTGCTCTTCTCTTCTCCGCGTTCTTATTACCAACCTTCGGCTTGTGACAGACCCAGAGCGGGGCTTCGGACTCTCCAATACTTCAAACTCAAACCGCCGTCTTGGTAGGTTCGCTTCTTAAAATGACTTTCGTGCCCTTTGGCAAATGTGTTAGGTGGGAGTTTACTATGGTTTACTTTTACTCGAGGTCGAGGTGTGTAATAAACCATGATTATTATTAGTCTGTTATAAATCTCGGTATACACTTACTAAGTTATTACATCTAGTAACTCTGTTTTTAGCTTCTCATTCACTGTAACTACTATACTAGTGAACAAGATTTTCAATATACATATATTTGGGTTCTCGTGTTCACTTTATCTCCTTACCATAAAATAGATTAATTTTTGAAAAAAATGTGATGCGTGATATTCCGTACGTTGCATTTATAAATTTTCAGGAAAAATGGCGCCCATACTAATTTTTTTTAATTGAACTTCTTTGTTATCTTTAGAGCTACTTGCTAGTAAGATATTTTCGATTGATAATATACAAAACATCAGAAAGTATCATATGTTAACACTTTATCACATTTCATCAGTATGTTAAAGAAAAAAAAATTGTGAATAATTATTGGTCATTGAAACTGGTGGTTTGTACGTAATTATTTTTTCGTATTTAAAACATTAATATGTCATAAGTCTTAGATTTAATTTTTAATCAAATTAAAAAACTCATGAAATTTATTATAAGAACCTCTGAAAAATGCACGAACTCAAAAACATAGTGAAGAGCTTCTGGTGGAATAGCCAGGAAAGCACAAAGAAGATCAATTGGATTGGCTGGAATATTATGTGCAGAAATAGGTTTGGGCTGAGGATTGACTCTCTGCACTTCAATTCGTTCATGGACTGGTGGAAATTTATTTGGTCCAAACTCAAGGCTGAGATTGGAAGTAAAGATCTGGCAACACGAGCCTTGTTTATATTGTGGAGACTTTGGAAGAGTAGGAATGACAGAACCTTCGATGACAAAGTTTGGAGCTGCGAAGAGATCATTAGAAAAGCTAATTCTGATGTAGAGGAATTTTTGGTGGTTAACCACAGTGGAATAGACTATGTCCTGTATAGGATAGTCTAGTTGCCGGATGGCATTTTGATTCGTCATTTTTTGTGATTGAGGCTGCCTGATGTATACTGTAAGGCCACTCATCTGTTTCATAGCAATGAAATCTATACCTTCGTTTAAAAAAAAAAAAAAAAAACAGTTTTCTTTCTCAAACACTACAAATTCATCTTTATCCAATTCTTGAGGAATATTTAATTAACCATGTATGAATTAGTCTAATATTTTTTTTTTTTAAAGGTAACAAGTTGGGGAAAAAATAAAAGGCAGACTTTATATACTTTAGAAAGAGACGCAAGGAACGGATCAAATTAAAGACCTATGCGAAAGATACAGATCACATGACTGAATCACAGAATCACGCCAAGACATGCGAGCAAGGACAAAACATATATCATATGGAAAAAATAGTAATTAAGATAACAAGACAAGATATCTGGCAGTTCAGGGTTAATAAAAAGGGTACGAATGCGAAACTTCTACAGCTAAAATCTGCACCGCTCAAATTTCACTCGGCATGCTCACTTTTTTTATTTCTTCTTCTTTTTCTTTCTAGTTTCATTATCAGCCTCCAATATTTCTCCATCGTCATCATCCTTTTTATCTTTCTTCTTTTTCTTCTTCTTTTCCACATTTCCATCTTTCTCGGAGGCAACTCCATTGGCACCATCCTCATTATCGACATCCATCTCATTGTCCAATTTCCTCTTCTCTTTCTTCTTCTTTTTCTTTTCTGATTTCTGCTCCTCCGAAGCATCACCACCATTCGTAACTGCTGGGGACTTATCTATAACCATATTTTGACCATCGTCAGCAGCAGCTTTTGACTTCTTCTTCTTCTTCTCTTTCTTGCTCGAATGTTCAACGTGCACTTCCTCTGTTTCCATCTCTGTATCTACAACAATGTCCCAAAATAAAAAAAAAATTAATAGAGTTGTAATACCACGGGAAAAACATGTATGCTTTTAAGACCAATGTAACTGTGAAGCAATTCAATTGTAGGAAGAAAGGAAAAAAGAGTGCGTGGCAAGATTGTCTCCTTTCCCTACGAACCTTTGTTTTCAGCACTTTCAATAGCAGCCTTCATGACATCTATGTTCTTACGAGGGGCAACTCCCTTATCATAGAAGTCAAGTCGCTCCTCCACTTGTTCTTTGAGTTTCTCTCCAAACGCAGTAGTACCACTCTCTGCATCACAGTAGCAGAAAATTATTAGCATGAGGGGTGAACAAGGCAAGAGAGATGTAAAAAACACATAGCAGATACTAGAAATCAAAAACTGGAAAACTAACCAGAAAAGCAGTCAATTCGTGATGCAATCGAACATTTGTTTGCAAGATAGCGAGCCATTCGACCTTTGTTTCTGGCAGATGCCCGACCAATAAAGGATGAATGGAAAATCAAGCCATACTTGGGCGTGTTTCCTTTAGTTTTCAACGCCCTGAATAGAACATGCAAAGATATTTGTTGGAAAACAAGAACTGTCAGAAAAATAATAATCAGAAAGTAAAAATAGTTCTGCTTGAATATTCAATAGAAGTCAAAATCTGAACAACCGAAATGAATGGTTAACAGTTTTACATCATAATATTTTTTTCACTTATATGAAAAATGTCCAAAGAAATTCAGAAAAAGAGGTACTGAGTTAAAAACCTGAACAATGCCTTCTCTGCACCAAGAATTTGAAGAGTGGAAGAGGGGCATTTAGCCAAATTCGTAAGACTGCCAGCATGGGAAATCAAACGCGCACCAACAACTTCACCAATCAGAGAGGCCAAATTTGGTGCAATGTCATTCATCTTAGTAACAAGATAATCATAAAGCTTCCTTCTGTACTCAGACAGGTCCATTACCCTCTGTGCAAATTGCTGGACATTGATCAGGTCAACTGGGCTCAAATCCTGTCCTGAAGAAAATCAAGAGAAAGCAAGTTTTAAATAAAGGATGAAACAAACGTTAAATGCAACTCGAGTGCTGAAATTCTACCCATGGATGCCTTGGCAGCTTCCACAATCTCCTTAGCCTTATCTTCATCTCCAACTATCTCTGTTAAGTCTGGGATTTTGTCTTCTGCCAACTTTGACTTATCTTCAATATATTTGGAAACTTTGGCATACAGATAATTATCACTTATAATCTTCACCAACTCAGGAAAATGCCATGAGTACCATTCTCTGCATGGAATTGATGAACAAGCAGGACATTATATAGAGATTCTGGCTTTAAGAGTTGACTATATTTGTACTTCAACGTCAAAACTGTACCTGACTCTCATGGAGAAGGAATTAATATCCTTATCAAGTGTGTCAAGAAGGAAGATTGCTTGAATTACCATGTTGTCAACTCGATTGACATTAAATTTCACCTTTGCCCTGCTGTAACTATGCCCCAGACCAAGTTGGGCCTTCTCCAAATCTCCTGGCTATGGGATTTTTAAAAGGAAGGGAAAATGAAAAAGAAAACAAACAAAAATTTTATTTTCGTTGGAGGGAATGAATTTGGATGTACAAACACTGGAAGAGGACAAAAAAGATTATTACCTTAAGATCCTTGATAAATCTGTCAAAATGAAGCCGTACACCACGAAGCAGTTCATTGACAAACTCATTACTTTGGCAGGGAATTTTAGTCACTTCAGAGACCTGCGAACCAATTTTAGGATCTGCTACTCCTAAACTGAACTTTGCCTTCTTACCTTCCTTGACTTTAGGTAGATTGATCTCAAGAAAATTCCTCAATTCATCAGTCAATAAGCCTGACATAGAAACATCATTAAGAAGAATCAATCATTTTGAACTATCAACTGAACCATAAGTTTGGTTCCAACAGAGCGTATATAAGTGGTATCAAGCAAGAAGGACAACTTGAGTTTGCAAAAACACACACTGCGCCCCATCCCAAATAAATATAAGTAAAATAATAAAGATGAGTCGGTCAACCTAAAGCTGTCAAAGCTACAAATTCTAAGGAAAAAAAAATTAAACTCATGAGACACTCTTAAAAGCAACCATTAGCAATCCTGAGAGAAACAGAAGGCACTAGGAAATGGACGTACTATGTATCAACTGGACCTGCGGCTACAAAGACCGCCAATAAGAACAAAATACATAATAAGCTTTGTCAGATAAAGGATTAAGAAAAATCATAATCATTTTCAAAGCAGTAGTCCGGTCAGACGGTGAAAGTTCAGAGCTGGAGTATAGTTACCTTCAGAGACGGCGTTGCACTGCTTAAGGGCATCAAGGGCAGACTCAAAAGGATTAAAAGCTGTAAGCTGCACGACCTTCCCGAACCTGTTCAAGTCGGAAACAGAGTTCCGAACAGCTTCGACGTTCTGCCCAATTTCATCAAGACCATGAGCATGCAATAGAGCGAACCCAGAAGCAGATTCGTATAGTATGTATAACGCCATTGAAGACTGAAACCCTAAAACTGCAAGAATAATAAGCAGCCGGTAAAGTCACGAAAAGAAACGAGCATTAGAAACTTAGAACAGTAGGGTTTAGGGTTTTCAGTGTGAAGGCGCCGAAGGAAGTATATTATTGTCTATTGGAATTTATACATTAGAGAATAGAGAATTAACCTCTGATCTTGTCCATTCAATATGCTTACTTGAATTTTGGGACCCATCTGTAATTTTCCTTTACAGAAAGAAGAATCCATGGGGTTGCCCATTAGAGCCCAACCCAATCTACCCAATGGGTTGTTTCAAATTAGGCAGCTGCTTCTTACACACCTCAACTATTTTATTCTCAAAATATCCTTGCTAACCCAAATACTGTCACGGCGAAGTTCGAAATCCGTCCAAATTTTGCAAAATCTAAAACCTATCAAACAATTTTTCATTTTCAAATTTTACAAACTTCAAAAGTGTAAAAGGAAAAAAATTAGTTGCAAATTTTGTACAGTTTTCAGATTTTGGAACCCGCAACTATGAAAAAAATTAAATTCCAGAAATAAGTTTTGCTTTGCATTGTCAGAAGCTTGGCACCAAAAATAGAAAAGCTTGAGGAAGAATGTCTCACTCAATGTGTCCAGAGAAGGGTGAGAAGTGTATCAAAATTGGGGAGAAAACCACAACTAATATCAGAATATTTTTTTATAGTTTTAAAATTTGGTTTTGAAATTAATTAAAATTCAAAAACTTGCAACTCCCAACCACTTTCCCAAATTCTTGAACTGTAGATCAACTTCCCGATTTTAACAAAATAGTATCAGATTTGGCTACTTAGGTTGATGATGGGATCTGTTTTTCATAACTTGATATCAGTAGGAAAAATGTCTGTGACGACAGTTTGGATAGTAGGGAGTCTAATCCCCTTTACATGTTCCAGATGCTAAATGCAGAACCCATTTTGTAGAACTTAAAGACAAATTCACGATGGAAAATCAATACAACCTTTCAAGGCGTTGGAATTGGTTGGATTTTGACGGTTGAATTAGAGAAGATAACTATTGATCCAAAGGCTAGAAACTGATCCAGAATGGGCAGAAGGTGCATCACATGGACTGACTCATCATGAAAGAAACCGAAGTGCTAGGGAACAGCGGCACAAACACCTCCTTGGGTTGAACTTATTTATCTTTGACATAACTTCATTAGATGCACAAGTAATATTTTCTTTTTTATCCTAAAGGATTCCTGTTCGGCTCAAGATACAAGACTGAACTTTGAGCCATAGGCTAGAATCCATTCCTTTTCTCTTTAAACCAGATTCTAGTATATGAATTGGAGAAATCAGGAAACCCTATAATGATAAGTACAATAGAAATTATGATAAACTAAAAAGAACAGATCATCTAACTAGAGAGTTTCTAGAGTGTAATTTTTTAAAAAAAAAAAAAAAGAAAGAAAAAGAAACGGCAACGCCCGTTGTTTTTTAGAATTAAATATGTTTTACGTAGAGAAGTACTTCGTCAAAAAAAAAAAAAAAAAGGAGTACCTTCGTAAAGCAAAAGCAGAAGTTATAGAAATTTGATGCACTTTAACTTTAAGTAGTATATGCAACGACAATCTAAGTGAATTGAAAGAGCAGAGGTTCAACAAAGAACAATTTATTCAGATGCAACAAAACAAGCTCCTCAACTAAAGATGAAAACAAAACTCATATTCCCTGCTCAAGCATTGCTCGGACCCTCATTGGAAGACCATAAAGCCGAATAAACCCAGCAGCATCAGCTTGATCATATATCTGTCCACTCTCAAACGATGAAATGTCTTGCCTATACAGGCTATAGGGGCTCCTCCGACCTGTTACAGTGACCGAGCCTTTGTATAACTTCAGAGTGACAGAGCCTGTTGTGGTCTCTGTTATCTTCTCCATGAAGGCATCCATGGACTCGCGAAGTGGGTCAAACCATCTACCAGCATACACTAGTTCTGCATATTTAAGGGCTAAGGAATCTTTCACTTGGATTGTTTCTCGATCAAGTGTCAAAGACTCTAACTCACGTGCTGCAGCGAAGAGGATGGTGCCGCCTGGAGTTTCATACACACCACGACTCTTCATACCAACCAGGCGATTTTCAACCATGTCAATACGGCCAATTCCATGTTTTCCACCAATTTCATTGAGCTCAGCAAGTAGAGATGCTGGTGAAAGCTCCTTCCCGTTAACTGAAACAGGAAGCCCAGCTTCTATCCCAATTTCAACATATCTGTAACAAATGAGAGCATGTGGTAAAAAAAATTGAACTCCAACAAAAATTGGAAGGCTATAAGTACGGTTTGAAGGGAAACAAGAATACATACTCTGCTTGATCTGGAGCATCCTCTGGGTCCGAAGACATTAGATACATATCCTTCTTAGGTTCATTTGCTGGGTCTTCCAAAATATCACCCTTCAAAGTAAGATTACACATGCAGGAGAAAGAGAAACATGTCATTTTCAATATGTAGCTTTTGAAGACAGTCCATTAAGAGCTTAGCTATATCAAACCAATTTAGACCTGCCTCCCAGCAACTTCTAATAGTACAGCATATAAATCAGGTTGTGGATTCAATTAGATAATTCATATGTTTTAGATTAGTAACCAGATTATTGGATTATTCAAATTATTCGAATAGTTTGTTTCATCCCTTTGGAAGGAAATTAAGAAGAAAACGTAAACCCACGAGTCAGAGAGATAAAGTCAGATGAGAGTAACATTCAATTCTGGAAAGAAGATGCCTTAAGAAGCCCTTACAATAGGATGAGTTAAAGGCCACACGGGCAGTCAGATGACTCAGGTCACTAAAAATAATAGGAATATGGTCCTGATTTCAGGTGCTCAGATGAGAACACCTTAGCTATCAACATTTGGTTTTCCTCCAAAGATAGAATCAACAGTCAAATACTTGATTCCAAACAAATTTCAGATATTAGCATAAAAAGAAGCTCATTCGAAAATGTAAAGAATAAATACAAACACAAAAGGTCAACATGTTACACTACAATAAGAAAAAAAAAAAAAGAAAAGGCTAAATCATTGCATTCACTTAAATCGACTTAAAAGGCTTTTCTGGGTGATGGATAACCCCGCAAAGCTTACCTCGTGGCTAAGGTGCCAAAGGTTTCTGTCCCTGCTGTATATAGATTTCTTAGTCACAGGAACAGGTACATTATGCTTCTTAGCATACTCAATAGCGTCTTCTCTGCCCGTAATATCCCACTCCCTCCATGGAGCCACAACGTGTAGCTTGGGATTCAGAGCAAAGAATGTAAGCTCAAACCGAACCTAAAAGATTATACAAAAATGTGTCAGAAGAAAATAAATGACAGGATGGATTTTGTGATCCTAATAGTAAGACATGCCTGATCATTTCCTTTCCCTGTACACCCATGAGACACAGCATCAGCTCCAACTTCTTTTGCAACATCAACCATGGCCTATCAATGTTATGTATCAGTATATACTTATATAAGAAGAAATGTATGGAATAACAATGATGGTCATGATATTTTTTTCAAAAAAAGAGCTAACAGCATAAATAGCATGGTCAAGAGAGATGTAATCATTGTATCGGAGGATAAAGAAAAGGAAAAGTACGATCAGGGCAGGGTTAAAATCTCAGAAATTAGATACTAGCAAAGTATATCAAACTTGAAAGTAAAAACGTACCTTCGCAATAACAGGGCGGGCCATTGAAGTGCCAAGCAAATACTTTCTCTCATAAATAGCACCAGCACGCAAACAAGGGAATATGTAATCTCTGACAAATTCCTCCTTCAAGTCCTTGACCACTAACTGAGATGCCCCACTGGCTTTGGCCTTTTCTTCTAAACCTTCCAACTCTTTTATGCCCTATGGAGTTTGGCATTGTTACCAAGAATGCGGCAAAATATTAGTTAGTGTATGGAAAATTCTCCGGTCAGAATATTACAATCTTAAAACACTTTTACGGCCAACAAAAATTCTACTATTATAACATACTTGGCCAACATCAGCAGTGAAGCAAACGACATCACAACCATAATTCTCTCTGCAAGTAAAAATTCATTAGGAGAAAGGAAATATATCAAGAAGAAACAACAACACAAAGGACAAGCAAGGGCATAGATCTTACAAAGTAGGCATTTAAAACAGAAGAAGAAATTAAAAGCATGAAATTGACATTAAAAGAGGATAGGCAAAACATAATGTCTCTGATTCCTGATGTTTGCCATTTGGGAATATGTAGAAAGGGATACGACTACGTCAAAGACAATGTTGCAAAGATGCAATGGAAGTTTAGGTATTAGAAAAGAAAAATATTATACCTTAGCCACGGAACAACAATTGATGTATCCAAGCCACCACTATAAGCTAGCACAACCTTCTCCAATTTTCCACGTAGCCCACCACTCTTTTTGTATTCGGAAATTCCTTTCTCCGTATCACTGCTCAAGACTGCTGTTATAACTGCATGTTGGGGGGGAGAAACATTTATTCGAATAAAGTAAGACCCGATTAAGCAAACCTTACAAGAAAAATTACAATGGTACTCTTTCCTTTTACTTCCCTTCTGTCTTAATACAATAAGTTATAAGAAAGAATTGAAAAAAAAAAAAAAATTGTATACACATTTTTAAAAATGTTGGTGAGCAGACAAACAGGGGCGCCAACAAACTTTTATGGTTTTCAACATAAACTAATCCATATCCTGATAAACCACATACAACTAATTTAGAAAATCATTTGTCCAAGACTCTTATGGCATGCTTTTTGTAAAAATTCTGATTTTCATCGTACGAGTAAACGAATGGATCAATCCAATCCTTCAAGCAAAGAGTTTTAAACAGTATCAAATTCTTTATATGATTAGGGCTTTGCCCATTCTGAGAATGTTTTTTCCTCACTTGGAGCTAGCAACAAACAACTACTTACATAGCATTTTTGTTTACCGAGAAGAATCAATTGGGGACAAATTGTGTGGTGTATACATCAGTTTATAAACCGAGCCAATGTAGGAAAGGTCATCCATATACAGTTCTGCAGAGCGCGGGGTTAAATTTGAGACTAAACAATCTTACCTTGAGGTTTACTGACACCAACACTTGTCCTTGGCCCGAACTATGTACAGAAGTACAACCATCAACATATAGATATCAGTATAACAATGCTCAAACGATAAAAGTTAGTCATAAGTTTTGAGGAGTAAGCTTTCAAATAAAATCAATCAGATCACCTCCTTAAATGGCTTTGCCTTCCATAATTGGTGATGCATTAGCTGCTCTGTAAATAAAATTAATAGCGGTCATTAGGAGATTAAAAAAAAAAAAAAATTCCTGCTTTCTATAAATCCCATTACATACAAGTCAGAGTTTCATCTTCCACTTTATTTGATTATTATCATTTAAGAGAGAACGTTGTAGAATATTTTCTTAACGCTGAAACAAGCAGACCCCAGAATTTGCAACAGGAAATATTTCGTGGGATGAAATTGAAACATCAAACATGTGAATTAAGTTCGAAGGGAAACATAATATTCACCCGTTTTATGTCCATAAGGAGACAGGTTGGGGCAGGAATATGCGGAAACTGCCTTCAACTGAGCCATTATTGCAGCGGCCGGAGTATCGGCTGAAGCAGAAGACAGACAGGGTTCAGATAGGGTTTAAGGGTGTTTAGTATCCCGGTGTAAAATGAAAATTACTAATGAGGAGAGTGGCCAAAAGAGAGAGGATGGAAACTATGCTATGACGTTGTGAATCTGTTATGAGAGGGGGGAATCCGTAATATTCACTTTCATCAAAAAAAGTTTTTTTCAATAAAAATATTTTTTCTCTGATAAAAAAAAGTTTTCTTTAATTTAATATTTTTTATTTGATTCTTTAAATTAATTTAATATGAAAACTATAAATTAATGTTTACACTTATATTTACTTCATACTTCATAGAAGTGGGGCTTATTGTAAATCTATATTTTTAGCACATTTTTCTTTAATATTAGGAAGGTATGTGATATTTTCTAACGTGGAAACATTTTTTTTATATTCTGAAAACGTTTTATCTTAGCTGTCATATTTTTTAACGTTCAAAATTGAATTCTTTCTATATTAACGATTATTATTATGATGACACATTAAAAAGTATTACATTAATCTTCATAAATAAGTATCAAATTAATTAAAACTATCCTTTTTTAAATAATTTCATAAAGTGCACCTATTTTAATTTCTCTCGTGTCAAATATATATTTTTATGCTCATCTTAGTGGTAGATAATTTGCATAAAATAAAACCTTTGCAGGTAATCACTATATTTCTAGAATATCCTTCGTCTATGATCTTTGTGCTGTGACTAGAAACAGATTATTCTATAATGGATTTTCGTCCCAAAGGCCTGCTTGCTGAATTTGCAAGTGGATACAGTGCCTATCTTATGATAATTATAATTTGTGATAGCCAGTGACCAATGAGGATTATTCTCTCTGAAATCTCAGTGCCCAACCAACAAATGAGCAGCCGAAATATGATCTTAAACATAGCGAAGTATGAAATATATCGAACGGAAACTACTCTATTAAGAATGTCTCTGAACAAGTTGAACCAAAATTCTAATAACTAGATTACGTAAGTGACAAGGGCTGCGAATGTCTTATAGAAAGCAGTGGAATAACTACAAAACAAAAAGTATCAGAAGTTATCAACAATGATTCTACAAAATAAATATATACATAGTATTTTTTTATTTTATACTAAATGCAGAAATTATATATTAATATTATAATATTACAATGATTATTCAATTATTGATTTTTCTTTTTACTAATAGGAAGGCTTTTAAATTTACTTTTTTATTTTCTATATAGTAAATTTAAAATTAAAATATTTATATTAAATATTTCTATTAATAAAAATATTTTATTTTAAATATATAATATAATTCTATAATTAATTATTAATTAATAAAAAATTAAATTATAGCCACACCACTCTACAAAGCTTTTTTTTGTCTAGAATAGTCTTGTATGGCCGATTGAATATGTGGTCAGTTTTATAAAGTCTTTCTATACCAACGAATTTATACAATTGTTTAGTAAAAATTATGAAGATAGTCATAAATTTTAATCGGCTCTATAAAACCATTCTAGATACAACATATTTATAGAGCCTTTGTGAAAATAAAACATTTTTAAACGATTTTATAGAATTATTTTAGATACAAAATGAATTTATAAAATTATTTTGTAAAACTAAAAAAATGTCTATATTTTTAAATGACTTTATAAAATTATTTTAAATACAAAACAGATATATAAAATCATTTGGTAAAAATTAAAGAATGATCATATTTTTAACGAAGGAGGTTTAAGTAAATTTAAGAATATGGGTTTCTTTACTAAATCTGGAAGTGTCTTAACCAATTCACTCTCAAAAGTTGTAATGAACAAGTGATCTAAAGGATCCTGGTGAAATTACATTCTTATCATCGCTTTTGTGTATAAATGTTAGAGAATGACATTGCCCCATGGTATTGGTCGGTGCCATTTAGATTCTAAAGATCTGATCTCTGTCAAGAATATCTAAAACTACATTTTGGACACAAAATTATATTTTTAAATTTCATTTAATAATTTTTTAATTTTATATTAATTAATAATAAATTATAGAATTATATTATATATACAATCAAATAAAATAAATTATATTTCAATTTTGAATTTAATATATAAATATTAAAAAATAAATTTAAAAACGTGATAAAAATTAAACCGTTTTATAGAAAGACACAGAACGAAAACTATAAAACCGTTTGATAAAAATTAAGAATGGTGACATTTTTAATAAAGGATATTTAAGTAAATTTAAAGATGCATGGGTGCGTTTACTAAAATTGGATGTCTTAACCACGCCCCTTTCCGGATAAGAGCTCACTCTCACTATCTACTCAGTTAATTGTTGCCCGAGAGCTGCAACACTGACCGAGAAGTATCCCTCCGTAGTGACGCACTCGTATATAGATCCGAACCAAAATGGGCGGTAATTCCATCAACCGCTAAAAGTTTCGAGCTTCATTTGGGTTTTTCTGTCCCAGAATCTCAGTAATCTTTAGTACAATTGTGTTTTGCGAATGCGCAGGTTCAAAAACTGCTCGTGTTTCTTCGAGCTTATGGTTTTCTCCCAACCCAAGTAAGAGATGGGGCGAGCTGTTTTTCCTTCTCTACACACCATTTTGGCTTACGCTTTGTCTTGGAATAGTTGTTCCCTTCAATCTATACGAGGTTTCCTCTTACGATTTTCCATTTGTTCATCGAGAAAATTAGGAAATCGAAGCATATAGATAGTATACACAATAGTAGTCTCGTTTGGTCTGGCGCCTTTGTGATTCATTGGGGTTATTGGCAATGACTCATATTAAGTGCAGTGTGGGGAATTTTGATATCCTCTGGTTTCTCTGGTGCATCTGCAATTCACCCACTTGTATTCTTGTATTATATTTGTACATTATAGAAAGGTCATGAGATTCTTTTCCTTTTCTCAATTTACCTCTCAACTATGCTGGGCTTATTGTGGCTATAATTCTGACATTTTATGAACTATATTTATGTTTGGTCTCTGCTTGAAATTAGGGAGCTATGCTGATATGCACCATTTAGATTATATTATAATTGACATTTTTAAGATCACGAGGCTTTTTTCGTTTTAGTTCGGCATGCTCATTTGCATAGCTCAATTTGTTTACTTCCATGTAAACTACGGAGATGTTAAGATACATTATTTCATGATATTCCCCATCCCCACTAATCTTCTTTTGTGCAACTTTCTCTACAAGTGTCTATATTTTACTAAAAACACCATGCTGATTGGCAGAACTTTACGGAATTGGAGTATCTGCTTGTGGGATTGGTCTCAGCAATTCCTTCTTTCTTGATACCAGTGGTGTTTGTTGGAAAGGTATGCTATTATTAAGTTATTAAATAACCTTCTCAAGAGTCCCAGCAATCCCCGTCCCTTGGGAGAGAAAGAAAAGAGCATACAAAAGGACAGGATGACCGGTGTTCTTCCTCCCTCCCCCCCTCCCAAATTTGTGCTACTCATTCTTTGTTTAATAATAGCTAATGCTTTCTTAAATCAAAATCTTTATTACTTACACACACTCACGAGAAAAGAAAATTCTGTCTTCCAGCTTCTTGAGGACTAATTGTTATATTTTTTTTTTAATAATTATAATCTCAATTTTGCAGGCCGATAGAAACACACCTTGGAAGGATCGTTACTGGGTCAAGGCAAGTGTTTTGATGGGATATCATTTTCCAAATCTTTACCAATATTTTACAATGCACATTGTATTATCACTTAAGAAGAATTATTTATTGAAGTTGGAGTCTTATTTTGTTTATTGCTCTACCCTGAACTTTGAACTTTTTTTCTGATCAATCAACAATGTCTAATGGCTTTTTCAGATAGTTGGTTTTCTCTGACATATAACTAGCCATATTAAGGTGTGAGATGTACTTTTAATATGCTTATCTTGTATGTTATTGTTGGTATTTATCCTGTAATTGTTTCTTAATCTCGGATAAATTAATAAAAGTATCATGAACATGTTTCCTTTCAGTTTTTATGAGATACGGTTGTTGATCTAACTTAAATGGATATTAATTTTACAACTTTTTTTTTAAAAAAAGAGAATGGTACTTACTGCTTATATACCTCTCTATTGGGGTCAATCCAGTTACATACTTCATTTCTTTTTTAACGAGTGAGATTATTCTTGGTCTAATGTGCAAATTCTAATGATGGCAGGCTAGTCTCTGGATAATAATCTTCAGTTATGTTGGGAATTATTTTTGGACTCACTATTTTTTCACAGTTTTGGGCGCATCTTACACCTTTCCATCATGGAAAATGAACAATGTAAGTCAATGACCAAGATTTTTGTTTTTTTAAGTTGGGCTTCATACTATTTAAGTTTATTACTTTATTTTTTGGTGGCAGGTACCGCACACGACTTTCCTGCTCACTCATGTTTGCTTCCTATTTTATCATGTTACATCAAACATGACACTGCGCAGACTACGACATTTTATTTCTAATTTACCGGAAAAAGTTCGATGGGCTACTGAGGCTTCATGGATTCTTGCTCTTTCTTACTTTATAGCATACCTGGAGACGCTGGCTATTTCCAATGTATGTCATAACATACCTTTCTGCCTGTTATTGATAACTATGGTCATCAACTGAGCTTGCGTTGTTTTGTATATCTTCAATGATTCCAATACTTAGCTTTGAGTCATTATAGTATTTAAATGGTATTTAAGTTTGGCTACATTTTTAAAATGAATTATCTGGAATCCATGCAGGTTGTTGTTTGCTATTCAGATATATTTAGGATTTCACTCTGTAATAACTTGATGGCAACTAGGCCTTTTCCTATCACTTGGACTCGTGTCATCATTAATCATCTTCTTTTGAGTCCGTCTCATAATTTTTTCTTGATTCTTTTGCAATTTTTCTGCATTGTGAAAGTCAATTTATCATAGAATATTCTGCCTCATCTTACTTTTTAATTGAAAATTTCGATATCTTTTAGTAGATATTTTGATTTCTCATCTTAGATTCCTTGAATTGTTGATAGGTATTCTTTATCATCTTTGTTCCACATTTTATTCTAGTTATCTTTTGATAGCTCAATATTCTTTATCATAAAATCCTTAAGCAGTCTGCAATATTGATCCTGCATAGTGCAAAACACGAGTCACTTGATAATTCCCAATTTGTTCATTTTAGGTGCTTCTTTTATGTTAGTTCCGTAGCATACATATATGCTTCAACTTTGTTTTAGCTTTTGTAGAAGTTGTCTTAACATAATCTATTCAAATTGACACACCACCAATCATAATATTATGTGGAAAAATCATGTATCTGGGAATCACATCTTGAAAAATATCTCCTAAGCCTATCTATCATAGTACGCAAAATAATCTTTGATGTAAGTAATTGAAATTGAAAACATGTTGTGGCTTCCCCACTCATCTTAAAAGTTGCATCCTTTTAGAGAACCATAATAGTTTTCGGTAGGGCTTCATTAATAATATAGTTTTCAGGTTGTATCACTGTAAAATATTATTTAAAACCATTTCTTCCATTCTTAAACTTTCCTTCATCACTTCTTCATTGTTACTTTATTGAGCAGAGTACGCCTGTAATCACTTCATCTTTGTTGTGGACACAGTAATGAAAGCATTATCGTAGCCCTTACATTTCAACCACCTTGCTTTTTCAAGCTTCTGTTATCCCTCATGAGAAATAATCTAGTGGGAATGAAAAATTTTGTATTTGTATTGCAGTTGACCTTATTTTTGAAAATGATGTTGTGGATTGGATGTTGCAGTTCCCTTATTATTCATTTGTAGATCGGGAATCTATGTACACAATTGGATCTCTGTTTTATGCCATCTACTTTATTGTAAGCTTCCCAATGTTCCTGAGGTAAGTTTTCATCCGGTGTTAACATTGAAAAAAGCAAATGTTCTAAATTTGTTCTATTCCTTTGGAAGAAAGACCCTGTAGGTGGAACTACACGCATGCTAATCTTCTTCACGGTGATTCCTGTATGTCTTCAGGATTGACGAGAAACTCGGCGATAAATGGGACTTGCCCAGGGTGGCTGTTGATGCTTTGGGTGCTGCGATGCTGGTAACAATAATACTTGATTTGTGGCGTATCTTTCTGGGACCTATCGTACTAATTCCAGATGCAAGACAGTGTCCTCAGGCAGGATTGCCATGGTTTCCAGGACACACCAATCAAACATGAAGTACACGAGAAGAACCCTCAAAATGAAATTATTATGCAAGACCATTATGTGTAGAACCGGCAAAGAAACCTTCACTTCAATTTCCTTGTAGGTGTGGTCGCGCTGCTAATTTCCTGATGGTCGTTAATGTATTTGTGGCGTTTTCAGCAAAAGCGTCGTGAAGTGACTATGCATGTGTCTACTGCTATTGCTCATGAACCAGTGCCCTTGTCCTTGCCCATTTTGGATTATTTGATGGACTAATACTTAACTTTGGCTCATCTTGTATGCTCTATGTGAAATCCCTTGATTTAAAACTGTTTGCAGTAAGAAAACTGTCAGTGAATTAGCTTGAAGAAAAAAAAATAAAAAATCGCCATAAATTCATCAGACCATATGAAAGAGAACACCCCGTATCTGGATGTGCCGAGGCTTTACCAAGTCGCGTATAGAATGTGAGAGGCTAGAAGTAACAATGTAACAGAAGAACTAGCAGAGCAGATAAAAGAATGGTTGGATTGAATATGACTGAACAGAAACTACCTAAGAATGGGGACGGCATCCCAGTTAAGAAATTTTATGCCTTTTTACCATATGGCGCCACCGTTGTATATATATATTTCTGTACATTGGCGTTCAAGAAACTGAATCTATCTCTGAGACAGGCGAGCATCAGCAAAGAGAAGCCAGTAATCTCTGAAGAATTCTGCTGGGAGACAAGAAAAACACCATGATTATTGCCATTTTTGATGAGAATGGCACCGTGTTTTTATTGGGAAAAGAAAAAACTGTTCTTGTGTAACTTACACAAATGTAATGTCATTTCCCTGCAAGTATTGTACATTTTGTTTTGCGCTAAACATGAAAATTTTCACACGTGGCTATGGAAAATATTTTGCCACGCACGTTCGACACCGTGTCATTTTGTCTTCTTCCGTAAAACGATAAGAAAGATATTTCTGAACCTGAGAAAAACTACAATAGACAATGCTTCTGTATTTCCCGCTTTCAAGCTCGAGTAGCTTCGAAAATCTAAACTCCTCTTCCCAACGCTCGGAATCGTAGGGTTTCGTTTATAAAGTTAGAGTATATGTAACGAGATTATACTTGGGGCGGTGCTTTTCTCTTATATCCGTTGTCGTCTGCTTTTGTGGACTGAATTCATAAAGAATGGTTGCTTGTAGTTATCTTTCATTGTGTCCGTACAACCTCTGTTGCGGTCCTAATCTAAGAAGGCATTCCATTTTGTGCTCGGTTCGCTCTTCCGCGGTTATTGGTAAATGATATATATATATATATATATGTATATATATATATTTTGGAACATTTATGGTTGTTAATGCATTTTACTTTTGTTAAGTGCTCTCCTGTTCTGTTGGCTACTGAGGAAATGGAGGAAAGATAAGTCTGCCGCCGAGTCTAATAATACTCTGCGGAGTTTTTGGTATAATTGGATGTTAGACTATGGGAAGTAGGAGCGTTCTGTTTTCTTTGCTAGCTAAGCTTATTTGCCCAGGAAAATGGAGTTAGATTAGGATTTTTATACTTGCCATAGTTTAATTGCAATCTCGAACTACCAAGTAAGAAGAATTTTGAATGATCACGAACATAATTATTTTAGAACTAGAGGTCATCTGTAATCTTCCTCTCCTGCGTGGTGATATATTAGTCTATTAGCTGACGTTATGCTGATATATTATGTAGCTACTGATGGGTCGAAAGCACCTCGCAAAAGATCAAGAAGAGCAGAAGGTCCCAAAAAAAGCATGGAAGACTCTGTTCAACGCAGGATGGAACAATTTTATGAAGGCTCTGATGGACCCCCCCTCCGTGTTCTTCCTATTGGTGGTCTGGGTGAAATTGGGATGAATTGCATGCTTGTGGGGAACCATGACCGCTACATACTCATTGATGCTGGCGTCATGTTTCCAGAGTATGACTTGCAACTCCAACTTTTCCTCTTTCTTGTTTGTTACCAGTTGTACTCTTCCAAAAGAGCAATCCACATATTGTCCAAGCAATTTCTGATAGAAGACTTTAGGAATCAAACGATAAGCAAAATTGATGTTGCATCGTCATTGGGAGACAACATAATGTTATATATATGTACATATATATATAAAATACATTTGAAATTCAGGATTACGTATGCACTTTGTTACTGAACAATAATTGTTAGTTCTGCTTCCCCTTCGTTCAAAAGTTGAATGACCTTGATTTGCTGTATGTTACATGTATTTCAGCTATGATGAGCTAGGTGTCCAAAAGATTATACCTGATACTACATTTATAAGAAAATGGAGGCACAAAATTGAAGCAGTTGTTATAACACATGGTCATGAAGATCATATTGGTGCGTTGCCTTGGGTAATGCTTCCTTCTGCTCCTTGGAATTGCTGTTTTGACTTGTTAACAGAAAATTAAATACTGTCCCAATAAACTGTGACTAAACTTAAAGTATATATCTGTCATTTTGATGAAGTATATATATGTTGTCTGCAATGATAATGCATAGGATAGGTAATTTGACGTGCTTCTAGGTAGGCAGAAAACTATCAATATACCTAGTTTTCTAATTGGTGGCATTGGATATATAACATGCTCAATGAGTAGAGCTCGTGGGTATACTGACTAGCTAGCTGTAGTGGACACTGTTAATTATTGAAGTTTGATGCCTTTTCAAACATTATTATTTGCAAAGTAGTGGGCATATGTCCCGAAAATGGCTTCATTGAGGGAAAGGATGCATCAGTTTCTTTATACAAGAAAGCAAGGTGGGTTTAAGAAACCTTAACTCTTTGTACTGTTATTGAGCAGTCGACCACTTCTCTCATTCAGAGAGGACACAAATATTGCCAGTTACTGACAAGTGACTAGCTTTGGGAATATATTTGTTTTCTTCTGAACCGTGTTCTTTGTGTCAAGAGAATAGGTTGTGCTGCAAATTAGTATTATGAGAATACAAGATTGATTGAATCACTAAATTTCTGTCATACACATTGAAACTAAAGTGATTATGCTGTCTCCAAAACTGAAATTACGCTTTTTCTAGGAAGTGAAAGTGTTGTAGTTTGGGCGTGAAGCTATGGTGTTTTTGGTTATAGCATAATGCTTGGTTCTTCAACCAAAGATCCTGCCTAAAAATGTTCTTTGGGGACATGATTTTCTTTTCGGCATCCATGTAGAGCTAGCTAAGGTTTTTCTTTCTCAGACATGCTGAGGTTTGGAAAGCTCTTATGAGCTAATTGTTTTCCTCCTTATGTATGATTTTTTTTTTTTTAATCTTTATTGGAATTTTTGTTGGGTATGTTATTTCCTGTAGTTGTATCTCTTCTTTAGACTAATGAATTATTCTTTTAAATAAAAAATATTTTGTTCTTATTTTATATCTACTCTTACATTAATTTTCACTTGGTTCATCAGGTCATCCCTGCATTGGATTCCCATACACCAATTTTTGCATCTTCCTTTACAATGGAGGTATTTTTAAGGGAAAAACTTTAAATAGTCTTGGTATTCTGTTGGCAAACTGCTTTTTTGTTTTGTTTTTTTTTTTTTTTTTTTTTTTGTTAATTGCTATATGAATCAATATTGATGTCCATTGGAAATGTAAAGTAACAGAAGCTAGATGCTAGTGTCGGCACATCTTGAAGTAGGCTGACTAATTCTCAATTTCTTCCTTTCGTATTGCCATAGTGATTTTATTATGTAAAAATGTGTAGCGTTGTCATGTCTTGGAAATATCTTTTGTTCTTTGCCTTGCATGTTGTGTTCATTGCAGTTTAGAGAACGTTAAAAAAATTTTCCCCCTGTTTTTAACAGCTTATTAAAAAGCGTCTAAAAGAGCATGGTATTTTTTTATCATCAAGACTAAAAATATTTAGAGCAAGGAAGAAGTTTGTGGCTGGGCCATTTGAAATAGAGCCAATCAGGGTGACCCATTCTATTCCTGATTGTTGTGGATTAGTTCTTCGCTGTTCTGATGGTACTATCCTTCACACAGGGGATTGGAAGGTCAGAATTTTAGTATATTTCTCAACGTCTTGACCTTTCCCTCTGCTTTTACTGTTCTGTTGCGTAAAAAGTTGATTCAACAGATTGATGAGTCGCCATTAGATGGGAAAGTCTTTGACCGTCAAGCTTTAGAGGAACTTTCTAAAGAAGGAGTAACATTGGTAAGTAACCTGTATCTTTGTCTTCTACTATATATCTAAAGATACATTGTGATTAAGATAATGGAATGGTTAAACTTGGGGCATATGTGAATATTATGACAAATTCATAGGATGATAGTTCACAATTTCTATAAGGTGTATATTTTGATTAGCCATGATTTTTCTCAGTGTAGTACATGATTAGTGTGTTGGGGTGGAAATGGCTTTCATGGCAGTTCTTATACTGGTAGAGATGCTCAAACATAACAGTTTTGCCCCCTTTTCAAATTTTAAGTTGTATGATCTTTTGGTTTGATCTAACTTTTGAATTACAATCCTTAATGTGGTTGTATAGACTCCTCCCAACATGCTGCATTTCTTTCTTCTCTGTGCGGCCAAAATTTTGTGTTATCTTTTCTGCTTTGCTTTATTGAATATTGATATGGGATTTATAAAAGGTTAGTGTTAGGTGTCAGGTTCAGATTTAACATGATCCAATAGATTAATTTCAATCCAAGTACATCGGCTTTGAATTCTCTTTTTGAAGTTGCCAAATGATGAAAACAAACATTTAACGATTTTGTTTTTTTTTTTTTTTTTTCCCTCCAGATGATGAGTGATTCAACAAATATACTCTCACCAGGAAGGACAACCAGTGAATCTGTCGTGGCAGATGCATTGTTGAGGCATATTTCAGCTGCTAAAGGAAGAATCATCACGACCCAGTTTGCATCAAATATACATCGTCTTGGAAGTGTGAAGGCTGCTGCTGATTTAACTGGTAGAAAGTTGGTATGTTCTCCCAGCTCTTTACAGTAATGCAATTGCACTCTGTTTCTTGTTTAAACTGACAAGTCTTTAGTAATCATAATTTATGATATTATATCAGGTATTTGTGGGTATGTCTCTAAGGACATATCTAGATGCAGCATGGAAGGATGGAAAAGCACCATTTGATCCATCCACTCTGGTAACAAACATTTAAAGACATATCTTTGTTGGTCTGCTTAATTCACTTGTTTTTGGTGGCTGAACTTAAATTTTTATTTATATATATGTGTGTGTGTGTATATATATATTTACCTTCTCTTTCTCTTAGTGTAGTTTGAACTTTGAGGACACTCAGAGCTTGTTGTTAGAATAGTCTAGTGATCATATATATCTGAAAAGCTGTAGTAGTGCACTTTAATATTTTAAGTACGAGTGGATGATAAGTTGACAGTTATTATTTCATATTTCCGTAGGGCATTGGTTTGTGTCATTCCATCTTAAGATGTTGATCAGTCTAAACATTTATCTGACATGCTTTGACATGGTCTTGGACCAAGCGGTCCAGCATCCAGTTCCTGGTATCTCCAGTACTGAAATAAATTTTAGCATAGCATAGTGTTCAGTTTCAACTAGATCTATGGATACACATATGCTCTGTTCATGTTGCAAACCTGACTTTCATATGAGAGGTTGAGATAGATAGATATTATATTTGGGCATTGCTCAATTTCTCAAACTTTTAGGTTAAGTGGTTCTTTGACAATCTTGCAATCTTTGCGTGTTTGTTAGAATTTCATAGCAATGATGAGTGATGAGTGATGACTTTGAAAACTGTTACGAGCCAAATTTTTTTGTCTATTTGTTTAGAAGTATTGAATCTGTCTTCTCTATTTTTTGGTAATTACTTGTTTAATCCATACATTAATATCAGTCATCTGATCGTTATCTGCATTTCTAATTTTTTATTTCATTTAGTCCTCTTTATGCTTCTTTTTGTGAGAGCTTCTGTTAATTTCATATCTGTTTCCCTCTTCACTATTTATATTTTCAATTAGGTGAAAGCAGAAGACATTGATGGTTATGCTCCAAAGGACCTGATAATTGTAACCACTGGTTCTCAAGTAAGATACTTTGAAGGCTCTTTTAAGATTGCCTAATATCATGGGCTACTGACATTGAACAACGTTATGGCATTGGCATCTGACAAAGTATGTGCTGTTGTGTCAGGCAGAACCACGTGCCGCCTTGAATATTGCATCATATGGAAGTAGTCATTCTTTCAAACTGACCATGGAAGATGTTATCTTGTATTCAGCAAAGGTATGATAACAAGATTAAGCAGAGGTATTTGTCTTTGAATTCATCAAAAGGTTCAAATCTTTCGTCTTCTATGCAAAACTTTCTGCTAATGAACTGACGTCTGTTAAGAACTTACAATATGCAGTTTTTACCTTATTTCACTGCAGTGAAAACTTTGACTTTTCTGTATGACTTTGACTTTAACTAATGTCAGTTTCTGAAAATTGTGATCTACAAAATAAGTTGTATTCTGAAATTTGCTTTCTGTTCCTTTATTATACTATTAGGTTATCCCTGGTAATGAGTCTCGCGTGATGAAAATGCTAAACCGCATATCAGAGATTGGATCAACAGTAATTATGGGGAAGAATGAAGGGTTACACACCTCTGGTCATGGGTATCGTGGAGAATTGGTATATATTTTTATTATATCTCAATGATTCTTTTTCTTTTTAATCATTTCACCGTTATTATTTTTTGAATTTCCCATCCTTGGCTGCTCAAATGTGTTTTCAAGATTAAGTTAGCAATTATCACCGAATCATCATTACTTTTGCAGATTGATCATGATGAGAATGAAAATCTAGAAGTATCTTGATTCTGAAAGAAAGTAGACATGATTGCACTTAAATATTCACTTCCAAATTCTTCAATATCCTTGGAGTAAGTTTGGTGGGTGGAAGGGTTTTTTTTTTTTTTGGGGGGGGGGGGGGGGGTTGTTAGAAGGGTAACATTTAAGGGAGTAAATTTTACTCTCTTATGGTTTATGCATGTTTGGTTGCATAAATGAATTACGGGTAATCTTTTAATGGAGTAACCACTACCCTCCATGTGAGTAGGTCAATGTTTACATCCTCATTAACCTTCTTAAATGTTAAGTCCATTAAAATTTACCTTCCATAATGTTGGCAAACATACCTTTAATAGTAGTAATTGGGGAAAGGAGATAGCTGCGGGGTCCATTTTTCTTGATAGATATCCAAGTATAATCAAGCCTTCATAAACTGGTTACCTTGTCCGCCTTCTTACTTCACTTCTATATGTCATGTATCAGCTATTGTTAATCACTTATGTGGCTTTTATTTTTTATATGGAATGTTATTATAGTCAAAACATATGTACGCAGGAGGAATTACTAAGAATAGTGAAGCCACAACATTTCCTTCCCATACATGGAGAACTGTTGTTCCTGAAGGAGCATGAATTACTTGGGAAATCAACCGGCATTCGACATACTGCTGTAAGTAATCACCTCCTTATCAAGATGTGATGGATAAGAGACTTGTGGCTTAGAATGATCAGATAATATAACCATGTCATAGAACTGGTGGTGTAATGAATTACATAATGTGTTTAAGAAACTGATAAGATTTATATCCTAGGTTATTAAAAACGGAGAGATGCTTGGTGTTTCACATTTGAGAAATAGAAGAGTGCTTTCTAATGGTTTCGTTTCCCTTGGAAAAGAGAATTTGCAGGTTGGTTACCCTCACATATAACCTTGGCATCCTTTTAGAGATTATTTGATATTTTTTTTAAAAGTTCCTTTTTCATTTTTTCTTTCTATTAATGCAGTTGAAGTATAGTGATGGGGACAAGGCATTTGGTACATCAAGTGAACTGTTTATAGATGAAAGATTGAGAATTGCGTTAGATGGCATTATTGTGGTCAGGTAGATCTTTATAGTTGTAAAGTAAGTTGAATATAAGTATGACATGTTTGGTGACACTTAAATATTTCCCATTGCAGCATGGAAATATACCGCCCTCAAAAGTTAGACAATCTCGATGAAAATACCTTAAAAGGCAAGATAAGAATTACGACAAGATGCCTGTGGCTTGACAAAGGGAAGCTGTTGGATGCACTTCATAAAGCTGCTCATGCTGCGCTTTCAAGCTGCCCTATAAACTGTCCATTGGCCCACATGGAAAGAACTGTGTCTGAGGTATTGAGGAAGATGGTGAGGAAGTACAGTGGCAAACGACCCGAAGTTATTGCCATTGCCACAGAAAACCCTGCAGCCGTTCTTGCTGATGAAGTTAACACAAAGCTGTCTGGCAAATCCAATGTTGGACCTGGGATATCATCATTGAGAAAATTAGTGGATGGACATATAAAGGAAAATCAGTCCAAGAAAACGCAAGTAAAGGGAGGTAACTATGTGCATTTGAGAATAGATATAGAATTGGGGAGATCCAATTGCTCTGCTTTTTATGCATGTCCATATGTGCAAGTTAGATAACTATGTGCCATGAAACATATATTCGCATCTTACTTGCAAATTGTATGCATTTAACCTCGAGACTAATGTATTAATTCTTCCTTAACTAGTTCTGGGGCGGGGAGTTTGGCTATGGGAGTTTGGCACTCATTGGCAATAGCCTTTTTCTATTTTTGTTACTTCAAAAATGAACTTCTTAGGTCTGGTGGATTGACTTTTGCATCAGATCTAAGGGAATGCCCGATGTAACTGGCTCGTAGCCTAGCTTTTTCAAAGAAGTAAAATATCACCTGTTAGAATTCTTCTGTTGTAATTTTGTTTCCTTAAGCCTGTATTTTTAATGTTTATTCTCACCGTTGTATTTTTGGGGCCAGATGATAGCATTGATCCTGAAGGTCCTGAGGAAAACACCGCTACATCAAGTAGAGCTGTCAATAATTCAGATGAATTTCGGAAATCATTCATTAAATCTGATAATGGTTCTGTTCCATTGAAGGAACAGAGCTCCCAGTTGAAGAAGGATGGTTCTGAGGACACAGAAGAGAATGAACCTGAAAGCACGTCAACTTCTGAACCTAAGTCTTCAAAGCCCAAGAGCAATAAATGGAAACCCGAGGAAGTGAAGAAACTGATTGGTATACGTGGGGATATGCACGAAAGATTTCAAGTTGTGAAGGGGAGAATGGCCCTCTGGGAAGAGGTTTCTAAGAACTTGTTGGTTGACGGGATCGAAAGAAGTCCAGGGCAGTGTAAATCATTGTGGACATCTTTGGCACAAAAATACGAGGTTCGTTTCATCTTTTAAGCAACTTTGACATTAAATCAATATCATAAAGCAAATCATACATATTTTTCTATGGACTGCTTGTTTAATGAAGCCTTTAACTAGGTTTTTGCTTAAAAAATGAATAAATTAACATTTTAGCAATACTTGTGCTTGTATTTTGAGCTATCTTATCCTAAAAACTTTTTGCATAATGTTAAACCAATCTGCTTTGTATATCAGCATGGGCGATAGCAGGAATGGACCTCCCTTACGAAGATTTCCTTTACAATTCACTTTTTATTCAGATAGTGACCTCCATTGTTTAAGTTTTGTTTAAACTCTTCTATCGATGCTAGCAGCTCTTGAATCCATATTTTTCCAAGGATGAAGAAGAATATCATCTCATTCCATCCCAAAGAAGATTAAAAAAAAGAAGAAAAAGACAGCATTTTTTCTTTCATCCCTTGCTCTTCTTAATGATAACTATGCCCATATTTTGAGCAGGAGATCAAGGATGGGAAGAGAAGCAAGAAGAGTTTGCCGTATCTTGAGGACATGGATAGGATTCTGTCTGATAAAGATGCACTGGCAACAAAATGATATGAAATGTGGGTTCAGAAAATTTGGTTAGAGCTTTTTGCGTTAAGATTGTGAACGTTGTAAGTCTTTGGGGCGTGTCGAGCAGGAAGATAAACCGTCAGCTCCTTTGTCGTTGCATAGTAGACTCATGGAGTTGAAGGAAGTTATACATGGAAAGGGTTGGCTTTATACTTGATGGTCTCCATTAACTGCCTCTAATGAAGGGAGAATATCTGGGTTTAGGGGTTGATTTTCCCTCTCCACAAGAAAGACACGATCATATACCATGCCCACCTTAATTTACCTTTATTTAATACGTATCATAATCATAATCAAATTCATTATTTTTGTTGGTGGGACACGTTTGGTGCCATAAGCAACCTTGATGTAATTGCCTTTCTACTGCAAATGATGCTGCTCGTTAAAATTTCGTAGGGTTCAGGCACCGATTAAAAAGGACTGCATTCGCTCAATTTCGAAGTCTATGGATTTTTCGTCCATAGCGGAAAAATAATTCTGTTCGATTTTGTCAGAAACTGTAAATTAATATCAAAACTACATTCTTACTGTGAAATTTGAGGACAACTAAATTTTTTTAGTTATTATATACATAGTTGAAATAGAAATGAAATTTCTACTTGAATTTTTTGTTACATGTTCTCAATTTTTTAATTGTATTTTATGTGTTATATACATAGTTTAAATATGTCTATTCATCTTTGTTATGTATTGTGAAGCAAGATAGCCGTGAAAACGCAATTAAATAGTAGATTATTATAGTTAACATACTCTATAATTCTTATAGCTTCTTGGTAAACTAATTGTGCAACAATACGTCCTCGTTGGTGCATCAATGCGAAACGAAATTATACGACATATTAACGCTCACGTATCCACATAGAACAAAATACTAGTTAATATTGCTAAATAAGAAAGCTGTTTCCTTTTTCCCCTAAAAATTTTGGGAAGCCCATATACAGAGGAAATAAAAGGGCCTAGACCATAGGCTGGGCTGGACCCGTCCATAATGACTTTTACTCACCGGCAGTAGACTTCCACTCCCTATCACTCCGCATGAAGAAAACCACTTTCTGCCTTTTTGCTCAAGCCAACACATCATCAAATTACTTGTCTACTCTGCTGCTTTTGTTCCATCACGACAGAGCCACCGGATCGCATACTGAAACTTCATATTCAACTAAATTGGTATGTTCATAGACTCTGGCAATCTTCTCGATAGCATCTTTTTTATCTCTCTCTTTTTTTTTTTTTTTTTTGTTGCCCTAATTTTCTGGATAGCAATTAGGGGAATAATACTCTCTTATCTTATTAGGTCTGCAATCATGAAGCTTGATACCAGTGGTCTCGAATCCTTTTCTACACAATTCGGACCTTGCACTGACGTTATTGAAGAAATTTCATCTGCCCCTTCGTTTGAGCTTCCCAATACAACTCATGTGAGCATTTTATTCGTTCACCTAAAGTTTTTAATTTTTGTTTTTTAAAAAAATTTCGCGTAAAGGTTTGGGAATTGATTTCTGGAAATCATAGCTGTGTCGTATTTTTTCAGCAACTTGAACCTCAATTTTTATTTTTATTTTAAATACAAATGAATGGTTAGGGTTTATCTGAAGTTATATGTGTTTGTCCTATTAGTTTGATGACTTCCAGAAAGAAGCTATTCAGATGGTGAAGCCCGCAAAGGGAACAACCACTCTTGCTTTTATTTTTAAGGAGGGGGTGATGGTAGCCTGTGATTCTCGAGCTAGCATGGGAGGATATATTTGTAAGTTCGAATCTTTACTCTGTTTTAATTTCAACACATTGGTAAAGAATACTATCCTTAACAATATCACGGTTATGTGAATTCTAATATCATTGTCCTTGATGATCTGCAGCATCTCAGTCTGTAAAGAAAATTATTGAAATTAATCCTTACATGCTTGGGACAATGGCTGGAGGTGCCGCCGATTGCCAATTTTGGCACAGAAATCTTGGTATCAAGGTAACCTATGCAAATTTTGTATCGCAATTTTCTTTTTTCGCTTTTCCTGTCACATCCTTCTTCTGTTCTCTCTCATACAGAATAGTATATACCATGATCACTCAAAGCTGGTCATTCTTGGACCTTGGTTATTTTACGGCCATCTTTTTATTATAGCAGAAGCAGTTGTTGCCACTATTCTAAAGTACATTGTAGCAATTGAAAGGTCAAGAGGAAATATAACAAACACATTTTTGTCGTGATTATAAACTTGGTCTGAGAATCATAGCCTGTCTTGGTGTTTGAAAATAAAATTTATGTTAAGGCATTTATATCATTGCATAACTCTGCGTATTCCCAGAACTAGTAATACTGCCAGTGGCAATGATTTTGGCTAGATATTAGTTGAACATAACAGGTTTTGTATTTATGTTATCTTCCAGGTTACCTGTAATTGGACTGAAATTCAATTCAGATAAACCTCTTTTGCGATTGCTGATCTAAGATTGGTAAATATGTCATATAGATAAAAACTTCTAGAAATATTTGCTGTCATGGGCTTGTTGAGCATTTTCATGGTGTTATCTTATAAATTATAGAATTTCTTCTTGTTCATTTTTCTGACGATTCTGCACGGATAATCCATATAGCTTGTTCATGGCGGTGTTATTTCATGGTCATTTTTCTTAATACTTTCTAAACCTTTCTGTACACATAATTCCATATAGATGATAAAGGATAAAATAGAATATTTAGTTAAAAGGGACTGAAGGGATTATATATATCCTATACCATGATAATTTTGTAGTGCTAATATAGTCCTCCCTTTTTTAGTGTCGGTTGCATGAATTGGCAAATAAACGAAGAATTTCAGTAACAGGAGCCTCGAAACTACTTGCAAATATCTTATACTCATACCGTGGAATGGGTTTGTCTGTTGGTACCATGATTGCTGGATGGGATGAGACGGTAATCACATGTTACAATTTCTAATGGTTTTTGCTCTGGTGGTTCTATTTAGGTAACAAGAAGCTATTTTGGTTTTGTAGGGTCCGGGTTTGTATTATGTTGATAGCGAAGGAGGAAGACTGAAAGGCACTCGATTCTCTGTTGGATCTGGTTCACCATATGCTTATGGTGTATTGGACAGCGGGTTAGTTTATTTTTTATTAATTTCCTAATGCTCTTCTATCACATTTGTCATTATTTTCCTCCTGCCACTAGGTACCGACATGACTTGTCAGTTGAAGAGGCTGCTGAACTGGCTCGACGAGCAATTTATCATGCTACATTTCGTGATGGAGCTAGTGGTGGAGTTGCTAGCGGTAATCTTTCTTTCTACCCTTTGACCTCCCTACATCAATATTCATAATTTTTTTTTTAATTTTTTTTTGAGGAGTACTAGTTCGTGTTTGGTAGAAACATTATTGTGGTTCATTACCGACCTGGTGGCAGTTAGATGAAAATCATATGGTTATGTAGTAGCCCTACATGAAATCATTGTGTTCTAATATTTTGTGGATTTATTTGATTTTAGTTTATCATGTGGGACCAAATGGATGGGAGAAATTGTCCGGTGATGACGTTGGTGAACTTCATTACAAGTACTTCCCGGTCATCCCAAGCACTGTGGAAGAAGAAATGGTTGAGGCAGCTTGAGCTTGGTGGAAGTTATCCATGGATATCTTTTTGTTTCAAGTTTGTTTATCTTGCCTACCTATATTAAATGGGAGAAAACTTTGTTTTATATTCGAAAATTGACTTAAATTGATGTAGTCAAGGGCGGAATCCAAATCACCCTTGCCCCCACATGGGTCGCAACATTCATCTCTCAAATTCCCCTCCCTGGAAAAGGAAAGATATAGGGGAATTCAGCGACGTCGTTTCTTATGCCATGCATGGCTCAAACATGATTTGTATGTCAAGGCCTGATCTTTCGTCTTTTTCATCACCATTGCACTGTTAACTTGCAAGGAAGGCCTAGTTCGTACACATGACAAATCACAATAATCTCGAGTGCGTACGATTCCACGTGTTACCAAAATTTCTTAAAAATAAACTAAAAGAAATTCCAAATTAGATGTATACACACCAAGACGATAACATCCGTGTACGCCAAGGCGATAATATCACACGGATAAATAATAAAACGGGGTACCCGACTAGCCGCCCCCTGAATATGATTTATATACCACGTGGGTCTAATCCAATAAAATGTGACAAGTGGCACGGACACGTCTAGCATATTACTTAGATGTCTATCATCATCTGTAAACTCGATATATTGTAATTTTCCCGAGCTGTTGACCGTTATTTGTCGTTATATATACCGTCTGAAGCGCGTTGTCCCATGTTTTGGAAGCTTTACTTTTTCCTGTCTCTTTCTAGCAAATCCCTCCCAGATGTTTCTGATAACCGACGTATGGTATCATCTGGCCTTTTGTTTTGAATTATCGCAGCAGCTTCCACTAGCATCTTTATTACTCCGTGTAAATAACTTAACGCGCGCGGCACACTAACGTTAAAAAGCTATATATGGTTGCCATGACCGCCATGTTGGATACAATTAAGCTAAAGCCAATTTTCTTCGTATCCTTTGAAGTGTTTGCTTGCTGGGTCACCTTGTTGTAAATTCAATTTAATTGAATAGCAACTTGTCCTTTTGGTGAGAGTGTCCTTGTAAAGTTAAAATTCTTGCACAGTATGAGAAGGGAGGCAGAATTCGAACGCGTTCTAACGTTTTTTGATGAAGATGGGGACGGGAAGATTTCACCATCCGAGCTGAGGAACCGACTAGGTAAGATGGGTGGGGAGATGTTGATGAAAGAAGCAGAAATGGCAATAGAGGCATTGGATTCTGATGGAGATGGGTTGCTGAGTTTGGAGGATTTCGTGGCGTTGATGGAAGCGGGAGGAGAGGAAGAGAAGTTGAAGGACTTGAGAGAAGCTTTCGAGTTGTATGACATAGAAGGGTGTGGGTTTATAACACCCAAGAGCTTGAAGAGGATGCTGAGTAAGTTGGGGGAATCAAAGTCCATTGACGAATGCAAAATCATGATCAAATATTTTGATTTGAATGGGGATGGTGTGCTTAACTTTGAGGAATTCAGAACTATGATGCAGTGATGTTAACTTTTCCATTGTTTCTGATTTTAGCTGATTCCGTGATATTCATTTATTTCATTTGTACATGAGTAATTCTGTAGGGAAAACCTACGGATTGTAAATTGTTACTCTTTAGCCGATTTAAATAAAAGATGGCAGAGAATAGATTTATTCTTTAATTTCATCGAGCCTTAAGATTTTCTCTCAATAAAAAGATAGACATAGAATTAAAAAATGGCTAACAGTTGGTTCAACAATAAGAATCCGGCCGATTAGTATTTCTTACTCCAAGAATGTGCTTGCACATGACTCGGACATTTTACCTGGTTGCTGAAGGCTGAGGGAGAAAACTTCGTATATTGCTTTAATTCCTTATTTTATTTTATGAAGTGCTTTTAGTTAAACTCTTTATAATTTTACTTTATTTTTACTCCATTTAGGATAAAATCCTTTTATTAAATATGCTCCAAGATATGAAATATTCTACCATAACAAAAGAACAAAAAATGCGAGAGCAGAAAATATAAAGTGAGAGGAAAGTCATAGGAGGCGCCAGGAGCGGGAAAGCCCAAATCCAATGGATGGAAAAAATAAACTTATCCGTTGTTATCGACGCATATGGAGTGCGTGATTGAGGTTGCGTGCGCCTTACCACGACGTCGTCTTACTCGCTACCTCAATCATCACCATGCGGTAGCTCCACCGCCCCCAAGCAGCCTTTTGTAATCGATATATATATATACTTACAATACAAGCATGCGGTGGTCCACTCAGTTAACAGGAAAAGCAGAAGATAAAAAACTATATTACGCTCGAGAGTCAGGATTATGAGTAATGCGGAGTTGAACGAAAAGCTTTCTCGGCTTCCAAACAGCACGGTGATGTTCTTGATCAAGTCTATGCTTCGTTCTTGCTTCCACTCAATCTTCTGTTTGTTTCGTGGTTTCTCTTCAAGATTTCTTAGTTGTACATAGACTATACGTGATTTTATCACTCCAATTTTCCTACATTTTCTCAGTGGCCAAACGAAGCCTCAGAGAAAGCCGATGAAATAAGTTATATATTTCATATATTGTTCTTGCTTTCAATTCGTGGACTGGCAATTGAACAGGGTGCTCTGTAGGTACATCAGGCAAGACGACGTGTGTGACTTGGTTATTCAACAATTGCAAGATCATAGAGTTGTGCTCGTTAGTGAGGTCATTGTGATTTTCTGGTTGTTATCCAAATTTGTGGTAAATTTGTCCGCTAATTTCTGCAAATAAATTAAACTATTGTTATAGGGAAGTGTAAAGCTTCTCATTTGTCATTGATTGACGCTATGTTTAATCAGATACTGACTAAAACCTTATACCTAGTAACTTGATGAATTAACTGCTGCTGTTGTAGGTTTCATTCTAGTCTACCGTGGTTTAACAGACGATGAAATGAAACACGCCCATAAGTATAATTTTGATCATCCTAATATTCTTTCTAACCTTTGATTAAATTTTCACAATTCTGATATCTGCGCTAATATGATGTTGAATGAATATTTTAGTATTCTAACAGCATCTTTTGGTTTTCACAGACGCATTAGATACCGAGCAACTTGTACGGTGTATCACCAAACTGAAATCTGGACAGTCTGTTCAGGTTCGAATATATGATTTTAAGCACACCGTCGGTGTTCTGACAATTTCCGACAGGTACTCTTCTCCGATGTCAATCTAAATTTGGGTGTCAGATGTTAGCTATTCTCAGATTTATAGCGTTGTTTGAGTCTGTATATTTATGCTGCTAACAATAATGATCTCGTATTGTTAGTGTACATGCCAGTGAATTTTATCCAAACATACCTGAACTCACTTACATTTCTCCGGAAGAAGAAAGGGTATAAGTTTCTAGTTATAGTTCATTCTTTTCTTCATCAGTCTCTTGAATAATTTTTTTTCCCTTGTATGTAATTCAGCCAAGTATGTTCATTATGATTATTGAATTACTGAGCTACTAGCTGTTATTTGACAAATACGATTGGAGGTGCGCTATTATTATAAAATTAAAAGACGCTTGATCCATTTTTGTTATCTCCAGTTGGGTGGTCAATGCATCTGAGGTAATCATTTCGGAGGGTACTACATCGGCTTTTCATGAAAAGCGTGTCCGCAATATGATGAACATGAAATTATTTGTTGATACAGGTAATTTCCTTCCATCATGTTCATGGTTTCAAGTTGTTCTCTTATCTCTTGAGTAATAGGAGTTACTGGATTTTCCTTATGATGGAGAAAAAAAAAGGTGGTAGTTTAGAGTCCGGGAAATAAATGGTGCGCTCTGCACTAAGGCTAGTTCTAGAATGTAGAGATTATGTCTGATTTTTCTCCGTATAGCTATCAAACTCTTTATAAAAAAGGTTGCGCTCACGTCTCAGTATCTCATTTAATGTATTATCTTCAATTATGGAAGGTAATGTTTGCACTCTTATCCTGAGAAGAGTCACAAAATAATATAATTCTCCTCGCTTTTAACGTTGTGTCCAATGTTCATCAATGAATCAATGCTTATTAAAAATTATGCTAGCCATGCTTCTTTTCTTTTTTTCTTTTTTTTTTTGAAAATTGAAGTCTGCAAAATGCTATCTACATCTGAAGAGCACATTCTTGGGATCATCTCATGTTGTACTCATCAATTCCCGATCTTGTCTAGTATTAGAATCTCCTCATCACTCTTCAGTAAATATTTTTAAGTAATACATGCCAGCAAGCTTCTATGCTAACGATTTTTCCCTGTAAGAATGCTGTCAATAACTCCTGTATACTCTGATGTTTGTTGTCTTACTAATCTTCAATGTTATGTAGATGCTAATGTAAGGCTAAGGCTTGCCCGCAGAATAAGACGTGATACTGTTGAGCTAGAGATGTACTATTTAACAGGCAAGATTTCTTTCTTTTTTTTTTTTTTTTTTGGTTCTTTTTTTTTAAAAAAAGAATTCTCTGAACAACTATATATAACAACATTACTTGATCAGATTGAAAGATAACAAGACTACTATAGTAGATAAGTCAATGATTTATTTATTTTGATATCTCATAATTGGAGAAGATGACACAAATTACAGTAAGAAGATTATTTTGATTTAGGAGGAACAAAGTAAATAATGCCTTCCATGCTCATTCCTGATTGGACAAACGAGTATATTAATGTACGTAATAATTGGGACTTGGAAACGACATACACTTGGGAGTAAATTGCAGATTCTAATCAAATAAGAAAACAATGTAAGAAACTACAGATCTTCCAATATTATAATTTTCCCATTCTAACACTTGCAGTGAATAAATTTACTAGAATCTCATCAAAGCAACCTATCATTGTTGTTTCCCTTGGGCATACGAATATTTTTGCTGTCTTGTATTGGGATATGGATTAATCACTTGAAGTAAGTCTGTGGCTAAAGTATGACCGAAGGCTGGAATATTGTTCAACATTCTAAAGCACAATTTTTGTTGATGGGCAATCAACATCAGCTTCAAGAATGTATCTTCATGGTTCCTTAATATCCTGCCAGAACCATATTATTTCTGATGCTTGGAATGTGACTTCATGCTGCTATGCTTTGCTTACACAACTACCTCTGTACATTTTCATGCCGTCATTATTCAGATGGCTGTGAGGTTTACCATGTTATTCCGTTTCAGGGCAATTTTTACCGGAGTTGGCTTTGGTAAGAAATTGTGTGGAGTGTCTATTATTCCAAGGTAACCTCCTTAGCCGTGGTTTACCATCTTTATTAGTCCTCATAGACTTATATATATGTATATATATATATATATATATATATATATATATATATATATTCCGTTTTGATATAACAATTTCCCGTATTTAAGCTGTAGATTTTTAGTCCAAATTATTTCCCTCTTAATTTTACCTATTAACAAATTTGTTCTTGGAGTTGGATCATAAGAATTCTCATTAATTCAGTTATTCTTCCAAAAAGATGGTAGGCATTATCTAGCTTTGTGTATAAGTTACTCTCTTTTTATAACGTTTTAGTGGTCAAAGCATGGGAGAACGGACTGCGTTCATGTATTGTCAGAGACATGATCTCCCTATAGACCCAGTTCTTATTACAGGTGAATCACAATCTTCTGCGGCCGCTATACTTTCCTTCATTCGTATTCCCACGTCCTTAATTTTGACAAATTAGTTCATTTTGCTACGGTACATGCATAATACTGATCCGTTGCTGCGAAGATTAATTTAAGAATAAAATCTTCTCTTCCAACCTATGATGTATGATATAACTTACGATGTCTGCATGTCAGCTTTCGATTCATTTTTGTTTTGATGTGATATCAGCTAAATTAACATGAATATATTATGGAAGAGCACAGCTGGGTCCTATATGAATAAATAGACATTGCGATTCGCATTTATAGGTTCAGGGTTAGTCAATCATGCTTCCAACTTCTAGAAGAGAGAAACTATCAAGTTTATCTGAATTATCATTAGAAGTAACATAACAATGTCATGTTAATGAAATCTCGACCTTACCTTCCACGTCAAACAATTCTGCAGGTTGAATGCTGTAGTTATCAGATTCATCAGCTGCCTTCTTTTTTGGTACAATAACCATGATATGGCTTCTACTACTTCTTTTGGTTAGCAATAAGGCAATATTAAGTGATTCATCCAGGTATCACAGCTAGCCAAGCTATTGGATTTCTCGTGCATAAGGGAGTTCGGGAGTCCCGGCTGATGCAGAAGGGAGATATCGGCAAAACCAGTGAGGTTATTGTTCCTCTGGCCTTTGATGTTCTGAGAACTGAGAAACCACTTCATGTTGGGAGAAAATTTCTATCTTCACTTTGCATCTCATTTCTTACCTTATATTATAATTGGTAAAAAAATATAAAAAAATATTATATAATAAATAATTTTACTTATTTGGAACAATTATAATGATTTAAACATAATGAAACACAATAAATTTGCTCTCTTACATGCTTATGGTTTAATGGTTCTCCATGAATTAAAGTTTGGAAAGCACTTCCGTAGAAAAAATATTTCACTTGCTTTGATTTTCTGTAGGTCTGTTTATTCTGTAAAATGATTATATCATCAATTTTTGTAAAATGATCGTTGAATTGGTTTCAAATGTTTTCTTATGGTTTAATTCCATGCATTAAAGTTTGGAAATCCCTTCTTAGACTTGCTTTGATTTTCTTTAGGTCTGTTTATTCTATAAAATGATTGTTGAATTGGTTTCAAATGTTTTCTTATGGTTTAATGGTTCTCCATGCATTAAAGTTTGGAAAGCCCTTCCGTAGAAAAAATATTTCACTTGCTTTGATTTTCTTTAGGTCTGTTTAATTTGTAAAATATTATATTATCAACTTTTGTAAAATGACTGATGAATTGGTTTCAAATGTTTTCAAGAGTAGCCCATTATTAACCCGTCCAATGAAGACCCAAAATAGAAACGGCATCCACCCAATTTAAAGAAAAAAAAAATTAAAAAAGGGAAGGGAACATTAAAATATCTAACCCCAACTGGTGTTGAATGTAATTGGAGTAAGGATTTTAGGTGCAAGTCCTGAATTACAACTCAAAAACACAATCATATAAAAATATGTAGCTCATAAATATTATCAACATTTTGAATGTTTACTGTCTCACGAAAATTGTTAAATTCTTGAACTGACTTTGTGGTCATTACCTGAAAATTGTCATATATTAATCGCGTTTTCAGCATCCTGCAAAACTTGAAAGGAAATAATCATTTTCACTCATTTACATGAGGCACTTGTCAAAAGAATTTTGAAATAAACATTTTCACTCAATTATCCGAAGCATTTGTCAAAAAGAATTTTTTCAGTGCGACAACTGCCGGCGTACAGGTGGACGGGAAGGTCGTACGAGGAGAACTGGAGCTAGCACTCGTGAACACACCAATTTGACAAGTTATCGGACGGTGACACTGACATACGAGCTGAACTAGACCGCGGTTTGAGAAATGGTGGTACGTAGTACGATAATGCATCCGTCCAATTGAACCAACATCTGGATATACATCAATTTTCAATGATTCTTTCAAGTTCTCCTTATAAACCGACTTAGCCCCGTGATCAGACCGAACCCTAAGCAGGTAATTCTCAACCAAGAAAAGAAACTGACCTACTGGCTGTTTGTATCAAAAGGTACGAATGTTTCAGATAAAATTTGTGTTTTGCCTATCTGCAGGAGCCACGCACTGCCACAAGGAACGGTAGCTTGGAATACTGACAGCATCAACACCCAGTGCAGAGAGGTCACGAGCATACTCCTGGAGACAATATATGAGAGGAGCTTATGTAAGTGTCAGAAGTCTCGAGTTTCCTAGTCGATGACTTCAGTAACTGAAAGCTACGGAGAAAGAATGATCTTATAGATGGTAATGAATATCATGCCTACCTGAATATCAAGAAACAACTGCATACAGATTTTGTCAGTGTTAGAAACATTATTATCTGAGACATCTGAACTTAATCCAGCCGGTTTTTGTGCGCTCTGTCTAAATTCTTGGAGTGAAGACTCCTTCTTCCTTGCCTGCTCATGATCATGTTTTATTAGAACGACTTGAACAGTTCCCTAAATTTCATTAAAACAGTCTGGCATTTGTACACTCACCAAACTAACAATATCAGCTGCTATTTCATAATAACGATCGGTAATCTCTGTTGCCGCACCAAGGAGTATTTTATTCCTGGTTTCACTGGCCAAATATGTTGTAGCTCTCTCCCCATCCAAAAAACCCTAGAATCCATTGGATGTTAAGAATCTACAATTTCCAGCTCTACAAGCAAAAGAAGTATTTTCTACAAATAATATGTATAAACCAATAATATCGTTCAATGTGTACTTCATATATCCTTTCGACTTTCTTTTCTTGGGAGGGGGATGGACTTTTTCTGTGTTGTTTCCTGTCGATGTAAGTTCAGATGTCTCGGATAATAATCCGCAGCAATGTTCTTGGACATGTAATTGGGTATAAGGGGAATTATAAATGACATCACCATATTAGATTAAATTTGGTTTATATTTATGTAGTTTCACAGGTCTCCAAACACTAAGGTAGATAAAACTAATGTAGTGTCACCTGTCTCCAAACGCAGTCGGGGGGTCCTATATGCACATATAATAATTCTTCTAAAATCCTTCAAGCAACGATTGTTCTCAAAGGTGTGATCTTTAACTATCCTAAAGAACACTGATATCTAATCCTGCAAGTTAGGACTGAAACTGCAGATATAGAGACCGTCCAATTAATGCACTATATAAAAGAGTTCCCTTCTCTGACGATAGAACCAGCTAAAACTAAGTGTCTGGCATAAACCATTGCACTATATTTAGAGGGCATGAAATCACAGAAAATAAAAGTTCAAAGTTGTCCTACAATCATGTCTATCAGATTGAACATCCTAACAGAACTGCATCATATTGCGTTGTCAAGACATAAAGCCAAACATCCATTAGGAGAGAGGGGAAAAATATAAAACAAAAAAACCTTGAATCCTTGAATGATATTACATACCTTAAGGGGACGCAATATCCCTGAAACGTAAGGTGAATGCCTCACAGGAAGAGGTTTATTAGTCATCCGGTAGGTTGCTGTTATTCCCTTCATCTGTCTCAAGTCCTACATTATTTTTTGAACAAGAGGGAAAAAAAAAATCAGTGGATTGGAAGGGGAGAGAAGAAGAAAGTAAAAAGCTCATCAGAATTTTTCATTTTTTGTTAAAAAATCATATATAAAATGTTAAAGATGGAAGATAAATGTAAACTCATAATGAGTATCCAAACCAACTTAAACAACCTTGGTAAATTGCAACTTACCTCAACCGACTTCTCCACCAGTGAATCCACCACTGCTTTGATGACTGAACGTTGTAAATCTTCGAACAGTTGGCCACCTTGTAATATGCTCTGCTTTACTAATTCAAGAACATCGGGGGGGCGCATGAGGATAAAAACTGAAGCACATGTTGTAGATAACTACCACGAACCTGCTCCTCCAAACATTTTATATCATGAATGATCTGCGAATGGTTAGACATCTGAGAACGCAGGTAAAAAGCTAGAATATCCAATCAACTTTTTCTAAGATCTTTCATACATCACCGGAAAACAATGCAAACAGCAGAGATTTAGGTTACAACATGGAAAATTAAAAGTGGAAAATAATTTGTATATTCAGCAGTTCATTTCATGAAAATCCAGAAAACTACAAAAGATAATTAAAGCAATTTTTTGGGAGATAATTTACTCTTGTTTTTTGATAAAAAAATTGAGTTTTAGTTCAACGCACATAATTTGGATAAGAAACTTATACAAGTACTTAGCAACCGCTTACACATAAAAAGTGACTTGTAACATCATATATTCACAGCAGAAAGAAAATAAATATGGTAAAATCAAGGCATAATTCATACAAAAACTAAGTCATCCGTGAGAGCCGAAATAGCCCATTCACACCCGGCATTGGTGTTGGTGTTGGTGTTACCCTTCTTGCGAGCAGTCAGTCCAGATGACAACCAATTTGAGTATCTGTGAATTCCAAGAAAAGTTGTTTGTAATTGTTCAATCAGCAGAATAAAGAAACAGAAATTCTTAACATTGCAATTAAGAACTGACCTAGAAAGAAGTTGTAATGATAACCGAAGGAACTTGTCAGAGCAAGAGAGGACAAGAACGTCTTCTCTCCAGCAAGATATCAAACTCTCCAGTAACGTAACACTTTGTTTTAATGTTAAACCCTGAAAATTTGTTTAACCAGTTTCTGAATTTTGAACAGGATTTAGACTAGATGTTGTAAGCACAGAATCTAGAGCTCCTGCTATTTCCTGAAACCTAAGGGAAGTGCAGATAGGATTACTATGTCACCAAGCAATGATTCGAGTATCATTTTAGAACCATGACTATCTTAAACCAGTTTAAGTACCTCAAAGAGAAATACACGCCAATATTCCATTGCTTCATGAACTCAGCATAAATGGCATCGGATCGAAATTTAGCAACAGCATATCTGGAAGGACAGTAGCCTGACATGAAATTAGTTGCTAAAATTTTATTGTTGAATTTATACGCTAAAGACATTCAGTAATGCTTAATAAATGTATGAAGATATTATTAATTTAACTACACACAATTACCGAATTCTTTGAAACTTGAGGGCCTTTTTTGTCCTTTCTCTAGAAAAAAAGAAATAGAAGAGGAATGGAGATATTACTACTACCTTCTAGACGAACCAGGAAATCTAGGCTTGATTTGTAATTTTTTAAGAACTCTGAAGGTCTTCCAGGAGAAAATGCACCTGGTTTTCCCTTCTGGATTGCAGTGAGAACCTCTTTAATGATTGAATTGGCCAAGAAATCAAAGACATGCAAACCTGAATTTTCTGCACCAAAGACGAAGCTTCACTCGGATTTGATGACATCTAAAGCTACTAATCTTATGTCCGACATTTTCATCGTCTTTCTGATATTTCAGCATGTCAGATATTTTGGCAAAACCATGACATGACCATATTTATTACAATGAGTCTATAAAATACATGCAGAAGGAAAACCATAAATGATCTTGCTAAACAGGCCTATACCCAAACGGAAGTAAAAAGGTGATTAAGGATTTTAATGTTCATATATCAGGAAGACTAAGGATACATCAACAACAATTGATAACGCTCATATAGATAATGAAATATAAAGACAAACGGCGGTAAAAATTAAGTGTTAAAGCCATGAGAGAAGAGCCAGACATGCCAGCTGAAGAAATTTCCAATAAAAATTTTCATTCTTTATCAATGCAATCCTTAATTTGCAGATAATCACTATCAAGTCCATCTCCAGATGACGCAGCAGCCATGGGCAATGATCCATGTGGAATAATATTCTGTACCAATGGAGCCACAACAGTTGTTCGGAAGATTTCTTCTGCATTCTTGGTGTTATCAATTGCAGCATATGCTCGTAAGCAATTGTAAATTGCAGTTGCATCCCTGTGCTCCAGACCATCTACAAAACAGTGTCCCAAGCTTGCATCTAATATTAGGCTAGGATTTTGCACCCTCTTCTCCATGTTCTCAATAAAAGGCAGGTTCTGTACTGGCAAAATAGAGAAAAAAAGATCAGCACAGAATGTATAGAATTTTCCTATTACATTTTTTTCCCAATCAAGTTCTACTGACCAGAGTTACATTAAAAGAAAAATTAGATCGCATGCATTTGAAATCTTTAAAAATTGAAAATACACATAAGGCTATCAACTACCTGGAGTTCCAAATTGTACCCCATTAGCTATTGGTAAGTTTCTACAAATATGTTCCCCACTTGTTCCTACATGAGCATGTTGAATTCCATGTAAATATGTGATTCATTCCAAAAAATGATATTGAAATAACAAAGGACAAGGGACGTGAGAATTTTTCTCCTACATGGATCTATACTCAAAAACCAATCAAAGGATTCCTGCAAACAGAGAGTTCCCTGACAATAATCATATTGCTGCGATTCTCGAACCACTCAATTCCTTCGAATCATAAAGCCACTCAATGAAACGTTCGTATTTAATAACCTCAGCTCCAGACTTTATGTCACATCTTGCTTCAAATTTTATCCACATCTACAATACCATCTAAGTAAGTGGATAACAAAGTGCATGAATAGAAAAGCTTTCCTGGGAGGGCTTCCCACTTCACAGTCCACTTACACAAGCTACTACAATATCAACCAGGAAAAAAAGGTCTCTGACGAAGCTTCTGTAGATACATTAGTTTTCCACTTCATGCTTAATTTCAATCAATTTAAGAATCTTTCTGCCTACTGTCATCATAGACATTGACAAAACAAATGTAATATAACATTCAATGACAGTAAAGTTTATCAAATGACCTTTGCATGTGTCACATAGAACTTTAGCCGGTTCATTTCACTGGCTATTCTCTCTAGCAGCATGCTTTGAGTCTCTCTGATATTTGTAACATTCTCAACATGTTGCAAAGAGATCCCATTGTTCATGGAATTTCGCTCTGCCAAATTTACATCTCCATTTGACCAATCAGTGGTTACACTAGGCAACTCCTTTATTAGTTTCTCAACCTGCAGTTATATGTAAATGACATTGTGTTAGTACATCTTGACGAATAAATTCTAGAGTTCCAGTTAAAAGATAAAGGACAGATGTAGGTATAATAAATCATTTCAATCCCACTGTTTTGAAGCCGAAGCCAAAACCAAGGCAGTGCTTGAATACGGATATGCGAAATACACTTGCTAAGTGAATTACATAATTGAGACTGAAAGCAATTTCATACTGTGATTGATTTTGCCCTATTTCGGTCTTTATAATTCCAATTTTTCATTGACACAGACAATTAAAGCCTCAGACTAGAAAAAAATATATAGAGAGAGAGAATCTTGTTTCTCAAACAAAAGTGCGGAATTATAGTGACTCAAGTGACACGGCTGTTATACCACTCCGTAAATTCAATGAACCTCATAACCTAGAAGGAATTAGGTTTTACTTGACAGAACCTCAATTTTCTTACGTCTAATTGAGTCGAAATTCCCGCCAATTAGCTCAGAGTCAGACACAAACCTACAAGAGCAGTCACATCAGTTCCCTACCTTAGACACCGCGTGAAACGTATCCAGAAGGAGCTCCACAGTTTCTCTCGCGAGGCTGCCTCCGATCTTTTCCTTAAGCCATTTTTCGTAGACATAAGTGAGCCTTCCACGGATCCCCTGAACTGCTCGATTTTCTCTCTAAGCTCTACAAGCGAAGCACGCATGCGAACCACTGCGGCATCCACATCGACAAGCTTAGTGATCAGGTTTACGAAATCTGCATAGTCTCAGTTAATCAAATCGATGAGCTCGTGATTGAGGGAAGAGAGGTAATTCTGAAGTGTATGATTCAGAATCAAAGCCCTGGGAGAGGAATGATGCGGGCTTGAACCACAATGGATGTGCGTCAAGAGGATCTGAGAAGAGGTTCGTGGTGGATCTAGGCGGTGTCGGGATCAGATCCGCCATTTCTTCGATCTACTGTTTCTCCGTTTGTTTGCAGAGAAACCACGAAGAGTACGATTTATTATTTGTTTGTTGGAAAGCCTGGACTTTGCACACGCAGCGCGGCAGCGGGTTTTCTTAACGAAGGGGGCAGTTAAACTGTACTTGTTCGCAATTCCGGAAAGACAATCAGAGAGAAGATTTTGTATTTTTTTATAGATTTTTTAATATAAAATGTACTTTATTTAAAAAAAAAAGTATTTTAAAAAATATAAAACTGTCTGGATTAACCTCCCTTTTTTTAAAAAAAAAAAAAAAGTAATGGAAAAAGCAATTTTGATATTCTTTCTTGAATCTGCAATTCCTATTGCCCAAAAATATAAGTAGCTGTCAAAGATTTTTTTCCCAAAAAGCTAAAAGCTTCAATTATTTACAAATGAATATTCAAATAATGCTTTATAATTAATGAATTTCCTTCTAATGGATGTGTCAATTTTAACCTCAAATTTCAAATTAAAAGCACGGGAAATTCCTTTCAGATTATCTCATTCGCCAATAACCAGGCCTCTTTTTTTTTTTTGGGAATATTATAGCATATTTAGTGCGTTTATAAATTTTTGACGGAGATGAATTCTATATCAAAAGCTAAAAAGCTCACTCCTAATTTGAAATCTCATGCTCAACTGAAGCAGGGACTCCTTGTCCCATCAAAAAAGAAATACGGACTCTGCGAAAATGTGAATATCATTTAGCGAATGGGATGGACTTGTCTCCATATTATTATTTTTCTAACTTTATCTTTTATTGTAATCATCATAGTAATAATGACGTGATAAAACTGACGATTTATTTTTTGAAAGACAAGGGTAGCGATCGAAATAACAAACCGAGTCATTGACTATGGGCATGGGGAATAAGTAGTTATCATAATTGCTTTTCGAACTCTCATTTTATATAAAAAAAATCAATAATCTTATCATATTTCTTTTACCGAAACTTGTATGCTCAATTCCAAGTACTAATTAGAGGGCTCTCTAGGAATGTTGAAAGAATCCTACGAGAAATATCACAATTATATTTATCTCGCTCAAAATGGAGATATGTCGTGATAATGATAACTGGATAGTCAATTAAATTAAAAATATCATTTTCTTTCTTTTTTTTTCACAAGCAAGTATTATTTGAAGTTTTTTTTGTTAAAAAAAAAAAACTTTTGTAGGAGGTAGTATTTGAAGTTAAAACTTTAGAAAATTGAGAAGATCATAGGAAATGTTTCTACCGTATGTTAAACTTTCGAATTCCATCGAGATAGCATTACGTAAAAATTGGTCTTAAGCAATGATAGATCTAACAGCATCGCCAAGTCCAGTAGAATTTTCATCGCTAACTGGCAGACCTAAAGAAGATGGTTCTGATAAGCCGTACATACACATGAACCAGATAATAGTCATGAACTAATGCTTACTGTTTAAACAAATCCCATAACCAATGACAACAATATGCGCAGAGTCATCAGTCATCGGACCTTTTTTTCTTCTTAAAAAATTTTGGAGACACGTTTTTTATGGGCTGGAAACAAGGGGAAAGGGAATAAAACAAAAGAGCAGACCCTGGCCACGATTTGGGAAGGCTCCACTCCTTTCAAACCCGCTATTCCCGAAGTAGGTAAGAAAAAAATAATTTAAAAACCTATATTTTATTTTACAAAGAAAATGAAAACAATAATAAAGCCTAGGAGATTGCGAAACCTACCATTCGCAGGCTTCAGATGATGTAGACAGTTTTTTTTTTTGGGATCTTTGGGGGCCAACATTTGTACAAAGGAGAAAATCTCACATGAAGTAGCTGAGTGCTTTCTTTCTTCTTGAACCACCCTCGCCATACAATTCATTCCATTGTAATAGTTCAGTCATGTTTACGGATTCTGAGGAAACACTCGCACATACCTGGCTCAACACAACATGCAAAGTCAATTTTAGTAAATATTTTTTTGGTTTGAATTCTTGGAAGAAATAATCTTTTCTTGTACCTGTTTGTGAGCATATTTGAAGTCTTCCATATTCAAAGATCGGATATCACCACAGCTACTTAAAGCCGGAGCAGGTCTACCTTCTGCTAGAGCTGCAGCACGCTCCTGTCAAGCATCAGATTTATCAGATCAAAACCCAAAACCATCGAGAAATGAATACTTCTTAAGCTCAAGAGCAGCAACATCCTGTCACTGATAGGGCACAATTTGAGTGTTCTGAGCAAGTTCTTTTGTTCAGCTAGCATGAGAACGTCCCAGAATAATTCATGCAAACTTCCCCAAATAACATACGCATCAATGAGAATGACACACCCATAGAATTGGCAAACATACCGCTAATACACCATTCACAAGAACCATACCTTTTTTTCCTTTTCCAATATCTCTTTAATTGGTCGGTGTGCAGCAGTTACACATAAATTCTGCAATAAAAGTGCATGACAACAAAACATCTTACATATTGACGAACAAAAAGACCAATTTAAAAAGATAGGAAAAGAAAAGGAACGACTATAACCTTAAGGTCACTTCCAGAATATCCATCCGTCATACTTGCAATTGCATCCAAATCAATGTCAGGAGACAGGTCCTCTTTTGCCAGTATAACTTTTAATATTTTTGCTCTATTTGGAGCATCTGGCAAATTCACCATCAATCTGCAGAAGCGGGGGAAAAAAGTACAGATTACAAAAACTTGAACATCTGCTAGTCCTCCTAAGATCACCACAACAAAAAAAAAAAGAAAAAAAAGGAGGGGCGGGGGTTATAAAATTATCGCACGCTCCTGCATGACATTCACCTTCGTGGCAGCCTCCGAATGACAGCCTCATCAAGGTCAAAAGGCCTATTAGTGGCAGCAAGTACAAGAACTCGCTCAGTATCCTTTGTACGTAGGCCATCCCAATTCACCATGAATTCATTTTTCATCTTTCGCATGGCCTCATGCTCCCCTGGATTTTCCCTCCGGCCTAACATACTATCAACCTGTAAAAGATGGTGTGAATAAATATTCTGATGTAAAAAGAGAAACGAATACCATTCTATGTAAAATGCTTACCTCATCAACAAATATAACACTAGGAGCAATTTTGCTAGCCAAAGAGAAAACAGCCTTCACATATTTTTCACCCTCACCAAACCACTGCAGCAAATAACAGAAAGAGCATGAGTTGACGTACAAGATGATACAGCATAGATCAAAATGCAAACAATGAAGCACCAAGTTACCTTAGATGTAATGCTTGACATAGAAATGTTGATGAAGTTTGCACCAGCTTCAGTAGCAATGGCCTTAGCGAGCATTGTTTTACCTGTTCCAGGGGGACCAAACAATAGGATACCCTTGCAAGGCTGTACATAAGGTAACTTGCAGTCAGAAAGAGTAATTTTTTGAGAAAAGGGTCAGTAACATATGCACCAAAAATGCATTTAAGAAATAGGATTTTGATACAAGATTCTTCTGTATTGTTTTATTTATTATAAATTTTTAAAAGACAAAGAACATTGATTTTTCAGGAAATAAAGAGAGCAACTTCTGAAAACCAACCTTTTTACAGGAATGCATTGTAGAACAGAAATAAACAAGCAGAAAGATATCATGGGAAGATACGGGAACCATTTCAAACAAAAAAGTTGTTCACAAACATTGCGAATTACATAGCCTCAAATCTGCAGAGATTAAAAAAATGATCACTTTGCTAAAAAATAACATTTCTTTTTTCTTTTTTCTGTTCCGTGGAAGCAGGGATTAAAGCATATCATATGATTGAAGCACACTAAAACATCACATAAAAAAATCCATCAATTAACAAACTCTAAAAAAAAAAAGAAAAATCATGAAAGGAAAAACTGAAAACGACCATGGAATCAGAACCGAAAACCAGCAATAGATATTATGGCAGAAAAGCCCATTAAACCACAAACTATGCTTCACTCTATAAAGAAATTAAAACCTTGGTCAGTTGCCCCTTGCAAAAAAGTTCAGGCCTTTGTAAAGGAAGCATCACCAACTCCTTCATTGTATCCTTGACATTTTCAAGAGCTCCAATATCATCAAAAGTAACACCAATGTCACTCGGTGGAATAACATCAGCCAAGAGCCTCTTTTCAAACTCATTTTCTGTTACAACATCCTGATTTCAGCCAAAAAAATACGTCAAATGATTAAGATCATATCTTCTGTGAAAGGCATTAGTTAAAAGTCTGCTGACAGAGGAACATTTAAGGAGTCAGGTAGATTTGATTGGATAAAACTAGCAAAGAATGCCATCTACAGCCTAAGTAGCAAAGTATATATACGACCTTTAATGACTTCTTCATGCTCTTGGACTCATTCTGGATAGCTTGCAAGATCCCTATTCCATACTGGATACTGAAAGAATAGCATCATGACACACAATTATGTTTACAATAAATTTTCCATTTCAAACAACAATCCATACAAGCTAACCAATACCTGTCACAAGATAATACAAGTTTTGCATCAGTATCAGCTTCAGGATTCTGCATCAGGTGGTGGCTCAATGCCCAACCAATTATCTTGTCTGCATCTGCAATATATCAAAAATGATATAGGGAAGAACTTTTGAGCGGCAAAATTTGAACTTCCATATACTGAGACATAGAACATACTTTCATTAGTAAGTGTCTGATCCTTGGTGCACAAGGTCTCAAGTCCTTCACCTTCCATCCCACAACGACCCAAAACCTATAAATAAAATTTGAGAATATTTATATTACCATGATGTTGAAAACAGTCAAATATGAATAAAGAAGAAAATCATAGCAGTTAGAATTCACTAATCTATAGGCGACAAAGAGGAAAAGAAAACAGCTACAAACTTACAGGAAGTAATGAACCAACCCAATTAACATGCCATAAGTGAACATACTTTCTTTAGCTAATGAATACTCAAGGTGTCTTGTGCAACTCAGGTTAACATAATCTATACCACATACGAGTAAGTGGGGTGTCTAAGCTGCATTTGAGAAACACAAAATTTCTTTTCTAAAAAACTTAGGAAATAGTTACAGGACTTACTGTGCGCAGCTGATGCAAATTTCCTTTGATTTTTAGAGTCTCAACGTCTCGGTCCAATTGCTGCTTCCATGATGCTAGAAGTGCCTCATCCTATGGGAGGGTAAATGTTATTAACATTATGTAATATATGGTGAACACGAATAATGGTGTGCAATGCCAATGGACCTCCACTCAACTGGCACAAGGAGACCTTATCTCAAGGCTAACCCAGGTTCAAACCAATTTCCATTTACAATCCCTTCCCCCTCCATCCAAAGTTTTGATATGATATGATCCCAAATAAAAAATAAATAAATGGTGTGGAACCCACTTTACAAACCTGTGGCATATGAATGGTTACTTTATTTGGAAAAAGCTTAGTCAAAGTTTTATTTGGCTTAGGGACTTCCTTCCCTCTGTCATGCAATCTTCCAAAGCTATCCTGAAAAAAATTAAAGAAGCATAAAACTACTATCAGTTGAAAATCCAGAAAGGAGTGGTGTTGGGTTGTATATCAGAATGAAACACAGTAATATTGAGTCAGTTCCTTTTTTTTTTTTAACCCCCAATAGAAAAAGCAAAGAATTTCTATAGGAGAAATAGTCATTACCGGGAAAGCCAAGTCAAGAAGGGCAGTTTGATTGCTACCAAACTTTGTAAAAAGCAAACCTCCAGGATGTGACTGCAGGGGACAATAATTATAAATTGATGGCAGGATTTCTTATATGTTCAATACGTATATAGAGCAATTGATGTAATTAGCTGTTCTAATCTTTTTCCGCAAAAAAACTCATCAGAGTATCAAGTTTGTCAGCTTATAAAGTTTCTAATGCCTCAATGTCCATGGCATTTTAGCATTACCAAAACACATTTACCATGATTTAAAAATAAACAATACCTTCTCTTTTCGACTGTCAGTATGTGTGTGTGAACCTATTACAACCACATTGTCCGGAAGCTTTTCAAGCTTACTTTTAAATGAATATGGATCTCCATTTCCCACAATAGACTTTTCAGCATCTTTCATGAACAAAATGAAAGGTGCACTTCTGCTCTCACTATACACAACCTGAAAGAGAGAGAAGGGGGACACATTAAAGCTATTGTAGGTTTTCCACTGTCAATAAAGAAAGGGCGAAAAGCAACCTCAAATAATGTATTGATGAGTGATTTGTCCAATTCTTCTGCAGTGCTATTTTCTAATCGAAGATCAGTAACTGTAAAGAGAAAAGGACACCTTCAATATCAAGGAAAAGATATCCTAAATGATACAGTATGATAGAAAGTCCAAACTTATATACGTTGCATTAGATAGGTAGGATATTACCATTGCAGAAAAATCCTTGACCACTCTCACAGGCACCTCCAAGATCAACTCCATCGGGTATAGGTTTATCAAATCTTACACCAATTTTTGACAAAGGATTCTCATAAAAAATTAAGGCAACCTTCCCCCGACTTCCATTAGGAGGGCCCCTGTATGTACAGTTGCCAAGAAAAATTACAATCAAAAAAATATGCTTTGATTATACCTGTTACTTATCAACCAAAGGCAAAGTAACATAAGTTCTAATCTATTATCACAGTAAAATCACCTTACAGACTCTGAAAACAATATAAGTATTAACAACTTATAGTCGAGAATGATCCAATTCCATATCTAATCCATCACCCAACGGTAAAATGACATTATTTCTTATATTATTACACCTTATTCTCAATCAGCAGAATCTGCCATCAAAATAGGTGGAAAGTTTTATCAGTATTAATCTTCACTGTGTAGTTAACTATTTCAATTAACTATTTTAAGTCAACCTCCATGAGTAGATGCTGTAGGCTTTATACTGTGACCCAATGGTAAAATGACATTATTTCTTATATTATTACACCTTATTCTCAATCAGCAGAATCTGCCATCAAAATAGGTGGAAAATTTTATCAGTATTAATCTTCACTGTATAGTTAACTATTTTAAGTCAACCTCCATGAGTAGATGCTGTAGGCTTTATACTGTGACCTTTCCATTTTGAATAATTAAATTCCATCTATTATACATAATGTCAAGTAAATAAGTTGCAATTGCACAAATAATGACATACACCTCAAATTCTACAGATTATATGATAAATACAACAAGAGGCAGACTATTAGTCAACCCAGAAAATTTACTGGAAATTGTACCTTGAAGAAGATGCCTGATATAAACCACCAGAAGATGAACAGCTAAATTTTACCCTGTCACCTGCATGATTATAGATAAAGAACAGCAACCAATTAAAATCAAGGATACTTAAAAGATGGAAGAAAAGAAGAACATATACCTAATTTAAACAAGCAATTTTTAGCTGTGCCAGAGGAAGAGGGTATTGCATCAGTTTCCAACTTAGGTTGAGATTCAAGGCCATATGGAAGAGGTGCAGTTGAAGAGCTAGGTGTGTCTGTTTCGCTAGTTGATGGATCCGTACCCCTACCAAAGTCTGTAGTTATAGGGCCTTGCTTGCTGCAGCTACAGGATTTTTCAACATTCATTTCTTCTTTGAGTAACTCAGCTTCCTTGGAAGATAAACCCTATGACACATTTTTTTATTCATTCAAAAAATACTATAAATTAGTAACCAAAAAAAAAAGAAAAAAAGAGGGAGAGATCAAAGGAAATGAAGGATACAGCTAATAAAGAACCATTATCAGAGCTTTTGGTCAAAAAGACTTCAGTGGCAAAGCATAATAAGAGGCAAGCATTGCTCATTCCTAATATCAAAAAACCAGGCAGGGAATTTTTTTCTTACACCCAAAAGCGAGTGACTATCAAAGATGAGCAATTTTGCCCCAAAGTAATTAGCAAGTGCTTTTGCTAACATCTCCTGATATATTTCTGAACCTGAAAGCAAGGAGAGTTGGTCAACTTACAAACCACCAGAGTCCCACCAGCAATACATTGACTTTATAGAGCGAAGGGAAGTAGTGCAACAACTACAAACCTGCAGGACCTGACAGCAATATACGAGGGTTTATGGTGGTAAGATCTGTGGTGTACTTTGCATGTTCTTTATGCTTCAGATGAATAAAGCAAGCTGCGACCAAGACATTTTTTGTATTCTCACTACAAATGAAATATAATCACAAAACCAAGTCATTAATCAGTAATCCATCACTCAAAGGGGCAACAAGAATAACCCCAAACAGAATCCATGAAGCAGTCATCAAAGTGACAAACAAAGATAGTCTCAAATTTATTAAAAAAAACAATGCCAGCAACCTCAAACTATTTCAAATCTAATGTCATTTGTTCTGCCATGGTTAAACCCAAGTTATAGAAAACGTAAGCAAAGGAAGTAACAACATACAAAGAGAAAATTAATTGTCAGCTTGGACCCGTCATCAATAAAAGTAGCAAATTAATAATATACACAACACAAACACATAGGACAAATTCAAATGTAAAGAGAAAGGTTAACTACATTCATAGGATTTCAATAGATATGTTACATTAAAAAGAAACATACCTTAAATAGTACGGGAAGTTGTCAAATGACACTTCTATCTCCCTTCCATCCAGTATTGCAGCGTGAACATCTTCCTTAAACACCGCACAGCGCACAGACATACCCAAACTCGATGCTGGCTGCGTATCCCTTGTCCCATTTCTTTCTTCCAATACCTGTTTACAGATACTTTTGCTCAAGTTCAGTTTACAACTAGTTGATCGAGCTAAGATCCTGAAGAAAGGCCTTAGGAAATCATTCACCCCAGAGAGTTTTACATTGCCTGCCTCTGTGTCAACATCTGGATCGCAGTCAATGGGAGAGTTCTTGTTGCTTGCTGCAACATCAGCTGCTTTATCACTCCCTACATTTGGAGTTGAGTTTCCTTCCAGGCCATCAATCTCAATTTCTGTACTATCACGTGGTACAGAATGGGGAGAGACATCAGTACCCTGGTGAGCTTTATTGGCATTCTGAGATGTAGGTTTATATCTTGAACTATCCTGTCTGAAGTTAGATAGAGAAGCCAAAATAGAAGCCCCGGCCACAGCTGAAGGGTCTCCAGTTCTCCTTTCAAGCTGCAGAAATTTCCCAACACCACTCTGAACTTCTGCACCCTTAATTACAACCTCAGTATTTAATTGCTGAAAAATCTATGCCAAAATATATTTAAGGAAACTTCCAGTCAAGACAAATAAAAGACGCAGAAGCTTAAGCACAAGGAAATGAGACAGTAGTAACAAAACAGATATTGTCATATGAAGTAAAGGGAGCGGGATGGGAACAACTGAACTAAATAAAAGGATACATAAGAATGATTTCCCAGAAAACCAAAGAGCACCTCATCGCCCGAGTTAAGCAGACGGCTTGTATTCTTCTTGACAACTGTCCCATTTACAAGCACAGATCCTTTGCTACCCGTACTTTCTAGCACAGCCACAGTATTTCCCTCGTGCTGATCATTTCCAGAAACAATAGTAATCATACTGCACATACATATCCTAAGGTATTCACCTCAAGCAACTAAAAAAAAGAAACGAAGGCAACCAAGCACACGACTCTAGAATAGTGCGTAATGGGGCCTAGAAGCCTTTGTCATATCCTACTTAGGTAAAATGATTCTTTAGAAAGTGTTCAGGTGTGCGATTGAATAAGCCCAACCTTACACGCCAATACACCAATTTTCCAAAACTGCATCAAGCAATGTAAATTTAGTCAGGAGATGTACCTGGGTTTGCTTGATCTTGCATAAATTTCCACTCAAGGACTGATCCTTCAACGTATAGTTGCAATTTTTACTAGACCCAATCGTGAAGCACGGAACACAAATGGGAACAGTTGGATTCTGCAGCAGACATATGTTCCAAAGAAACAAAATTTTAACCGATGAAGTTCATGTGTACTTCTAATTAACACTCAAAAGCGTAAGATTTTGCACGCGCGCGCTCAGAGAGACGCACAACCGAAGAAAAAACAAACAGCTTACTAATCGAGTGGCCTCGAAATGTCCATACACTCCACTTGAATGTACATGAATTACCTGGGCAGACTGTGACAGGAGCCTGCACCATGGCGTCGAAGTCTCAAAACTTGGATTTTGCTTCTGATATATACTCCACGAAGAGAACGAACGAGGGGGCTTATCAACCACCAAAGTCGGCGAAGACCCTTCAAAAGTAAGACGATAGAAAAGTTAGAAATCAGATGATAAATTGAAAAAATAAATAAAATTGCTAACTGGAAAGCATGTACCATCAGCGATCGGCGCAGCCACAGCCACAGCTGGCGCTGCATCGCCCTTGCCAGAACTCAGACCATCGGCTGCACCCGCTACGGCGATCTGAGCATCGCCGGACCCACATTCTCCGGGATCAGCCGGCGGCCCGGGAGTACACAGTTCTTTAGAATTCTCCGTCGACGGCATCGGTTTCTCCGACGAACCACCATTATCGACCTGAAAATCCGAACAATACCAGAAGGCTTTGAGGGATGAATTTTCAGTAACTAATAGGAAACTGAACCGTTCAGAGTTATAATTGATTGAATAAAACCTTTTGACGCTTTGGTGACGGAGGCTTATCTTCCGAAGAAGAAGATCTTTTGGTACTGTTGCCAGAGAGAGATCCACTACGTCTCGTTGAAACCATGCTTTTTCTCTTCTGGTTCTGGTTTCTCCTCCCTATTTCAATGAAGACAGGGATGGGGATATGAAATGATGATTTTTCCAATTTTTGTTGAATAACATTCTTTATTATATTTATTATTATTATTATCTCTATTTCTATTTCTATTATTCATTTGGTGGTATGATACTATAATTTATATTTCTATTATCTTCTTATCTTCTTACAATATACTATTTCCTATGAATAGCTCATCAGTACTTGATTTTTTTATCACAATTTAAAATATTATAATTTATATTATTTTATTTTATTATTTTTTAATAATAATGTAAATTTTGATATTATATTTTCATTTATTTTCGTAAAATTTTTTACTTTTTTATTTATTATTATAATTTTTTAATTATTATTTTATTGAATTATTTTATTATTTTTAATTTTTAATTTTTAAAAATAATTTTATCATTTTACAATTTGTCAAAAAAAATTATTTTTATTAAAAATAATTATAAATTATATTTCAAATTCTATATTATTTTTAAAGATTGGAGATGAATAAAATGTATTATTATTATATTTTTTCTAGTTTTTAAATATTTTACTCTTTTTAATATATTTACATAATAATTATATATTTTAAAATAATAAATTATTTATCTTTTTAATATTTTATTTACTTATTTTTATATTTAATTAATGTTTTAATAAAAAATATATAAATTTATTATATTAAATTTGACTGTGTATCAGTGGGTTAGCATTTCATCCATTCAGACAACTTGGTGGCGTAAGTTAGTGAGTCCCACTTGTTATCGTTATTTTACGCGTGATGTCTTCGGTTGTTGTAAGTGTATTCTATTCAAGAAATAGTATTTTAGAGTTAGTTATTGAAATGGAGTTTCGCGCAGTTTTTTTTTTTTTTTTTTTTAATTTGCAGATATGGAACGTGTTTATTATTATTATTTGTCTTCGCCTTGGCCTAAAAATAGTTAGTACTAATATTTTTATTTTATATCTGATTTTTTTTTTGAAGAACTATATCTAAATATTTTCATTTTCACTTTTTAGCTTAATTCTTATTTAGAAAATAAGCACTAAATGGGATTTTTTGTATGATAAGTGTAACTCAAAGTTTTTTAACTCTTGTTTTTTATTTAAATAATGTTTGATTAGAGAAATTTTGAGAGGAGGGAGGAGAGATTCTCATAAAATTATCCCATTTGATTCACAAGTTATGTGGGAAGGGAGGAAAAGTTAAGTAAAAATCCTTTTCCCCTCTTTTATTATTATTTTTTATCATAAAGAGGGAAAAATTTACAAATTTTAATGTAATTTAAAAAAAATTGATTTTAAAGTTTGCAACAGCATTTGATCTTAAAGAGGTGACAACTACTGCCTCATTCATGTTTCTCTCATTATTATTTGAGGGGGTTTGAAGGAATTTTATTAAAAAATTATATTATTTTCTATGTTGTATATCTGTCTCTCTCTTTCTTACTGTTTAAAGAGAAAAAAATAGCGCACATCTATATTTCATTTTCTTTTTCTTTATGAAAATAAATATTAAATTTGAGCTAAAATGATAAGCCATCACCGAAGTTTTACGGGCCAAATCCGGTCTAGTATGTTTCGGCACCAAGCCCATCTCAGTCGGATCAGTATAAAATCTACGTTCTCGTTTGCATATAACCTCTGCCCTAGTCGTTAGCTCAGTCTCAAGAGAGTCAGTTGCACAGGGATCCCCGCCTCCATTCCTCGTAAGTTTCACCCTTCCTCCCTTTGCTATCCCATGGCAGAATCGAAATATAGATCTATAAGAAAAATTGAAAATCTTTTTTCTTCTACTATTTGGGCTACTGGATTCAGGTCGTATGATTTCATTGACTTGATAGAGGAGACTGCACGGATTATCTATAAATATCTTCACTTACTCACAACCCCATTGTATGCATGTTTCCAGAAGCTAAAATGGCTGTCGCATTCAATGACCTACACTCTGCATCCGGGTTGAAGAAGCTTGATGATTACCTTATCAGCCGCAGTTACATCACCGGGTATGGCACTTTGGTTTTGGTTTTGTACTCCTTTTTACTTTTTATTTTTTCATTTGTTTGTTCTTCTCACTATTATTATTATTACCTGTTGTCTTTGGCATGCTCTTTCCAGGTACCAAGCTTCAAAGGATGATGTCATAGTATACGCTGCTTTGTCCAAGGGACCATCTACCGAATACGTGAATGTCTCCCGATGGTATAATCACATCGACGCTTTATTGAGGATATCGTAAGTTCTATAAAATAGTTTATGGTTGGGTACTTCAACGTTGATATTCCTTGTCATACTGCCATTTGCTAACTTAATGATGTTTCAGTTCATGATATTAACATTATACAATGATTTTTGTATTTTCCAATTCCATTGCAACTTTTTTCTTTTTCTTTTTTTTTTTTTTCTGTGAAAGTTTGCTCTTTAAATGGAACATGTTAAATATGCCCCTGAATTTCCTGCATAGGGGTGTTTCTGGAGAAGGATCTGTTGTCATTGTGGAAGGATCACTTCCCACAACAGAAGAGGCTGTTCCCACTCCTCCAGCTGTTGATTCAAAGGCTAGTATCTCTATATCTAAGTTCCTATATGCTTGTTTGCCTGATTATTCATTTATTGCATTTGCCTTTGCATTGTCTCCTGTTTTGACTATTATAGACTGCTAGATAGTTACCTGATTGACACTTTTTTGGTGTACACGATTTCATTGTTGGCTGAATTCAACATGTTACCTTATTCAGGCCACTGCAGCCGATGATGATGATGATGATGATGTCGATTTGTTTGGTGAAGAGACAGAGGAGGAAAAGAAGGCTGCTGAGGAACGTGCGGCTGCAGTCAAGGCATCTGCCAAAAAGAAGGAGTGTAAGTTTCCTGTCCTTTTGTTCTGAAGCTTTCAAGTAGTTAGTCCCTACAATTTTTCATTTTTTCTTTTTAACCCAGTCTGATAAGATGACTTATTATGGTGATTTCATTCACAGCCGGCAAATCATCCGTACTATTAGATGTGAAGCCATGGGATGATGAAACCGACATGAAAAAGCTTGAGGAAGCTGTGAGAAGTGTTAACATGGAAGGATTGCTTTGGGGTGCATGTATGTTCACTATTTCAGAAAATTATATTTTTGGTATTGGTTATGTATACTGAGGCTGTGCACGATAGGTGTGAAAATTGACGTTGAATTTAGACATGGTTCACGTCTGCTTACAATGCCAATTTGGGCTATTACTTTCATTCCCAGTTTAAGTCCTACCAAACTTAACCTTATTTTCGGTGCAAATAGAATTCTTATCATCAATATTTATGTTTGCCATTCTGATATTAGTTTTTTTTTTTTTTTTTTGTTACAGCGAAACTTGCTCCTGTTGGGTATGGTATCAAGAAATTACAAATTATGCTTACTATTGTGGATGACCTGGTCTCTGTTGACAACCTCGTCGAGGATTATCTTACGGCTGAACCAATAAACGAATATGTCCAGAGCTGTGACATTGTAGCCTTCAACAAAATATGTTAGTATATATTCACATCGCTTTTCCTTTATCCATCAAATTTTGAAGCCCATATGTCTTATTATTCTTGATTATGTACGCAATTCATGTGATTTTAAAGTCTTGTCCTAATGCTATCTTAACTTTTGTTGCAGAATCTACAATCCATGGGATTTGGACGATCGAGTCAGTAAATTGGCTGGTTTTAGAAATTTTGTTTTTAGGGGTACTGCCCCATATTGATTATTTTGTTTTCTAGAAACCTGGTGTTATCTTTTTGTAGTCAAGCGGAGTGATTGTCTATTTGTCTTTATGATATCTCAACATTCATTGAGAGTTAATAATCTTATTGGTGTATGCTGTCATGTTTTTTGGAGTGAAATGATGAATTATTATCTGCTTAGCTTAATAAGAGTACATCACATGGTTTGGCTTGCTTTAGGAATTTTTTTATTTTCTGAAAATATTAGTTTTAATTTTATTTGATTTACATTTATTTAATATCTAACAATCAATTTTAACAAAATTTATTTAATTGTTAGTTTTTTGTAAAAAATAACAAAATTATCGATGGTAAAGGCATTTGTGTGTTCAGTTCATTTCTTGTGATGTTTTCAGTGGACTCATCTTCAGGCATTTTTATTTTCACTGAATGAAATAATAACCCTCTAGGCCATGGGATGATACCATTTCGCTTTTAACCCGAAGTTTAACAAACTTAAGGCTCCGAAGTTTAACTTTTAACCCTCGCTTAACTCCTTTTGGGATGATACCATTTCGCTTAAGTAGAGACGATATAAGAAAAGGTTGCATTCGGTTAAAGTTAAAAACTATGTTCACACTACAGAAGGCAAAAAGAAAACGTAAGTAGTAATAATAATAATTAAACTAAACGAGAACACCAAATAAGAATATTTAGTTTCAGTTTGGATCGTGCATGGTCTGGCCAGAACGGATATATATATATATCTCCTGATTATAAGGTACATCAAAAAGGTCACTGTCTACTTTTCTTTCATTGAAATGCGTACTTCTCCAGAGCTGTCTTCCCTCCATAGTATACAGATGGAGCTCAACCATTTGCACCTTTTAGACGTGCAATAAGTTCGTCCTACACAATTTCATGTATATCAGCATGGTTAAATCTCAAAAAAGAAGACAAGTACGAACTTAGACAATAATCAAGATAATTATGATGAATTCTGACCGCCAGTAGACTACATACGAATAGCAAATGATTGTCTGGGGAATAAAAAGAAGCTAGGTGGACGATATTGATTTTTACATGCATGCATATATAAATATAAATACATATTAGTCAAACGTGCATGCATATACAAATTGTTTAAGCACTTGCCTTTTTTCCTTTAACAGAAAGACCTTTCGCTTTCAAGAGAGCGCGAAGCCTCTCTACAGTCAAGCTCTGGAAATCCCTGTTAGATGTTTGAGTGCTTGATCCCTCTGCAAGATTGCGAGTCATAAGACGCCAAGATGAATTACGTTTTAAAGAGTTATACAGAAAAATGAAGAGGATGAAAACATGTCCCACCATAAAACTTACTGTGCCTGAACTTTATCATATGATATGGAAACCACTAACAAATATTTTGACGAGTCTTCTCTTGAACCTTCTCATTAGATACTCGAATTAAATACAATTATTCTTGGTTTAACGTAGGCCTAACTAGGTGCCTAGTTATTATATTAATGTTTTTAACACCAAAAGAAAACTTAAAAAGAGTTGATACAAGGACCATATACAAACCCACCTTGTCGAGAGTTTACTTGATTATTTGTTCTCTTAGCTGAAGCTCTGCTATCCAGAACCTTCTCTGCAACCCTGACTCAAAAACAATAACAATTAATGAGAGAAGATTTAATAACATTTATATACATACACAAAAGACTCCATGATCAATATCAAAACTTGCGTACAAAAGACATAAATACTAAAACTTTCAAAGAAAAATTGGATTACATCCTTCCATAAATATCACTGTCCCACAAAACAAAAGATGAGAATGATACCTCTTTCTTGAACCCTCAGTTCCATCTTTTGAACTGGAATCACCCTTTTGTTTCCTGAGTGTAAGTGATCTAATCAGTATGTTCTGTTGGTTCGTCTTGATATGTTGGTCATCTGGATGTGCAATGTTAGAACTTCCACTTTATAACACTTTAAAATGAGTTCACATATTGTCAACCGTATTGAAGAGATCGTTAAAATATATAAGACAAGACCTTAACATACAGCATGATTGAATGAGCAAGTGGGCAGGCAAATTTTTCAATGAAATCCCACGTACTAAATGATAGGAATCAAGACCAAACAGTATGATTTGATACGTGAATTTTCAAATCAGGAAAAGTAAGACAAAATAACACTTGTTGGATAAAGTCGATAGGAAGTGCATTCCAATATATTATACGTTTGCATCATCTTAAAAAAGAATTACCATGGCATGAAATTAAAAGTTCTAATATCGTAAGCTTTAAAATTGCTTTACATGGAAATAAGAATGCTGCTCGTGTACAAAGTAATTTTATAAGGTAAAAATACTAATTTATCCTGTATTTGTCCATCCTAAAAATGCCCTTAGTACAACTACATTCGACCAAAAAATCTAGGTGACAAAAATCTGCTTAAACTCTACCTTGCTAAAGTAGATGGCATAAAAAACTCATAACAAACTATTTATCTCAAGAAATGGATGGTCATGCCTCAAGTATAATGTTTCTTATGGATACTAAAGAGCCATACTTCTGAATCTGGTGAAGAGGTGGAAACTCATGGGCTATAAGTATCATATTTAATGAATGAATGTGAGAGGAATCAAGAGAAGACCTGGTGGGGAAGTATTATGATCGCATATATAAACCCGCATCCCACCCTGCACGATAGTTTTTCCAATTATAATTAGAAGGGAAAATTCAAAAGTACTTCCTCTGAAATACTATCAGAATTATCAAAAGACAATTGCAGCAATTTACAACAGTCATAGACTATCCCAGAAAAGAAAGGGGGAGTGGATATCATCGACAAGAAGTATATGCATGATCATTGAAACATTTTAATGGAAACAATCAAGAAAATCAGGATAAACAAATTTGCTATATAAGAAAACTGTTCGTGTTTTTGCCACATACTAGATATTGCCTACTTACTTAAGAAACAACCCTGGGTTAGAACAAATCGGGGAAAGAAGGGTTTCAAGGGAGTTTAAGAAAACTCTTATACTCTCTAAAATGAAACTTCTGTTTCCGTTCATATAGTGATTACAATACTTCATTCATAGAGTTAAAAAACATTCATTAGGACTTGCATCAACCTTACAGCTCGATTATTCACAGAAGATGTGCCAGAGTCCATACTACAGATCATTCTTAATCTTTTGTAATTTTGTTCCATGGAATAGAGAACTGACCTCAAAATTACCATAACTAACACCAAGAGAAAGAAGGAAAAAGATAATCAGCAAACTCTTAACGAAGAAGATAAACGTATGAAAGAAACTCTAAAATGTAAAAGACATAAAGCGAAATACACATCATACAAAGTCAAAGGATCCTTCCCTTATTCCATCAAAGAGGAAAAGCAAGGAGAAAAAGAAAACCATCTCCAACAGTTACTGCCCAACAGTAGCCACCTCTCAACCTTTAGATGAAATTGCAACTGCAATGACAACTTCATCCAACAGCTAAAAGGTGGCTACTGATGGGCAGTCCATATTCCTCATTGTTGAAGAGATTATAAATAAATGAACAAGATAGAGTATCCAGACTAGTACAAGACATTAACTATGGTAAGCACTAAAATATGGCCATAAATGTATCATTCCTACTTATGATTCCGTAAAAGAAATTCTAAGTTTCATAGTCTTCTAATAAACATAAATCCATTTAAGTCCGAAGTAATAAGGTATTCTCAATGTGCTACCCTAAGCGCTCTGTAAGTAAATGCCAATGTAGCCACTAAGATCTCCATAACCTAAAACCAGCATACATCCTCCTAATTACAAATCATTCAACCATCCAAACCACGTACAATTCCAATGTTTATAGCAATTTTTTTCGCATATTTAAACAAAAATGAAACTAGGATGCAGAGAATTCATTCAAATTAAAAGGGCAGTGCAGATAAATAGGGATCACCGGATTTGAAGAAATAACGGTGGATGAGAAGAGGCCCCGGGAAGGAAGATTGGTAAGGAATTGAGAAGCGCCAGAAGGCGATGGATTAGTATCGGTTGGCTGCGCAGACGAGCTTTCCATGGCTCCAAAGAAAACCCTCGCAGAATTACAGAGAATAAACTGGAAGAAATCAAATGGGCTTTAGTAATTCGAGACTGAGAGACTAGACACTATTGGCGCACACGATGACCGTAACTCCTATGCGCTACATACACGGGAGTGGACCTTATGATATTTGTGGACTCTCTGATTGACGAGAACTCATCTGTGATTTTGGTTTTCCACGTAACTTTCTAATTTTTTTTTTTTTTTACTGCAAAAAGAAGAAATCAATTATTTGTAATCAAGACTATTATTTAATTTTAACTATATAATTCGTGATTCTACGATAATAAACATTATTGTAGATACTTATTAAAATAAAAAAATTATCCTCTTTTATTTCAATCATTGCTTAAGAACATGACAAAATGTTATATTTTTCAGTAACATTGATAAGAGATAGTCAACATTGAAAATTTTGGGAAGTTTTAAACAACTTAAAAAGGATCAAATTTTACGTCTTGTCATTTTAAGGCTATTTAGATTATTTAGGTTATAACTATGATCAAATTATATTATAAATTCCTTAAAAAATTTGTATATAAATAAGTCAGATAAAATAATATTTTCTAACCATTTCTTCATTTCTCTATGAGAATTTTTAATATATCATATCAATATAGACATTCTCTTTACAATCATTTTTTTGGTAAATCACGTCCCGTAAACAATTTGACAACCTTCTAAGTGGTCTAAACTTAATTATTTAAACTTTGAGAAATATCTTCAATGATTCTTTGAGATTTATTTACCAAGATTCTTTTACTAAAAATTTAAATATATAAATACAAAATATATCTCTTAATGAGTTTAAGTACTAGAAAGGATATGGATAGTATAATATAATTGGCTAATTTTTATGGTATTTATTATTTCGGTAATGCCCCTTTTTGAAGTAATTATATCACCAAATGACTTCTTCTGAGCTTTACAAGAATACCATGTTGCATATGCAACTTCTCTGGCAATGTTCACACACACACATGAAAAAATTCTTTGTTTCTTGCTTCAACTGATTCACTTAATCTTTTTCACTAGCTAACTCTATGGCATACAGGTCCAAGATATTTCAGGGACATTTCGCTGGGCCCCTTTTCTTGCTTTGCAGAGTTCTAATTCATTTGTGACTATGCTCTTGCTGCTTTCAAAGTACAAGATGAAGAGTGTACCTGTGGTAGACCTGTGTGCATGTAGAATTGATAAACATTATTACACAGCCTGCTGTTATTCATATGTTGGCAGAATGTTCTGGGCTTCAGTGGTTTGAGAGTTGGGGAACCAAGAAACTAGCTCAAGTTGGTCTTCCAGTGATGACACCAGATCATATTATCAAGGTACATAGCCGCGTTACAAGTTGGAATTCTGCATCAAGTGATGAGAAAGGGTGTACGTTATCGTCTTTACCACACCATAGCCAACACTAATGCTGCGGTAGTATAATACACGTGCCATTGTAACTATAATCCCTTGACCCTTCAACAACATCTTCTTGCCCGCATCTTTTTTTTTTTTTGGCTTAAGCATTGATACTGCATTTATCTACAGCACTATAGGTGGTGTGCTTTAAATGCAGTACATCTCATGTATGGATTCCCTTAATTTCAGTGCATCTCACTAATATGATTTCCTAGATGTCTTGAGCATAAGATTTAAAATTTTTTCTTCCCTTTTCAAATAAGGGATTAATATTGATCAGCTTTTCAATGGCCGCTTCCCTTGTTTTCAGGTTTGTGAAGATGAACCAGTGCTTCAACCTTTTAAACTGATGAGAAAAAAGAGGGTTGGAGTGGTGACTGTAATCGCAAAGGGTGGCAGCAGAGCAGTGGGCAATATAAGTCTACGAGATATTCAATTCTTGCTAACTGCTCCAGAAATCTACCATGATTATAGGTTTGTGTTGGCATTTGATAATGACATTTTCAGACTGCATTACCCATCTCTTCTTCCTATCTGTTTAAATACTCATTTGATATCCGCATCATAACAGAGCTATTACTGTAAAAGACTTCATGTCAGCCGTTAAAAACTACTTAGAGGAGAATAAAGAAGACTTCCCAAAGCTAAATGACCTCATTACATGTAAAAAGAATTGCACGGACCATGAGAGTATTAATCGGGTCTATGTTGTGGATGATGATGGGAATCTGGAAGGACTGATCACACTCAGAGATATCATCTCAAGGCTAGTAGATTTCTTTGATGGTGTTCTCCCGCAGCCCGCAAACGGCAGAGTTTAACCGGTATCAAGAGAATATTAGGTCGTTATAGCAGAGGCAATTTGCACCTTTGTCATATCCATTTTGATCACAACGAGGTGAGAGTGAGATTGTGTAAATTCTGCCCACTAACTTAGTCACTCTCTTTTTGGTGTAAAGTGTATCCCTTCTTTATCTACCTGTATCCAGTGTTATATCAATGTCATTTTACCATCAAGGGCCTGTGACTGTGAGACACAGTGTTTATGCAACCGCGATTCCTTGTGGAGGAAAAACCAACACCAGCCAACTAGTCGGGGTTAGCTCGCATATTCCTTTTATTTGGGAGGTCATGTTATGCTGCACTTGGGTCTTACCTTATACCACCCCCAACTTTACCATTCACCACCCCCCTCCACGTGAAATGACTATAATACCCTTACATGCTGAAAGAATACCGATTGTATCCTTCTCCCACCACCCCCGCGATGGCTATAGAACGGAAGAAGAAAACCTAACAATTTCTTCTCATTCCTTTGTTGTTTTTGTGATTTGCAAGAGTAGAAAAATTGATTATTGGGTCTGTTTTGTTATTTCGGAGTTCAATAGCATATAATACGAGGTTTGTATATTGTATTTTTTGTTTCGAATGGGAGAAAATGTTATGGTTCCACAAACGCTCCTACACAGGTGTTCCTAGATCGAAAACGCCCATGCATAAGCGTTTATGACCCATACGCTCCTGTACAGGCGTTTTGATATGAAAAACACCTATGCACAAGCGTTGGGATGGGAACGCCTCTGGAGAAGCGTTTTCAACATAAAAACGCCTATGTACAAGCGTTTCAATGTGTTAAAGTTTTTAAAAATCTTTGAAACCAATTGAGAAAATATTGTATGTGGCCAGAAAGAGTAGAAAAAAGGGGTTTTTTGAAAAATCGGAGCGACCGAACCCCCTTCGGGAGTTCACCATGCCCTCCGTCTCCGTCTCGAAAAGTTACATTGAATAGACACCGAGATCGCTCCAATCTGACACTCGAGCGCAGAGTTATGCCCCTCCGAAGTTTTCACTCCTCCCGAACAAATCTTTAATCTAGTGTTTCGATGTCGTCCCATGACCGAACCAATTGTTTCTTGTTTCCATTGTGTGGCTCTCGAAAAGACGTATGAAAACGAGTGGTCATGTTCAGAGAATGGTCAATTCTACACAAAGTTACGTAATTTCAAAATTTTTTTAATAAGCAGACACAACCCTAAACGCCTCTCCACAGGCGTTTATGAACTAAAAACGCCTCTCCACAATCGTTTAACTAAAAACGCCCCTTCACATGCGTTTTGTTGTTCAAAACGCCCCTCCACAGGCGTTTTGTTGTTCAAAACACCCCTGCACATGTGTTTTGTTGTTCAGAACGCCCCTCCACAGGCGTTTACAGAATAAAACACCTTGTATAATAACCCTTCATTTTTTGCGATTTTCACACCAAATTTCATCTAAAAAAAAACACCAATACATACAAAATTAATCAAGAATCAGTAAAATCACTCAAAAATGTCCAACATAGTCCAATGCCGAGAGAAAATTTGAGAAAAATGAGAGGAGGTGCGGGGGTGCTAGGGCTTGTGGGAGAAGAGAAAAGAGATGGAGGGAGCCGATGGGATGAAGGGCATTTTTGGAATGAAAAGAAAAAAATTAAAGAGGGGGTGGTGGATGGTAAAGTTGGGGGTGGTATAAGGTAAGACCCGCTGCACTTATAGCGAACCAGAAAAGTTACTGTTTTATTTTTTTAGTGACGTAGGTTCCCAATGATGCACTGCAAGTTGGATATATAAAGTTAAAAGTTGAAACCATAAAAGAGATACGAATTGCAGAAACCTTTTCAAGCTGGGCATAATTCTGATAAGAAAAAAATGCTCGCAGGAATTAATAACAAATTAGAATTGAATAGCTGAATATGCCTGCGGATCATTATTTTTTCCTTATTCTGAAAAGATGTCTCCCAATTAATACGAAAATAACTAATTCTTTTCTGAACAGAAGATATGTCAAATTGACTAGTTGAATCTCGCATCAAAGAATATTAACCGATATGCGCAGTTCTCTTGAATTTACAGTGGACACGTTCGCATTGTATCATACCGTGCCATTTTATAAGGGCGAATCAGAATAGAGCAATTTCCGGAGATTTCGGCTAATTGACATAAAAATGTACACCTCATAAATCTAGCAATTTATTTTTAAAAAATGCTGACAGGAGAGATGACGTTAGCGGCATCACCTGACAGGGATCCCAGCGGCGTCACCAAAAAAATCCCAGAACACATTCGAGTTCTCAAACCCTGTCTTGTTATAAAATTAAAGGTCTCGTGGGTTTCGTCGTCCTCAATAAGTTGAGTGTCTAATTATCTGAGTTGATTAACCAGAGTTTTTGCCCTCCGGGCTCCTGCTTACCTAAATAATAAGTAACCGAGTATGCATATGCGGCAATTTAACATGCAAAAATAACATACATTCCAGGACGAGTTTAAATGCTTTGGCAGAAGATGGAGTAAAGAGAAAGACAGACCAGCATACCCACATTGGTAGTAGATCGTGCTTATTGAAATTCATTACTCCGAAGAGAGCCCAAACTTACGACATGAAGATGGTATAGATATAGCATGCAATAATTCTTTTCCAAAGAAAAAATTGCATCTGATATTGTTGATAGTTGATCTCAGAAAACCGCCACATGTATGACAAACATTTACCATAAGAAAGCATTTAATGCCCTGGCTTTGCATGAACAAGCACCTCCCAATAATGCATGACATTATTCTTCAGATAATATCAGACAACAATGGTGTATTTCATTTGCATCCAATTCTTCTTGGTTTATTTACAACATCATGGTAATTATTTAATTGAGCAGCCCATTCACCCAGATTGGATCCAATTTCTGGTATACGGCTTACCTATGGTTAATTTTCCCACCTCCACTACCATCAAATAAAAGTAACACACGCATATACACATTTGTATTTGCAAAGTAACAAGCTTTATTCTTTCAACAAATAAAATAGTGACAAACTGACAAAATGTATATATACGAATACAGAGAATCAGATTTACGTTAGCCACGATGTGCAGATTGCAGAAAACTATGTCACTAGTTAATTGTAACAAACAATCAAATATATTGAACCATGTGGGATAGTAGACTAGTAAAAACTATAGTGTACGGCACATGTACAAAAATTATTACAGTATATAATGCAGAAATATTTTTTTCTTTTGTGTTTTCTTGATGCAGGGAAAATCCTGTTCCTCTACCATTAAGCAAGCAAAATAAAGAACCTATCAAGATACACGATAAACATGACACCAGCAACCTTTTTCAACTGATCCTTGTAAAAGCAAGAGTTTACCTGTGATGAAAGTCCTATATTCTTATGTACTTTTTCTCCTTATGTGGTGCAAGACACCAGGTGATCCTTCAAATAAATCCAATAAATAGTTCTCCAAATCCTCTGGTGAATACTTTATGTACTTCCCAGCATTCCTTCCACTCTCTAGCTGACCTCTAAACCTCCCCACAAATGAGCGATAAGCTGGAATTACCTTCTCTGATATAGAAATTCGTAGCTCTTCTCGAAGTTGAGCATCGGGCACCTTCCAAGCTGTCTGATTCCTATAAATTTCCTCAAAGCAAGCATTGAAATTCTTAAACCTCTCTTTCAAAGCCATCTTTGAGGCATTCCCAGTGCTCCCACCAATCCCTTCATCCTTCAAACAGGACAATGCCTTGGTCCAGGCGGCTCTAAGATAGCCCGTAGCGTTCTGGCGTATCTGACCCCGGCGTTTACGGATCCAATCATCTCCCAAGACCTTCCGAAGATCAGACTCTTTCACTTTCTGTACTATGTAATAGATATTGTTCATCATAAATACATACCGCATTGCAGGGTCTTCATAAAGTTTTGATTTTTCATCAAGATTACACTCAAGCTTCGATATTACGAACAGAATACTGAGTCCAAAAGGGGACATAGTCCCTAAATATGAACTATCACCACTATAGTTGTTTTCAAAACGTTTCAGATCATCTTCACTAAATTGTATAAGTGAATCCGCAGGTTCACCATAATCGACAAGTAACTTCAAGTAGTTCATTACATAACGTGGCATAGGGTGAACATCACCAGTGTTAGATGTTTTTGTAGGATCGTCAGTCCGAATACGAGTCTCAATGTCAGCAAATGACCCCTTAGCTGCCTCACCAAGTCCATTTAGAACTCCTCTGGCCTCAGAGATCACAAACTCATCAGAGACCATTTTCTCCAGTTCAGGCATCACATCGTTTAATGCTTCGTACATATCCAATATCCTAAACAGCTTCTCTGCCGATCTTTTGATAATTGCAATGGCCTCGCCAAAGTTCAACAACCGCATGAGACACCCTTTTGCAGTGTCATTGAAACAGATCTCCTTTATCTCATCCAATTCACCAAATATGCTATTACATAGCCTCTTCTCGCCTGTCAAGAGCACCTTGACAGTAATTTTCATAGCTTGTACCCAATTCTTCATTTTCACATCCAAAGGTGTCCACGCAACAGTCTGAATTTCCTCAATACTCTCTTTCTCAACACCCAGGATAACCAGACACTCATCAAAAGCATCACGGCGAACACTGCTATAAACCTGAAGGCATTCCTTTTCATATCCAGACCTTATCATTCGATCAGCAATCTCTTTCAGCTCAACCACAGCATCAGGGTGTATCAAATCTACCAATATATCACCATCCAAGCTTGCACCACGCTCATGGAACCGCTGAGAACCGCCATCATTGACCTCGCCGAAGCTCTCTAAATTTTCAGCGATCAAGCCATCAGTAGATGCAAACGAGAGAGTGATTCTCTTGACGGAGCCATGAAGCCTTTCAGCGTCAAGTGGGACTGTGTTCTGAATCAATACATGACGCAACTCATCCTCCAGCCTCAACATGGCAAGCTGAATCGCGTTCTCCGTCCGGTCCACCAAAATTTGGTTGTTTTCACCGGAGGGTGAGATCGAAATTTCTTCAATCCATTGAATGATCTCATCCACAGCTGAGAAATACTCCTCGGCATCATCAGGGGAATCGAGAATCGAGGTGGACTGGCGAGAAGCTTCACCGGACAGTGAGGCGTCCCAGTGGAGAATGACTTTCTCCGCCGCTTCAAAGCGGTGAAGGTCTTCTTCGTCAGAAGACTTGACAAGATCGGTAATATTAGAAAGGCGATTATCGAAGCTAGAAAATATCATAAGCATGTCTTCACGAACCTCTTTGGGGGTGTTGAGGCTCTTCACGATCTGCTGAGCTGTGGCAAGAACTCGGTCCTCTCCACCACCGCCAAGACTAGTGGTCGTAGTGGCCATTTCCACCGAATTACGCTAGGGATTCCCTGATTATAAATTTTCTCCAACCAGGAAAGGGGTTTGGGTTCAGTACGCGAAATTTGAGTATCGATATACAAATGGTAACCAACTATACTGGTTGCCATTTTTCTAGGACATAGTAATAATTTTTTATTTTTATTTTTTCAGTTATATTATATGCATTATATATTATATTTTTATTTTCGTTAAAAATTCTGTTTGGAAGAATTTCAACTCCCGAAAGAGAGAATTAACAAGAGATTGGCCGGCCGTGTTACGGTGTTAGACTTGGATGCTTTGGTTTGCTCATCACGCCGCAGACTTCGTTGGAACTTGAGTGTTTTCGGTGTACAATTGCGTACCATGCAGTCTCGGATCATAATAATGTTTGACCCAGGCAAGGTGTCATGCTCATCTCAATTTTAATAGGAGTGTTATCAATTGTTGCAGACGAGCTTACCGACCGGGTCCTGGTGCTATTTGGGTCGGGCTTGTCGCTGTCAATAATCAATTCGATAGGTGAGGTAAAAATCTTGAAATTTTGTTAGAATGATGTGACCTTTTTTCATTTATAATGGTGTATTTATATTAGTTGGTGAGTAATTTTTTATAATTTTATTTATTTTTCTTATCAGTTATTGGGCCAGGCCCACAAAAGGTGAAAAGTTGGCTCATTTCTTGATAATACTCTTTATCATTAATTTTTTTTTCTTAATAGGAGTGTTATTATTTAGTTTAGTAAATTATCTTTTAGTATAACATAAAAAAAAAAATTTAGTATGTTTTAATGCTAAAAAATTTATTTTAGCTTACCATAATATTACGCGGGATAAACAGTGCAGAGATGAAAACGGTCACAAATTTATCCTTCTTCCGTCTATATTTTCGCTTGATGGGGTTGAATAGTTTCTTCTTCTTCTTTTTTTCATATGGCCACGTGAAGATTGAATATCTTATGGCACTATTTAAATTTTTTAGCTAAGAAAGAAAACGAATAATATTGGCAAAACAATCCTAAACGATATAAAACTGAGTTCTGAATTGGCCGTAGTTGAGGTTTCTGTAAGTTGGCGATACCAGATCAACTATTTGAAGTTTGAATCATGTTTATCTCAACTGCCATATGCCCATAAGACCATTAGATAATCTTTGATCACTCTTGCAAGCAGAAAGAACACAACTGATCGATTTTGCTGTCAAGCATACCTTTCTTTGTAACATATACTGTAAGAAGCTTCATGTGCTTTCCTCGTACTAACTCTCACTCGATGCCTCTTTCTGACATCATAAAACCAGCTCGTTTAGAAAATCATAGAGCAATACATGTATGTCTTAATTTCTGTTTTAAGTCATTTCTGGAAAAGAAAAAAAAAAAATAGCAGAAAATTTACCACAGTTCAAAACTTGTCTCTAATGCAGTACATGGATTTCAATATCATCTCCAGAGAATCTTTACTAAACTGGAACTTCACATCCAGTTCTCCTTGGCATAATTGAGCATCATCGTGAAGTTGCGAAAAGATGTAGGCACATAAAAAGTGAGGCTATATGATGCATGCCACTGAAAAACCTGAATGCCCCTAAAACACAGGAGCCTATTGGGTTGAGTAAAATAAGGGACAGGTAGAGAGATTTTCTCATCTGCCATGCCATGAGATTTTCAAGCTGGTAAGCTCAAATCCTCTATGCCAATCCTCCAAAGCGGTTGCCATCGATAAAATTACAAACATTATATACATTTAACTCAGAAAATCTAGTTGGTATGCATATCTGTGACCTGTTTTCAAATCAGTCAGGGCATAATAGAAATATAGGAAGTGCCTCTTCTACCGGAGTTTAATAGGAGTTACTTACCTTCAAATCAATAAGAGCTGCAGGGTCTGTTGACTCTTTGTCTAGATTTTCCATGATTGTCACTGTCTCTAGCCATGGTACTGTATTCTCAATAGATTTAGAGGCATTTAGAAGATCTTATAGATAGTTTATTTAAGTTTATCTTATTATATAAATACTTTAGTTAAAATTTATTTCCAATAATGTAATGTCAGATTAATGTGTCCAACTGAGCACATAAGCAAACTATGCATTCAAACAGCTAACCTGATCCTTCAGCACATCTTCCTGAGATTGTTTTGTGTACCTGATATTGTGGTTACACAGTCATAGCTGCTATTATAATGGTCTTAAAAAGTCCAAAAAAAAAAAAAAAAAGGGCTTGAAAATGATCATGTACTTTGCAAACAAATGCCTGGTATCATACTCGATTTTTTTTAATAATTCTTATATTATAAGTATATTTATTTGTATATATTAACTTTTTACTTTTTTTATATATTTTATGTTTTTCTCTTATTTTTTATTTATAAATTTACTTTTAAAAAGAAATTATAATTTGGAGGGGCGTAAAAAATGATGTACAAATTGCATTTTCCAATAGGAAAATGGCCTTTTTGATAATGTTTTTCCCCTCAATTTTGGAGCTTAACTCAGTAATTTTTCTTTTGTAATTTTCTGTTGCGACTGCATGGAAACGTCAAACTTACTAACGTTCACGGAAAGCGTCATTGTAAATAGAGACACCCAATTTTGCTTCCTCTGTTCTTTTTCGTTGTGATGTGTTTCGAAACGGCTGAAAGAAACGTGTAAAGGAGGCGCACAATATTTTGAATAGAGCTGAAGCCTTGAAGGAAGCGACTGTGCCGACTAGGATACGTGCAAAGGGCACTGGTTCATCCTGTGTCTCCATTGGAGAAAGCCATGGCACAGCATGAAGTCCGGCGTCCGTTCAAGCGACCGGTCATCTCTGATCAAAAGAGACGCCGGGAACTGTCGTTGCTCCGACAGGCACAGAATCGCCGGGATGCTCAACACCACGCTCGTTGCTTGGCCTCCACTGCATTATCTCTGCAATCCGAAAGCTTCGAATCACCTATCTCGGAACCCGAGCTCCAAGTTGAACCTGTATCTGAGTCCCTACCGGTCCATGAACCCGAGAACGAACAGGAGCCTTCGCCAAAGGACCTTAATGTCGTTCTGGCCTAGAAGCTCTAGGGCGCAGAAGCTCGGAAATGGTTCGCGAGGCAACCTATGCTTCCTGAATGGATGATGATATACCTGACAGACTTAGTGAAGACCGGTCTTGATTTACTACTATCTCCTCGTTATTTTTTTATCTTAATTTTGTCGAATCATATGATCCAACCAAATTAGGCAGTCTGCATATGTCTCGGGTTCAGCTTAATCTTATTCTATACTGGAATGCATCTTTCATGAGGTTATGCACTTAATCCCGTTAGTGAATTTTTATGCTTTAATATTAGTGTTGTTGATTTTTTATTTTGAATTAGCAGCTCGATCAAACTTACTATGTTATTGACATGGTTTGCTGGCGGGGCTACTCTCTTTACGATTGCACTGCTGAGTTCAGGTTTTTTTGGTTGAATTCCAAGCTTGTGGAGACTGGTGCTTGTGACGCTCCTTCATATTATCACAAATACAGGTTCAGTCTGGTTCCAGTATACAGTTGTTATCAGAGTGGTGTGCTTGCAGCATATACAGCACCAGTACCTTATGTCAAAGACGGCCTTTTGTTTTATAACAAGTTTAACTCTTATTCCTTACGACCCTTAATTTTCTTGTTGCTGTAAATTTTAGGAGTACAAGACTCAGGTTACTTCAGTCATAATCTTCATTTCACTTTTGACATTGTATCCATAAACATTGTGTGTTAAACATGGCTAAGTACTTAAGAAGCAAAAAATCTAAATTAGTGCCACCCTCTTGTTAGATGGAAATTCCTCTCCCAGATTGTGTAAAATGACTTTCAGTGTACATCTCCCACCCCCACCCATTGCCCAAACCTCCACTGACATACTTTTTGGTATTTTTTTGGATTAGTTTCTAGTTGAAACTCTCTTCTCACTTGATTGTGTTGACTTCCATGAAACTAAATTCAATGAACTGCTTTTTGTTGGATCTGGTGGCCGGTTCACGACTAACCAAGCATGGGTTAAAATTCTCTTGCTGCCTGTCTGCTCTATTTTACATCTGAACTGGTAGTTAAACTATGTCTTTTAATATCTCTTAAACCTATCCACATTTCCTATTGTATTTGTGGACATCTCACTTATTTAATTCTCCCATTATGTCCATTAATCCAACTTTTTGGTAATTCCGTTCAATTTGATGTTTGTTAGGCATGCACACTACCAGACGGGAATTACACCGCTAGCATTAGTTTGGAAGGATGAGAAGTGTAGTCAATATGTGATCGACACAGATAATAAAGGGCAGGTTCCAACCCAACAGCAGGTGTTGTCCTAAGCTTCCTTTGGATCTGCTCATTGCTTTCTTTCTCATCATTTCCTTTACTGCTTATATGCTTCAATAGTTAGCTCTTATAAATGTGTAGTCCTTGTGATTGAACAGTGTATGTGGGTAGATCTGCCAGTTTATGGGTCAATTCTTGTAGTTTTAGTTATGGTGTTTGTTGTAAATGCACACGTATAGATAAGAAGGACTTCATACAAACAGTTGTAAAACTCAAGTCTTCTGATACGGACATCTGTCTTTATAAAGGGACTGACTACAATCCCTTGATATTCATTCAAAAATACAATACAAACACTCTTCCTCCTCTCTCGTTATCCCTCTCTAAATTCCTCTCTTCTCTTTCTATTCCTTTTCCTCAGCATTAACTTATCTCAGAATTGTTCATCATATTCATTACATCCATACAACTGTGATTTAAGAACTTGGATTCTGCAATTATCGAACAATATATAAATCACCTCAATCTTAAACATTCCCACACGATTACATGCAAGTAACAGTTACTCCTGCAATCTTATAATGATTTGCTGATCTTTTATTTTGTTTTCCTAAACCAGGTGGTTTTGGAGCTACAAGAAGATGGGAAACTGACTACCTCAGATGACCCTCCTGTGGTATTTGGCTACTTAGATGGAAGCATTAGACAACAGGTTTGTTTTAAAAGGATTTGTATATGAATTTAAATCGGCAATTGATATACAATGCGGTTGAGTTCTATAATATCTCCTAGGCTGTTTCTAGAAAATTGAATGTATACTTGGAGCAGTCAAATAATAGTTAATTCAATAATTCATGATAGATAGTACAGATAATCTCTATCGTGAAATGTTTAACAAACAAACATGCGGTTTAGACATCATAAAACTCACTTCTCTTCTATATTTTCTTTTCAAAAAAATCTTTCAGAAAATCTGTACTTATAAATATTTCTTAATTTTTCAGTCAGGTTTGCAATCCGGATGTCTTCTAGGATTCGCAGTTGGAGAGAGAGGATTGGTTTTTTGGATGGCAAGCTGGAGAGAGTTGATGTACAATGTCTTGGCAAGGTCAATCGAGCTCGAGTTTTTGCTGATAGTTTCTCCAAGGTTTGTAGAGATTATACTAGTGATTCTTTCCAGTAGATCCCACTTCTTTATCATCTTTTTATTTTTATTGTGTAAATAAATAGGAGAAGACATAAGAAGAATTATAAAAATGACAGTCTTTTAAGAATTGTTTGAGGTTGAGGTTACTTTAGTGATTTCTATAGTTAGAGTTGACTAATGATGAGCGGAATCAGGGCTTTTGCAATTTGAGGGATTTGTTCAAGGGGGTTTTAGTTAGCTTCCTTAAATTAATTTAGGGGACATTTAGGGAATTTTTCATGGGTTCATTAGTTTTACCTTCTCTTCTTCTTTCATTGTCATCATAATAATCTCTCTAAAGTAACCTTCTCTTAACTTCTCTGCGTGTCCTTGTTCTTAGTTACAGAATGAATAGAAGTCTTGGTAAGACTCTCCAATTTTGTGAACAAGAAAATCATAATGTCCTTGGACAAACAACCTTGCATTTGGCTAATTTATGTCTTTGCTTTTATAAATTGCTAAGAATGCTGGACAGTTCTTGTTCATGCTTTTGGAATTGTGAAAGGCATTGTGATTATATGAAATTATAAATAGTTTTCTATTTCACTTTGGTTCTTACAAACACTCCAGAGAACCATCACTATAACATTTTCCTTTTCATTCTTTATTAATGTGCCTTTGGAAGTCCTGGTTTAATCTTGCGGCGGTTTGCAATTACAGATTATGTTCCATTATAGTGTTCGGCATTCTCCCCTGAGAATTGATGATCTCTCGGGATTTTTCAACCTATCAGCTGATCATGAAAACAGACCTTCCGATATTGAGATGGATGGCTGATAGTGACTCAACAATAGATCTAAGTTCAGTCTATTCCGCCATGTGAAATACTTTCTCACCTGAATCCTTGGTTCATTGCTATCCTTACTTCATTGAAGGATTACTTAATCTGCGGCATCGAGGATTTCACAAGATTCCTGGGTATCACTCATATCGAGGCGCTATAGCTATAATAGTAATATCATACTCGAGAGTTGAAAACAGATTTTAGTCCATGTAGGACAGTGGGTTTATTATTGCTGATACACTTGATTTGGTTTGTACTTCTGCAGGTACGCCTGCATAGCGATTGACGCGCCGTAGGATCTGTACAGATTTAGTGTAGATGTAAAAATTGTATTAACCTCTTACTTCTCCGGGAGCATGATAGGGGTACTATGATGATAGTACTTCCTTTGCCCCTATAGTGGGCTTAAAATTTCTTGTATTTTTTGGGTATATGATGGGGTACTATGGTGATAGTACTTCTGCCCCTATAGTGGGCGTAAATTTCTTGTATTTTTTGGTTATATGATGGGAACTTGGACTTTTGATAAGTTATAAAAGAATAAATTTAGATTTTCATTCCTTATTCTTTTTTTTTTTCAATTATTTTAAAATTTTTGTTTTTCGCTTTAACAATCCATCAGTCATTTTAAAAATTATTTCGTACTTATTTTTTGCAATTTTAGATGAAAATAATAATTAAAAAAAAAACAAGTTAATTAGTTCAATTGTTGTTCTGATATGTACAATTTACTAGGAGTTATACGGTGAGTCAGGGATGCAAGTTGAACAGTAAAATTAAGAATAGTATTTTATGAAACTAAGGCGATTAGTTCATAGCCATCATGCACAGTTGCGGGCCAAAAAAGTCAGTTTTTTTTAACTTGGTGATTACCACCTCTCAAAAGCATCAAACCCTCAGATCAAATCCAACAAGTATAACATTATAGGTTCCTCCGTTTACAATGCCTGAATAATTATGTCATTCTCAATTTGCGCACTGACGCTGCATTTAACACAACCAAAACAGAAACGAGACGTGATTTCGATTTCAAGGTATAAGCTCAGAAGAGTTTGCAATGAACAAAATTCAAGCCTAGAAAGGGTTCTTGAGTAGCAATTAATTTACCACATTCAGTCACTTGAATACTTTATTACATTCTCTGGACTTAAAACACGAGAGGCAAGCATGCAGAGGCACCTTTTAGGGTTTAAGATGCTAAAGTAGTTTTTTCGCAAGCATCATGCACACAAGCTAAGACATCTTTATAGTCCCTTGTGATGGTAAAAGAGTCGTAGACCTTTCCGTCGCTACTTTTCTTGTACTCAAACAGGAGAGATGAGTGATTGAACGCTGTCAATTTGACAAATCCGAAGTCATAGTCTCTGTAAATACTCCATATAGGGATTACGTTGCTGAAGTCAGACAAGTGGCTTCCCCCTCCTCCAACAATCACATGAATTGTTGCATTAAAAACGCCAGAATAGTGAGACTTTTCTGAACTCACAGGTTGATTCTGCAATCATATCCATTAAAATGATAAGAAGAACAGCTTTGTAGAGTTGAAAAAGGGGCTTTTTTTTTTTTTTTTTTTTGCTCTTGAGCAGATTCTTGTATATGTGCCATTATTTTTACCTGATAGACAGGGAAAGTTCTTTCATAGTTGTGGACGTGGCCAAAAAATGCCAAGTCTACTTTGTACCTCTGCCAAAGTTTCTGCAAACTCTCCCTTCCCATGGGCTCTTCATACGAGCCCTCCAAACCATACCAATAATTGGAGGAATAACCAAGCACACGATGAGCAGCAAAGATCAACCAAGGTTGTTTTTGTCTATCTGCTGTTGCAAGACAATGCTCAATGAATTTGTACTGCTCTGTTCCTTCCCTCCAATCATGTTCACTGTCAGCTATACAGAAACGAAACATGCCGTAATCCGTTGCGTACCTGCACATTTCCAATTTCTCTCAATTATTTTTCCTATTTGCATATATATATATATATATATATATATATATATATATATATATATATATATATATATATATATATATATATATATATTACATTAAATGAATTTTATTTACCAATATTTGGCTCTGTTCTCAGCAGGAACATAGTAAATGGTCTCAGCCGGAACTCCACATTCCCCACCTGAATCATCAGTGTCATAGAAGGATCCCGAGTTTGGCCAATCACGTTCATGATTGCCGCTGCAGTATGAGTAAAGCAATATTGTTCAATCTAACAAGAATCTGTAATCTAATTCAGATAATGGAAGAAAGTAACAGCAATGAATCAGACGAACCTTGCAACCATATATGGCACTCTTGATGAAATTGGTTCCACTTGAGCTGTGAATTGGTCCCACTGTGAGACGTATCCATTTGCGTACGGCATATCTCCTATGTGGAAAACAATGTCAATGTTGTCTAAATCCTTGATGAGTTGGTCGGTTGTGTTAAGTGAACCGGGTTGATAATCAGCATACTCATTTGAACCATCATGCTCAGCCTGAAAGACATTTGAAACCAAGTAAACATTCATGCTTAAAATAATTAATGAGTTCATAAGAATTCTGCTCCCTAAAAGACAATTAAATTGGCCAGTATTCTTTCTGCTTCGATACTACCTTCCCCATGTCACCAAATATGATAACTCGTTGCAGTGAGTCCTGTCCAGGGTACGGTGATGACTTGAACGAATTGAACTTGCTCCAGACATATGAACCATTAGATAACATGTGACCTAATCTGTATCTGTACCTGAAAAACATAAGTACAAAAGAAAAGAATCAGAACAAACACTATCCAATGTTGAAGTGGCTTATCTATAAAAGGATAGTCCTGGCTTGCTTACACAACATTCGGCCATAGATTTTTCAGGAAACTTGTGTGTATGAAACCAGGGTCACGCCAACCAACAGTTCGTGCAGGTGGACCTAAAAATTAGCATATCTTCGTTAAGAGCCTACTCTCAACCTCCACAACACAGATCCACTTTGAAAAGAACACTAAAGCAGAAAGATTTTTCTAAGCTTTCAACATATGGCCATGACAGAGATGAAGATAAGAAGTGTTCAGAGCTTTTCTGCAGAACAGTGAAGAATTCATACCACACATGCTGTTACGCTTAAATGTTAGTGTTCCAGCAGGAGATCGTGTTAGCCTTCCTCCTTTAGGTCCCCATTCAACAAATGGCACAGCTTCATTTATGTCATATCCACTTGTCCAGGTAACAGTCATCTGCAATACATAAATATATACATAAAATTGTTCTACAACTTAAATTCACTAGCTCTGTAAGAATGAAATCACTTCTTTGTCATAAAATAAAGATAAACTTACTTCATCCCAGGATTTCCCTTGAGCAAGGCGTGGATACAGAGGTGCTTTAGGATTAACAAATGATATGAAATTGGAAACGGCCACAAGTTTAGGCTGCAATAGTCAATCAGAAGATTAATAATTAGCATATGATAGAATCAATTTTCTAAATTGCAATTTTAGATCGAAAGGTGAGATGAAACGGAACTTGAACAGGCTTCAGTTAGAACTTAAAAAGGAAGATGGACACATATCAAGTACATTAGCTGAAGAAAGAATCAGGGACCCACATTTGATAGTCCCCCAGAAAATACTGCAAAGGAGAAATCTGCACGTTGATTGATCAACCGGAACTCCAAAGTGGCTTTCCCTGTCTTTGTATAGTCTGGGCTGGAGTGGTTCGCATACTTGTACTGTTTAAAGAATTCAGAGCAATTACATGAGAAACTCACCAGCTTTAAGTGGACACAGGAGTGCTAATATGTTTGTAAGACACTCACCTTAATTGGGGCAGTGCATATGTATGGAGTCTCTGCTTCCGAATCATTGTTAGGTTGACACGTCGATGAACTGCCATGTAAAGAACTTCTTTTAGCAACAATCAGAGTTTACCAAAAAAAAGTGAATGTGCCATACTACCGTAAAGAACAAGTTATCAACTGCAGTGAAAACTCTTTTGTTGAGAATATCCCCTCATTGAAGGGTCCATTGAGTTCTAACTTTTAATCAATAAGCACTAATAGTACATTCATTATTAGGAAAAAGATCTACATACTTGAAATCTGCAGGAGAGAAAACTCCCACCCAATCATCTGCTGCTGGATCAGGGTGGTCGAGATCTACAGTCACCCATTGGAAATCCTCACCGTGCAACCATATATATGTCAAAATGCGTTCTGTAAATTGTGTAAATATTAAAGTCATACTCCATGATTAAAATGTTTGAGCATGTAATGTTTATGTTTAACAGCAACTGCTACGAGGACCTAGAAACTTCATAAGCGACCAAACTATTAAGATTTACGTAACCATGGTCCTTCATAGAATTAAGAGTATAACTTATATATAAAATAATATGATGACTGGAACCTAAATGTTTAACCTTCATAAAAGAATTTGGTGTTATATGGGCTTATCTGAAAACATAACATCACAAAGTTTACTCAAGTTGTTACCTTAACGCCGAGCAAATAAGGGGATGCTCTAATGGAGGCTCTACTATTGAGCAAAAAAGTAGCCTTGTGAATGGCAATTTTGGACAGTGGCTGCTCTCCAATCTTTACGTGAGACAAAGCAATGCTCAAGCTCAAGTTGGCGAAGAAGCACAGCATTAGCAAGTGTTTGAGACATTGAGCACAACCCTTTTCCATTTTGAATGGAATTTCAGATGAAAAATTATAAGCAAAAATAAACAAGTTAACTTGTTCAATGTGCAGTTCGGATATAGAGAATCATTCAAGCTTCACTTTCTTCCCAGACTGAGAAGCAAAGCAGCTATTGAGTAAACTTTCTCACTTCCAACCCTCTTCTCCCTGGTTTTTTTCAACTTCACTCGATACCATAGTTGGTAGTCATTGTTAAATATTTATAACACTGATGGCCAAGTAGGGAAATGGAGAATAGGAGTGAAAATATTGTTTTGTGGAGGTCGCGTTATAATTGAGGTAAAAGAATCCGAGGGAAACGTGTTTTTGTTTTCTCATGTCATGGCATGACAGGAATATTAGAGAGGGTATCCCCAGGATTGTTTAATGACAATTTATCTTTTCAAAAAATTACACATTTTTTTTTCTTATATAGTATACATAGTACTATAATTTGAATGAAAAATTCCTGTTACGTTAAAGTATGTAAATTATAAAATAAACTGTAATAACTTTTTGTGATACTAAAATGTAAAGTAAGAGAAATTTATACAATTTTTAAAATTATAATGAATAAACTAGTTCCACTTTTAGTTTTTTATTTTTTTGGACATTTTACTATGATATTCTATACATTGTACACATATTGCATGATCATTGAGTTGACAATGTCATTTAAAATGATAAATAATAAATTTGTATTTTTTATACAATTATATAAAAAAATTGATATGATAAGATCTCAATTAAACTTCAAAACTTGGAAGGAAACCAATTGAAATTCAAACTTTATCGCATAACGTAATTTGTGAAATATTGTCTAAAAAAATATGTATATGTACCAAACCTCGGATGATATATTACTAAAAAGGGCTAAGTTATAATGGTTAGCATGAATGGAAAAAAAAAATTAAAAAAAAAAAAGTGAATCAACGAATACCCCAAAAAAGTAATGGCTATTGAAATTACCAATAATAAATTGTTACTTGCAAGTAGCAACAAGGAATCACTATTGATGATGCTTTAACAATACTTCATAACCAGTTATCGCTAGGTTAACCTCAGTCTTCATTATTGAAGCACAATGGAAACGTTCGACAAATATGCATCGTAAAAAATTGCACATGAAATCCCTGGACAATTATCTTTTTATCAAATATATTTTTTAACGAGAATTGAAAAGCACTAACATCATAATAATTTTAATGGAGAATAAAACGAACAATTATGATACAATATATTCTACATCATAATATGGAGAATAAAACGAATTATTGTTTTGGTGAATTTTGCACATGCTTATATATTCATCCTCTCTGAATGAGAATTACCATGGAATTCTATATTCATAATATTTTAATGGAGAATAAAAAAGGTTATTACTTACACTGAAAAGGAAAGGAAATAGTAGGTAAGGAAATGAACTAAAGGAATGAAAAGAAAAATTATAGTCTTTGAGTCTGTTTGGTATGTAATAGAAATAAAATGAAATTTTTTTCTTTTGTAATATTTAGTTTGCACAAAAAATTAAAGGAATAGAATATATATTTTTGTGTAAGTACAAATTTATCTTTCTCTTAAAATTTTTATATATATATATCTATTTTTTTAATTTAATTACTATAAATTTCATATATGATATTAAAAAAATAAAATTAGACTTTTATAATGTGATTTTAATTTTATAATTTGAATTAATATATAAATTTTAATATAATTTTAATTTTAATTTTATAATATAATTTTATAATTTAATAAATTTTATGATATAATTTTAATTTTATAATATAAAAAATTAAACTTTCATCAACATACAAAGTTATATAATATAATTTAAATTTTATAATTTAAATTTTTTTATAAATAAAAATTTTTTTCTTTTCTTTTTTTTGACTTTCCTTCAAATTTTTAAAAAAAAATTATAGCTTCAAAATAATAAAAAATTATATCCTAAAAGAATAAAAAAAAATTTACCTTAAAGTTATTAAACAGTGTAAAATAAATAAAAATAAAATACATTCTTTTCCCTTATTTTCCTTTCCTATGTACTAAATGAGCCCAATGCTTGAGGTCTCGATGTTCTAGACTTTCATTGAATTTTGATAGATTCAAAAATTTATTTTTAATAATTTAATGATATTTAAAATAATATTTTATAATTTTTAAATTAATAAAATCTCAAATGACAAAGAATAAAAGTTTAAATGGAATAAATTTCTTCCCGCTCCTGACCAAGCTTTTGTCGTTTTTGCTTTTATGCTTGCTTTGGGTGTTAACCCCTAAAAAGCATGTAAGGAATATGCCTTGTCAACATTAAGATATTATTAAAGGTAAATAAGCTGATGACATTAATAAACAAGTACTCGTTATTGAGGTTGCTATTGTTAATTTCTAGTAGTAAAAAGGAAGCATCATTTATTAAACGCCATCTCCTCGCCTTATCATCAAGACAATGGAAACGTTCAGCGAATATGCATAAAAAATCGCAGATGAAATCTTTTATGGAGATTCGTTATTGAGAAATGGGAAGCACGACAATTATGATACAATTTTAAATCATAATACTTTTAATGGAGAATAAAATGAATTATTGTTTTGGTGAATTTTGCACATGCTTGTATATTCATCCTCTCTGAATGAAAATTACGATGGAATTCTATATTCATAATATTTTAATGGAGAATAAAAAAGGGTTCTTACTTTAGTGACGTAACACGTGCTTATATTTATGTGTATTGATTTATTAAAGTTTAATGCTTGGGGTCTCGATGTTCTGATAGATTCAAAAATTTATTTTTAATAATTTAATGATATTTAAAATATTATTTTAATAAAATCTCAAATGATAAAGAATAAAACATTAAATGGAATAAATTTCTTCCCGCTCCTGACCAAGCTTTTGTAGTTTTTGCTTTTATGCTTGCTTTAGGTGTTAACCCCCAAAAAGCATTAATAAACAAGGTACGTACATAAGCTGATAACATTAATAAACAAGTACTCGTTATTGAGGTTGCCAAAGGAAGCATCACTTATTACATGCCATCTCCTCACCTTATCATCAAGACAATGAAAACGTTCAACGAATATGCATAAAAAATCACAGATGGAATCTTTTATGGAGATTCGTTACCAAATACATTTTTTAATGAGAAATGGGAAGCACGACAATTATGGTACAATTTTAAATCATAAATTTAATTTAATGGAGAATAAAAAGTAATCCTTGCTTTTGTCAGTTTTAACACATACATGGTTATATGCATCGATATTTGCATGATTTAATGACTTTTGCACAAGCTTATGTGGACTGATTTATTAAAGTTTAGTACAATATACTTCCTCCACTTCTTTCTATAGGTTGTTTGAGGTTATTATATATAAGTAAAGAAATATAATTAATATGATAAAATGATATTAATTTTATGTAGAGTAAGAATTGGCCATCGATCTAAAGCAAACATCATCATTTTAATAAAGTAAGAATTACTATTAATTTGATGAAGAGCAAATTAGTTCATAGCCATCATGCAAAGTTGCACAGAGGCCAGAACATCCTGTAGACCCTTCAAATTGATAAGAAATCGTAGTAGACCTGCCCAACACTGCTCTTGTATTCTAAGAGGAGATCCATGAGAGGTATAATTTCGATTTCAACTAGTATTTTCCCGAAGTTAATCATATGAAGATTTCCATTATATTGCATAAAGGGTAAATAGCTACTCCTTTTACTCTAAAACTACTCTATGCAACATTTATTATATATATATATATTATATGATTGGCCATGGAACCTGATGTGGACTAGCATCTAGTGAGCTTGAACGAACAGACTCGTAAGCCCATACCTCAATTATTTTTATATAAAAAATAAAATAAGACTATCATAGGATTATCCTAAAAAAACCACTCTCACAACATAACCTTTACAAAATCATTGCCCAGAAACTACAGCAACAGCTATAGGGACACGGGGCAAGATGCTGTAGTAGTTATTTCAGTGCACAGAGACCATCTTTAGTCCCTTGAGATGGTGAAGGAAGAGTCATAGACATTTCCTTCTTATAAATGTATATGTATGCATATTTCTTTATAAGGAGTGAATTATAATTAGAGAAAAGAAATCTGCTTTTTTGGAAGATAGAGGGAGGGGGTTGTGGAAATGCAAACTGGATAGAACTATAAAACTCGCTTAAGTCAACTGATATATCAGTTGATAGTTGCCACGGACGAAAGGAGTTCTTCTCCTGAAAAAATGAAACGATGGGGATAAAGGATTTGCTAGTTGAGCAATATACACTTGTCACTGACCCTCTATCAGATGACATAAAGTTAGATGAATGATGCCCACCCCAACAATAATCATTTTAATTGTGTTTACATTGAGCATAGAATATTCATGTATTAGTCTAAGATATATTTTCTATTTAAGATTGAGACTGAAAATATTTTTTAAAAAATAGTTATAATTGATAAGAGTTAAATTAAAAAGATTATACATGATTAGTCAATGATAAAACTTTCTATTTTTTGAATGATAATAATTTAGTCCACATCATATTCAAGTATTAAAAAAGATCTACCATTGACAAATTAAAATACGAAAATAGCAGCTCTCATAATTAAGACTGAGGGGTTCCCGATCACCAGAAGGGACATGGATGAGGTTTCAGATTCCCTGCTATTAACTCACTTAAAAACCTATCTATCTGTTAACAAGAGCTTATAAAAAGTGAGGGAAGAAAAAACGTTAATCATAACGGAATTCTAAATCTTTGGACCAAATCTAGTTCAAGATTTCCGCGGCTAACACTATAATCAGAAGATAAAATAATTTTGTTCCACCGTACTACATAAACAAACAATTATTATCTACCATTCCTCCAACAGAATAGGTGCGTTCTAAAGAATCCGTATGCAGCATAGCTGAAGCGCATCACGAGGTTCTCAGTGTTCTTAAAGCAATCTGCAGCCTCATTGGTTTGCATTGGAACGCTTGGGGAATAGTGGCGAAAGCAGCTTCTCCAACTCCAGTAAACTGTAACCCAATCAACATAAGGTGAATTGCAATATGATAACCTTTTGCACCTATGATGTTACAAAATGATAGTTTACGTTGACTTACATCTCATATTTGCGATAGGCTTCAGTTCTTTTGGTGTGGAACAATTCGCTATCTTTAGGCAGATTGCTCAGAGAACTGCCTGCAAAACAATCAAGTAGGGCACCTAATTACTGGTCTTGGAGATAAGAAAATGCCATGATCCAAACCTAAAATATCTTACACTTCACTATTTACAAATTTGACAGGTTAAGTACTAGAGCAATAGTTTTCCGTAATGTTATCGACTGATCCCTTCACCAGCCAAGAGATGAGAGAGAAAGATGGCTGTGAAAGCTAATATAGAAAGAGTCCCAAACCACGATAATTGTAAATGAAATGAACTATTTAGACATGCACAATATTCACAAACATGAGCATATTATATTCAGATCACGCATTATTAAACCTCCTCTCTCTCCGTTCCCCCCAATGTAAAATGACCTGTGATGCGATCCCATCACACAGGAAACATAAAGGAAACACTCATTTCTATACAGTAGCAAGTGAAGCAAACATGAACATATGATAGGTTGTTACAATGTGTTTTTTCTTCTTAGAGATAGGAAACATAAAAGTCAAATACAGTAGCAAGTGAAGAAAACACTCATTTCTATATTGTCAAAGATAAAATAGAAGATAGAAAGAGTATTTATACTTGAAAGTTGGGCTGGGTGTTTCATCACCACATCTTTCTGAACCTTCAAAATATCCTTGTCAGGCTGCTCTATACCCTGTTCAAGTAAACAAGCAGAAAACAACAATCTTAAAGCACTAGCAGATGCACAGAGCAAACAACAAAACGCTATAAAGAATTGACAATAGTCACAATGTCCAAGATAAAAGAATTTCGATGCTGATAAGCATGAGGAAAAGATAGTACTGAAAATTCCAATCCCCCCGGCCCTCCACGCCCCTCAAAACAAAACAAAGAGAGGGAGGGAGAGAGAAGACGAAAACGAATTTGGTACCTTTCTCTTTTCCTTTCTCCTTAATATCTTTAAGTGGCATTTTTTAATGTAGTGCATCAAGTGATACCGAGAATGTCTTGAGCACAACTGCTCTTGGACCTTGGGGTTCGCTGTTAGCCAGTCAGAAATCTCTTTAGATTTGACCACCTCATCCTTATCCAAAGTTTCTAACCATTGATAAACCGGTATCCACTGATCTGTGCGTTGAAATCGAGCATGTGGAAGATCAAGCTGATTAACTTCCCTTTCCTGCCACATAGAGAAACCAAAACAATGTGAAATGCCACAACTTTTAGATGTTTGAACAAAGATAAACAAATCTAAAACAAGCAAGACACCATTTTATGCTTGGGGAATTAACGAAAGAAGCATAATGAAATCCTCCACCAATATAAATAACAATAAGCTTTAAATTTTAGAAAATGAAGACCATGTCCCCAGATACTGAACTTCTCCATCAAAGTGGACCTTGATGATCATTCTGTCTCCAACACATAGGCATGTGGAAATAAATTCTCAATCCTATCTCCGCTATCTTCTAACTTCTAATCCTGATAAATCCTCCGCTTGATCACAGACGTAACCTTCCTCTGCATTCAGTAAACCTGATATGCACAGCGTGTTCCTTAAGGAACCAGGAAATTTCTGATACATATTTTGTGGAAGCCATGTGCAAATCAAAATTGAAGACCAAAAGCCAAGACCTTCTTCGTCAACATGGGACAGTTAAACAACTAGGATCTAGATATTTCAGCTGCAGTACATAATTAAAACTGGGGGAGATCTTAAACACATTCTTGACTAATCACCAGCAGAAAACGGCCCCAAGCACTACAGCCAAGCTGGAATCCAAAACTCTAATTTTTTCCACCTATGGAACAGAACTGAAGTTCATTATTTTCGACTTCAGACCTTATAATTCCCATGAAAGTATAATGTAAGAGAACCTAAAACCAAACATATGAATTGTCTCAATAAAAGTCATTATCCTAAAACAACAAAATCGCCCTATATCTTAACATTAATTAATTATGGGGCCGATATTATTATTAAGTACACGCGTAACCGCAAGTACTACACTGATGCGACAAATCAACAATTCAATAAATTTTATTGTCAGGAGATTTGTAACGACTGTGCTTGGGTTGCCCTCATTGAAAAAGGAGAAGCAAGGAAGAAGCTAACAGTTTAACCCAACCCAAAAATCAGGCCACTAAGTCGCTTGAAATTTAACAAGCAAAAACAAATTGAAATTTTAAGAAGGAAAAATTTAAACCCAAACGGATTGCAATGAAGGAACTAAAAAGACCGGAGGGATACGAGACTGAGGGCAAGCAGTACCTGATTGGGCAATCTCATGCAATTTTGAATAGAAATAAGCCTCTGACATAGATCAGAACGAGGCATCGATTTGAGCCCCTCGGGTAAAGAACCATGATTGGAGTCGATCCAAGCTTCAACCTCGGCCATGCTCACTTCCTTAGCCTCAGGGAACGAGCAGAGCCAAGCTTGGGCCATGGTTTCCCATTCTTGGGATTGGTCAATTTGGTCATTATGATTTTGATCAAAGGCTCTGTGCTCTTCTGGTTTTTCCTCCGCAGAGTTGGACATCTTGTTCTGCGCCGCAAGGAGGGAGATGGAGGTGCCACACAACCGCACACGACATCTCCGGTTGGGAGAGGCTTTAGACTAGGATAAAACGACAACGCTTTCTTTTGTTTTCCAGAACCGTACTCCCCGTTTGTTCAAGGACTGTGAGTGCGTTTGCATATGAAATACGATTAAGTTAAATGCAATTTATTTTCATCTCAGAGTATTCAAAATTATTAAATAAAAATAAAGTATATTAAAACTTAAGAAACAGAAGTACACATTTGCTTAAAATGTATGAATTAGTAGAATGACTTCGAATAAATGGCAGAGTCCCAAAAGTGATTAATCAGGTTCTTTATAAAATAAAATAAAAAAAGAAAAAGAAACAGGGACCAATTAGGTTAATATATCAGAATTCTTGTATTGTTTATCTAAAATAAGTGGCTGGTAGCCTGATATGCTGCCAACTTAATAGTTCAAATGTGGTCAGAACGAGAAAAACCTAAGTTAGATAAATAGTTGTTCCTTCGTTAGCCTAAAAAAAAAAAAAAAAAAAAAAAAAAGAAGAAGAAGAGATATTCAGGGTGGTTTTCATTTTCATTTGATAGTTTTTATTTTTAAAATATGTTTTCATTTTCACATTTTTATTTTTAAAAATATGTTTGACTGTTTTTATTTTTTAATTTTATTTTTAGATTTATTTAATATTTAACAATTATTTTTTATAAATTTCATTAAACTGTTAAATTTTTTATCGAAAAATAAAGAAAAAATTAAAATTATTAAAATTGTCATTAATTATTTTTAAAAGCACTGAGAATATGTTTTGCCTTTTTTCACTTTTTAACTCATTTAAGAAAATATTTTTGATACAAATATTTTGAATTTATTAATTAAACGTATTTTTAAACTTAATTTCATTTTCACTAAAAATAAAAACAGAAAATAGCATAAACCAAACAGTACATTAATTTTTGAACATCATGCATATTCTTGTTTTTGCCAAACTTTTATAAAATATGGCATAAATGCCGTAAAAAATATGGTTCTTCGTTCTTCCACGTGAATGTGTCATGAATGCCGTAGAAAATAGTTTCTGTTAATTTAATCAATGCCATTTTAAATATCAGTTTTAAATTTCAAATCCAGAACCATAAATGAGGCCGATCAGATACAGAACGTGGGTTTATAACGGGCCTAGCGGCTCAGCCCCACTTTGGATATCTACATATATCACCCCAAAAAAAATCAGAATACGCTGATTATAATTTGCTTTCATTCTTTTTTTTGGGTAATGACCAACAGGATAATTTAGCAACAAGCAATCACGTACGTGATATGCTAGTTTGTTTTTTTAGTGGAAAATGCTGGTTAATCAATGTAATCACTGGGGTCTGTGGACCTTTGTCCATAACAAATCACGAAAGTAATTTACATTGTGTAATGGAAATGAACTTTTATAATCCACCTTGGTTAGGACAATCGAAGTATGGTTATCCAAAACGTCACAAATTATTCTCATTGTGACGAACAGCTGAATGGGCAGCTAAATCTCGCAATCCCAGAAATAGCTCCCACCCAAAAAAAAATCAACTACAATTTTCCAAAAGTTAAACGCATATACTATTCTAAGAATCTTGGTGTACACACTTGACGGTTCAAACATAAATAGCTAAGAAGAGGCAAAAATCATAACCATAAACAATGGATGTTTTCCACTTTCTGGGCTCGTACTGCAAGTTTGATGTCACCCAAATCAAGCTGAGCAGCAATTTCATCAAGTTGCTTCTTCACGCTCATGTCAATCAACTTAGATCCTGAATTCCCATACCTGATGGTGAAGCCAGCCACCAAACTAGGGTCAATCACCGTCTTGATTCTCACATTTTTGGCCCCAGTCAACTTCTGAACCTGCTTCGCGATCTGAGACAAGTGCTCCGATTCCAACTTCACCACCGAACTCACCACTGCCAACTCCGTGTTAGTCAACTTGTCATAGACGTACTCAAATTCCTTGGTTATTTCCTTTATTAGATCAGTCCTCTTGGCATCAACTAAAATGTTGAGGAAGCTGCGGGTATGGGGCTGAAAGCTGTAGGAAGTTGCAATTTCCTCGATCACCTTTTGTTTCTTCTCGATTTCTATAGCTGGATTGACAAAAAATTCAAACACTTGTTGATCAGAGAAGATTTCCTCGATTTTCTCGATATCAGTGGTTGTGGCGTCGAGGGTATTGTTGGCCTCGGCACATCGGCGAGGGCCTGAGCATAGCTGGAAGCGGCGGTTGCAACCATTTTAGCTCCGAGGCCACCATTGGATGGGCGGGTGGTGGCGGCGCCGACAAATTTCAGTTTGAGTGAAGGGAAAGTGGTGCCAGAGAAGGAAAAATTGAGGAGGGGTTTATAAGTGAGGAAGTTTCTCGGGGTTTGCGTGTGATGAATGTGGTTGGACGGGAGCGAGGTTAGACCCTGTTGCAGAGACGCCATTACTTTATTCTCAGGTAGAGAGAAAGGGTGATGCGAGTGTGATTGGTTTGTGAGTTGAAGAGGTTTTCGGTGGCAATGAGCGACTTGGATGGGAGGAATTTACATGAACGGCGGCGAATAGCGGATGGGCTATCTTGATTGGAGCCTCTTATCTGTCGGATAAGATAACAAGTTAAACGTGGACGCGCATACGTGGCCTGAGCATTTGGAATTGCAGCAATAATTGAATCAAAATCCAAGAATTGAAGAGGAAAGAAAAAATGGTATTTCTCAGTCTCGAATTTTTTTATACCATTTTACTCTGAGTTTTTCTTACTAAAACAACAATAAATAACTCAAAAAAAACAATTAATAAAATATATAAAAGAATAAATAGTTTTTAGGACTTGAAAGTGGCAGGTGAAATAGGGGGAGAGGAGAAGAAATTAATGAAGAGTATTAGAGCATGTTAGAGAGGAGGAAGAGAAATATTACTAATAAGTAAGATGAAAATTAAATAAAGGAGACATAATTAAGTTGAAATATTAATTAGTATATCATTTTTTAAGAAAAGACTGAGTTGGCATGTGCATTAATTAGGGTATATCCTATGCACTTGGTGCATAGGTTAGAAAACCTCTAATAATAATAATAATAACTGTAATTAAGACGTAAGTGATGCGGACCTTGGGCCTTTGAATAGTCTAGTTGCCATGTATCACGCGCATTGAATACGAGATTTTGTCCGGTATGGGATTTGAATCCACTGATGACAAACGTGATTAACGTGGATTTCGTCTAATGCCCTTCTGTGTTGGTAATGTCGTATTGGGCTTTTCAACACCACCAATAAATGTCCAAGCCCGCTTTCCCAAACCGGTCTTTCCAATTTCAGTGTCACGGGCAGTTGCTATCCGTCATAGACGGGCACGATCCACTCCATGATCATCCAAACAGCAAAAACACGTTGCAGCTTCCTCCACTTATTATCATTTCTCAAGCGGATATATTCAACCTAGTAGCTTGAATTTTGAAAAAGAAAAGAGGGTAAATGTTTAAAGGAAAAAAAAACTACAATGTAACTTTTTTACGAGTCTATGGAAATTGGCTTAATAGTGGAGTGCTTAACACTTTAATAGAAAAACGTTTATAATTTATGAGATATGAATAGGTGACCATTCGTTGAGTTTTTCTGATGATAAGAAATCAAATTTCCTTTTTTAGATGACAAAATCAATCTCTGGAAGATATTAAGATGAAAAATGGGCAAGACGAATAAATTGTGGCTTAATTCGTGGGAATTAATGTTGGCCAGTGATGAAGGGATTTATTTCTTATGCGCTGTGATAGTGGAACATCAACCAAAATAACAAGAAAGAAAAAAAAAAAATATATATATATATATATGGATACACTCACTCTCCACTCAATTTTATTGAACAAAACAGAAATGCGAACCTGCATTTGGATATTTTACTTTATGCAAATACTATTCGCTTTTAGTACTTTTCCCTCTCCACGAATAAATAAAAGCATCAGCTCCTTCCCTTTCTTTATGATGTCCTTCTCCTCCTCCGTCATGCTAAATCTGCAAATAAATGTCACCTACTTCCTAATTCCCAATTAACAAGTTTTGTAACTTTAAAGTGAAATTTTGTGCGGTTTTTTCTTCTATAATTTCTTAGGAATAACCTTTTCTGAATCCGTAGGTTTCGCAAGAAAAAATTCATTTTAGATTGAACAGTGGGTTCAATTGTGCTTTGCGAATCAACTTCAGAAGAACCAGAGAGAAATGATGAATATAAAGGGTTGTATACCTATTACCTAATATTACTTTAATTTGTAAAATCTAAAATAACTGCGTTTATAAGCAAGAGGGGAAATTTTATATGACACAAAATAAGCAAAAGAAAGCATCTAACAAATTTCTAATTCCAATGTTGTTCTAATTCAATTTCAAAGGAATTTCTTAAGAACTCCGATAGCCTCTTCTGTACATAAAATGATACTACCATCTCCGATTGAAGTTTTTTTTTTTTTTTTTTTTTTTTTTTTTTTCCGGGTGTATAGCTATAATCACCATCATTCAACGGCCGCGTTCTGCGCCGCCACGTCATCCTCCATGCCCGCCCCACCGTCACCATTTCCTACTCCAACAGCAGCAGCATCACCACCACCGTTCTCCTGAAGCAATAGTTGAATTGGTGAGCATTCCATCTTGTGCCGCAATTTCCAGTCAAGCGCTTGACAGCCACGCGAACAATAGTTCACCTTACCGCAAACAGAGCAACGTCGGAACTCGTGAGGTCGTGTCTCCGGACGGCCGCATCCCATGTGCGCACATAGTCTCAGCCCCTCCTCTAACACTACTCGATCCGACTCGAACCACTCCCTTAGAAACCAATTTACCGGATGAACCTCCGGCATCGCTACGTTATATCCATAATCGCTCAGCAAGGGACAAACTGAATCTGTCTGGAAATTGTACCGGTTATTGCGCCACGAGAAAGATGAAGCAGGAGAAGATTGCGCGACGGAGCGTATGACGAATGCAAGCTCACGCGCGTTGGCTTGGATAAGTAATCGCCGTCCCTCGGCGATGTTCTGGCGGACACCATAACCGTCTTGCAGGCAATGACCTAATTCACGAAGCGCATCAATGTGACCGAGCAGCGATGCTCTGGCGCATAAAGCCACGCCTGCTCTCAAGTCCTTGTCGCGTTTGGAACCACCACTGCCGTTGAACTGTATCACGGCGAGCGAGTACAACGCCTGCGCGTGAGATTTCATAGCTGCCTTGGCCATTAGAGCAAGTCCGCTCCCTCGATTTTGCAAACAATAAAATCGGATCTGCAACAATTAAAAAAAAAAAAATAGTGAGCGGAAAAATTCTTTAGCACACTCCTTCCTCTTTTTTCCTCCCAAATCCCTTCATATTAACTTATACATGCTGACCATTCCTAGAGTGTAGCAGGCATCAATGTTGCCGGCGTTAACACAGTGTTTGAGAAACCGGTGAGCGAATTCTGACCAATATTTGGCCTTCATCGCAAATACTTTGGCTCCAACTTTGGATAACACCAGTCGATGCAGTCCTAACTGATTCAGTCTTTTGCATCTGTATATAAAATGAAACTAGACCATTCACTTAACCGCTAGAATAATCATGAAATTCTCTGTTACAAAAATATTTCTAAATAAATGGAAGTCGAACATGTATTTCTGCGTATAAGACTTACGTTAAGAGTATGTTGATGAAATCGGAAGGAGAAGAAGCGGTGGAGCTGAGCTTGGAGAGAATGAAAACAACAAGATCATCCGGCAAGCCATCGAAGAGATCATATTTGTCGGTGACTTTGTGGGAATATCTCAATGGCCTTCTCATAGTCCAAAACTATTTCTCATTAAGAGACAGGAAAATCTTGCAATAAATGCAAAAGAGAGGAACGAAAATACAGAAATGGCAGTGCAGGGAGGGAATCCTTGGGTTGGTTTGTATGTGTGCTCTGTAACTCCCTTTGTTCTTTATTCTTTGTGGTACTCTGTAACGGTGAAACAAGGAGACAGAGGCCCTATATTTTAAGTCGAGGGTAAGAGAGAGACTGAGTGATAGACCAGCATAAGCTATTGGGAATGGACCCACGTATCATATGTATAGATTTCTTTATTAATTTTTGAATTTCTTTTTAAGCTTATTAATTTAACATAACGTAATACTTGATTTATGTGTTTCAACTTTCAATAAACAAATTAGCAGCCTTCAGATCATAATATGAATCCACATAAGGAAGGCTAATTATAGCTATTCCAAGGTTCTAGTTCCGAAATGCCGTCGTCTATTTAGTTGGGTGGAACCAATGGACGTGTTACAGGGAGAGAGCGACTGGTCAAAGGAACTGAGCAGCCAACACATACTATTTAGTTCGCGTTGTTAAAGTTCTTACAATTTGAAAATGTGAAAAAATTAAAAAAAAAATAAATAAAGAATTAACTTGGGGGCAAATCATATGTTAGGAACACATTAGGAAACTTGACGAAAAGTTTAACATTACGAATAAACTTATAATTGAATGATAATCAGAAAACGTGTATGGTCTATTACCGTACTCGTTGCCTTTGGAATTTCTACGCAACACAAATACAATGTACATTTTCTTTTCTTTTTATGGGATCTACATTTGAGGCTTGACTCATGAGACTATCGTGGCAATCCCATTGAAAAGTTAGAAGCAAAGATCTTTTGCCCTGGTTTAGATTTTTTTATACATACATATATATTGTCTCAAAGCTCAACTTGGCATATACAATTTCTCTATATATAGATTCCTTAATGCAAATGATGACATTTATATTACACAAAAAAAAATAAAAATGTGATGTTTATAATTGTTAAAATTGTTGAGCTTATTGGAGTTAAAATAACTTGTTGTCATTGTTTTAATTATTTAAAAATCATAAAATGCACATAAAGGTTTTTCAGCTAAATTAAATATTTTTTATCATATGATGAGATTAATTTATTTACAGATAAAAAAATTTGTTGACTTATTGTACGAGCAAAATTATTAAATAATATGTGCAATATACTTGTAATAAAGTATTATATTTGGATAAACATATACTCTTCATGATATGATAATAATTATTTTTTATAAGAATATATATGATAATAAATAAATTATAACATACGTTAGTAATTGACACGCATGATGTACAATTTCTATTCATATACACACCATTTTAAGAAAAATCCCTATTTCTTGTTACCTTATCTTTCCTATTTTGGCCACATTTTGTTTGGATAATCTTGGCCTTTTGACTAAAGAAATTTTCTTTGATCCTTCTTCATCCTGGCTGAAACAATTAATGGGATTGTAGTTGACTTTTTACCCGGCTGCCGAATAATATAGTAGGTTGATTATTTTTGAAGAATGCGTTAGAATCGATTCCTACAAGCTTTGTCCTTATCTTATGTATCATTGGGACGTCTAGATCCCTTTCTCTGAACCTCTGGTCTGTAGGATTTCTATCTTTCTTACAATCTAAGCTCTGGTTTCTTACAATTATTATTTGGACATTTTCTCACCTATCAAACGACATGATAATATCACATTTAATCTTTATTCTTTAACTGTTAAGATTAATTATCTTTTACATAGACGATTGTAATTAAAAAATAATCAAATGCCTCTATGATAGGATAGAATCACTGTTATAATTAATTACTTGATTCGATTGAGCAACCTCTTATATAATTTAAATTTGTTTAGGTACTAAATGTTTAATGAATAGTTACTTCTTTTTTTTTTTCAGCAAATGTAATCATTGTTTAGGTTACTTAACCAACCCTCTCTACAACTACGAAAAATGGTGGGACTGGTTGGAGAAAGCAAGCACATTATCTAACTTTCACGACTGCACAATATGCAACTGGGTTTAAGCTTTAATAAGCTAAGGTAGGCAAACCATAATATATATGCATGAACAAAACAAGCGCTGCCCCCTGACTTATTTATTTTTTAATACACTTTCACATTCCTACGCATAACTAAGACAAATAGTTGAGAGGATGGGGTCCATAAAATATAAAATAATTAATAAAAAAGTATACTAATTAATGATTCTTCATATCCTCTCTGGTTTAGAAATGTAGGTTTGGATAAGGTCGATCTGAAGATGTGGAGTTGGTGAAACGCAAATCTCTTTACTTTCCCACTAGATAGAGATGAACATATCCCTTCCCTACGGTTTGGTAGAAAATGAGTGCAGCGTTTGCCTCTTTCATGATTTACACATTTTCGCTCATTATTCTCTTACTGCCATTAGTCATTATATTTTAAAAATTAAATTAGATTAAATTAATTAAGCTCGTAAGAATAGAAAATGCTAAACATAACATAAATGATGGGTTTATCTTGTCTCATATCAAGCCCTCTACTTCTAACACATGGTGTACGGTTTTATTCATTAACAAAAAAACAAAAGAAAGAAAAATTGAGCAATTACAAAGGGAACAGATGCCACCTAACCAAAATTGAAAAAAATCAGGGGCCAGCGTGATTGGTGGTTTAGCAGAGTGATTGATTAGTTTATTCATTAATAATTATAGCTTGCTTGTATATATATGTATAGAGTATGATCCCAGGGCTAACCTTCAACTTGAAATGCATGCAGCCCACAAGTTTCTTACTGACCGAAAATGACATTCTTTTTTGTTTTTTTGTGGATGCAGTCATTCTATCATTTCACGTTATGTATTTTGGGGAAATAAAAATAATAATGAAAAGGAACTCGAACATAGAATAGATAGAGTCCTAAAGTAAGTGGTCTCTGACTTTCAGTTGTTAACTAAATGTTCTGGTACTTAGAAGACGTAAAGATAAATAATTAAGGTGTAGGATAGTTTTCATAGTCAGCCCAAAATAAAAAAAAGGTATGGCGGAGGGAAGTGCTTTAAAGTTTGACATTATAATTATCAATTCACATTAATTTTCTTTGTCTGGCCCATCGCAGAGCCGGTTAATTTATTTGATTTTAATTTGTAGAAGATTCAACCGCGTCTAGAAGTCATCCCCACTAAAATATTTGGGTGTCACGTCATTGGGTGGATGCTTGCCAATTTTTCTGCTTTTTGAAAGTGTTTATTTGAGTCCTTTTCACCGTTTCCTTTTAACTTTCACATGCGAAATATGACAAGAAGGCTACAATTCACGTTCATTTGGAATTTTGCAAATCTGCCGATCTACTCCCTTCGACCTCCTTCAGGAGTCACTTATGGTTGGCTGGCCGCTCTATCTTATCAATATCATTCATAAAAATATATAAAATGAAAAAAAAAGGGGAGGAATTTGATAAGACTGGGAGACTAACTAATGCAAAGATATCGTAAACCATGACGAATCCTACGTTATCATTGCCATCTTTACCTAACGTAATCTATCTATATATTAATCTATTCTAAGATCAGAATGTGAAGATTGTTATGGGATTACATGTTCAATCTGCACATACCATTTTTTTAATTGCAAAATTTATGAGCAAGGAAGTTTGTATTGGTCGTCATCTAAGATTGCATGAAATATAACATTGTTAATTCATAAAGATTTTCAAGGCTTTGGTCGGCAAAAAAAAATTGTTTTATCTGGCCAGTGTCGGCTATTAACTTATTATTGGTCCTCGCTTTAAGATCTATCTTTCTTAAGCTACTTCAGAGTTTTAAATAATTTTTAAGAGGTTTTAAGTTTAAATTTGGGTGCTTACATTCACATACACACGACAAATAATTATTAATGCATCAATATTGTCTATGAAATTAAACTGGGGGAATTATCGAGTTCTTTAAGATGTGTTTGAAGATGGCACGAGAAATGAAATGTGACGGTTTTTTTTTTTTATTATTTTTGAATGTGATGGATGGTTTTACTTACAGCGACAAATTGATCATAAAAAAAGAAAAAAAGAAAAAAGAATAAAGTGTAAGAAGAAAATTTGAAATATAAAATTAGAGAAAACCCGTGATTTAACTATTTTTTTCTTCAGTTCTATTAACCATCGACATGTACGACGTCATTAGAAAGGACAAACCATTTCTTTTTTCATATTTATTTTCTTGTTTGTTGTGACTTATAGCTTCCATGTCTATGGAGACGTCAACAATGCAAATGGGTGAGACGAGAAGTTTAAGCTGTTAGCACATCGCACAGAGATAGGCTAATAAGAAAGTAGAATATTACTGATTAATGAACCCCGCATCGGCTGTGTGGATATGTCACGCTTGAGACAACGAAAGAGAGAAGTGAACTTTGCCACCTTCCCAATGATGCTATCAGAATGTATAAGTGACATAGAGGCATAATTACAGCACTTAATTGCTTCCACATGCATGCTTCAATGGGAGAACCTCAAAAGAAGCAAAAGCAACTAAAATTGCTCCTGTCCTGTAAAAGCTACACATGGATCCAAACATACATACAAAATCCCCCAAAATTATTTGAAAGAATGCTCTCTGGCTAAGGATTTCCACATTGAGCCAAGCAACTTTTATGGTTGCTCGTGTACTTTAAACAAACAGGGTGTTTTGCTAACTAGCTTCTTTCTCTTCCTGAGGCACCCAACAAAAGTGTCAGCTTCCAGTATGAAAGCCATAGCAAAATCTGTCAATATATGTTGTCCTGGATTTCCCCTAGCATGGCCCATTAGCAAAGATGACGAACTGCATACTAGAGATTCCTAGTTACCTTCCTTTCCACGCTAAGTTGCCTATACATTGATCATCTCTGATTCTATAGCGTTATAATGAATGAAGTGATCAAATCATGCTGATATTGGGGTTTCATACATCACAAAACGAACTTGTCTGTTCGTCCTTTTCTGGTCAATTCTAGAGAGACACTCAATGAAGACCTATAAATAGGAAATCGATCTACAACTTCAGTTCAGGTTAATTACTTCGAGTATAATTATATACAATTTATTTGATTATGGTTCCAACTAATTTGTTGCTTTTTTAGGTTTCTGATTTTAGTACCATTACTTAGTTTAGTTTTGATTTTTTTTTTTTTTTTTAAAAAAAAAGATAAATAGGAAAGTCTACGAGACAACTACTCGAATTATAGACTGTTTACTCAAATTTCTTTCTTATCCAATCTGAGATGGTGTATTTGTCTAAAACACAATTCAAATGCTTCATAATTAAATTGGAAGATCGTTAATTCCTTCACTCAATTATAGCATACGGTTAACTTGACCTACACAATAATCATGAAAATGATGAATGAAAAAAATGGATTTTGGTCATCTCAGGTAATGTAAAAGCCCACTTGGTTCTTTGTTCCAATACGTGTAAGGGAAAATGAAGAAAACGGCAAAGATATTATAAGTGTTGAATACTTGAATTGAAATTCAGGGTCGGGGTTGGGTAGCTTATCAACTCTGTCTTCCCCCGTGAAAATTGCTCATTGGACCGTATTTGTGGTACTGGTACGAACTACTGTGTCTGTGGGCTCTCTCCTTTAATTCCTTATAATAGAGGAAAACCATCACTGACGTGGATTGCAATATGATGGGATAAGACTGAAAGTTGTTGAGTAGAAAACCGAAGTGTGCATGCATGTCTTTCTGAAAAGGAGAGTATATTGGATTAACCAAATCATCTATTTAAGATTGGGAATAGATACGTGGAATATGCTTAAATTAAATGGCTATTTCTAATCTATATTCATCTCTATCTTATATTACATATGAAAAGAAATTTCATTCGATCGGAGATTCCATTTCTGGGTTTCGTATCTAATGAAAAATTTACGAGAGGTAGAATAGTGGAATCGCTGGCCCTGTAGGATGCATATTCTTTGATAAAGCTCCCACAATTTGAAAAATAAAATAACATTTTACAGCCACTCTCTACTTGGGAGCTTTTGCTCCTTAATCTTAATTAATTATGACTAAATGGGGATAAATTTAGAAGAAAAAAAAATCATTCTCACGCATATAATGTAAACCATTAAAAAAAAAAATTGTTCAGTTTTAACAGTGGGGGCGGGCCGAATAAGTTCATTTTTCTTCATTCCTTGATCTATTTAACTTAACAAAATGATATAATGAATATCACCTTTTTTCAATAAGAAAATGTCCCCTCTTTTAGTTATTCCTTCAAGTTTTATTCCCCCGCCCCCGTCCTTTTTTATTTTTTGATTGGACGCCTTTTTCAATTTTTACCACACAAATATTAAAGAGCGAGAAAAGTAGTTTTTTTTGGTTAAAAAATGAATTTTACCGCGGAGGCGCTAGTCCTACTCCTAACGGCGGTAACGGGAGTATTTACCCTACTTGAAAGCTCCAATTTAGCAGTTGAGTGGATTCTGTAAACGCATTCCACAGTAAATTTAGAATCGCAAAGCGTTTGCCGCAGAATACTCTCAGATCGAAGAAGCAAAATCAGATTGAGCATTAGAGCCACAGAGGAAGAAGAAAGGAGAACGTGGAGCTCGAACTCAAGGAGATGCTCGTCCGCATTCCACAGTAAATTTAAAAGTGCAAAGCGTTGGTCGCAGAATGCTTCGGATCAAAGACGCAAAATCAGATTGAGCATTAGAGTATCAGAGAAAGAAGGAGAAAGAGGACATGGAGGTCGAACTCAAGGAGATGCTCGCCGATCTCCAGTACCTGAAGCAATCACATCCTGATCCATCTCATCGTGATTCACTTGATAAGGTATTTACCAATTTCGCGAATCATTTTACCTTTGTATTCCTGTGACTGTTAAATCGATTACTATATTGAAATTTGAACTGTTCGACTTCTTGGTTGATTGATTCGCGATGTCTTGCATTTTAATTGCTGGTTAATGTTATTTTGTTGACGAACTTTTCTCAGTATCTGCACTGTTCGTATGAAATGCTGCTGTGGTTCTTTTTGAGTATGAGTAATGTACGCATAAGTAGAAGATCATTCCTCCTCTTTCTTTACTCTAGACGTTTCGTTTGCGGAGAAAATGAAACAAAGAGAATGATCGATTAGTTTTTCACATATTCGACGTTGATTCAAAATACTCAAAGCATCATTCCATGATTGATTTCAATTTTTTCCGATCGCTGAATTTGAAAATGGAAGTACTACACTTATGATGGCACCAACTCTCTTTTGTTTCTTTACGAATGACAGTTCTTTTAATTTAACTTTTCCTGCATTTCTTTGCTTAGCCTCAGCTTTTTTGGATTTATATCTTATGTTTTGAAGCTTGAATCGCGTGTTGAGCATCTTAGTAATCTTGCCAAAGCAACACCTGTTCGTCGCTCCAAAGTCATGGCAATTGTCTGGCTAATTCCTGTTTATGTTTGGCATCAATGATCGATGCATTTTAATTGTTGAGTTTTATTGATTCCTCCTCTCGCTGTTATATTGCCAGGATATGTGTGCTGAGGTTGTAGATAGCAATCCATACAGTCGGCTTATGGCACTTCAGAGAATGGTATTGGGGAGAAATATGAAAAAATACGGGAATTTTGAGTTGGTATAGTTGTGTGTATAATCTCCTCTTTCATCGTTACCTTAGTTGGTTTTGAATAAAAATTTTTATATAGTATTAACTATCAATGTACACATGTTTATCTGGTCTTCTACTACTATTTTTTTTTAATGTTTATAATAACATTTTCCCTTTATTTTATGTAAGGAGTAAATTTCATGGGCAGAACATTGAATTTCAAGAGGAGAAAAATATTTGTTCCTACTTAAATTAGGATTCAAGTTTTGAGTAGGAAGGTGTTTCAAAATTTGAGGAAAAGAAAATTTTCTTGACCGTAATTTTGTGAAACATAAGTAAGTATCAAAACATTTTTCTTATGTGTTGGTGATTTTGTAATAATGAAATTAGGATTATATGAAATCAAAGCTTTGGAGTTAGATGTTTGGACTCTTTTATTGTATTTATTATTGAGAACAAGGAGCAAAATACATATTATTGAGAAAACTTGTAAAAAGAATTTCTGTAGCCTTAGAAAGACAGTTAATTATTGATATAAGATTTGTTATTTATTAGTTTAGTATAACCATGACGCTTTTTGGTCATGGTCTCTTTTAGGAGAAGAGCAAAACAGTATTTTGATGTCTGATCATTCTCACAAGATCAAAGGGAATAGGTGGTGTAGGAAGTGTTGCTGCTGAGATGCTAAAAAGATGTGGTATAGGTCAACTTTTGTTGTATGATTATGACAAAGTAGAGCTAGCCAACATGAATGGGCTGTTTTTTCGTCCAGATCAGGTGAGAATCTATATCTTCATTTTTGTATACTAAGAACGAATTTATATATATATATATATATATATATATATATATATATATATATATATATATTATTTTTCTTGGGCAATCCCGCAAGTTATATCAAATATAATATTTCTTTTTGACATGTTAGTGTTGTGACAATAATAGATAATCTTCAGACTTTTGTACAGACAAAGATAATTATATATCTTACGTTTAAGAGCTTCATAAAGTTTATTTAAACCATATCAATATCATGAAAGGGTGCTATGTATTTGGATTTCCAGGTTGGCATGATAAAGACAGATGCAGCTGTACAGACTCTTTCACATACAAACCCAGATGTTGTACTTGAGGTAAAAATTTAGTATCTCTTGACACCAGTATAATTCATTACATACATCAAGTAATTATTAAGATGAATATCCATCTACATTTTTTCGGATTTTTGCTTTCTTGGTATTCTTTGATTGCTGATATATTCTCATTTCCTTGTTATTTAGAGCTATACACTGAACATTGCAACATTCAAAGGTTTTGAAACATATATGTCAAGTTTGAAAAATAAGTCATTCTGCCCTAGTAAACAGGGTAGTGACGTGGATCTTGTCTTAAGCCGTGTGGATAACTATGAAGCAAGAATCGCTGTTAATCAGGTATTGTTATTTGAACATACAAATAGAATTGATGAACACCCTTCTTTTTGGGTTTTGCTTTGGGATTTTTTCTTTTTTTAAAAAAATTTTTGGTTGAATTTTATAAATGTTGCACAGGCATGCAATGAACTGAATCAGGCATGGCTAGAGTCAGGTCGGGTAAATGAGCCTCAAATTCTTTTGATTTCCTCATAGTGATACAAATTTTAGATTACTTATTTGAAAGAAAAAATAAAGAAAAGATAAAACTCTTAGATTTGACTTCATCTTAATTCTTGATATGTGCGGAATAGTAATACTAATATGAAAGAGTTTATATATGTATCTATCATCTATGTTAGTTGGAGTTTCAAAAATAGACACATTCAGTACACATCCTATCCTATGTCTTTATCTTGACCCAAGCAAATGTCTAAGATGCTATGAAAGAGTCAAAATCTTGAGGAGTAGATGCATATCTGTGCATCTCATTGGTGTGTGCTTGATCAAAATGTACATTGCTTTCTTGCATAGGATCCTAGTTGGGTTGTTGTTCTATCAGCATGCTTCATTGCCCAATTCGTTATGGTAAAACTTTGGAAATATAAACACCTTATCATGTGCGGAGGGTCGTACGAAAGACGAAAACTTGAAAAGGTGCATCTGAGGATGCTGTTTCTGGTCATATCCAGTTACTTTTTCCCGAAACTGCCTGTTTTGAATGTGCACCTCCTCTGGTATGTGTTTTCCTTGTCTGAACTTGGGAATTATTCACCATTGATAATTTTTCAACTTAAACTAATAAATTTTGGTGTTTAGAATCATATGGCATGGGTCAGGTAATTCATTTCATAATATTCGAAAGTTCATATCCTTCGTATAGATCAGATGCTTGTAGAAACCAAAATTTGCATCGCATCAAGTATTCTGTGGACGTGCTCTCTATTAACATTTTTTTTTTTTTTTTTAATTTTGGTATTCACGATACAGACAGTAATGTGACTGATGTCAGATTCCTAGTACTCATACCCTGAAGCCTTTAATTCTGGTTCTGCGTAATGCATTTAACACTTTATCTTAAAAAATAAATTGTTTAAAAAAAGAAAAACGGTTTAGACTCGAAATTTTGAGATCCATCGTTTATCCAGTTTTGCGCAATCCCTGTTAGCTTTGCTAGTGCAAATTAAACTAGTTGTAGGCTTGTAACTCACATTAACCTTTGTTACAATTTACCTGAATTTTAACATTCACGGTAGCTTTAATATTGTGCAAACCCTTTGTATTGACATAATGGGGCCAAGCCGAAAATACAATATCGAATTTTTTAATCGGACCAAATTTAGGATATTTCAGCATGGCTGCGATGAGGAGTAGGGTGTCAAATTTTAGGATTGAGTCCAGTTTTATACGTAAGCCGATTTAATTATCATTATTATTTTACTAATTGAATTTAATGCATTTTTTAAAATAATAAATAAATGTAATAATACTAATATTAACATCAATAATAATGATAATGTAATAAGTGTCAATTTGACCCTAGCTTTAGCTTGTTTAATTAAACATGCCTTGCCATGCTACTTTTGATTAATAAAAAAATATAAAATGATATTATAATTATCACATTATTAAAAATATTTTATGCTTTTTAATCAATCAAAAAAATTGTATGAAACAGTAAATTATCTAAAAAAACTAAATTCATGGTTGCCCCGAGTAGGGCTGAGCAGCCCGATATTCTTTTTTGATTTTTGAATTATAATTACTTTTGTTTTTATGAATTCATATTTTTATTAATTTTATTATTAAATACAGTAGAAAAATTTTAGGGCTGAACCTGGTGACGCTGAGAAGGGTCAAGCCGAGCAAATATTTGTTGGTTAGGCTGTTTGCCCGACTGGCCTAAATTAACGCCCAAAAACAAAACCAATTTTGAAACAGTTCAAAATCTAACTCCCACTTATGCATGCTAAGTTTGAACTTCCAACAACCGCAGCCGCTATTATATGACCAATGGTACGCCTAATCATGTCGCACCCACCACCTCGTCTAAGAACGATAGAAAAATCTACCACTCGTAAAATCTAATAACTGAGCTTATTTTGCAAATCAGAAACAAGAAAAAATAATCACGTATATATATTTACTATTGGCTATGCTATCCACCTAGAAATATTAGTAATAACCTATATGTGTGCACGACACAAGAATGAACGGCCAGACAGTTATTACACAAATTGAAAATCTATAATATGCTTCAAATTATATTTTGTATGTTTAAAATCTCAGACATAAACTCAAGTTACCAGAAAAATGCCTATCAAAATTTACGGCTCCTCAAAATTTATATGAATTTCACTCATCACCGGCTGATGTTTCCTTGCCTACAAATTAAAAAGAAAACTTCATGGCAAAGCTTATCTGAACCAAGTAAATATCAAAAATTCAGAAAATATTAGGCTTACTTTTTCCCCAGCCAATGAAAGTTAGCTTGTGAGAAGCAATATATGTAACATCTGAATTTTTAACCTCTTCTCTACAAAATAAATGGCTTCAGAAACTACTGAATGCACGAAAGACTTAGAATCTAGTATGAATGAACAGAAACGAAAACAAATGCAAACAAGTCATCAGAAGGAGAGAAACATAATATCAGGCGCGCAGAAGCTTATTTATATTTATCTCTATGTAGTTAACTACTGACTATCGAGAGATTAATTCTGAAAAATAAACGTCACGGTTCCTAATCATCTAATTCCTAAAAGAAGCAGCACCGTTAAGCTGCCCCCGCCCCCAAAACAAGATTTCATTATGTCACACTAGCATGTTGTATTTAAATCCCAAAGACTCTTCTAAATGTTCATCAACCACGCCTGCAATTTTTATCACCTTATCACTAAAAAGTACTTCTAACAAACACTACCATCCAACATGTCAGCCTCTTTTCTCCATAAAATTTAGTTGACAGTTATATTGAGAAAAGACAATATGAAGTTTCTGACTGGAGCATGGTTAATGCACTTTTTCACAATAAAGAGAAGAGAGGAAGGAAGAACCGTAGGGAAAGTCAAAAGACAAGAGTCTTTACTATGGATGGGGATATTCATAGAATCTTCCTCTATTCTTATTTATTGATTGCATAGGATAGAAAGATGAAAGGTAAAGACAAGTAAATGAAAGGCAAGTCACGGGATCAAGGGTTCCTACATAGTTCATTATGCACTACAAAGAACAAAGCTACCAACCTAGATTATAATCTTCGCATATTCATTGCAAGGAAACACGATCACATTCACATATAGCTGCTGCACAGATAAGAGAAAAGAAAACGAAAAGATCCTTAACACCAGGTGTTACAAGGACAATGACACTAGGTGTAAGGTAAAAAATCTAAGTCACCAAAAAAAAAAGTGTCCAGTTAAGCCGAGATGTTATCTATTATTCAGTGAGAAGGTGTAAAAATTAGTGCTTGTATCACTAAATCATGGTAAAGAACTTTTCATAGGTGCATAAGCATATAGAGAAATTCCGAATGCGTCATAACCAGGGCAACTGTGCACATGCTCTCTGTGGGTGTGTGAATGACATTCTGGGTAGAGCTTACAAAGGAAAGATTAAAAATAAGCATCAGAAAGAAAGTCGTCACTAGAAATTGCAATTGTCATTCAATAGAACACATAAATGATAGAGACTGAAAAGTGCAGTTGAACTCACCTGCCCAGCAGCTGATGCATGATTTGTGCTAAGAATAGCATTTACTGCTGCATGTGTCTGATTCAAGTTTCGGTGAGAATGAATATCCTAAATCGACTTACGGATACTTCGTCTCTAAAGGATTTCCGGTATTTGATTTCTGAAACATAGCCAGAGAGAATGAATCTTCATTTCCTTTGTAATGTTCAGCTATATTTTCTTCTTAAAGTGAGGGTTACTAAATACCAACCTTTGCCCAGGGTAGGCTGTCATCAGAGCAACCTCTTGGAAATCCACGGTAGCCAATGCCTGACACAAAAGTTCATAATATTTGATGAAACTATCAATCAATGGATGTTAGTGGAAGCTAGCCTTAGTATGTTTAGTTATGGAAACAGAAGGGCAAATACTAATACTAATTCCTGCAACTGCTATTCGAGGTCCACTTCCACTAGGAAATCAAAAAATTCTAGTAGCAGTGGACAAAATCAACAGCGTCAATTTTCAGTAGTCACATTTCAGTGGAAAGAAAATAATCTTGATTTTTTTAATTCATTAGCAAATGAACATATTTTACCTTCGCCTACACTTAGTCTCTCTCAAATAGAACGAACAGCTAAGTATTTTGATTATTGGACCAAATCAACTTACCAAGAATTATACCATGTTGACTCACCAAGCTTGCCCCCACCTACAAGACGAATAATTAGGCATTTAAACTAACCAACGAAAATTTTAAAAGGTACAAATAAAGAATCAATCTCGCTTTCAGAATTTTCGAATTAAAATATTCCAAAATAGAGTAGACGAGGAGTTTTGAGATCACATAGTCAATAACGCGATGCAAAATAACAAAACAAAAAGACCTCCTCCTAGTATGGGATTCATTCATGCTTAAGGAATTGAAATATAACCTGCCTAATAGGAACTTTGGATCTTTCATCTGACAAAAATGCTATTGCCATAAAATAGTCATCACAGGACAAATATCTGTATCCAACAATCTGTTAGAATGTTAATTCAGATGCTAAAGTGGATCCAAGTCTCAACAGTTAACAAAGCTACAATAATTTCAACAATGTACAGTAAAATTTTAAACCGTCCAACAATCAGTAAGAACCTCCAATAAAGTACGTGATGTTACAATAAGCAAGATATGCAAATGCTAAAGTCGATCCAATTCTCAATAGTTAACAAAGCTACAATAATTTCGACAATATATAGAGAATTGTTTTGAAAACCGCAAACCCTAACAGGCAACGTATCTCTAAATCTGCAGTTTAAGCAGCGCAATTCAACCTAATCGAATGGATTTGTCGATTCCTTACTAACTCTTGCATTTGGAGGGATCGAAAGAATCCAAAGAAGAGCGGCTCTTTGAAAATCCGTTTTCTGACAAATTTATTTTGGATGGATGCTTTTCCGTGTTGAAGAAGAAGCGGAAAGCAATCGCAGAGCCCAAAGCACCGAATACAGTAGCCGCCGCGACTAGAGCAATCACGATAGCGTTGATGGAGTTCAACTACAATATGTATCGACTTTCAAATTTTCTTCCCAAAAAAATTTCGGATTCAAATTGATGAAATAAAAGGGGATTTATAGGCGGGAAAATGGGGCGGAAGTGAAGCGCGCGGGAAATTTGCGCCTGGTAGTTCGGCACAGTATACACTGTTCCATAAAACACCATAACTGCAATGGGTACTATATTGTTTTTTAACTCATTTTAAGTTTTTTAAAAATATAAATATAAGCAAAACTCTAAAGAAAAAAATAATTTGAAGAAATAAATGTATTTTTTATGAAGTATGTTTTATTTAATTTTTAAATGAAAGTAATTCGTAAAATACACATTTTTTTTATGATCATCCTAATTAAAAATACATGCTATCGTTTTAAATAAGGAGTAACTGTTTTTTTATCAGAAAAAATGAATACTACTTTTAAAAGTCTATCTACATTGTGTCACCTTCTAAAAATAGAAATTTGTTTTAGTCAAACACTAAAGTTATTTATAACCTTAATCACTTAGCAATAATTCTCCCAACCTATATTAGCACCAAATAAAAACATATAACTATAAGCCTAATCATGTGATTTTTTGACAAATTTGAAAAATTATATTTATCTTCCTTCTATGCTTCGCACCCTATTAATTTTTGATAAAATGTATATGCACGGTCTTTAACATACAGTTAGTGCTCAACTAGAGAATAATCTAAAATCTGATACTAATTTTGTTGAGATAGGAAAGTGATTTAAACTTGGATAATACGGAAACGTGTGTCATGTCTTTTTAACATATGTAACTTATTTTAGCACATGCATACGTAAGAAGGTTGAATGAAATTACATAGTACATACGCTGTTTGATCGTGGACTATTTCGTGCACCAAAAAGGCAAAGGAGCAACAAGTTGTATTGGTATCTCTTTTGTCTTCGAGGTCATGCCAAGAAGATCATGGAAATATTACTTTAATTTGATAAAGTGGTGGATGTTTTTTGGGATGGCATGATGCATAATACATGTGAAGGTTTGGGATTTTTCGAGGTTAGGGTGCCCTGCACTGCATAGTCCCCAACACTTCTCAGCTTTAAGAGGCTAACCCACATAAGCACCATTTGAGGGAGTGATGGAGGCCACTTTAGGCAATGATTCATTTATCATGGCCTCCAACTAAGTTCTACTCTACCATTGTTCCTTGGGTCCCAATTTTGTGAACCCCAAAGTTCTTTCATATTCAAATAGAGATGGTTTTGGTGCACTTTGCCAGTTGTAGCATAAGGGAAGGGAGTCCTTTTATGTAATGGTTTTTACTTTTAATAGGGATAGGGATAGGGATTGACGGAGAAAACTGAAAAGCATCCCGTTTTAGGTCTAGTCTTCTTTTTGTTTTCTTGTTGCTAACTTTTCTTAAATAATCAAAAGTTAAGTGTAGAACTAGAAACACAGACATAGTCTCATGTTGCATTCCATATCATAAATCAAGTGTTTTAATTTTTAATCAAAATACATTGGTCGAACTCTCATTAAAGTTTTAAATAAGTACAATTAACAGAATAAAAACATGAGGGTGTTTTATTTTAGCTATTTTTTTCTGTTTTAATTTTTAACAAAAATAAAAATAAAGCCTGAAAAATACGTTTGATTTAATAAATTATAAATATTTTTTTGAAATTTACTAAAAATTTAAAAAAATATTATAGATGTTTCTAGAAATCACTAGAAGTAATTTTGTTAATTTGTATATTTATCAGTAATATTTGATTAATAATTTATTAAAATTGATTATTAGATACTAAATAAATATGAAAATAAATAAAAATAAAATAGACAAAATCTATTTTTAAAAAATAAAAATATATTTTAAAAATGAAAACTTAAAAACGTTTCCTAAAGCAAATGTAATTTTAGCCAAAAATAAAGATTCGAGCTATCTACTATCTAGTATTTGTAGTGGCTCTAAGCTCGAATCAATAGGATTAATAGTGATATCATTTGCATAATAATTAAATATATGCAGTTTCCGTTTTTCTTCTGGCGCCTTCTGTTATTGTCCTTAGACCGTTCATTCCATAAGCCAATGATGAGACACGTCACCACTACAGTCCATGTTCCAATTAACTTAACGGCGAAGTCAATGCTGGACTTGATGATCAATGATTGTGAAAGCATTGGAAAAACTTGTGAAGTCGCATCCGAAATATTGGTTGGTTGGGTAAAAAATGTCACTTGAAATGCATCCTACAGATGGGACCAAATCTGTTACATGCAAATACACTTTATCTATTCATTAGCAAAAATGTAATTTTCATGTGAATATGTTTAGCGATATCATATCTCAAAATAAATGAATTATCTATTAGCATTAAGACTATTATTATTAAGAGTAACTAATATCAGCACAAGTTAGCTGTAACAAAAAAATTTGTCGTATAGTGAATTAAAATTCAAATATTTATCGAAAGACACATTTACATTTAATATTTAATATTGTTCTGAGTATAATTTTTTTATTGAGAATATTTGTGGGTTATTTTTTAAATAAATTAATTGAATGTTAATTTTTATTATTGGATCACACTTTATACATGTGGGTGATTTTAAAAATAAAAAAGTATTTGTTGGTTTATTTTGTTATATCCATATTTTTATATGTCATGTTCATAATTAATGAGAAACAATTGGAAAGATTCCAAACTAAAATCAACGATTCACGTTTAGTTACATTTTTGTTTATCAAATACAAATAATATGTAGATTATAAAATTTTAGTTAATTATAAAATTCATAAAAAAGAAGAAAAATTATTTTCATGCATATATATTACTTTATTTAAAATAAAGGAGACAGAACATGTCAAAGAAAAAGAAATTATTGCGTGCTTCTATAGATTATATAAAATATACTCAAGATATTTTCATAGTTGTGGAGATGGCCGAGTTGGTCTAAGGCGCCAGATTAAGGTTCTGGTCCGAAAGGGCGTGGGTTCAAATCCCACTCTCCACATTTATTTTTCAATTTTTTGAAATTTGATTGCAACCGAAGAAAAATGATTTTTTATGGTTGAGTTTTCTAAAATGTCATTCTTACTTGTGCATTTCTATGCATTATAACTTTATATTGTAATTGTGGTTATTTTTATAATATTTAATAGTTAAAACTATATTTTTAATAGCTGTTGTCTTGTTTTACTTTATTATATATGATACTGGATTAAAAACGATTACATTACCCTAAATAATAAACTTCACGTCGCACATAAAACATAATAACCAAATTCTTCTTCTCGTTTTTCTTTAGCGGATGAATGTAATCCATCTTTGTTGTACTGCTGTATGTCCTCTAATAATAAAGAGACGTGTTTCTATAAAAAAAAAAAACTATAATAATGGGAGTTACTTGATATGCGTTTGCCGTCATTTTGAATGAATCTTCTAATTTTCATGCTACTAATTTATTTATTTTATAATTATTATTCATTAGTCACGTGTAACGGTAATATTATTTATACTCTGTTCATATTATATAATTTTATGATATTATATACTATATGTCTTTTCAACAAGTAACACTGAATTGAAAAGAGAAAAATATAATCACCTGAATGATGTACATAACTACATACAATTTTGTATGT